>JAPDNY010000010.1:81535125-82735125 GCA_029375565.1 Gekko gecko | reverse complement strand
GTGTCTTTTAAAATTGGAGGTGGTGGCAGATGAGCGGCAGGGAAATGGCTGCTGCTGCAAAAAATCATTATAATTGTTCAAGAAAGCAGCGGAATCATGCAAAATGGGTACATCTGAAGACATCCAAATACCTTAGCGAACAATCAGCTCCCTGCCCATGACAAGCAAGCAGGACAATAGTGATCAAGTACACTTAATACTTCTTAGAAGTTAACCATTTGCAGGATGTGCAAATGTAAGCAGATGGGTTTGCTGGCTATAGTTTCCCCCTTGCAGACTGAAATTCTAAGCCATCATTAAACTCTGGTTTCAAATCCTAGTTGTGAGGGCTAAACTATTTATTTATTTGATTTATACCCCATCCTTCTCATTGAAGCAGGCTAGGATGGCTTACATAAAAGTTTTAAAACAGATAAAACACAGTAAATATAAACGTAAAACACAACATAAAGTGCTAGTATGCCATTTGTGTAATACTGGCACAGCAGTAGTAGCAAACCATTACAATGAGGTACAGTCAGCATTTGATGTCAGTTCATATCAGCAGTGCACAGGCTGTCAGTGATGGTATTAGGGTTCCGGGTCTTAAATTCATTCAGCGGGGCTCCTTGGTGGAAGAGTTCTGTCTTGCAGGCCCTGTGGAACTGTAAAAGGTCTCACAGGGCCCTGGTGTCTTCTGAGAGCTCATTCCACTAGTGCAGAGCCACTACTGAAAAGGCCCTGGCCCTAGTCGAGGCCAGCCTGCCATCCTTGGCCAGATGGTTTTGGCACCCCAAATGCAGTGCTCTCTGGGGGACATGTGGGGATCACTGTCATGTGGGGGATTGTGTGGATCACTGTTGCCAAGTCATTGCATTCAAGGAAGGGAACCAACTGCCTAATCAGCTGAAGATGATAAAAGGCTGACTTAGCAGTGACTGCTATCTGGGCCTCCATCATTAAGGAGGCAACCAAGAGCACTCCCAAACTCCTAACCTCCAGCACTGGAAACCAACGGCGCCCCATTGAAGGTTGGGAGTGGGATCCCTAACCCCAGGCAGCCTCAACTCAGGCACAGGACCTCCGTCTTCATTGGATTCAATTTCAGCCAGCTCAGTCTAAGGCATCAGCCACAGCTTGCAGTGCGAGGTCCATATCTTCTGGTCTAGAGTCAGACTGGCCACCCAACAACAGATAGAGCTGGGTGTCATCCATATACTGGTGACATCCCAGCCCATGCCTCTGGGCAATCTGGGCAAGGGGGCGCATGTAGATGCTAAACAACATCGAGGAGAGTACCACTTCTTGGAGCACTCTGCATACCAAAGGGTGCTTTTGGGACAGCTGTTCCCCTAATGCCACCCTTTGTCCCTGACCCTGGAGAAATGAGGAGAGCCACTGCAAGGGAGACACCTGAATCCCAGAGTAGGTGAGACAGTGGATCAGTAGCTGGTGGTCGACCATGTTGAATGCTGCTGACTGATCTAACAACAGTACTGCCAAACCACCAGTTCCAGATGCCTCTGAAGGTCATCCATGAGGGTGACCAGTTCCATCTCTGTTCCATGGCCTGGACAGAAGCCACACTGGAAGGGATCTAATGTGAAAATGTCATCCATAAAACCCTGCAAATTAGTTGCCACCAACCTCTCAATTAATTTACCTGAACAGGGCAAATTGGAAACTGCCCAATAGCTGGCCTTAGGCTGGATCCAAGGATGGTTTTTATAGGAGGGGGTGTACCACTGCTTCCTTAAGTACCCTAAGGAACAGTCCCTCCAAGAGAGACTTGTTCATGATTTCCCTTAAGGCACCTCATAACCCATCATGACCATCTTTAATTAGCCACGATGGGCATGGATCAAGACAGCAAGTGGTGAGATGTACAGTTGAGAGTAAATTGTTGACTGAGTTGGCTGAAATAACCTAAAACCTGACTAGTTGACTCATGCACTTGCATGTCCTAGGTAGGTAGAAATTGCTAACTGGGATTCCTTCATCATGTTCCATGTAAGAAAAAGGGGGGAGGAAGGAGCAGTAAGCCATGTATACAAGCACAAAGCAATAATAAAGGAATACAGCCAAGTGACTGAAAGACAAAAGTATAGCCTACGCTAAAGGCTGTATAACAAATGTTTCAATACAAATACCAGTTTCTTCTCAATGACTATTCTCATAATAAATGAATTTAAATACCATGTTTCTTGTCTACTTCTGTTTTTATACATACAGTATCAATATAATAAGATAGTTCTCAATCATAACAAGTAAATACAATAATCTGTAAATGAACGTTCCAATGCCAACAGTCCAATCACAAGGAAAAGGACTGTTCCTGTGTTTATGTTATCTTGAGGTACCTCAGCTGTGTTTTCCATGGGCTTTTCCTTGTGATTGGACTGTTGACATTGGAACTTTAGTTCCTCTGCATGTGGAGGTTCCCCTCAGTCACTGTGGCTAGCAGCCACGGATCCTCCATGTCCCCCCTTAGTCATCTCTAAACTGAAAAGTTCCAGACTCTTCAGCCTTTCCTCATAGGAAAGGTGCTCCAACCCACTAATCATCTTGGTTGTCCCCTTCTGTACTATGTACAATGACTGGCTTCCCAAATTTTCTTTCAGTGCCAATGGAGCATTGTATGCCACCAGTGTACATCATGACTAACAATGGAGGCCTGATGTAATCTGCAAGGGTTGGATCTCTGGTATGCAAGCTAATCATCCTGTTGTCCAACTATGGGTTCTTGTGTGCACATAAGAGCACATAGGCGAGGTTTCTTTTAAAACAGCAGGAGCAATTCTTTATTTAGAATAAAGGGAACACTTACGCAAAAACAGCCAAGCAGTTCATCCAAATTATAATGGCATTAACTGTATGCAACAAACAATTCCTTTCAAGCATGTGTTTTATACCTTTGACACCCTGGTGACAAGAGCATCACAGATGCAGTTTCTCTCCCTTTTACAAGCCTCCATTGTTCTCTTATCTATCCCTCTGCTTCTGCGAGCAGATGTTACTGTGGCCTACTGTAGAAGTCTGTGGCTAAATCAATTTGTATTGCAGCCTAGATGAGTAGTATCTAGTAGCATAGTCTGCGAAGCTTGGAGCAGAAGTGCAGGCATGGTGGCACAACAGATAAGGCCACACTGGCTCCTGAGAGCCCTAGTATGAGACAGGATCTCAAATAGTTTTTTAAGAGGAGGAGGAGGAGAAGAAAAAGAACAGGAGGAGGAGGAGGAGGAGGAGATTGGATTTATACCCCACTCTTCACTCAGAGTCTCAGAGCGGCTTACAATCTCCTTTCCCTTCCCCTCCCCACAACAGACACCCTGTGAGGTAGGTGGGGCTGAGAGAGCTTCGACAGAAACTGCTCTTTCAAGGACAGCTCTTGTCAGAACTATGGCTTGCCCAAGGTCATCCAGCAGCTGCAAGTGCCTCCAGCAGCTGCAAGTGGGGAATCAAACCCGGTTCTCCCAGATTAGAGTCTGCACACTTAACCACTACACCAAACTGGTTGTATTCTATCTAGCCAATGCTACATTTCTAACTTGTGCTCTCTGCTTGATTCTCAGGACACACAGGAGGCTGGGCTATAGAGCGCACCATCCAAGCAACTGTCATTCTACCTAGGGTTGCCAGATCAACAGAAATAGTGGGCACACTTGTCCGAATAACCTGTGTATCTGTCCGTCTGTCTGTCTATCTTCTCTCACCTATCATCTACCTTCATCATTATGTATCATCTATCTATCAAGCAACTAACTATCATTTATCTATCTATTGATATGGACACACACACACACATGTATACACACAGGTGCATGCACTTGTGCACATGATATGGGCTAGGAGACATAGGCTGGAACGCCCACTCTGCAATGGAAGGTTGCTGGCTGACCCTGGGCCACTCACATATGCATAGACCAATCTATCTCACAGTGTTGTTGTAATGTTAAAATGGAGAAGAGATGCCTGATATAAATTGCTTTGGGTTCCCGTTGTGGAGAGAGGAGGGGTAGAAATGAAGTTAAATAAGATTGTCAGACTGGGAATTAGGAGACCCAAACTTAAATCCCCACTCAGTCATAAAACTTGCTGGGTGATCTTAAACTACTCTCTCTCTCTCCCTCCCTTTCTCTCTCTGCCTTACCTACCTCACAGGCTTGTTGTACAATGGAGGAAGAGGAGATCCTTTTCAGAGGCATGGCAGAAAATGGACCAATTCACTACCCTCATTCTGAATCTTTTACCTATTCTCCTCCCACATTTGCTGGGAAGGGGAAGAGAAAAGGCCAGGGATGAGAACCGGATGAGAAGAAGCTACTATTTATTTATCTTTTTAGCTTTTCCACTGGGAGGGAAAGTGGAGCATTGTCCTTGGGAACAAGGAAGGCCCCTGGCAAAGATTCTCCAGGGGGTGCAATGTGCATTTCCTCTCTCTGCATACCTTACTTTCACACTCACCTTCACTGTTGTAATGATAGTATAATGAACAATGAATTCAGCAAGAATTATTGCATGCAGATGATTTAATTTGGAGGGGAAAAGTGGGGGTAGAACAGGAAACATTCTCCTCCTTCTGTTCTGGACTGGTCAGCCTAGAAACATCCCCCCCCAATAAGGCCCCATTACCACAGGAGGAGAAAGGGTGACCGACTGGGCTGCAGAAGATGGAGGTGTGAGAGTCAAGCCTGTTCATCCACCTGGAAACTGCTGCCACCAGTGCCCTTGCTAGAGATTGTCCCTCCCTGCTTAATGCAGTGCTGTCAGCCTGCAGCAGGAAGGAGGGCAGAATGGGGAAGGGATGGCTGGAGAGGAGGACCCTGCCCAGCAGCTGCCTCTGTGTGCCTTTGACCCCACCTCTGCCTGCCTGGCTTCCTGGGCACTGGTGCTGCAGGTGGACCACTCAAGGAGGTTCCATTGGTTATGGGGGGGGGAGAGACCCAGCTGGAGCCTCTGCAGGGGGCAGGCACAGCCTCCGCACTTTTGGGACTGCTTGAGACTTACCTAGGAAATACAGGGCATTTATATGTCTGATGTTTTCTGAAAAAAAAATTCCCAGACTGAACGCTCTAATGCTGGACTGTCCACTTTGAAGCAGACCCTTAGCAACCTGGACTCTACCATCTCTAGCAAAGTATCTCTTGGCTCTTCCTCAATTGGCTCTCAGGATATTAAAGATGTCATAGCCAGGGGAGAAAGGATTAAAGCATTCATTCAGCAATTACAATTAATATACTGATAATGGCAGTGGAAGGGAAAAAATAGTTAAGACTACATTTTCATTGGACAAAAAATAGGCTTTAATAAATCAGTCAATAACAGAGCTAGTCCAGTTCAGTGCTAGTTCTGCCTTAGGTAGCTATGAATAAAGCATCTGGACTATTCATTCATGCCCAGTTGTAGGGCTTCAATCGCCTGTGGGAACAGTACCGGAGCGGAGGGGGCTTGTACATATTTCTGGGCAGATGGACCCTGAAGAGGCAACAGCATGTTTTATTTCACTGCAACTGCTGGAAAGGTGAAACAGGAGAGGGCAATGTAATGTTAATCAAGGACTTCCATATGTCATAGAGTCTGCCCTCTGAAGCTGCCATTTCTTCCAGGGAGCTGATCTCAGAACTCTGGATATCAGTTGTAATTTTAGGAGAACTTCAGGTCCCTAATCTTTCTCTCCCTTTTTCAGCTACCAAACAGACAAATAATGAAGAGAGAATAAATTACACACGGTCACCAGTTCTGACAAAAAACACACTTCCAAACCAAGTGAGATCACGGAGCTAGTTAATTCCTATCATAAAGCTATGCAATTGCACTGAAATTAAAGAAATCATAACAAGCTAGCATTTGCAGGGGAGGAAAAGATACCAGGGGAAATATAGGAATGCAGCATTTTGGGATGAGCATCATTTGTATTCTCAGGAATACATGAGTGAGCAAGTGATGTCAATTCTGCAGTGGGGGGGGGGAGGCTAGTGTGAAAGTAACCAAATGTTCAGGACAGGAATTGTCTTGTTATACACTAGTACATATTTTGGCACTATAAAAGGACTTACAGTTAGTGTGACTGGGATCCAAAAACATACACCCAAGGATTATAAAACTTTCCCATCTGAACAGCAGGTTCTTCTGGTGATTCTTTTTTTTTTTAAAGAACTTTATTAATAGGATATATTATCATGTTCCATATTTCAAAGTATTTTTGATACATCCTTTTCTAATATCCCCTTCCTCCCCCCCACCTGGCTTCCAGCGATGCTCCACCCCTATTATCATTTCATTCAATATTCACTAACAATAAAAACTTGTCCAATATTCAATTCTTCTTTTCTAACATATTCATTTTCTCTAACTCAGTATTAGGTAACATTTTAGCTAATAATCAATACTTTCTAATCTTAATAGTTATCAAAGCAGAGTAACTTATTTTCTACATCCCAGTTCTGCTCTAAATAGTCTTTAAAGTCTTTCCATTCTGCTAAGAATTCTTCATCTTCTTTACTGTTAAGCTTCTTTGTCAGTTTATCCATTTCTACCATAAAAAGCATCTTCTTTATCCAGTCCCATTTTTCCGGTGTCTTTTCTTGCTTCCAAAATTGAGCAAATGTCATTCTAGCAGTTGTAATCAAATACCATAACAATGTTCTCTTTGTTACGTTAAATTCTTCCATTTTAAGACCTAAAAGTAACATTTCTGGTTCTTTTTTCAAGGTACACTTCAGGATCTTCTTCTGCTGATTCTTAAATAGTTTTGGAAGCTTTCTTCAGTTTCAAAACACATTCGATACTGGACTACTCTGGAGACACTGATCCAAAGTCCCTTTAGTTGTACAAAAGTAATTGCATGGTTCTTATCTTTGCAATTAAAAAGCCCATTCATAGTGTAAGGAAATCTGTTTTGTGAAAGTAGAACCATAAGAAATCAAGAATTTCCCCATCCAGACCAAAAGATTTTGCTACTCCAAAGGACTGTCCTATAGGTGATCTAAGGAGCATGGATCCAAAGCAGCACAAGTGCAGCAGCTTGAGTGCACTGGAGCTCCTCCTACACCTCCAGGGGAAGGCCAACTCTCAGGGACTACACAGAACACAACATGGGGGCCAGTGGTGGGAAAGGAACACCAGCAGAAATCCCCCCTCTCACCCAAAGAAAAATGCAAGACTAGAAGATGAGATTGAACCCCAGGTTTAGAATGATTCCTTCTAATTTTGGGGCCACTATCCAACTGAGAGCTCTGATGCAGTATTCTGTGTAGTGCTGTATAGGATAGTGGAATTCACATCTGAGACTGCCTGCTATTTCATTGGTGCTTTTCCATTGCATTCTTCTCTTAAGTAACAAGATTGTCATTGAAAAATATGCCACCTTTTTTGTATGCCTTACCAGCCTGGAATCATAAAACCAGGACTCATATTATATATGACATGCAATATAAAATCTGCATGTTGAGCTGTCTCTGTGATTTATTACAGTTCAGTAGATCTGATCATGATCTTATATCCCATTGCAATGAACCTCAGGGCTGCAGCACTCATTTTACTGTCTTGGAAAAATATGAGCTTACCACTTTTGGAACTTCTGGTAATGTATAAATTATCACTATAGGGCAAAGAGTTGAAGATATCTAATCAGAGAATCTTCTTGAGCAGGAGGTAAGTTCGTAACTTACCACCAGCAAACTCACATTTTGTCAGATTTCCAGACATGTTTGTTTGGTAACTGCAGTTCATTGAAGAAGGCTGTACTTAATGTTGAATTGTTTGAACTTAACTTTCTTTGCATGGAATATTTACTAAGTTACACCCAAGACTGAGCAAATGCAGGTCATCTGGGACTAAATTGCTAAATGGTGCCCTCACTCTGAAATTAATTAATGTTGAATACCAAAATGGTTGCCTTGCCACAGAAGCTAAGAGGAACTGTGGTTCACAAAGAGAAACAAAAATTCATTATAAGAAAATATATCCTGAATGCTATAAAATCTAGAGGTTCTAAAGGGAGTGATCTGCAGTATTTAGCAGTCCACTTGAAAAGTTCTATGTTTGACTGTCTGGTTTTAGTTAGTAACTGGCAACAGCTGTGCTTAGCTTATTTTCATCAGATGTCTTTGGTGGCAGTTCTTCAACTGCATGTTAGCATGTCCTCATTTTGAGCTGGCAGAGTCCTACTTTTGGAGGTTATTTAAGTCTGCTTCACATCTAAATGACACTTTGCGAATGAACTGACTTCTTTATCAGTGTGACTTCTCTGTCCTTACTAGTTTAAATCATATTCATTTCGACTCCATGGATGATGACTTTATTCTTTCATTTTGTGCTGCACCATCCTTGAATAAAAAGGATACCAGATCTCTAAACCCATTGCTGTTAAAAGCCCATAGGAAATATGTTGAATACTGAGATAAAGAAGCAATTGGTTGCAAAAATGTCATTGACTTCTTATATAGATTTATTTGGTGATATATATGACTTCGTTGGGTAATACTGGATCTTTTTAATTAAAATGTATTTTTGACATATTTTCAGCTTTGCCTATAATTTTTCATGTTCCTTTTATCATTTGATCAATACAAAACTATACATTAAGGAAGAAAATGTCAGACAACCCAGTTCTTAGCTCTGAAACTTACATGGTACAGCAGGAAAACTTCAATTGGCTTTGTGCATGACACTTTCCTGATATGTTGTGTCTATTTGTTCACAACTTTATGTAGGAAGTAAAGAAGCAGGAAGGAAAGATCATGCTCACCCCTCTGAGTTCCTTGGAGGTAGGGTAGGGTAACAAAGGGACAGATAGAATTGTTTGCTGTTTGAAATGAAGTCTTTTGCATTGTTCAGACGAAAAGAGAGTTTGAAATGCAAATCCGCTGCAGGGAGAATAGCTGACTGTTTATAACAATGGTATACATTAGGTTCATAATCTGTACATGTTTTTAGGTTACCCTATTCATGCCATTCAGATACACTTAAGAGTAATGTGGAAGTCAGCACAATCTCACATTTGCCACTTTGGTGTAGTGGTTAAGTGTGCAGACTCTAATCTGGGAGAACCAGATTTGATCCCCCACTCATCCACTTGCACCTGCTGATGTGACCTTGGGTCAGTTACAAGCTCTGGCACAGCTGTTCCTGAAAGAGCAGTTTGTGTTAGAGTTCTCTCAGCCCCACCTACCTCACAGGGTGTCTGTTGTGGGGAGGGGAAGGGAAAGGAGTTTGTAAGCTGCTCTGAGACCCCAAGTGAAGGGCGGGGTATAAATCCAATCTCCCTCCTCCCTCCTCCTCCTCCTCCTCCTCCTCCTCCTCCTCCTCCTCCTCCTCCTCCTTCCTCCTTCTCCTTCTTCTTCTTCTTCGCAATACTGTGTGTGTGAATACCAGGACTCTACGGTGAGGACCACTGCATAGATATTTCCCACCCAATTGCTGCATTCTCTCCAGGCTGTGTGCAATAGAGCCATTATTTATTTGGAAGGGATTAGAGTGCCCTCCCTGTTGCTCCTTGAATATGTACTATATACTATGACTGAGGTTGTATTTACCCAGGCACAAATTCAGTCTGGGGCTTTTCAACCAATGGCAATGTGTGTTTGGCAACTATTTGTTAGTAGATAACTCAATGAAAATGTTGAGACAGTGTGTGGCTGTAATAAAAAAAGGCCAATGAAATGCTTGGGATTATTAGGAAGAGAATTGAAAACAAATCAGCCAGTATCATAATGCCCCTGTATAATTGATGGTGCAACCTCATTTGGAATACTGTGTACAGTTCTGGTCACCACACCTCAAAAAGGACATTATAGCATTGGAAGAAGTGCAGAAAAGGGCAACTAGAATGATAAAAGGGTTGGAACACTTTCCCTATGAAGAAAGGTTAAAGTGCTTGGGGCTCTTTAGCTAGGAGAAACAACGACTGAGGGGTGACATGATCAAGGTTTACAAGACTATGCATAGGATAGAGCAGGTTGAGAAAGAAGTACTTTTCTCCCTTTCTCACAATACAAGAACTTGTGAGCACTCAATGAAATTGCTGAGCAGTTGGGTTAGAACAGATAAAAGGAAGTACTTCTTCACCCAAAGAGTAACACATGGAATTCACTGCCACAGGAGGTGGCGGTGACTACAAGCATAAACAGCTTCAATAGGGAATTAGATAAACATATGGAGCAGAGGTCCATCAGTGGCTATTAGTCACAAGGTATAGATTTTTTTGATTATTATTTTTTAAAGAAAATTTTAGTAATAAAATTTGTCTTAAAAGATATATCTTTAAAAAAGAATGAGAGGGACATGCCAAACAAGTCACAAGATATAGATAGGAACTCTCAGGCTGGGGCAAGTGATGCTCTGTATTGGTGCTTGGGGGGGCAACAGTGGGAGGGCTTGCTGGCCCCACTGGTGGAGCTCTTGATGGCACCTGGTATTTTTGGCCACTGTGTGACAGAGGGAGTGTTCAGATGGGTAGCTAATCCTGCCATTGGCCCAACTCTAATTTGATCCAGATCTTTTTTATCTGGCCTTGCACGGCCAGACAGCTCCCCTTACCGCACATGTATTCCACGGTGGATTGTCTAGACAGTGTTCACCTGAGGGAGCTGTGCAGTCAGGGTTTTTTTTAATTGTTTGTGCATGCGCATCTGTACCTCGTGTACTTGTTTTTCCGTGCATGCGTGGAATTGAATGGTTAAAGCACTGTCAGTAGTACCCCCCTCTAGGTACCACTTCAATTAAAACAGTTCATAAATTTAGAAACATTCAATTGTCTGGAACATTTTTTTAAAATGGTGGCCATTTGGGATGGTCTGGAGCAGACCTGTCAGTAATGATTCTGTATTGGCTGATTGTGCAGTGGAACAATCAGATGGAGGAAAGTCTGCCATTGGCCAGTCGACAATCAAAAGTACCAGATTTTCACCTTTTAAGTATGGCTTAAAGTACATCTTTTAAGTACGGTTCCCTGGCAGGGCTAAATGGGCTGATCACAGAAGTGGCATCTTTCCCAGATGTCGCTGATCATTCCCTTTAAATTCACCAGGCATCTGTGCCTGGGGTGGATGTAAAGACCCGTCTGATCAGGACCAGAGTGTTGGACTGGATGGGCCATTGGCCTGATCCAACATTGGCTTCTCTTATGTTCTTATGTTACATGCATGTGAAGATACCCTTCTGCACGCATTATAGGATTCCATTCAAGTAAAAAATCTTCCATTGAAGGAAATCTGTCTCCAATGGCGAAGGTACACCTTTCTCCAACAGAAAGAGTTTTCCTCCAATGTTTGTTGGATAAGACATATCCAGCAAGAGCAGTATTAGTTGAGTCCAAAAATCCCATTAAGTGAGGAATTTTCTGTTGCAAGAAGACTACTGCAATTAGAGTCCTTCTCCAATTGGTCTTCCCCCACTGGAAGATTTCTCACCTTTTGCACCCAAACCATTCAGCTTTCACGGGATTGTACCATATGTCTCACCCTCCAATAAAAACTGCTACCCTAGCATCATAATCCTAAAAGTAGTTAAAAGCCAGATGTCAGCGTTGTCCCCTTCCTAATGAGGTTACAGCCAACCTTCAGACTCAGAATCATAGAACACTGTCAGTTTTGAGGTCAGCTAAAACCTGGCAAAACAGTGTGACTCATTCTCTGCTTAGTTTGCTAACTTGATAAAAACATGGCACTGCTGCTTACAAAAATGCTATTTAAGGTATCTTGTGGGAGATGATAGCGACTCATGGGCTGTTTTAAGCTTGTTTCTTTGCAAATTTAAAACAATTGTAAAAATAATCAGTCCCATCCAGGACAACTTAACTGGGAAGCTGTTAAGCTATCTTTGTCTCTGGAGTGGCAAGTCAGCATGAAGAGCTCATTGCAAAGGTGTCTGACAGACTCCACTTGATTCTCAGTGGAGCATACTGTCATTACCTGCAGATGTAACTTCGTATGGATGACACTTTGCACTTTCAATGGGGATCGTGTGACAACCATCACTTTATAGACACGCTGGAAGGCAAATCACAGATCATCTGCTTGGACTGTACAATGGAATGGTTGCTTTCATCTTTCAATCTGTGAACCATAACAGAAATGTATGAGAAAGCAGTGCTTAATTCCTCATTAAAAATACCTTGGGGGAATGCAGTCTAAAAAATATTTTAAAAACTAGTTGTGATATAGAGAAAGACCTAGTGGCTTATTATTTCTGCATTACACGTATGCCCAAATTCCTGTATGAAGCTCATGGCAGTGTATACAGAAGTTATCCAGTTTTATTCTTACAGGAAGGAAGTGATGGAACATTGCTTCTAGTTCTTGTAATGCTAGAATGGGCAGAACTCAATATGGGGCCTCATTGGACTCGCAAATTAGCAGTCCAGTTGTGAACCACATTAAGTTATTCCTGAACTACATTCTATCATTGATAGATAGATAGGCAGACAGACAGACATATGCCCGAGGTGGCCCATCATCCAGGTCCATCACTTACTAGGCAGGGCTGGCACTTTGCTAGGTGGTGTAGTGGTTAAGTGTGTGAACACTAATCTGGGAGAACTGGGTTTGATTCCTCATTCCTCCACTTGCAGCTGCTGGATGACCTTGGGCAAGCCATAGTTCTGGCAGAGCTGTTCTCTCAAGGGCAGTTCTGGAAAGAGCTCCCTCAGCCCCACCTAGCTCACAGGTGTCTGTTGTGGGGAGGGGAAGGGAAAGGAGTTTGTAAGCTGCTCCAAGACTCCGAGTGAAGGGCAGGGTATAAATCCAATCTCCTCCTCCTCCTCCTCCTCTCTTTAAAGAAATGATCAGTTATTTCCTCATAACTTACAGAAATGTCAATAAGAGTCTTGCCAAACCCAAATAGCTATGTCAGTTAGAACCTATTAATTGTTTGTGGCATTATCTATTTATAATTTTGAGCATATTCCTTACATATATAACTTGTTTAAGTGACTCTTTAACCACTTTAAGCTCCCTAATGCATGCATAGCAGTGAAAGAAGCATTCATTTCGGGATTTCTGTGATTCTATGGTTTTCCAAAGCCCAACTTGTTACCCTTGCAGCCACACATCAGTTGCAGGAGTGTCATTTTAAAAATGAAAGGAAGCCTTTTTTGGCTTGAATGGCTGTTTTGGGGGTAGGGGCTCCTGCTTCTCCCTAGGGCATTTTAAGACTCTGAAACTGCCCCTCAGCACTCCAAAGTTATGTAAATAACTCTGTGGGAGGGGACAGCTTCTATGTCTGAAAGCAGCATGGGGGAAGGCAGGAGCCCCTCACTCCAAGCAGTACTTCAAGTTGAAAAATACTTCTCATCTTTAACATTACACTCCTACAGCTGATGTATGACTGCAGGGGAAACAAGTTGGGTTCAGGAAACCCAGAGTCATCTACTGAACAAACATATTGTGTATTTTGGCTTTGAGTCAGAGGAATTCATGGCAGAAGAGCTGAGAGAGAAGGAGGTTGGAGCCCTGCCACTTTGGAGGGGTTACCCAGTGCCACTGACTTCTAAAAAATAAAAAAAAATATTTATATTCTAAGAGCAATGGAAGGTATTTTTTCATGCTTCAATGGAAGCCTTTTTTAAAACTTATGTTTGCCTTTTTCACTGAGATGGATAGATTACTATCAAGTCAGATATTTTTTAAAAAAACTATAAGATGGGACAAATTATTTATCCAAGACTGGACCAACAATACTGTAGTGTAGCTAAGGCTATGACGCTCTGTTTACAAGTTAATGGCCAGGATCCAGCAATATGCTGGTGGAAAGATAAAATGGACTTAACATGGTTCCGTTTGCATAAGATCTTGTGCAACATATAGCACTTTGCTCCCTGTATAGTAGTGCCTAGAAATTGGTTGTACAAGATCTTATGCAGGCAGGAAGACAAGTGAAGGTTCAATAAGTATGACTTAGTGCAAGCGGCTGTTGTGGTGTTTTTCTTTTGTTTCCACTTGAACAAGATCTCGAGCACAAGTGGAAATTTTGTGCTGGATCCAACCTATTTGTGTAATTTATTTATTTACAAAATTTGTATGCTGTCTTTCTGCCCAATTTCATGGTTGCCAAGATAACTCATATTAAGCAACTAAACAAGAGAACCAGGGAAGAGTGGACAAACAGGGAAACGAATGATGCAGCGGGAATGTTCAGGTCCCTTCAGTCCTCCTCACCCAAGGTGTGGTAGCGGACACACTATAAATTAGGGTTGTCAAGTCTCCCCTAGCCACTGGTGGGAGATGGGGGGTAGGGCTGCAAGCTCCAGATTGGGAAACTCCTGGAGATTTAGGGGTGGAACCTGAGAAAGACAGGAACATCAGTGGGGTACAATGCCGCAGAGTCCACCCTCCAAAGCATCCATTTTTCCACGGGAACTGATCTCTGTAGTCTGGAGATGAGCTGTAATTCTGGGGGATCCCAAGGTCCCACCTGGATGCTAGCATCCCTACTCTAAGTAGCAAAATTGTATTTTTGAATAGTAGTTCCATCAGAGTAGGAAAAATAAAAAGCCTCCTCTTTTAACAGACATTAATGGTTGTAGCAACAAACTCCATAACAAAAGGCAATTCCAGGAAATGCAGAACAATGCAGAAGACTCTGTTTATATTGGTAATTTTAATTAGAGGGAGAGGATCCAACATTTCCAGCAGAAAAAGCAATTGCACATTTAGAGACTTTTGTTGCTGCAGAACTTCCATATATAGTTTGCAGACATTTTGCACTCTCTATAATAATTCTGTTTTGAAAGTTAACTATAAATATACATGGCAAAGCCACAAAATAGCAACGACCAGAAGTGGGGAAATTAAATTAGCATTGCAGTCAAGCCTTCACTGACTGGCCTTCATTTCAGAAAACCTTTTCTCCCACCATCTCTCTTTCCACTTCCAGTGATACTGGATGAAGAGAGGAAAATAAACCATGACCCTATAATCCATAGTTCAACATTGATGGGCTACTGCAAAACAGTATTTTACAACAAGGAGGTGTCTTGAAAGAGAAAACTACTGGCTGGAGTGATTTGAGAACAGGCTGAATGGTGCAGCCGACACAGTGAGACAAGGAAGATTAATGCCAAACTCTATTATTTTTCTTCCAGGGAAGAGGACAGGCAATTACCTCACTGGTAATATTACTGAAATACTGGAAAGCTGCTATTGTGTGTTCTCCTATTTTATTGTACTGCAGTGCCCTCACACCTCTTCTGCTCAGACCATTTTCAGATGTATTAATTTGGCTTAATGCTATTCATTTTGGTTTCAGAAGCAGATTTACAGCAAAGGATACAGGCTGTTTCTATCAACTGAGGGGACCCACATAGCCTCCTATGATTTTGGAGGAACCAGGTTTATTTTAAAGTATAAACCTTCCCCTCGGTCACCATATATTCTAAAGGATGCGAGTGTCTAGGTGTTGGGTTTGCTGCTGTGAGGTAAGTTTTGTGGTACACCAGTGGAATATGGAGGTCACTGAGGCAGGAACTATATCTTAACCACAAAGAAGATCTGTTTTTTTACAAGTAGAGTTCAAGGAACAGATCAGCAGCACAGGCTTCCAGATAGACAAATGAGAAACCTGGCTCAGGCACATAATTTAGAGAGTAGTTTCAGTTTTCTTTAATGCTTTCCAGCATAAACAGGCTTTTAATGATTAACTACTAGGTTGGATCCTAACACACACACAGGATTCCCCCACATCAGCCTGTCCTTTCCCAAGAGTCGGACTAAATGGTTACAAGTTCTGCTCATTGCCAGAAACAGGCCTAAAAACTGGGTACTCTATTCTCTGTCAGAAGCAGAGTCAAACCACTCTGCCACATAGGGTTGCCAGGTCTGGACTGGAAAATACCTGGAGACTTCGGGGGTGGATCCAGGAGATGGTGGAGTTTGGGGGAGGGGAGGGGCCTCAGCATGGTACAATGCTACCCTTCAAAGCAGCTATTTTCTCCAGGGAAGCTGATCTCTGTCAGATGGAGATCAGTTGTAAAAGCAGGAGATCCCCAGGCCCCACCTGGAGGTTGGCAACCCTACTGCCACACTACCAATCAGACCTACCCTTCATTTTGTCTGCTCTTTTCCTGAGCCAAACCTGAGCTCTCACTGCTTCCTTCTTGAGACAGAACTCAACTGATCTCCTGCTGTGTTTTCCTCCAACATTCCACCCCCTTCTCAAAGGTGATTCGATGCTAGAGTAGCACTCCCATAGGCTTGAGTGATTGGCTGTTTTCCCCTTCAGGGCTGTCACAGTACTCATCATTAGTTAAAAGCATTTTGCATCAAATTTGTTAGTTTCATTTTCACAATACCATATTTTATATATTGATAACCATGATGAATTTCCAAGTTGTAGAAGCAATGATGTTACAGAAGAGGCAAACTGGGGCATTCTCAGAACAATTCTACGGCCAGCTTGTGAATTCCAGCCTCACTGGGAAGCAGCGATGGATGGTTCATCAGTTCACCACCCATGGGTGAATTTTCATGTGATTTATTAACGTATTTATTTTAAAAATTATATCCCTTCTTTTGACTTGTACATTCTGCAAGGCAGCTAACCCGTCACCAATTATACATTAAATGTATCAAGTGTACATAAAAAGTACTAAATAAACCAGTCATTACAGATCAAACCACCATGGATAGAAATTTTTATTTTCTAACAATGCCTCAAACACAATCATTTTAGTAATTAATGCTAGTTCATGTTTTTAGCTGCAAGTCCTGTTCTGTTCAGATGGGTATACACATACGCATTCTTCAGCTGAAGTAATGGACTTTACTTTTTACAAGCTTTCTGGTCATGTGGACAAGCCAGTGCAAACTCTTTTGTATTTGTGGAGGGCTCTGTGCAGATCTTGGGTTGAATGTTCAAGACCAAGGCCAGGAATCATTGAATATTACCTTGATTCCCTCCAGGCATTTTCGGACTATAAAATCAGTATATGAAATCTGAATAGGGTTAAAATGTTGCATCTAAATAAGATAATTCTAGCTCAGAACACAAGGCAGAATTAAGCCATGAAACCATAATATCATGCAAAGATGAGATGTGGCTTATCTTCAATAGGAGGGGAAAAAACTAAAGATGCAAAAGAAATTGTCACGTTCGTCTGCTCAATTTCAAGTTGAAAGGGTTTTGAAAGTTTTCACCATAGTACTGAGAAACTATGAAAGAACCTGTTGAATTGGTTGCTGAAGTTTAAGGAGTTAAGTATTTCTATTTTGTTGATTTTAAAAACCTTTTTTGCTCTCTCTGTTTATTTTGTGTCTTTGAATGTTCTTCCTTTTGGGCCTATTATCTAGTGTTCCATTATGATCTGTATTGTTATTTTTCCAAATGTTGGTTGAGTATGCCTTTATTAAGTTAATAGTTACAAGAGGGTGGGTGATATATTCTTTTTGGTTTCTAATTGTTCTCAGATAGCCCTGAACTCTATTTAGTGTTCATGGGAGTTTAGAGAAGGTGATTCCTATCATCTTAAGGGATGGGGCAGTGCAGTTCTTTGGTGCATGAAGGTAAGAGAGAGCAATAGCAATAATTGCTAATTACAACAAAACTAAATAACATTGATCAGAAACCTCTAGTGCCTGAAAAAAGGCTTGATTTCTTTAAAAAGAATGGCATGGAAACATTCATTCTGGTTGAAAGAAACAAATGAGGTACATAGAAATATTCATTCTTTGCAATAACTCTCACACAGACATTCTGTTGCCAATATTATTGCCAAAAGGCCTGGAGAAAAAATGCCCTGGCCCTTTAATAGAGGCTTAATGGGATGTTATTTACTAGATGATGTTCTTTACCTCATTCCTACACATTAAGCCTCTATGAAAGAGAGGACAATTTTCTTAAGGACTGTTGGCAACCCTAGTTATTGTGAAGATCAAATGGAGTAAGGGAGGCTCACATATGCTGCTCTGAGCTCCTGTGGAGGGCATGACATAAGAATGTGACAGAAAGATAGAAGTATTAACCCATTCTCTCCAGAAGAGAAGTGTCTCTCAATCCAATTTGTAGACCTGTGATTTCTTATAAGTTTAAAAATAAAACTATGGAGACCCTGTTTTTAGATTTCCCACATCACATCCCACACCTTTCATATTCAGACATAACATTTCTAAAATCTGCACAAGGATTTTCCCTAAAAATATTTTGATGCAGTGAAATCCAGTTGTAGCTATGTGGAAGTAAGTGTAACTGACTTGGATGGATTGAGTGCATCGCCTTAATTTTCTATCTTCTGTAAATGACTTTTGCAGTTCCTTGAGTTGCAGTTGGCACTTGTAATATTTTGCATATTTAAAATCCTTATATTAATTATCAAGGCCTCTCTTATGCTTTCCAGCACTGTTTCTGGAACTGTTTACAAGTGGTTGGTATTATCCATCGGTGTGTTTAGGGAGAAGAATGCTGGCCACCGCTGACCCACCCAGTTAACAGGTGTGCAAGCCTTGCAGGGCAATGTTGATTGATTCCTGCTGACTCGGTGTAGCAGGTGTATGGTAACACCCTGTGCACAAAGGCAAGAGGGCTATAAAGTTTATTCAGTTGGAAAAGCTGAGCTGAATAGTTGTTCAGTTAAAGCAATAGAATTACTTGAGGGAATAGTCACAGCCAAGTTTATAGACCTTCTGCTGAATGTGGAGATTGTCTGAACTGAATTGAATATAGGAAGAATTTCACTTGACATAAAATCATCTAAGTAAAATCAGTGCAGAGCACTGAGGAAGTTCAGGGTCACTATACAGAGGCAGGCAATGGCAAATCACCTCTGAATGACTCTTGCCTTGAAAACCCCAAGAGGATGCCATAAATTGGCAGCAACTTGATGGCACTTTCTATGACAAAAATCAGTGTAAGGCTCAAGAGTCTCCTTATTGAATTAGCACCTGCACAAAATAGGCACCGGTGTGTTTATTCACCTGGCCAGTGGAGTTTGAATTTTGAGACTCTGTAATAATGAACTCTGAGACATCAATAACAAAATTCCCATCACCCTTCAAAGGTCCAAGGGAAAGTAGCCCAACAATGCCAAATAACTTAAATGCATACTGTGACACTACTCTGTAAGTTTCTGTATAGTCTTGTATTCCAATGTGAGTAAAGGAGCTTATAGGAATTTCCTTCCCTGCCAGCAGTTTTATATACTTAGCCACAAAGCTGATTTGAAAAGGGAAAAATAGCAAATGACAATTTTAGTATATCCTCCAGGAAAGCACAGGGAAGTATTGAATATGGTATTTGATTTAGAGGGATTTGAACTGTATAGGGATTTACTAAAAGGATAATATTATCAGTTGTAGCTGAAGTTAATGCAGCTTTCATTCAGGTGCACAGAGGATTTACTGAGTCACAAAAACATCTGTTGTTTAAAGGGAAATATGTACAAAAGAATTATTACAGATTTGCAGATCCCTATATGTTTCAGAAAAAAAACCAGTAAAAAACTTTTATACAGTTGTAAAAATCATGGAATTAAAAGATGCCTGCTCCTTGGGAGGAAAGCTATGGCAAACCTAGACAGCATAATAAAAAGTAGAGACATTACCCTGCCAACAAAAGTCTGTATGGTCAAAGCAATGGTATTCCCAGTAGTAATGTATGGCTGCGAGAGCTGGACCATAAGGAAGGCCGAGAGCTGAAGAATAGATGCTTTCAAATATGGTGCTGGAGAAGACTCTTGAGAGTCCCTTGGACTGCAAGGAGATCAAATGAGTCAATCCTAAAAGAAATCAACCCTGACTGTTCCCTGGAAGGCCAGATCCTGAAGCTGAAGCTCATATACTTTGGCAAGCAAATGAGAAGGGAGCATTCACTGGAGAAGACCATGAAAGATTGAAGGTCAAAGAAGAAGGGGACGGCGAAGGATGAGATGGTTAGACAGTGTTATCGATGCAATGAACATGAAATTAAGCAAACTCTGGAGGACAGCGGAAGACAGGAGGGCCTGGCGTGATGTGGTCCATGGGGTTGTGAAGAGTCAGACTTGACTGTGTGACTGAACAACAACAACAAACATTTATTTATTTATTTATTTATTTATTTATTTATTGTATTTGTATCCTGTCCATCTCACGAGCGGGCTCAGGGCAGGTCACATGCCTTTTCAACTAAGTTCTTCTAAAAACATTTTCAGTAAACATTGTATTCTTTTCAGACTCTTCATTTCTGAACTTGCCCCATTAAGGGACTGTACCATTTTGAAACTTGGCATAAAAAAACATATTTATATGATAGTAATAAACAAATGAATAATAAGCAAATGCATGTTGACCAGGTACTTTTGGCCACCAAGTTGGCATGTATGTCTCCCATCTCCTCTCTAAGGGGCTATATGTAACAATATGTCTATCAGAAAACTTGAGATTTATCTTTATACTGCCTTATAAGGACAGCCCATAAATCACAGGATCTTCCTT
Organism: Gekko gecko; assembly: GCA_029375565.1. Taxonomy (NCBI): domain Eukaryota; kingdom Metazoa; phylum Chordata; class Lepidosauria; order Squamata; family Gekkonidae; genus Gekko; species Gekko gecko. The sequence goes on along the minus strand of JAPDNY010000010.1, from coordinate 82,714,744 downwards.
GTGAAACTCCCTTAGAAACCAAGATTAAATCTAACCTGTCAGAAAGGGCAGTTTCTGGGTGTTTGATGTAACTGTACTAAAAATAGGGAATCCACTTGGACTATATGGTGATTTGAATGGGAGGCCTTTTCTATTGACATCCTAAGAATTGCTGTAATGGAATGAAAAAATGTATATAGAGGTTTTGCTGAGAACTAGGGAAAGAACTGGTAGGATTTATTCCATCTGATATATGACCACACTGCTATACCTTCAAGAACATTCACTTTACTGTTATTTATTGAAAGATGTTTTGGGTTATCAAAGCAGATGTCTTACTGTTTTAAATAGATACAAAGTGATTCCAACCTTTCTACACAGAAAAAGCTGAAGGCATGGTAGCCTTGCGGACTTTCCGTGTGGGATCACACCAGCACATCTGGGAGGCGTAGCACTCCCGTGGCCAACCCGCAGCTTCCCATGGAAAACGCAGAGTAAAAAACTACTAGGGTTGAAGCACTAGTTTCCGGAAACCCCGGTGCAAAGGCCGGTGTCTGATCGCACCAGTATCCCGCAGCTTCTGATGCCCGCTCATGTCCCGGGGTTTCCAGATGTTGTAAGTTTCTATGGGATGTGCACCAATGCCGAACAGTGCATGTGCACACGCAAGACACTGACAGCGGCCCGCCCCCCCCAGGCGCATGCGCACTTCACAACAGCGCGCCTTGCATGGTCTGCTGTGTGGCTTTTTTGCCGCGTTGCAGCAGTGCGGTGTGATTGATGCTCAGAGCTGGAGCGTGGCAACCCGGTGGCCCATGTGATCAGGCTACCACACCTTATTTTGTTCTGGAGCAAACTGCCACGCCTCCCCCCCCTCGTTTTCTGGCCTGTATGACGGGGCCATAAGCTATCAGCATGTTGACACACCACACAGGGAGAGAGAGTGGCATGAGTGTGTTTGCCTTCCCCCTCTGAATGATCACTGAGTCACCTACATGGTGTGAATGCATGGAGGAAGTGTCCACATGTATGCCCCTTCCCTGTGATCAGTGACACTGCTTTCCAAACACTGCTAATCACAGTGAGGAGGCACGTATGGGGGCACTTCTTCCATACATTAGCACTGTACTGAAGACTTGGTGATCATAAAGAGGCAGTGGGTAGGGCTGTACCCATTCTCCCTCCATAGGTGGCAAGTCAACACATGAATGGGTCATCTGCTCAGGGCTACAAGTTACAGTGAACACTTTACATTATACACTATTTTCTTTGTATATATGGACATTGAGTAATTCTCATGTGACATTCAACATATGTATAATGGAGCATATAAGTAAAACCACATATTTATCCAGGGCACATATATATGCAGGCTGTATGACAGGGTGAACTCCGTTTAAAATATTTTGAAACTGGAAATTCTGGGGATTGAACCTTGGACCTTGTGCATATAAAATGTATACTGTACCACTGAACTGTAGCCCATTGCCTCCTCCCTCATCTGTAAGAAGTGATGGGATTAAGGTGCTGGCTTGTGTTGAGAACTCTTGTAATTGTACATCTGAGAGATGCTCTTAGAGGGAAAATTAATTTAGGCCAATTATGTGATGTCATTCTAAAGTGTCATCTTGTTTGTCATTAGGAAATATTTAAAATGGCAGCGTTCCACTGAGGCTACTAAATAACAATAGATAAGGCATGCAATTACTTTTTCACCAAGCAGAAAGCAATAGGTTATGTGCCTTACTATCCCCAGAGTTGCAAGAAAACTGTCTCAAATGGATGAAGAGACTCAGCCAAGCTGGCAAATGGACTCATGTATGGAGGTCAGGGTAGCATCTGCTCTGCCATCCTTATTTAGAGCATTAATGTAGTCACTCATTCAAGCATATGATAAATAGAGCTCAGTGGATTAGAACTTCCTACTCATACTGGTATCTTTTGCCAAGTGTTTGACTCAGTTCAGTGCATTCTGGTTTTTACCGCCTCGATGCAGAATGAACTACATTTCCCGTCAGCTCAGTAGATTTAATTTTCAAACAATAAGCAAAGCGTGGAATGTATATGGCTCACAGACCTCTTTAGCCATTGGCTATTTTTATTGACATCGGTGCAGATGAACAGATGGTGGTTCAGTTTTTTAATAGAGATCATCAATAGCATGTTTGATACACTGCTCCTCCAAGGGTCTGGAAGAGGGCTGAAGCAAAGTTTAGTACAAATTCAGCATAATTTCATAATTTAAATGTGATATTTTTCACTTTTCAGATTGCAGTTTTTGAAATGTGATGCTGTGTGCTGGATTGTGTTCTTAATATCTCTTAAATCATACATCACTTCACATAAAACTAGTCTAATAAATGTTTCAGGTTTGTTGTGCAAATGACTCATGTTTTGAAGTTCATTTAGGAACACCATGACATGGTTGCAACTAGGGATGGGGATGGACTGGGAAAATGCAGTTCGGTTCATGGTGTGCTGAGTTCATGAACCACAAACTGTCACAAACTTTTAGGGGCCAAACAAACCGGTTCAGTTCATGAGGTTCGTGTTTTGCTAGAATGGCAAGCATGCTGTTTACTGATAACTTACGACAAAGTGGGGAAAGAATGGTTAGGTCAGCTGTTCTTTCTTTCACAGAATGTTACAACTAGGGATGGACATGAACCAGCTCACAAACTGAAGTTTGTGATGAATTTTGGCCGGTTCATGGTTTGCAAAGTGAAGTTCATGGCAGGTCAACCAGCACAAACTTTCCAAAAACTTTCAAGCTGTTTGTGGAGGTTTGTGCTGGTTCATGAATGGATACTTTTCCAGACAGTCTACGTTCAATCTAAATATTTATCCAACTCAAATGCAATGGGGGGGGCAGAACTTGGAGGGCATGTAGATGAGCATCCAGGGGAGGTTTGCTGTGGCTTTGATATCTCTAGTTTGCACAGGGTCTCTTCTATACACTCCTGAACCTCTTGATGCTGTGCCTGTCAAAATGACCCCTTGCTGCTGTATCCATACCTTGATAGATGTTTGTCCAGTGATACACCACAAATCACTGCCACCTACTTAAGAGAAAAATGGACACCTGTTGTAAATTCTGTTGTATTTGTTTCATAATTGGTTATTTAGATTTTTCTCTGCAGGATGTAACAAAGGACTCTTATATCGGGTACCATCATTGCAAAAAAGGGGACATGCATGAATCATTTAATTTTTGTGTGTGCTTGTTTTGGTTTCAAAATTTTATTTGCTTTCATCCCATTTATCATTGCATGCACAGGCTTTCATTGTCATATTTGTTTAATCTCCATTGTTTTCAATGAATGAGGACCCTTAACTGCCATAGCACCTCCACAGTCTTCTCCAGAAGCACTTAATTGCAATTTGACAGCTTTCCTGACAAGAGAAAGTGATGGAAGGAGCAGGGCTGCTGAAGAACCTTTTGTGCTGGACACTGTGGGGCTCAGCATGGGGTCTGGTGGAGAAGCTACAAAGACTCTTTGTGCAGCCCACAGTTCTTCCTTCACCTGTTGTTGTCAAGAGAATTCAGTGGAGGCACCAGGGCTGCCACGACAGTTGCTACAGCAATCCTCAAGGCTCTGTTGGCTTTTCCTGTCATCAGAAGGTATTGCAGACAACAGAACTGTTCACAGTCCTTGACTGTTTTGCATTATCCACTCCAACCTTTCAGCAGCCCACTGCCTATGCTACCACCTTCTCAGAGGAGACGGTAGTGCAGGCCCCATTGACTCTCAGCTGGAATCTGGCAGAGATTCAGTAAAGCCCCTTTGGTGCTTGCATGTCTTTTTCATATGAGGAAGAGGAAAAGGCATTTGGACTGGCAGCCGCACATGCTATCAACAAAAGGTTTTTATTCATTGTTAGCCTTTTATAATTTTATTACCTTGATGAATGTAACAAATGTGGGGTGTGGAGAGTACTAGATATTTATTTTGAAATGAATGCACATCCCTACTTTAAAATGTTTGGATTGCCACCGAGAGAAGAAACACACACCATGGGAGCAACCAGTCATGGTTTTGTCCAGATAGGCAGGTTGCCACACCAGTATCCCGTGGAGAAAAAAGCTGCTGGAGTTAGGTGTGCTTCACAGCATTCACACCGGTCCCACAATGCCGGCTGCAGCAGGTAGCCAGCTCATGAGGGCTGGTTCACATCGCTACCATACCACCAGCATGGAGCCATGGCTGATGCGCCCCTCTGATTGGTTGGGTTGCTGAAAACGGTGTACTGTCGCACCGGAAATGGGAGGGGCAATCACATGGCCCCTGTGCTTCTGTGGCATGCCTGTGTGTTCAGATGCCAGAAAAGCTGCCACAGAAGCACCTCACCTGGAAAACCACCAATTTTTCCCGGTGGCTGTTTAAGGCATATGGGAGTCATTTTGCAACGGGGTAGGGACGGATGGCTGCCGAGTGCCAGATGTATGTGTCTGATCATGACTCTTTGATCTGGGGTGGTGGTGGTGGCTATGCCAGACCAAATTGCCTGTGTGATCACAACCAATGTTGGGTCTCTGTCCCTCTCTCCAATCCTGGTTTATTGTGTAATACTTAACAAAACAGGCCAATCAAACTACCCATTTAGAATGCTTTTGTGCATTCCAGTTTTCCAAGTGGTGGTGAAGCCAGAATAGCAATTACCGGTAAGAAGTGATAGATGAATACCACATTGCCACTGGTACTGAACTTGCTATGCTGTTTGGCTTAAGAGAGATCAAGAGCAGTGTTGAGAACTGTGAATTCCAGACACATGAATTCAAGATTCCATCTTGAAATAGCAAGACTCCTAATGTAGTAATTAATGTTAACACCCAACTCTTTTTAAAATATTTGTGTGTGTTTGTGTGCTTGCCTGGAAGTCATGTTTGACTTCTGGCAACCCCTACTGGGGGTTTGGATGTCATCTGGTGGTCCCTGGGCCAAAGGACATCCACTTAGCTTCCACCTGCCTGGTGGAACACTTTCCCAAGTGAGATCAGTGAAGATATTCTGCCAGGAATATGGCTGAGGCAGTGGATATTTAATTACATCAGCCTCCACTACTTTGCTTGCACTGTTTATTGCCCTATCTGCTTCGCTGCTTTCTTACCCACTTGCCCAGAAATTATTATCATCTGTGAGCACACATACAGAGACCTTTTATAGGGAGCACTTGTCTACTTGTGCCTGATCACCATCTTGGGAATTGTATTAGCTGATCTTCTATATAGGCTTTAACCTCATGTAATTATGTTTTAATTATCCTAAATGTATTGCTTATATTTATTGTGGTAACCTGCCCTGAGCTTCTCCCATTGACATATTTTAGCACTTCTAAACCTATGAAAACCTGACCTGAATAGCTCGAGCTGGCCTGATTTCATCAGATCTTGGTAGCTAAGCAGGGTTGACCATGGTCAGTATTTGGATGGGAGACCACCAAGGAATTCTGGGGTTGTGACATGGAGGCAGGCAATGGCAAACCATTTCTGAATGCCTCTTGCCTTGACAGCCCTATGGAGTCACCATAAGTCAGCTGTGATTTGATGGAAAACAACAACAACAACAACAACCTCTATGAAGCACCCTGGCCTGGATTGCCCAGGCTAGCCTGATCTTGTCAGATCTTGTCAGCTAAAGGGTTGGCCATGGTTAGTACTTGGATGAGAGACTACCAAGGAAAGACAGAGCTGTTGTGCAGAGCCAGGCAATAGGGTCTCCATAAGTTTATTTAAAATTACTGGATGTTGTCATGTAGTTCTTCATAAAGCTGGGGAGGGGCTGACTATACACTCTGAGATACTATCCAGTGCTATGGCACAGCAGTCTGGTACACATAACAGCCTCACATGTTCACTGGATGGTCAGGAAAGGAGCAAGCACATTGGTCCTGCCACTTGACTCCGCATAGTTACCTGGTTGTCTGCAGGAGTGATTACATGGAGGAGGTGGCCATGGAAATTTTCCCTGTTCCATCATCAGTGACATTCTAAAATCAGCTTCACTGATCATAAAGAGGGAGAGATCATGCAACCACTTCCTGCATGTTGTTGCCCTACATTCAATAGGTTCACTTCTAAGGAATTGTGCATAGGACTGTGGCTGCAGGGTTTACTGAGGTTTCATTTGCATAATTTTTCCAGTAGTGAATAAACCATGCTTTAAAGCACTGCTTGTGGCACACAAGCACTCATGGTTCTCTGTTCTTTCAAAATATTTGAAAGAGCAGGCTGACGAAGTGAGGCTTGTTAACTGCAGAGTTAATGAGACTGGCTTTCTGAGAGCCTTTGTTGATTTATTATTACCCTTCACATAAACTGTGTAGCTACTGGTGCCTATAATTTACATACTGTTAGAGAAACAATTCCTTTTGGTTTTATGGTAGCTCAGTAAATCAAGTGAAAGCCAAAAGGATAACAACACAGATAACAATGGAATTTGGAAGATAATTTAAACAGGTTCTTGTAAAACCTAAAAGCTGGTGACCTAAGACCTTACCTTTTCTTGACCTATCATCCTCTGGAAGGGTAAACAATTTTTAAAAGTGCAGATACTTCCTGACCATGGCTTGTTATGCTTCATAGCATTTGCAAATAACTGAAATCAGAATTTATTCCATGTCTGAACACAATTCCCAAGTGTCAAACCACGTGATACTTTTTTTCCCAGCAAGTCAGGCCTGGGTTCCCAAGACCAAATGACTTTGCCTACAACAATGCAACAAATATGGGGAATGTCATTTTAAAAATTGTTAGGAGCCAGATCAAACTTGGAACTGCAGCATGGGGAGAACCACACAAGGTACTACTGGGAGACAAAGAGGCACACCTGCACTAACCAAGCATCTTGTGTCTATTGAGGTGGGGCCCCAGAAGTAATGTTTGGAGATTTATGGAAGCCCGTAATCAGAATGCTTTGTGTCATGTTCTTATATGAAAATGGAAGGGAGGAAAAATATGGGGGAAATGTTGACATTTTAACTATTAACTGCTCTGTATTAATTTTTCTCTTTAATTCCACTGAATCTTCAGCAGTGCATTTAGCTTAATTTGAAGTTGTGAAGTACCTTTTTTAAAAAAGCAATGCCATGCACATTAACTTTGGAATAAATATGAAGGAGAGAAACAGAAAATGCACCTACTCATACTTGGGCACAGTCTTAGGTAATTTTTGAACAGGAAACTAAAGTGCAAGTTTTAGACATGAGAACCCTCTAAAGGGAAACTCATATTTTCCCCCTTTTCACAATTCATCTTCACATCACACTCTAAGCTAATTTTCATTCTTTCACTTCTTGGATCAAAAGTGTAATCAGTGGAAGGTGTTCTTTTTGCAAGCACTTTTTTACAAGAGCACACACAATGATCTAATAGGTAGATCCTATGGCAGTTCTCATGCTTCCTCTTGCTAAAAATTTTGCACAAGTTGTACAAATGGAAGAATATATTTGGATTTCGATTCAGGTTTTTTTAAAATGAAACACTCTAATATGAATAATAAAACCAACTTCCTGTGTGTGTCTTCTCCTTTAAATTCAGCCTTATATGATTTTACCATATTGAGACTCATTTATTACAGTTATTTCCAAGGCTACACTATCAGTCTACTCCAGTGTGCCTGTAAGTCTCAAAGGCTCATATGGGTCAGCAGTATATCATTTGGGGGGGGGGGTAAGATCAAAGAACTATATACATGTTACAGATATACTGTGAATGTATATAAGAGTGTGTGGTATTATGCCCATTGAAGCTACCTTAAACACATAAACACATTCAATATAACTCTGTGAATGCAATCCAAGTGTCTGCATAAACAAGGTCAGGGGATGTAATTGACATGCAAACTGTGTTTTTTCTTTAAGTGTCAGGGTAAAAGGAAGAAATCCTCTTTGATATAAGCTTACAAGTATATAATTTATTTAATTAGAATTTGAACATGCTGGCAGTTTATTAAAAGCAAATCCCCAGCTGAAGCCATTTAGCTGCCACAATCTCAGAGGTAAAATCAATATATCTAATTCTTAGTGTGGACCCATCTGTGGATACTTAAATCTAGAGTTTGGTTCTATGGACAGACAAGACAGATCTTTCTACAACTTATTATTATTGTTATTGTTATTATTTCTGAATTGCCCAGTCCCTGCAGTACTCTGGGCAATGTTGTACAATAATAGATACAAACATAAAATCATAAAAACTCAGATATAGTATTACAGATTTAAAAGAATCCAGATGGTGAACTGCACATTACTGCACGTTCTGGACTGCCCAGCCACCTCGTGGGCAGGGGGGAAAGGAGGAACAAAACAAGTCTGGAGAGCAAGGAGAGGGTTCCAGCCAGAGTGGAAACTGTTGCTGTCCTCAGCTGAAAACCTGGCGGAACATCTCTGCCTTACAGGCCCTGTGGAATTGCATAAGATCCCACAGGGCCCTGATGGTGTTTGGCAGAGAGTTCTACCAGGTCGAGGTGAAAAACGGCCCAGGTTTGTGAAAAATCTGAAATACAACACGTGCACATGCACATGTACACAAACATACACACAGGGGAATTAAAAACTGCAAAAATGATAAAAGGAGCAAATGTCACTTTAAGAAACAGAAACAGATGGCTATTGCCACGAAACCACAACATATTGCCATGCATCAACTATTGGTTTCTTTCAGTATAATGCAGGGGAAGAGACCAGGAGCCTTTCCAAAGCTGTTTTGGGCTTTGAGAGAGAACTCATGAGATCAGGCCATGCAATAACCATCAGGGGACTAGCTAGCTCTTGAGTTGCATGATTTACCCAGGCTCAGCTGCTTGCCACTTTTCAAGAGCATCCATCCCACAAAAGATTACTTTGTAATTATTAAACGACATCTGTATTGGAAATCAAATTATAATGTTATAAAAATACTGAATGTATTTCCTTACATTTGTTGATGTCAAAACAATTATTTCTTTTGAAATTTTACTACAAAAATAACAATGCAGTTATCAGTTTCTTTCTTGTGACCCAATAGGACTTATATTATGCGGTCTGAGGTATTCATGTAAATAGCAAATATAAATTCAACTACTGGTTAACACTCAATATTCCCTATTTCAGCTCAGTAAAGAACTCGTCACTGTAAAAAATTCAGAAGATGTGGTAGCTGTTATACTGCTGTCAGTGGCATTTATAGCATTTACAGTCTGCCTTTCTCAAAGGTATTTTCCAGATTGCCCTAATGTTCCATTTTCATTTCATTTCCCTATGTTACTGGTGTTTTTTTTTCTCTTGTGTTCAGACAACTTCATTAACATCCCCATGTCATCCTGTCCCCTCTCCCTGTTCTTTTCTAAGCTAATTTTTCCCATTCTTTTTTTTTTTCATTGTGAAATGAATTTGCAAGATAGCCCCTAGCTCAAAATGTGAACAGGTTTTTCCATCTTGTGGCTTGCTGTGGCAATTAAAAAAAAGCTGCATGCCAGCATTTCAATGTTTCAGCATTGGAGGACACCTGTGCTGAAACAAAAGTTAGGTTCCATTGGGAGGCCCAACACCAGCAGCCAATCATTGCCTTCCTTACCATTCCTTCATTCACACTCAGAGCAGATTCTAGCATGCCTCTGGGCACCATTTTTAAATACCTTTTTGCAGTGACTGCAGCTTCCCTGAAAACATGCAATTGAAGGAAACAAGCTGCTGTGAACTGTATACTGATGCAAGTCAGGGAAAGGAATTCAATGGGGGGGGCAATCCAATGAGAGAGAATGCCAAAACACAGGAAAAGAGGCAACCAAAAAAGGGGAAGACACATACACCCAGTACAACTCTCAGGGGTGGTGTGGTGGGCAGGGAATATATTCAAAGGGGATTTCTCAGCCCCTTGAGGCTGCTGAAGCACTGCAGTGCTTCAGCACATGCACACACGAAAGAAAGAAAGAAAGAAAGAAAGAAAGAAAGAAAGAAAGAAAGAAAGAAAGAAAGAAAGAAAGAAAGAAAGAAAGAAAGAAAGAAAGAAAGAAAGAAAACCAGTCCACAATGTGAAAATGAACAGATGGAACACTGACAGGGAAAAACTCAAAAAAACATGCAAAGGTGTATTGATCACACTGATAGCGCAATCATTAGAACCGCCACAACACCAGTGAAAACCCAGAAGGTGGCTTCAGCCTGGAAAATGCCAGAAAGCTACAAGGCATACTTCAGGGTATATACTTTTTTTTTTTTACTATTAGCCAATCTACTGGCTTTATCATAAGGTTATGTTATACCTACCTAGAACATTTTTGGTACAAAGTAACTATATAATTAAAGGAAATCATTGGGGCATTATCTCATGCACTTTCTGGGGAATAAGCACCACTGAGTAGTATTAGACTTACTCCTGAGTAGATATGCATATGCTTGCACTGTAAATCACGGAAATATATTCCTTATGAGCAAATTATGTTTGTTTGTTTGTTGCCCACCCCCAAAGGACACTGCCTAATACCAATAATAGTTGGTTAGAATCACAATAGACAAATGATGGGACCAAGCCTCTGGATTTGTATCTCTGAATCCACATGATGCCCTCCCCCTTACATATTATGGCACAAGCTATAAAATGGCCAGTGTTTACCATGCAGATGTTAAGCTATTAACAGTCCATTTACAAGTCCCAAGAGAATGCAAAGCCTTTGTTTGTATGCACTGGACATTTGATACCAAAGCAGCTGCCAAGCATGATATGTAAGAAGCTTAGAACATCACCAATGCCAAACGTCAGATGCTCCATTCCTAGCTCAGGGATCAATATTGATGTAATGGGCCTCATGACTCTGCACTTGCATTAGAGACCTTTTCTGCAAGTCTGCCTTCTGACAGACAAAAAGAGGAAAAGAACATACGGCATTTCCATGTCAGATCACAGAACCTTTCTGCTCATGGCAAAATAGTGTGTCAATCAATATGTTGCTTTTGGCTGCCTAGCGAATATGCATACTTCAATTTTTAATCGGCTTCTGACAGAGTCACATCTGGTGTCCTAAGCCAAACGGCACGGTCTAGCAGTCTGCTTCCTCCTTAAAAGCCTCTCTTTCATGTAAGGACACAGGTTCAAGGAGACTAGAAAGACAATGGCAGTCACAAGTAAATTATTGCAGAGCAGTCCAATATAGGTTATCCTGCACTTCATTCAGAGTACGAAACAATAACGAAGATGGAATACTCAAGTTCCCAGGAAGCAGAAATACATGTATGTAACCCAGAGAGATAAGAAAAGTGTTAAATATTGGGTTCTGGATGCATTGCAGTGAACAGCTCTACTTTACTCAGTGATTTCAGGAACACCACAACGACAAACTCCAGGGCAGCTGCCCTGTTTTTAAGCATGCAATCACCACACCCCAAACACACCCCACTCCCAACAATAGGCTATTTACATAACACTGTTTCTCTATTGGTCTGTTCCAGGATCCTAGTAAGCTATTGCTCAACTAGATCCTGGTACTAGTTCAGGGATGACTCTGGCTCAATACACAATAAAAATGGCAACAGACCATTTGTAGTAATGATTGTAGGACTTTAGTCCACAGCTCAGGGAATTGAACTGGAGCTGTACCATGAGAATCACAGAATCATAGAACTGGAAAGGATCTCCAGGGTCATCTAGTCCAACCCCCTGCACAATGCAGGAAATTCACAAATACCCCCCCGCACACACACTGATTACCTTTACCTTAACGTGCTCTGGCTTTTCATACTCCTATTTTTTCAATGAAAACAACATATTCCATGAGATTCAATATCCAGTTTTCAAAGCAAGAGACATTCGGAGGTGGTTTGCCATTCCCTACCTCCGCGTTATGACTCTGGTATTCCTTGGAGGCCTCTCATACAAACACTAGCCAGGGCTGACCCTGCTTCACTTCAGAGATCTGATGAGATTGGGCTAGCCAGGGCTATCCAAGTCTGGAGAGCCAGCATAGTTCGACTGCTGGACTAGGATACGGGAGACCCAGAATCTCCACTTCTTCATGGAAGCTCACTGGTTTACATTGGCTAGTCACATACTCTCAGCCTAATAAATCTCACAGGGGTCTTGTGAGCATAAAATGGAGGAGAGGGGAATGATATAGACTGCTTTGGGTCCACATTGGCAAGAAAAGCAGGATATAAATGAAGGAAATAAATAAATACATTTATCATGTCATCAGTATGCAAATAAGAAGCTATAATTCACCATTATCTAAAGTGCCATCAAGTCACAGATGACTTAAGGTGAAGTGGTAGGATTTTCTGTGGAGCAACCCTGGACTTCCTTTGTGGTCTCTGATCCAAATACTAACCAGGCAGACCACACTTAGCTGCCAAGTTCTGACTAGCTGAGCCCATCCAAGTCAGGAAAGATCATATATGGGTGCATCTGATACAACAAAATAGATTAGACTGGTGGCCAACCATTGATGAACAACTGCCTGTACATGCCCTGTTATTGAATTCCAAACAGCCTTTTGCTTGAATTGAGTGAATGAATAATCCTTATAATATAGTCTTATCAGGAATGACTAACAGTTTTCTTTTTTCATTCTAGCAATTTACTAGCAATTATTGTTATTTTCAGAGGATTTTGTTTTCTCTATAGAAGAGTCCCATGATCATGTATTCAGACACTCTGGCAATACTTTTACTATAGCAAGGCTGCAGTCATAAGAATGCTTTCCTGGAATAAACCTCTTCAAATGAAATGGGACTTACCTCTGAGTAGACCTGATTAGCATTTCTCCCTAAGTAGCATATTGTGAATTTCCTAATACTCTGTGACATTTTCTCACTCTTCCAAAATATTAAAAGTGTCATGAGATATCTCTGTAGTAGATCTTGTTGAATAATATACTGGTACATTCACAAACTTTCTAAAAGATTACTGTTTATTAAAAATGTAATTATTACCATATCAATCCATTAAGCCACCGGCTTAACACCTATATCCACACTAAAGAATCCAAGCCCGGCAGAGCCTGACACAAGCTGCTGCTTCCCTGTGGTGGATGTGAAAACAGCTCTGCTATCTTATGAGAGCTGTATTTTAAACAGTTCGTTGATTTTAAAATTTTAAATTATTAATTTACTTTGTTTTATTGTTTATAATGCTTATGGCCTTGTTAGCCACCCTGAGCCTTCCCGAGTGGGGAGGACGGGATATAAATCTAATAAATAAATAAATAAATAAAAATGTTTCCCAGTGCTTGGAAAGCAGACTAATGCTCAGTCTCCAGACATCTGAAAGTAGGTGTTAGGGATCTCAGTGTCTAGAAAGGCATAGTCTGGGTTGCCAGTCCGTTAACAGTATACAGCTTATTGAAAACATTTCTTAAATACAACAGAAAGTGTCTTTGTGAGTTAGGAGATTGTATATATGTGGGGAAGGCCCCTAAGTTACAAGATTTACAGAACCCAGAGTATCTTTGGTCCTGCCAACACTAAGAAGAAGAAACAAAAGTTTGGAAGTGTACTTATCCACAAAAAAGTCTTTCCTTTTGAACTCCTTTGCATGAGTTTGTCTGTGATAAGGGCCAGTCTTAACCATCAGGCAACAGGGGCAACTCTCCCTGCCCATGCCCAGCTGTCACATCAATGCAGTTTGGTATAGTGGTTAAGAATGGCAGGACTCTAATCTGGAGAACTGGGTTCGATTCCCCACTCCTCCACATGAACATAAGAACATAAGAGAAGCCAATGTTTAATCAGGCCAATGGCCCATCCAGTCCAACACTCTGTCACACAGTGGCCAAAATTACCAGGTGCCATCAGGAGGTCCAGCAGTGGGGCCAGGGCACCAGAAGCCCTCCCACTGCTGCCCCCTCCAGCACCAAGAATAGAGTGCATCACCTGCCCCAGACTGAGAGTTCCCATCTATACCCTGTGGCTAATAGCCACTGATGGACTTCTGTTCCATATGTTTATCTAATTCTGTCTTGAAACTGTCCATGCTTGTAGCTGCCACAACCTCCTGCAGCTGCCACCACATGAAGCCAGCTGGGTGATCTTGGTTCAGTCACAGCTTTCTCAGACCCTAAAAACAAGTCTGGCTCACCACCTAGTGGTGAATTGCACTAAAAGAACTAGAACTTCTAGCTGCCAGACAATTGTAAGATCTCCTGGCTATAGTACACACACTGCCATATGATAATTATTTGTTAGTAATTATTATTAGCAGGTGGTAGCCTAAAGTTTGATTGCTGCAGCTGTCTCACTAAGTCAGTGATCAGGCTGGGCTGGGAGGCAAAAACAGTCCCTCCCCTGGATGGAAGAGAGAAAAAGAAGATCCCTGTGTGGCTGAAACCACTGGCATGTGGTGGCTGCTCCTCCCAGTTGCTTACCTCCATGCTTGCTTCTGCCAGCTGGGGTGGAACTTTTTATTCCCACCTGCTTGCCCACTCAAGGCAGTGAGGATTCCTTCCACCTGCCACAATAGTGGCAGATGCTCTTCCCACCCACTCACTTATCTCTCTGCTTGCCACCATGCTGTCTGCTTGCATGTAGGGCTCCGGCTACCAGCTTGCAGCTCTAGTGGCTCATCCCCTCCCTATTCATGGAGATGGCATCTTGCTTGGGGCACAGGAGCAGGAGCGATTCTGAGACCCCATCCTAGACTTTTGTCAAGGGCCCCAGAATCACTAATAAGACTGTCCCTGCCTGTGCTGACTGTACTTCTAGTCAGTGTTCAGTTCATCCTCTGAGACCACAGCCGGTGGTTCAGAAACCAGTCACAGATGTCAGCCAGAGCTTTTTGCATGCCATATCAACCACATTTGTTTGGATGGTCAAGGTGGCACTTCAGCCTCAGATCTGCATGTGGTCAGCTTCACTTTCACCCAGCTCTGATCATGGTCATTCACCTGAAAGGGAGCATGTGCTGACTAAAAACAGGTTGCCATAGGTACATGTGACTCAGGCTTCAGTTCCTGTCAGGGCAGATAATAGATTTGTCAGCTGTCCTCTGCCCTTAATATGACAAATAAATGTGAAGGAAGGTCTCCTGTGCTGATTTGGTTGTCGTATACAACACATGAGGTTACAGTTTCTAGGACTGATCCATGGATCAAGTTTAGCCCTCTTTCTAATATATCTCACACCTTGTTGCTTTGTAGAATGAATCCAATTATTTAAGTTTTATTGAGAGGCTTTAGCAGTGTAGCTATTGAGAGCTTTGTAGCAAAAGCTCCCTTTCCAGTTACAGTAATAAAATGTCATTCTTTCCAGCAGTGTTTTTAATATTGCACAGTTCTTTTATTGTGTGGCTGGCAGCCTACAACCTTTGTGCTTCTGTTAATGCTCCTTTAAGATGTGCCCAGAGGCTCAGTCGTGCTGTTCCTCAAAGGGTCTTGAGACAGTTGCCAAAGATTGAGTCCAACTTGGCCTGTATGTTCCTACTCTGATTTGTGCTGACAGGTTTCTTCAGAGCCCATTTTGCTTTCATAAGGCTCCTGAGTACATGAGATAACACTGGCCAGGAACACAGCAGGCCTGCCAGTAGAATCCCTTTTATTTGTACCCAGGCTGCAAAATAACAGGTTGCTTGTCATTGATTTGGACCCGACTGAGATTGCATATTCCTTTCATGCATTACATAGATCTAGCACAAGGTAGCATCTGCTTAAAAACAGATGAGGATGAACAGCCACCTGTAGCTGTCTTTGCAATAAGATGTTCCATATGCTTATACTAATCTAAAAAAAGAGAGAAAATATTATCTTTAGCTAATGGAAGAAAGTAATCGTACTGCTCCACATTTACTTTAGAATGGCCAAAAAGTTTAATGTATTTATTATCTCTCTTATTCATAAAACAGCCCTGTTTGACATGCCTATATTATAGGCAGGGGCTGTGGCTCAGCAGGAGAGCAGCTGCTTTGCATGCAGAAGGTCCGAGGCTCAATCTCCAGCATCTCCAGTTAAAAAGATCAGGCAGTAGGTGATGTGAAAGACTTCTGCTTGGGAACTTGGAGAGCTGTTGCCAGCCGGAGTAGCCAGTACTGACCTTGATAGATCAGTGGTCTGAGTAGTCCTGTTTGTTCATAGAGTTTAAATATGCAAATAAAGTGGAGCCCTGACTGTTTAGAGAAAAATAAGTAGGTTTATTATAGAAGAACAGTTATAGAAGAGAGAAAACCTTAACCATCTTGCCTAACTGCTGTGAGAGGAACAACAAAAAGAAGGAAGCTCTGTCAGAGCAGGAAGTCTCCAGAAGAGCCAATCAGTAGATAGGTCAGACAGGAAGGACCTAATTTGAAATTGTGGGCTGTCCCTAATCTAGCTATGCTAACTACCAGTCCTTCAGCTGTCCCCCTATAGCCTTCTTCATAAGGCTGCACAATAGACCTTGCATATTCCAACACTGTTCACATGTTACAGTGAACATAAGTGCCTCCTGTATGTTCATCCATTTGTAATATGTATGGATGGATGTATGTACATCCATTTGTAATAAAGAGCCAATTCTCATTCGCTTTACTGGAAGTGAAACTGGAAACCAGTACATGGTGCAATTTCTGTCACACAAGTACAGCTGCATATGAATCACTCAGCACATGAATATAGAAAAACCAAGTGTACATTGAACACAGATGATTTCCCCTATGTGTTGCCTCACCATGTGGGGAGGGAGGTAGTGTTGCCAACTCAATTCCTGGTGATTTGGGGATAGAACCTGAGGAGACCAGAGTTTGGAGAATGGACAGGACTGCAACAGGGTATAATGCCATAGTGTTCACCCTCCAAATAGATCATTTTCTCCAGGGAAACCAATTTCTGTAGTCTGGGTATCAGTTGTAATTCCAGAAATTCTCCAGCCCGCACCTGGATAATGGGAACCCCAGAGTAGGCACAAGCATGCTGGCCTGCCCCCCTACCTGTGCACAGATACCTGATCAGAATGTGACCATGTTAGGGTTGCCAGGTCTGGGTTGGAAAATACCTGGAGACTTTGGGAGTGGATTCAGGAGAGGGAGGGGTTTGGGGAGGGGCCTCAGCATGGTACAATGCCATAGAGTCCACCCTTCAAAGCAGCCATTTTCTCCAGGGGAGCTGATCAGGTGGGGATCAGTTGTAAAAATGGGAGATCTCCAGGCCCCACCTGGAAGCTGGCAACCATAGACTATGTGGAGGAAATGGCTATGTGTGTACCCCTACCTATAATCAGTAACATTCTGAAAGCAACATCACAGATCATGGGGAGGGCTTGCATGTATGCCCATTTCCTCTGGCGGCATCCTGCAGATGAACAGAACATTGCACAGAGACAGGGGGTAGGACCAGTATGCTCACGCCTGCTCTGCCTCTCTGTGTGGTAAGTCAGTACTTGGGGTGGAGTGCTCTGTATTGGACTAGGTTTTATGTCTGCTCACTGTCACCTTTTATGTGTTTTATGACTGTTGTTTCATTTCTATTTTAAGTTGATTTGACTGCAGAAGGGTAGAAGGACAACTCATAAATGTTTTAAATAAATAAATGAATTTGCAAACAGGCCTACTAGTATAAGGCAGCTGCATATGTTCATGATCTCCATAATGCAAGTGGAGGAATTGTGAGGATGAGAGAGGATCGCTTCCCAAGGCCATCTATTTCATATCCCAGTCTGTTAGCTGCTGCCTGTCCTATATTTGCTCACCAGGTAAGAACAAAATACATTGTACTCTAGCATGGCTTGAAACACACATGCAGCAAAAGAAACCCTCTTCAGTTATGATAATGCAGTATTTGGGAGAAGCCAAGGTTGTCAAGCTGCACAGTGAGCTATTTAAACTCATCTGATAATGTTGACTGTGGAGAACATTTGTTGTTCAGTCGCACAGTCGAGTCCGACTCTTCGCGACCCCATGGACCAGATTACGCCAGGCCCTCCTGTCTTCTGCTGTCCTCTGAAGTTTGCTCAATTTCATGTTCGTTGCATCGATGATACTGTCTAACCACCTCATCCTTTGTCGTCCCCTTCTTCTTTGACCTTCAATCTTTCCCAGCATCAGGGTCTTCTCCAGTGAATGCTCCCTTCTCATTTGGTGGCCAAAGTATTTGAGCTTCAGCTTCAGGATCTGGCCTTCCAGGGAACAATCAGGGTTGATTTCTTTTAGGATTGACTGATTTGATCTCCTTGCAGTCCAAGGGACTCTCAAGAGTCTTCTCCAGCACCATAGTTCAAAAGAATCTATTCTTCGGCGCTCGGCCTTCCTTATAGTCCAGCTCTCGCAGCCATACATTACTACGGGGAATACCATTGCTTTGACCATGCGGACTTTTGTTGGCAAGGTGATGTCTCTGCTTTTTATCATGCTGTTTAGGTTTGCCATCGCTTTCCTCCCAAGGAGCAGGTGTCTTTTAATTTCATGGCTGCAGTCACCATCTGCCGTGATCTGAGATCTCAGGAACGTAAAGTCTGTCACTACTTCTACGACTTCCCCTTCTATTTGCCAAGGAGTGATGGGGCCAGATGCCATGATCTTAGTTTTTTTGATGTTGAGCTTCAAGCCCACTTTTGCGCTCTCCTCTTTCACCCTGAGCAAGAGGCTCTTTAGGTCCTCTTCACTTTCTGCCATCAGAGTGGTATCGTCTGCATATCTGAGGTTATTGATCTTTTCCCCAGCAATCTTAACTCCTGCTTGTGATTCATCCAGGCCAGCATTTCGCATGATGTACTCTGCATATAAATTAAATAAGCAAGGGGACAATATACATCCTTGTCGTACTCCTTTTCCTATGCTAAACCAATCAGTTGTTCCATATCCGGTTCTAACTGTTGCTTCTTGACCCTTATACAGGTTTCTCAGGAGACATGTGAGGTGGTCCGGTACTCCCATCTCTTTAAGAACCTGCCATAATTTATTGTGATCCACACAATCAAAGGCTTTAGCATAGTCAATGAAGCAGAAGTAGATGTTTTTCTGGTACTCTCTTGCTTTCTCCATAATCCAGCGAATGTTGGCAATTTGATCTCTAGTTCCTCTACCTCTTCGAAACCCAGCTTGTACTTCTGGCAGTTCTCTATCCACGTACTGTTGGAGCCTAGCTTGTAGGATTTTGAGCATGACCTTGCTAGCATGTGAAATGAGTGCAATTGTGCGATAGTTTGAACATTCCTTGACATTGCCTTTCTTTGGGATTGGAATGTACACTGACCTTGTCCAATCCTGTGGCCACTGTTGTGTTTTCCAAATTTGTTGGCAAATTGAGTGCAGCACTTTAACAGCATCTTCTTTTAAGACTTTGAATAACTCAGCTGGGATACCATCACCTCCACTAGCTTTGTTGTTAGCAATGCTTTCTAAGGCCCATTTAACTTCGCTTTCCAGGATGTCTGGCTCGAGGTCAGTGATTATACCATCGTGGTTGTCAAGGATATTGAGGTCCTTCTTGTATAGTTCTTCTGTGTATTCTTGCCATCTTTTCCTAATCTCTTCTGCTTCTGTTAGGTCCCTACCGTTTTTGTCCTTTATCATGGCCAGCTTTGCATGGAACGTTCCCTTGATTTCTCCAATTTTCTTGAAGAGATCTCTAGTCCTTCCCAATCTATTGTTTTCCTCTACTACTTTGCATTGTTCATTCAGGAAAGCCTCCTTATCTCTCCTTGCTGTTCTCTGGAAATCTGCATTCAGTTGGGCAAATCTTTCCTTTTCACCGTTGCCTTTAGCTTTCCTTCTTTCCTCTGCTATGTGTAAAGACTCATCAGACAGCCACTTTGCTTTTTTGCATTTCTTTTTCTTTGGGATGGCGGCGATTGCTGCCTCCTTTACAATGTCACGTACCTCTGTCCATAGTTCTTCAGGCATTCTGTCTATCAAATCTAGTCCCTTAAACCTATTCTTCACCTCTACTGTATATTCATCGGGGATGCGATCTAGGTCAAATCTGAATGGCCTTGTGGTTTTCCCAACTTTCTTCAATTTAAGTCTGAATTTTGCAATGAGTAGCTCATGATCTGAGCCACAGTCAGCTCCAGGTCTTGTTTTTACTGACTGGATAGAGCTTCTCCATCTTTGACTGCAAATTATATAGTCAATCTGATTTCGGTGTTGCCCATCTGGTGATGTCCATGTGTAGAGACGCCTCTTAGGTTGTTGGAAAAGGGTATTCGCTATGACCAGCGTGTTCTCTTGACAAAACTCTGTTAGCCTTTGCCCTGCTTCATTTTGTTCTCCAAGGCCAAACTTGTCTGTTATTCCGGTTACCTTTTGATTTCCTACTTTAGCATTCCAGTCTCCTATGATGATGAGGACATCATTTTTTGGTGTTAGTTCTATGAGCTGTTGTAGGTCTTTATAGAACTGGTCCACTTCATCCTCCTCTGCAGCAGTGGTTGGGGCATAGACTTGGATTACTGTAATATTGAATGGTTTGCCTTGGATTCGGACTGAGATCATTCTGTCATTTTTGAGGTTGTATCCCAATACTGCCTTTCTCACTCTCTTGTTGACTATAAAGGCCACACCATTTTTTCTACGGGATTCCTGGCCACAGTAGTAGATATAATGGTCTTCTGAGTTAAATTCGCCCATTCCTGTCCACTTTAGTTCACTGATTCCCAAGATGTCGATGTTCATTCTTGCCATCTCATTTTTGACCACGTCAAGCTTACCTTGATTCATAGATCTTACATTCCAGGTTCCTATGCAGTATTGTTCTTTGCAACATCGGACTTTCCTTTCACCGTCAGACACATCCACAACTGAGCGTCCTTTCGGCTTTGGCCCAGCCGCTTCACTCTTTCTGGGGTTACTCGTACTTGCCCTCTGCTCTTCCCCAGTAGCATATTGGACACCTTCCGACCTGAGGGGCTCATCTTCCGGCATCATATCTTTTATCCTTTTGTTACTGTCCATGGGGTTTTCTTGGCAAAGATACTGGAGTGGGTTGCCATTTCCTTCTCCAGGGGATCACGCTTGGTCTGAGTTCTCTGCTGTGGCCTGTCCGTCCTGGGTGGCCCTCCACGGCATAGCCCACAGCCTCATCGAACCACGCAAGCCCCCTCGCCACGACAAGGCAGTGATCCATGAGGGAGGTGGAGAACATAAAGACCTCAAAAGAGCCCTGCTGGATCGGATCAGCGGTCCATCCAATCCAGCATCCTGTTCAAGCAGAGCATAAAGGCCAAGGCCTTCCCACTGATGCTGCCTCCCACCATTGGCATTCAGAAGTTTGCTTAACTTGCTGTATCTAGTAGCCATTGATGGACCTAGAGCAAGCTACAAGAGAGCAAGCTGACAAAGAATTCCTGTGGAAAGTTTTATTTAAATAAGAAAGGTGGACACACGCAAAGATAATGACAATATGTAGCCAAACAATGATAATTCGGTAATCTACTTTGAGTCCCAATGAGAAAGGCAGACTATAAATAATGAAAATAAATAAGTACAGAAAACTGCTTTCACTGCCATTATCTCAAATATAGTTAATTATAATTGTGAAAATGTGTATAAAATCAGTGTATGTTCTTCCTTTTGTCCTTGAGCCAGACATTAGGAGAAGAGATTGGGGATCAGAATGGCTGTCCCTGAGTCTAGAGTCAGAGTTAGTATCTCTGCATTGCAAGGATATTCTGTAGCAATAGAGATGTGAGTATGTCATTGGAAATTGTTTGGGGTGTTTGGAATGCTTTGGTGAACACTTTAGCACAACAATGTTTTCTTTTTTCCCAGTCTTCCTCCATAATATCTTCACTTGGATGCTCTCATTATTAGCATATGCAGATATGGGAGTGATTTGCTGATGCATGCCCATCACTCAACTGGTACTCTGAGAATCACATTGATGTAGTGGTTAGACAGACTGGAGATGCCCAGGTCCAAACCCCAGTCAGTCATAAAACTCACTGTGATTTTGGGCCAATCATGTTCTCTCAGCCTAACCTGCCACACTGTTGTTAGCCAAATTGCTCTATTATTTAATAAAGATGGGGAATTATAATTATTAATATGCAATTGGCTTAACTATAGGATCTCACCTGTGTATAGAATTCCCAAGAACCCAGGAATAGACACAGAAACTGGGTGGCTAAAATAATGATTTCTTTACTAAACAAGCATACAAACAATATTCAAACACTCACACACACAATATAGAACTAAGGAAGCAGAGGTGATTGATAGTTTATAGAGGGGTTATACAACCTGTCCAGATGTGCAGAGGTCCATGAAGAAAGGATTATGGCCTAAACTCAGAGAGTTTAGGGGTGGACTGCCATTTTGGATCATAGCAGAAACACACGGTCTAAGGCCACATGTTTGCTAGGATATAGGCATTGGCAAAGAATGCAGACCAATGGGCAGCCCTGGGGGCTGGTCTCAGGGGAGAATAATAGATTACCTGGACCAATGATGAGTCCCAGGGGTGTGTGGCATCTGGATGGGCAAGGCCTAGATGTGACCAATGAATTTCCAGAGAGGCAGGGTCTGGATTTAACAACAGAAGCGAGGTGTTGGGTAGCTACTTAAATGGATTATAGGACTTACTAATGGTCCTGGCCAGGGTAGATAAAAGGGGGGGAGACAGTCCATGATTAGTGTCAGGAAGGATTGCTACACTTTTGAATGATTGATTGGTTTATCCCGGTATCTTGAGGGACAGAGCAGGAAAGACAAAGAATTACTGGAGACAGAATTATCTGCCAGGTGGCCTCTGAAAAGATTTTAGAAATGTAGATAATTTACCTGATGGAACCCATTGTTATTCCATAAACATAATCTCTGCTGGCTGGAGGGGGAATGAGTTAGTGTGAGCTAGCTCACAGTTTTTTAGCCTAAGGCTCACACATTTTTGTCTTAGCTCAGGAAGGATAGCTCCAGAGCAAACTAATTTATGCAGTAGCCAAATCACTCGCTCACAACTTTAATGCCAGTAGCCCACAAAGTAGAATTTTTGATCACAAGACTCCAAAGCTTAGAGGGAGCATTGATCCCAGGAGTTTATTCGTGTTCTCCTTTTCTCCAATATCTGCACAAAACAATAGTGTCATGGTCTGCTCCTATCTTTAGTCAGGAAAGAGAGAAGAAAAAAGAGAATCCATGGAGTCTTCCATGTCATCCCACTATACTTTATAAGGCCTATCATACTGGCATGCATAAACCTAGGGGTGGGATATAATGGGGAATTTTCCCTTTACAGAAAGGTAGTCTAGTCCTTAGTGTAGAATATTTGTTTGTTAATTGAATTTAAGTGCTGCCTCTCTGTGACAGGCAATCTCGAGGTGGCTAACAATAGTTAAAACATTAACAGATACCAGTTTAAAAACATAATCCAAATAAAACTAGAAAGCAGCCCACATAAACCAAACCCAGCTAACTAAAAGCCAAGTGGAAGACCTCTGTTTTGCAGGCCCTGTGGCACTTAGATAAGTCTCACAGGGCCCACGTATCATCTGACAGCTATTTCCACCAGAACAGGGCCACCAGAAAGAAGGCCCTCATCCTAGTGGATGCCAGGGAAATGTCCTGGGAGGCAGGCACCATAAGCAGGCTGCAAGTTGAAGAATGCAAGTTTGGGCAGGGGAAACATGTCAGAAGAGGCAATCTATCAGGTATGAAGCTCCCATACAGTTATAGGGCTTTAAAGCTAACCATTAGCACCTTAAATTTGATCCAGAACTCAATCAGCAACAAGTACAGCTGTTTCAAGAAAGGATAGATCTCAACGGTACGCCCAACCACATGCAGCCTTGATCCGTGCGCCTCCTGGCTAATTAAAGCTGGCCGTGAGGGGTTTCGAGATGCCCTTAGGGACATTATCAACAAGTCCCTCTCTGAAGGGCTGTTTCCAGGGGCTCTCAAGGAAGTGATGGTCTGCCCTCTCCTAAAAAAACCATCTTTAGACCTGGCCGAATTGGCCAACTATTGGCCGGTCTCCAATTTGCCCTATCTGGGCAAATTAATACGGAGGGCGGTGGCGATTCAGTTGTAGAGCTTTCTGGATGACACTTCCACACTGGATCCCTTCCAGTCTGGCTTCCGCCCTGGTCATGGAATGGAGACAGCACTGGTCGCCCTCACAGGCGACCTCTGGAGGCATCTGGATTGGGGCAGGATGGCAGTGCTGCTGTTGTTGGACCTGTTGGCAGCGTTTGACACGGTCGATCATCAGTTGCTTGCCCGCCACCTCGCCAATGTGGGAATTTGGGGGCTTGCCTTGCAATGGCTCATCTCCTTTCTCCAAGGTCAAGGAAAAAGGGTGGCACTTGGGGAGAAGCAGTTCTGAATTTTGTGGAGTGCCACAAAGGGCAGTGCTCTCCCCAATGTCATTCAACATCTATATGCACCCCCTTGCCCAGATTGCCTGGAGGCATGGGCTAGGGTGTCACCAATATGCAGATGACACCCAGCTCTATCTGTTGTTGGGCAGTCAGTCTGGCTCTACTCTGGAAGATCTGGACCAGGTGTTGCCGGATGTGGTGGGATGGCTTAGGCTGAGCCGATTGAAATTGAATCTGATGAAGACGGAGGTCCTATGCCTGAATTGGAGTGGCTTGAGGTTAGGGGTCCCTCTACCAGCCTTCGATGGGGCACCATTGGTGCCAGCACTGAGGGTCAGGAGTTTGGGAGTGCTCCTAAATGTTTCCTGACAATGGAGGCCCAGCTAGCAGCCACTGCCAAAGCAACCTTTTTCCATCTTCGACTGATTAGGCAGTTGGTCCCCTTCCTCGAATGCAGTGATCTGGCTTCAGTGATCCACACTATGGTCACCTCAAGGTTGGACTACTGTAATGCTCTCTACATGGGGCTGCCGTTGGGGCAACTCCAGAAGCTGCAGCTGGTGCAAAATGCAGCGGCCAGGCTGTTGATGGGCCTACCTACGCGGGAGCACATCCAGGCTGTACTAAAGTCGTTGCACTGGCTACCAATAGTTTTCTGGATTAGCTTCAAGGTGCTGTTTTTGACCTTTAAAGCCCTTTATGGTCAGGGGCCTGCCTACCTGAGAGACCGCCTTTCCCCACATGTTCCCCAGAGAGCACTGCAATCTGGAACACAAAACCGCCTGGCCCTCCCTGGGCCTAGGGATGCCAGGTTGGCGGCGACTAGGACCAGGGAGCTTTCCCTGGTGGCGCTGACGCTCTGGAATGAGCTCCCCAGTGAGATCAGAGCACTGCGGGACCTCCAGCAATTCCACAGGGCTGTGAAAACGGAGCTTTTTTGCTAGGCGTTTCAGTAGGAATGATTCCATCGGCTGTGCTGCACTTGCACTTTATTATATGACATCGCCACTTTTAAACGATTTTAACTGTATTCATTTGGAATTTTATTGACTTGTACTTTATGTATGCATTTATGCTGGTTTTATAACTGTTTGTAAGCTGCCCTGAGCTGCATCGGCGGGAGGGCGGGATAGAAGTCTAACTAATAAATAAACAAATAAATTAACCACTCCACCAATCTGACTCTAGAAAGCAGCCCACATAAGAAATGAGGGAAGGGGAATTATTCTAGTTATGTTTGGGCTGTCTGTAATAGTTCACAAAGATCAGATACTGAATGGAGTGACTGACAAAACAAAAAGCTTGCTGTGCCTCTCTTGCCAAATGGACTCTTATCGATCCTTGTTTCTGCCTTGAAATAAGTAGAGACTTTGGCCCTCTGAACAAATGCAGCAGCTATGAAATGATTTTTCCGAGTGCTTATCTTTCCTTAACTCTTTACATGTCATGGTTTGAACTTCAGTTACTGTTCAGGTGAATTAGATAAATCAGTAAATATTGGTTTATCACATGCAAAGTGTCTCTTCTGCTCTCTTTGACATTCTGTATTCACACCGAGTGACTGGTCTGCTAGAAGCTTCAGTCCTGTATGTGACTTGCCACTTGTCAATACATTTACCATTTTGCTGAAGTATAAACAAAGGCACAGGTAGGTGGGACATGACAGTTGACAATGATGCCACAGCTATTAAATGATAATACTGTGCACTTCAGGCATTCATCTTCCATTGTGGATAGTGTCCTACATGTATTAAACCCTCTGGATCTGTCTGCCATTGTTTGTTGACACAGATTTCTCTCTGTTGTATTATTCTGTTACTTCCTTTTCTCTTGCCAACCATTTAATGTTCTCATTCCTCTTTCTGTATCTGCATTTCTTTTATGTAGTAACCTTTTTCTGGATTCACATCCTCCCGTTCCTCCTCCTCCTCCTGATTTAAGAAAGTCTTTACCACCTTAAAGGCAGACAACAGAGAGAAGCAGTCTTCCCATATTTCAATAAAAATCTCAGCTAGCACACAGTAAAACAGCCATGTGGATCCCAGTCTTTCACACATGTATTCTGTAGAAGAGACAGTATCCTGCAGGAGAAGCAGAGACCTGTAGACATTTCAATTGCATGCTTTTAAAAAAAATCACACAGAGAGAAGCATTTAAACAAACCCTTACCATGTGAAAATGAGTTGCTCATGAATGGCTTTAAGATAATAACTGTGTTGTCATGGCAAAGCAGCACATAAAGAAGCTTACTGTTTAGGGTCAAGAAATAAGGTCAGACTGCAACCGGTAGTTAGGAGTATCCTACTTCTGCAATGGACATTCTGTACTTATTATCAAGAGAGGCGCTTGTATGAGTGACGCTGAGAAGAAATAAGGATGGAACATTGGGTGAGAAGAACTGAGGGAAGTTGATGTGGGAGTGGCTTGGGAGGTACATACTGAGGAAGTACCGGTCACAAGCATGCCTACAAGTCTTATTTGTAGCTTTTTCCTAGTCTGCTGAGGTTTCCTGTTCCAATGAAGAATGCATTCAACTGTGATGTTGTACAATACATAGGAGTTGCATTTATTTCATGGGCAACGACATTAAAGAAGTGATATTGTTAAAATTACCAAGATTTATTTTTTTCTAATTATTTATTAACTCTGATGATTCTTATTATTGTTCTTAAGATCCTTATCCAGTAGTAAGTGCTGGATCAGCCACTGATTACCAGACTTCTAGGTTGTGTGAATCAGGTCCAAACTGGAACAGTTACAAGCTCCTTTTCCAAACCCATAAAACGTGTCTTCATGAAATCGATCCAGACTGCAGCACTTCACTGAAAGTACTAAGGGAGACACTGACACAGCACTTCCCAGGTGGGTCACTTGATTTACTGAGCTTCTTTTTGGATCAACCACAGAATAGCTGAATTCCAAGCTTTGCAATTCCAATACCATTCAAGGGGGGAACAGTTACAGGAATGTGTGGTTTATATAAACTTGTACACTCAACCCAGCCTGCAAAATAGTGCTAGAGACTACTTCAAATTACACCAACTGTAATTCAATACAGCTGAGATTATTACATTTTGTGCCATGCCTGATGAAACAGAATCGCTATTTAAGTCTAGAAGGACTGGTGCCAACCACAAGAAGCACTCTCTGTAAAGTTAAAAGCATTGATTAGTCAAGAAAGCTTTTTTTCTTTTTTTGCTTAACTGTTGTTTCATTGGGAAATTTATCTCACATTTTAAAAATATTTTCTCCTCTTTTACTTTGGTCTTGATTTTATCTGTATTCACTTAATACAGATCCTAGACTTTGAATTACTTCCTTGAGTTCAGCAGCTTTCTTTGTGAAAGTTAATTTGTATTATTTTTATTTGCAGTGTAGTTGTACAAAATAAGATGTGGAGTTGCGAAAGGTTATTCAAAATAATCTGGCCAGCAGTTTAAATAAAGTGGTAGCCATTTCACTAAGACCTACTCTACATGATTCAGTGCCTCATGGTTCTGACTGGTGAGATGCTGCCTGACAGGAATACTTGCCACCAGGTTTGATTGCTACAAATGATGATATGTATTACGCAGTGTAAAGGTTTTTTATTTCAAAAAATCTATGGCAATGTGCTGCTCTACTTTCCCCCTCTTTCAGTGCTCTGGAAGTTCCACATCATTATTTGTTTGTTTATTTATATTTACTAGGCCACCCTTCCCTAGAATAAGGCTCAGGGTGGTTTACAGCAGAATAAATATACAAATCTCAATTGAAACTAAATTAAAATAACCCAATAAATACCGATACCTAAAACAACTGCTATGGGTAGCAAAAACAGCCTATGTAAGACGGTGGAAGGAATTCCAGCTCCCCAGCCTCCCTAGGGGAGGGGTTTCAGGGGATGGGGACTTGTGCAAGAGTGCCAGATGATGCCCCCATCACTGTCCTCAACAGAAGGCCCGGCAGAACATCTGTGACTTGTATGCCCTGTGGAAAGGTAACAATTCCCTCAGGGCACAGATGTCTTCTGGCAAAGCGTTTTACCAGGCAGGGGCCAGGGCTAAAAAAGCCCTGGATCTGGTTGAAGACAGCCAAACTTCTCTCAGGCCAAGAACCACCAGGAGGTTCTTATTTCCTGAGTGTAGCAGTCTTCCAGGGGCATACTGGGAGAGGCGGTCCTGAAGAAATGAATGTTCCTGAATGAAGGTTCCTGAAGAATGGGCAATCCTGTCCTTTCTTTTAGTACATCCCTACTACTGCTCGGAAGCAGGGAGTGGCTTGGGGGGGGAAGATCCACCCACTCCCTCCCCCCACCTCTGCTCCGGGCTTCTGAAGGGAGGGTGTAGAAAGAAAGTGAACACTTTCTCTTTCTCCTCCATTGAAGGCAGGGTTTGGAAACAGAGCAAAATAAACGTCTCTCTCTCCCAGCTCCAGAACAATGTTAGAGTCCACTGGCACCTGTAAGACCAACAAAGTTTTATTCAAGGTGTGAGCTTTCATGTGCACTCATTCTTCATCAGACAATGAAATGGAATTACAGTCAGATCATAGTTGTACTCAGGGGAAGCATTTTTAAACACATGCAAAGATCTATGACTGTTAGTGCCTTCCACTGATGGATTACTGGGTCTAACGGGGTCTTCAGATCCTTGTGTAGATGTACAATGACCAACCATCCGGTTTGAGCTGCTTTGGGCAAGTTGGAACAAATGATAAATATTGTTATTGAGTTTAAATACAGACAATGAGTGCTACTATTTGCTTTGCAGTCTCTACGTAAAATTTATCAGTGCTTAGCATTTGTTCATGGTGCCCTTTCAAAGTTTTGTTTATCCCTTTACTGCTGCAGAAAGATCTTTCTTGGTCATGGGGCCAATTTCCTGACATGGCCTTCTGGAGGAGGTTCAGCAGATACCCTCCTTACCTATTTTTAGGATGATGTACAAGGCCATCTTTCCATGGACTTTTTGCCTGTTCTTTGGCTGAGTTCAGACTGGCAATTTGCCCCGGTAGGGACCCGGGCCAGCGACGATTCAATTCCGGAGTAAATTGGGCGTTCATACAGGCACATCTGTCTGGCATCCCCCACCTGTAGCCAACCCATGCTGTTGTGCTTCACCACTGGATTAAAAAGATACCTCATAAAACTGGTAGCAATTCTGAAAGCCCGCATGTGTCACGCGTTTCTCCGCTTTCGGGAAGTCTGAACGTGCAGCCGAAAAGCCGGGAGTAACCCACGTTGGGCAGAAGGCAGCAGCGATATGATTGGCCGTGCTCCACTCTACTGCTCAATGCGGTGCCGGCCCTGCAGGGTCCTCCCCCAATCAGCAAAATGCACTTATAAACATGAGCGCATGAGCACATGAGACTCATGCGCACATACACCCACAGCTGAATTAATGGGGAAATGCCGAATACAGCATGCCCCCCGGCGTGGCAGTCTGAATGCTCCCGCCTGGCTCCGCCCCGTATTTTCCGGTAGCGGCCCGGGCTGTGTGAATGGGAAAACCCGGAACAGTTTATTCCAGGGCTTTTTTGCCACGACTGGCTACCGGAGCAAACTGCCAGTCTGAACTCAGCCTTTGTATCTGATGTTGAGGGCTGCATTATAAAGAAAATGAACCTATCATTAGCTGGCTATATCTGTATTGATGTTGGTTATGTTTTTTGTTATATTCTTTCTGCCATATTGTTAATTACTTTGACTCTCTGGACAAGAAAGGGATATAAATATTTTAATAGATTTGATACATGCATCATAAAAATAGGGTATTCATATCCAGATAAATAAATACGAAATATAAATACCAAGTGCTGTTATTCCATCACAGAAAGATGGCCTGCTTAAGTGCAGATATCTTAATCAGATGTATAATAGATAAATAGCTTGTTGAGTACCAACCGGATGCCAAGACTACTTGCTATTGAATGAAAGGTTCTTGGATTAAAAATATTTTTATAAATAGATGTTCAGTCACACTCATACGTTGAAAGCAAAGTTGTGTCCTCCCTATGATGTCACTGGGCCTCGGTTCTTTTAAGGACCTAGCATAGCAATGCCTCTGGCCCAACCCCAGCCCCCCCCGGAAGTTGGAAAGTCTATGCCCTTGATGTAATTTAAAAGTGTTATTTGCTACTCCAGCAAATGACAACTAATAGTGACTTCTTGCATTATCACACTAGATCCCTTGTGTATTTATGTTTTTGTAAATTAAGTTAGGTGTTATCTTGCTCTTACTGCACTGTTTTCTACTTTTGTAATTCCATTTGGTTGCATTGTTTATGACCTATCATGTTTGCTACTTATTTTAATCAAACATGATATATCATAAACAAGGGGGGGAATGGAATTACAAAATTAAAAAACAATGCAGTAAGAGAAAGAGGATACTAAACAGTGGCATACACCACAGCCCTATATCTTTATAAAAGTGCCCTCCTGCATGGACAGTACTGCTTTTCTGGATCATTAATCCCTTCTGCAGTTGTTAGGGATGCTTGATTCAACACAATATAAACATTAAAGAAGGCAACATAAAACCATTTCTATCCACTAGCATGTGAGATGACAAGAAGTCTCTTTCCATTATATGTACAACATAGCTGGTTCTTACGACGTATTGCTAGGACATATCTGCAGTGAAGAAAAAGCCCTACAGCTGCCACTCATTTCAGGATGGAACCAGAGATGCACAAACACTACCCATCTCAATTTAGATATAGCTCACTCTAAGCTTCATTCAGAGGCTTTTAAAAAAAGAATTATCTGCAAGTTTGCAAAAAAAAAAATCTATGCCATTAAGAAGACAGTAGGGATGTACACCTGGTAAAATGGTATTTTTTTGAATTTGGATATCATGAAGGACATAAATACTGGTATCCAATGGCATTTAGGGATTCAGGTTTGTTTTTTTCTGGGATTCCAAAGTTATTTGGGTTCTATTATTCCCCATGGGGGACTTGGGGGGAGAGCTGGAGTAGCTGTTTTTCAACCAAATGTCACAAAAATACGGGGGCTAGTTATGCCTGTCTACTAAAGAGTTCTCAAGTTCCAAATATATTGGACAACGGGGGACAATTCTATGAGCCCCTGAACAAGGTGACCCAGCCATCGTACTTGCACAGATGCAAACTGGGACGAAAAACATGACCCTGGGAAATGGCCCTGTCCTGACAAAGGAGTAAAGGAAGGAGAAGTAGCCAGGCAGATGTGTCTGTACTAGGCCCTGAGCCCCTGTGCTTGCCAGGAGCTACCTTCCCCAGGTTGGGTGACACTTGCCCAATTGGATCTGATTGGAAGGGGAAAATGCCACTACCTGGCAAATTTGGAGAATCAAAGGAAAAATAAGATATCTGCTGGTGATGGCAATCAAACATGAACTGCTGCACAGATTTTTTGCAGAGTGTTTTTTATATATATAATGCTTAAGATTCCTGGATTATCATGGTACCAACTTGATTTTTTTTTTCATACATATTGTCAGTTTGGGAATTTCAGAATGCACATCCCAAAGTAACACAAAGTAACTTGTTGAAACCTCCGCAGCCAAGTCCTATCATACTTAGGATCAAAAGAGCTTGCAGCTTAAATAGGGGAGAGCCCTAACTCAGAAGGTCCCAGGTTCAATCCCAGACATCTCCATTTAAAAGTTTAAGGTGGCACTGCAGGCAATGTGAAAGTCCTGTGCCCAAGACCCTGGAAAGCTGCTTCCAGTTAGCAAAGACAATGCTTGCCTTGACAGACCAATGCCTTGATTCAGTATAAGGCAGCTTTGTATTTATTTCCTTGGGAACTTTGCACCGTTGAGCTCTTGGAGTGAGCTTTTATGCCTTGAGAAACACCCATTCCTTTTGTGATACCTATTGCTGCAAGTATGTTCAAGGGAAAGGGAAAGGGAAAGTGACAGGGGCAACTTGGGAGTGGCTGGAAATTACTTATGAGCAAATCATGATTAAAAGCTGTTGGCTCAGATTGCAAAGAGTACATCATTTTTAAACTGGGGAACAGGGATTCATCTTTTAACCTTACATTTCTACAAGGTGGCAAAGTTTCTAGGTAAAAGTGGTCTAAGGTATGCGTATGATTCTACCATAACGTGTAATACAGTTTCCACTTGCAGATCATCCCTTTTCCTGTTGTTGAGTGGAGTTCAACACTGATTTCAAGAGAAGCAAAAGAAATATATTTTACGTTGCAGTTTAAATTAAAATATTGAGTTCTTACCAGTGACTAACAGCAACAGTTTGATACATTTGCCTAATGAGATTCTCTGAGATTTCAGTAGAGGATATAAATAACAGCCACTATCATAATATTTGGTATTCATATAGGAACTTTCCCTTGCATTTGTTAAGATCAATTAAAGTTCACCAAAGGTCTAGCTTCTCAATAATTTTAATATGTCTAGTATTAAAATATCTGGTCTGGATATGTCTCACAGCATAATGCTGAAGTCACACATTTATATATTTATTGTATTTATGTCAGGAGTGTTATATCCATTGATTTCTCTGATTCAGAGGTACTGAACTGCCAACAAGGATTAAACTACATGCTAAACCCTCCTGACACTGGGAGGATTGTTTTTCTATAGACTCAAGGAATCACTGGACTCTTCAACTAAACTCTGTTACCAAATATGTAGCAGGGTATGAGCTTTCATGAGTCACTTCTCACTTCTTAAGGAACAGCTAGTATTTGAGTCCATCTTTCCTATTTACTGGAAAGTAGAGAGATTTCAGATGCTTAATGACATTAGCAGGCAGATGACAATAGCAGGTGTGATTGTATTGAGATGAAATTGAGAACATGGAGGTGAAAAGAAGACAGACCACTCCAGTAGTAGTCATGCATTCAGTGAGCTTCCATCCCCTTTATATTACTTGAAACAGTCATGAAATTTGGTGGAGCACAGAGATGAGCTATGGTCATAAGATATCTTTCTAGTTCCGTATAAGAGAAGATCACCTTCCAAAAGGGACCATGCAGACACTAACATCTGACACATAGGCTTCAATAGCTGCAATAGCTTAATGACTGAATTCAATTGCTATTCCCCAGATATGCTCCAAAATGTCCCATGGTTTCCAGCTCGTGCTCACATAATTGTAGCATGTCTCATGTTTTCACCCACAGGTATTACCTTTAAGAAGCTTTTCCACATGTTCTTGTGGAAATAACACTCAACTATGAACAGTTCCTTTAGGGTATGTCTGGGCTAAGGAGTAGTAACAGGCAGCTTACAAGTAATTAAACAACAGCAACAACTAGCTTTTGAAGGTCCTCCCAATGTTACTTTCAGTTCTCACTTGGTTTCCTGTTCCCCATCTAATAATCTTTGCCAGAAATGGCTGTTGGAAAAACAGGGCAGCAGATTACAGTTACAAAAGATGGGGCTTCTCCTTTGCCAGGCCACATATCTAAGTACAAACCCCAGCTACTTCTCTGCTTCTCTACCATGACTCCAAATAGCGGAGATGGATAGGGAGATCAAGTGGTAACAGTTGTTACCTCAGGCTAGACAGGTGTTCTGGCTCCTTGTGCTGGCTCTTTAAGCCATGCCACACCTAATGCAGGTACTTCTGCAAACAGATACATGCACACAAAGGACTACCAGGGAAAGCTGATGACAATGTTAGATGGCAGGTCTTCTCATCCATTGGGCCACAAATTGAACTTTAGTTGCTGGGATTTAAATAATCCATCCAAAATATACAAAATCACCTTTGTTCTTCATTTTTTTTGCAAGTTACTTAATGCACTGTGACAGGCAGAAGCAAGTTTGTCCACTTTCATACCTGCCAACCCCCTTTGTACCCTGATGTTCTGATAGAGAAAACCACCAATGGCAGATCAGAGCCTTGGGAATACTTGGAGGAAGAGGGGAGGGGGACAGTGCAGAGGGGAAAAGAGCAATTTAACAGATTTTTGTCAGAGGTTTAATGATCTCTCAGGTGGTTTAGGGATTTTGGCTCTATCTCCAGTCACTTCAGGAAGAAGATGACTGTTTAGTGTGGTAGCCTAAAGTAGCCCATAATGGTTTAATGTTTTCTTATATAGTCTTTCTGGTATATTTGAAAGGTACAGGGCAGGCTGTGGAAACCTGTGGAAAAGGTTAGCAGCTCTTGCAGTAAGAAATCTTTCAGTTACTGGTGTTCTTTGCATCTAGAAATTGTATATGTGTAATCTGTAAAGAAACTGTCACTCCCTATCTCACTTACTCAATAGTTACATTTGTATAATCTTAAACATCAGTCCAAGTAAAATACACCTATTTATTGTTGTTTTAAAACCTCTGATTTCCTTAGTGGCAAATCCAAGGCAGACAAGGTTAACCAAGGAAGGGCAGAGTATGTGTCTAAGAATTTACCTCAGGAGTGGCTAGCTGTAAATTATGCCAGTAAACAAATATTTCTTTGGCCTCTTTCTCAGCTGTGCTTGGTGGTGTGACGAGAAAGTGTGGTGTGGGTGGCAGTTCTCAGTTAAAAGCCCAAAATCAATACATGCTAACATCAAGAGGACAAGGGCACTGTATAGAGGGTGGGCTGTTTCCCTCCAAAAATATATTAGTGCCACTTTGTGGCTCCCAAACCTACCACAAACACCCATAGAGTTTTTAATGTGTATTACCTAATGATGTTTAGTAATATTATGAAACCAATTCAGATATTCTTACAGCACTTCTATAGTGAAATTTGAGAATAAATATTAATGTTATTGAAGCTAATATTTGTTCTTTATTTTTGTGTTTGCTTATAGTATAATCTATCATTGGGCCTTCTGCATTTATATTGATGTGACTTCTCTTCATTGAAGTCCCTAGGGGGTGACCACATGTCTTTCTTAGTATTCTTTGGCAAAAACCAAGCAGAAATATATCTTCTCTGACTCTTTTCAGAAAAATCTAGGCCAGTCTTTGCATTTTCCACAAGCATTGGCATGGGAAACATCATTGTGTGATCCAACCTGAAAGCCTGCAAGGGGGGGGGTAAGGTAAAAAAACAAGAGCCTATTGTCAAAATGCTCTTTGTATTGATTAGCACAGCAAGGGAAATTACTCCTTGAAGCAAGGTTTAGGTTAAGAATCCCCTGTGTAGCTCACATTTCTTCAGATAATTAAAAGAAATAAGAGGACAAGAGCTTTGACCAGCCTGTATGTTAGTACTTGGGACTTAGAATGTTCATGTTTCACTGCATCTCTAGTGGAGAGTTTATCTTCACTCGGATAACAACACATGGTCTGAAACTGGAGAAGATAATCACATGAACCACAATGAAGCAAAACCTGTGAATTTATTGCAGCTTTAGAGGCTGATCGTGGGAGGTGGTGAACACCATTGGTTCACAGTGGTCTCAATGAGAAATCAGGCAGCTGAGTTTCCCAAAGGGATTAAGACTGTAGACTGGTAAAAGAGCAACCAAGTGTAGCATAGCTCATTCTGTCCTTTCTTTCAGCATATCCCAGAAACTTTCTGAAGTGGGCTGTATGCCATTTCACACTCTTATCTTTACAGAAGAAACACCCAACACATCACAACAATATATACATGTTGTTTATTTACATGGAGTTCATAGGTGTTTCAATTTTTTATAGATCCAGGTGGTCAGCCAAGTCAGTCTGAAGCAGTAGAATAAATTTATGGTCCAGTGGCACCTTTAAGACCAACAAAATCATGCTGTCATGCCACCTTCCCTCCCAAGTTACACTTTGGGAGAGATAAGGAAAGATTACTGGCCTAAGGTTGCCCAGAGCCAGTTTGGTGTAGTGGTTAACTCTAATCTGGGAGAACTGGATTTGATTCCCCACTCCTCCACTTGAACCTACTGGATGACCTCGGGCAAGCCATAGTTCTGTCACAGCTGTTCTTGAAAAAGAGCAGTTTCTGTCAAAGCTCTTTCAGCCCCACCTGCCTCACAGGATGTCTGTTGTGGGGAGGGGAAGGGAAAGGAGATTGTAAGCCGCTCTGAGACTCCTTTGGGTAGTGAAGAGCGGGGTATAAATCCAATCTCCTCCTCCTCCTCCTCCTCCTATTCTTCTTCTTCTAAAGAAACATGTACTTCTGTGAATGCATGATGTTGATCTAAGGTTAAACAGGAGTGTCAATAATGTATGGTTTCCTCAGAAACATATATATTTGACAAGCTAGCTCATTGTAAGTGATTAAGGTACATATGTCAATGACTGATTGACCCATCCTGATAGGATTGTTACAGTCGTTATATTAGATAGAAATATATACAAGAAATTTTCTTATTTTTGCCTGCTTTTTAAAAGTCTAATCTTGAATCTATATACAGCAGGCCTTTCAACCTTGAAGAGAATTTCTATCTCCTTGCTAAAATCTGAAATGGCGCCCCGGATCTTGAGGAAAAGGAAACATATGTATATAAATCAGTGTACACAATGTAACTATATTGACATCATTTCACAACTCTTTTCTATATCTGAACAGTTTCAACACAGAATTGTAGAGACTGAATAGAAAGCAAATAACTTCCTGATGTTTTCTGAACTCCACAGGGCTTTAGTGCAAAATATCATCTAGGCCACAGTTGATGAAGAACCCCATGTCCTTGCTGGAATTATGTGGGGAAAACAGAAAATAGGGCTGGCAGAGAAAGCTTACTTCAAGGCCATGTCCCATGGTGATTTGGTTTTATGTACAAATCTGAGTAAAATGAAACCCACTGACACATTTTCCCTTTAACCTATGCCATTACAACCCAAGTATTCAGATCTCAAAACTTCTGAGTAATCTGCCATGTCACTCAGTCATGCCACTTACCATTATTTTTGCAACACTGTTTTACTGCCAGGCATTAGAAACAAAAATAAGTATACAGTTACATAACTTAAAATGAACCATATGATATGTATCATAACCCTCTTGAGAGAGAATAGAAGGTGAACAGCTAAATTGTTTTTAGCATAGTCAAAACATTTCTTATGCATAGTTTTCCACTTGTCAGTTGATGTCAGCAACCACACTTGAATGCAATAATAAGTCTTCAAGGAGATAAAAAAGAAAGCAATATACAACAGAATGGCAACACATTCAAAAGAAAACCAGTGTTTCTAAATGTACCCTCCAAGAACACCACTAAGCTCACTGTTTTAGAAGCTACTATTCGGCATTCATGATTAGTGGAATGTGGTACCACCCAGGCACCATTCCATTGAAAATAGCAATTTTGTAACTAAACTGGCTTCATCTTGTTTAGGAAGGCATTTCCGAAGGTCTGTGTATGAGCCTGAAATTTAACATTGCTGTTGTAGTTCTATTTATTTAGGAAATTTACATGCCACCTCTTGAGATACAAGGCTGAAGTAGGTAGACCCCGGTCACACGGGTGGGATAACGTGGGGGGGAGGCGTGGCTATTTGCACCATCGCAGTTTGATCCATGATTATGCGATCAGATGCGACGGCAATGCAGCAAAGTGTGGTCAGTCAATGCCACCAGCAAAGATGATGGCCGGAAGGAAAAGCCATGCGCTAGCACGATCACACCAACTGCGTCCATCAACAGCCTGTGGCAAAACAGTTGCTAGTACTTGTTTGCAGGTACTTTTTAACTGCGGGTTTTCGGTGGGAAGCCATGGGTGTGCTACACTTGCCAGATGTGGCGGTGCGATCACACATGGATAATTCACTCAACATCTGTAGCTCTCCTGTGGCAAATTCGCCGTGTGACCGGGGCTGTAGGCAGGTAATTCTTCTTTAGTGGTGAGACCCAGTATGATGTAGTGATTAGAGTGTCAAACTAAGGTCTAGGGAATCTGAGCTGAAATCCCCATTCTGCCATGGAAGCTTGCTGAGTGAACTTGGGCCCGTCACAGACACTCAGCCTAACCTACTTCACAGGGTTATTGTAAGGATAAAATGAAGGAACAGAGAATGATGTAAGACACTTTGTGAACATGAAATTTTTATCTTCATTATTCTGTCATCTGTGCCATTTTGGAAACTTAATAAGAAAGCAGATAAGAAGTCACATTTCTTTAATAAATTGTGCTGTTATGCTGTTTATCCCATGGTTTTCTATTCTTTGTTTTTCTCTTTACATATAAACCGTAGTCTTCCAAAGAGAGAGATTTCCTCTGTCTAGGGAGGAAACTAGTGTGTGACTCCTTTGTCCCTGATGTTATAGAGAGTCTATTCTATTACCAGTATAGACAAAAGGCTGCATGGTGGTCAGCCAGAAAAAAATAAAACAAAGCTAGGCCTGTCATTCAGCAGACCTCAGTTTAACCTTGAGATATCAAAGTTCATTTCGGGAAGAACACAGAACATGGAAGAAAGTGAGCTCACACTTTCTTCCCAGTCCACACTCAGGAAACGTATTGGTTTTTATTGGCAAAACTAATCCCTTTTGTTCCATCTGAGTTGTTATGGACTGACAACATGAGGTGAATTTGGCATACACAAAAATTAATGGCATGATTGATTTTTTAATGGAGGAGAGGAATTCTCATTAATGATAATCAATATATTAGAGGTGAAGCCAGTGAGTTAGAAAGAGGCGAAAAGATGTCTTTTGTTACGGTTTTGTGAGAAATGAAAGTGGATGGGTAAGGATAAGGAAGCAACTGAAAGGAGTCTGCTGTGAACACAGATGTTGTTACTAAAGTGCTGGGAGGGGCTACAGCTCAGTTGAAGAGTATCTTCTTGGCATACTGAAGATCCTGGGTTCAGTCCAGTGTCATCTCCAATTGAAAGGACCAGACAGTAGGTGATGTGGAAAATCTCTGCCTGAGACCCAGGAGAACCACTGCCAGTCTTAGGAGACAATACTGATCTTAATGGGCCAGTGGTCTCAATCACTAAGGCAGCTTATGTGTGTTCCTCTGAGGCCTCATCTACATGTCTGGAAGAATAAAATAATAGAAGCCTGAGGCGATGCAATATCTTCTACTACTTCAGTCTGGAGATTTTCCCCTCTTAATACTCCTCCTGTAAAACATTCCTCCTAAGAGGAAAATTAGCACAGCAGTGGAAGGTTCTGGAGCAGTCATTTTCTTTCTGTTGTTGGTATACATATGAAGGTTTGGTTTTTTTTTTTTTTTAAAATAGGGTAATATTTAAAAATGGGGACCAA
Source organism: Gekko gecko (assembly GCA_029375565.1). Classification (NCBI taxonomy): domain Eukaryota; kingdom Metazoa; phylum Chordata; class Lepidosauria; order Squamata; family Gekkonidae; genus Gekko; species Gekko gecko. Next base: position 82,675,498 of record JAPDNY010000010.1, on the reverse strand, counting down.
ACCTAATCTGCAAACTGAATGGATTATATGATTACAGACTGCAAGTAGGATTTGGCTCACATTTTTGAATGCTCACCTGTAAAAAAGGGATCTTGGTTTGCAAAAATAACCACAGAAAGAAGTCAACTGCTCTAGAACTTTCCACTGTTTTGCTCTGATTCCAGTTACCTCAGGAGGTTACTATCTGATTTCCACCTCCATTTACTGCAAGTGCAGGCCAAATTTCATAGATATTTAATCTTGAGACCCTTGGTCTTTCATATCAACCTGGGAACTTTGGCATGCAAAGCAGATGCTCTACCTCTGAGCCACAGCCATTCTCCAAAGTTCAGTCCTTGGCATTCCCAGCTGAAAAGGACATCGAGTTCCAGAAACTCTCCCTGACCACACGAAAAGCTGCTGACAGTCCGGATGATGGACCTGGATCTGGTTTGAAGTATAACTCCAGGAATTGTAGTATTAATCATGTACATCACTTTCACTTGCCATGTCTATATGGTATTAAAAGGTGTGTGAAAGCCACCCTTTCTGAGTTTGCTGTAGGAAACACTAATGCTCGCACTAGAGTTGCATACAACAATCTTAATGTGTAGAACTGTCTTAAAATCCAAATGAGATGTGACATATAGTGCTTACCATGCTTTGGCTTGGTAAACAAAAGCAGCCTCTGAGGGGATGTGAGATTGAACAGAGAAACCAAGGGAGGAATGCCTGTGTTTCTCTTTGTGTTCTTTATCTTTTCAAAATCATCCCCAGCTACATTTCCCACCAGTGAAAAAGATGTTAGTATCCAAACATATTGTGTGAGGAAAAATACACATAACAGTGTGTTGTGTCTAGTATGGGTTTTGGGCTCCAAAGTCATAGATGGCATCTAACCTATCTGTTTAAAACCATGTCCGTACCAATCACAAGTAAAATGGTGCTTCCAAAAATTGATAGGGTTGCCAAACCTCCAGTTGGTGGCTGGAGATCTCCTGGGATTACAACTGAAATCAGCTCACCTGGATAAAATGGCCACTTTGGAAGATGGACTGTATGGCAACATATCCCCTCCCCTCCCCTCCCGTCCTCAAACTCCACCCTCCTCAGTCTCCACCTCCAAAATCTCCAGGTATTTCCCAACACACAGCTGGCAACCCTAAAAATGGATATAAAAAGAGCACTGACCATAACTGAACGATTCTGACTTACTCCAAACCTCGCTTTTAAGCAATTTTCATTTCCCAGCCAGGCTAGCATTTGGCATCAGATCAAGATGGGTAGCTATGTTAGTCTGTAGCAGAAGAAAAGTGCAAGAGTCTAGTAGCACCTTAAAGACTTAACAAAATATGTGGCAAGGTATGAGCTTTTGTGAGTCACTGCTCACTTCTTCAAATACAGCTAGAAGGGGGGTCCATCTGCCCTGTTTATTGGAAAGCAGAGAGATTTCGGCTGCTGAATGATATTAGCAGACAAATGACAATAACGGGAATGATAATAGCAGGCATGGTTGGATTAAGGTGAGATATGCAGAGCAGTGTTCCCTCCAAGCTAAGTTAGTGTGAGCTAGCTCACAGTTTTTTAGCCTCCTGCTCACACCTTTTTGTCTTAGCTCAGGAAGGATGGCTCCAGAGCAAGCTAATTTATGCAGCAGCCAAATCACTCACTCACATCTTTAATGCCAGTAGCTCACAACATAGAATTCTTGCTCACAGGACTCCACAGCTTAGAAGGAGCATTGATGCAGAGGGGTAATAGGCATGGAGAAATAGCATTGGTAACGAGACAAGAAACATAGGTCTCAATTCAATCCAAGTGGATGCATCATTTTGAACCTCATTATCAGTTGCAATTCAGCCATCTCTAAATTTCAAAGAGAGATTAGAAAGAGAGACTGCTGAATTGCAAATGATAATGAAGGATCAAGACAATGCAGCACCTGAACTGAATCGAGACCTGGGTTTCCTGTCTCATTATTAATGCTGATTTCTCCATGCCTATTATCTCTCTGCATTTCCTCACCAGGCTAGGTCTGGCCACCGCTGCTCCTTGTTTCTGCTTATCACTGGGCTATATGCCACCTGTTTCTGCTCTTTCCAGTAATTTGTTCTGAGGTTTTCCTTTCCCACCATCTTCCTTAAGGCTTTTCTTGTCTTCAGTGCCTGACTTGGAGTCAACTGCTATTTCTATCAGTTTTATAAACTCATGCCCTTTCCTCCTCTGCTAAGGTTTGCTTAGAGCTAGTGTTCAAGTTTTGTTTTGGCACATTTCAAAACATCAGTAATAGAGTGGTACCCTTAAGGAGTACCTTTGGACTTTGTCTGATAACTGGAAATAATTTTTGTCTTGGGGACAAACTTTCTTGGCAAGTTACACCTAGGTTTCCCCAGTGCAACTCACTTTCCAAAAAGCAGCTGCAGGGAATGTGATGTTTAAGAATAAAGAGAGTCCTTTCCAGCTTGGCATGGGGCTCCTGCCTTCTCATCCATGCTATTTTCAGAACCTGAAATGACCCAGATAGAAAGTAATGTTCATAAATGCGGAGCAGCACAGTGCTCAGAATATACCACATGCTACCTCAAAACCATTTAAATAAATGTCCAGGGCTCTTTTTGTAGCAGGAACTCTTTTGCATATTAGGTGACACACACCCCTAATGTAGCCAATCCTCCAAGAGCTTACAGAGCTCTTTTTGCAGGGGCTACTGTAAGTTCTTGGAGGACTGGCTACATTAGGGGTGTGTCGCCTAATATGCAAAGGAGTTCCTGCTACAAAAAGAGCCCTGAATAAGTCCCAAATAGAGCCTTCAGCTTCTGAAAATGGAGGGGGATAGGAGCTACTCCTCTCCCCACACCACAGTTCCAAGCCAAAAAGAACTCCCTTTGATCTTTAAAATTACATTCCCTGCAGCTGCTGTGTGGCTGTAGAGATCTTCTTTGGCCTTCAGTGCTTTCCTTTTGTACATCGATGATGTGCAGTTGCATTTTCTTTCAAACTAAGTGAGTGCAGCTCTAGTAAGGATCTTATTAGCAAAATTCACATGTAACTCAGCATGATCAGCATCATATTCTAGGACATCCTGTTTGTAACATTCTGCCTTCTCCTCATTGTTCCATATTTCACATCTAATATAGCTTGCTCAGTGTTTTTGGCACTATGCATGAAGTAATTGTATTAGAATTACAAGCCTGCCATTCAGCGAGCCCCATTTTATTATAATAGTCAAAGTAATTGTGATAACCAGTGACGATTCCTTTTACAACACATTGGCTCGTAATATCTATGCTATAACATGCACAGGCAGATAAAGCAATCTGGATAATTTTCAGCCGTGCTGTTGACATGCCTTTTCTGGGAAACTATTCTGTAACTGGATATCCTTTTGCCATTCTTTCCCTTTCCTCACCCACAAATTTTGTAAAATTAACTGTTTAAGTGAAGGCACCACTTACTTGTACATTTTCACAGTAAGGAACTAAGAATATGCTTGCAAACTCTCTATCTCTATATGAACGCCAGTGAAAAATATTAAAATGCTAAAAATACTGCCCTTTATTTGAAAGAAAACATTTAAATCAATCCTCTCCTCAAACATCCCATTCAAATCTCCACTCAGTCATAAAGCTACTTAGCATCATCCAGTATATTTTACTTCACAGGAGTGGTGTGAGGATCAAACACACCATCCCAAGTAAGGACAGGATTAGTACAACATGCAGCTTGTTGTGTAACAAATTTTGGACCTACAATCCCCCCTTCCTTTCCAGCAGAGAGTAAAAAGCAGCCTCTTTCCCCTATTGTCAAGCTGGACTGCAGGCTGCCCCTTCCTCTGGTAGGGCTGCTGGGAACTTTTACAAAAGAACCAAGAAGCAGAAATCCCACACCCTCTGAAGAAGTATGGCAGCCATAAGACTCCCAGGCACTCTGCTGCGATGAAGTGACTTAAGTTGTATTATGAGAATTCCAGTTTGATATTTCAACAACATTGTTTCACTGCTATTCAGAGTCCAAACTCCATATGGTATCCATTCCTGAACTGGGGACATATATCTACTGCTGAAGTGACATTTGGCTCTGTCTCTGATGACATGCTTGGAAGTAGGGGAGAGTATAACACTTTTTCCAACGCTCACTGTATCATTCATTAGAACAAATTTAGAGTCCAGTGGCACCTCTAAGAAGAACAAAAATACTTTTTTCACGGTATGAGCTTTCATGTGCACACACACTTTTTTTATTTGAAAAAGTGTGCATGCAAATGAAAGGTCATACCTTGAATAAAATGTTGTTGGTCTGAAAGGTGCCACTGGATTCTAAATTTGTTCTATTGCTTCAGATCAACACAGCTGACCACCTGGAAGTATCATTCATTCTAAGGGCAGGGCATGCTGTACATGCTGTAGCTTTCAAGTAACTGATTATTACAGATGAACATTTCTAGGTTTGGTGCTGTCTTTAAAGAGGGTTTGGAAATTGCAGTTGATTCTGAATGTGGCCATCCAAGGGATGGTCAGGGCTGGCTACTTGGTCATATAATTCCAATTGTATCACTTAGTCACCATTTGTTTCAGAAGGTCCAGTACTTTGCCTTGACCTGGATGTAGGGTTGCCAAGTCTGGTTGTTCCTCCAGTGGGGGTGGGATTTGGGGGGTGTTTCCGGGGTAGGCAAGGATATCGCATGACATCTCCAATGTGATGATGTCACTTCTGGGTGACATCATTGTGAGGGGATGCTTTGGTATTTGGGCAAAACTCTATTTTTTTTTTCACCCTCAAAACCTCAGAGTTTGCCCAAATACCAGAGCATCCCTCACAACGTCCCCGTGCAACGATGTCACTTCCGGGTGACAGCATTGCATCATGGACATCACTTGGCAACATCCCTGTTTAGGGGTGGGGCTTCCCCCACCTGCCAGCTGGTCTGCATTGGAGTGAAGCCCTCAAAACTGGGGATCCAGGCTTGGACCTGGGGGCTGGCAAGCCTATCTGGATGGTCCAGGCTAGCCTGATCTCATCAGATCTCATAAACTAAGCAGGGCCAGTCTGGGCTAGTATTTGGATGGGATACATCCAATAAAGTCCAGTGTTGTTACACAGAGACAGGCAATGGCAAACCACTTCTGAATGATGGAGGTAACTGAAGCAGGGCCTCTGAGGATGACTGGAATGATTGGGTAGGTTCATACGAGAAAAGGCAGTCCTAAATATGTTGTTGGTCCAAACCATACAGAGCTTTACCAGCACCTTGAATTAAGCCTGGAAGCAAACTGGAAGCCAGTGTAGGTGGAACAATACTGGAGTGATATGGTCTCTATGACACACTCCAGTCAACACTCAGGCTGCAGCATTCTGTACCAGCTGTGGCTTCTGGACAGTCTTCAAGGGCAAGCCTGCATAGAGTGCATTGTAGTAATCTAACCAAGATGTTACCAGGGCATACATCACAGTGGCAAGATTTTTTTCTGTCCAGGACAGGTGACAGCTAGCTCACCAGCCAAAGCTGGTGAAAGGCACCTCTGGCTACTGCAGCCATCTGTTTATCCAAAAGGAGGCCTGGGTCCAGGAGTACCCCCAAGCTACAAACCTGCTCCTTTAAGAGGAGTGTAACCCTATCTAGGATAGAAATAACCAGTGTTCCCTCTAAGAAGAAGAGGAGATTGGATTTATACCCCGCCCTTCACTACCCAAAGGTGTCTCAGTGGCTTACAAACTCCTTTCCCTCCCCTCCCCACAACAAACACCCTGTGAGGTAGGTGGGGCTGAGAGAGCTCTTGACAGAAACTGCTATTTTTCAAAGAACAGCTCTTATCAGAACTATGGCTTGCCCAGGTGCAAGTGGAGGAGTGGGGAATCAAACCCGGTTCTCCCAGATTAGAGTCCGCACACTTAACCACTACACCAGACTGGCGAGTTAGTGTGAGCTAGCTCACAGTTTTTTAGCCTCCAGCTCACACATTTCTGTCTTAGCTCAGGAAGGATGGCTCCAGAGCCACCCTGAGCCTGCTTAGGCAGGGAGGGCAGGGTACAAATTTGAAGAAATAAATAAATAATAAATGGATAATTTATGCAGTAGCCAAATTATTCACTCACAACTTTCATACCAGTAGCTCACAAGGTGGAATTTTTGCTCACAAGACTCCACAGCTTAGAGGGAGCATTGGAAATAACTCATTTCCTGGTTCAGACCCTCTCCTCCATTTTGTTTGGATTAGGTTTCACCTTGTTGCCCTCATCCATTTAAAAAGTACTTCCAGGCACCTGTTCATGGTTTCCACAACTTCCCTGAGACCTTCTGGTAATGCAAAGCAGAGCTGAGTGTCACCTGCATATTTGTGGCAGCTCAGCCCAAATCTCTGGATGATCTCTCCCATCAGCTTTACAGAGCTGTTAAGAAGCATGGGGGACAACATGGAACCTTGGAGAGCCCCCTTGGACTTTGGCCAAGGGCACAGCAGCATTCCTCCAGCACCACACTCTGAAACCTACCCTTGAGGTAAGACCAGAACCACCACAGAACAGTAACTTCCAGTCCCAATCCTGAAAGGTGATCCAGAAGGATATCATGATCACTTGTATCAAAAGCCACTGAGAGGTCCAGGAGAATTAACAAGGTCACATCCCAGGCACATGTCAGTGTCCAGGGTGACCATGGCTGTCTCAGTCCCATAACCAGGCATGAAACCAGGCTGGAATGGATCTAAACAATCTGCTTAATTATTTAATTATATATTTCATTGATTTATTCGCCTTTCTCCCCCGTGGGGTCCCTAAGCAGCTTACATTGTTCTCCTTTCCTCCATTTCATGTTCACAAGAACCCTTTGAGGTAGGTAAGGCTGAGAGTGTGACTGGCTCAAGGTCATCCATCAGGCTTCTATAGAAGGGTGGGATTCAAACCTGGGTCTTCCAGATCCCACCATGCTGGTTCTCTGTGGATTAGTTTCTTTGCATCCAATTTAGAGGGCTGGCTTTACCTGTCAAAGGCCAAAATTAACAAGACATCTCAAGGGCTTGACATATGTGTATCCCCAAAGTCCTCCTGAATCTGGTGACTAATTGCCAGAAAAGGGCTCTTACTCTTGTTGAATCACATTTTACAGAATGCTTTGTCAAGGGGTGTTTGGGTTGCCCTAACACTTTTAGCATCCATTGTAAGGAACACTGTTCTTTCAGAAGGCCTTTAGAGCTCAAATTTGTGACCATTTGTCTTGTATAATTTTTGGTGAGATCTGTCCTTTTGTACTTCATATAATTTGCGGTTTCTTGTTTGTGTTTTTTTTATTGAGGCAGCTGCTTTCTGCCTTAGGTTTTAACAACTTTTATTGCACAGGCATACTTTTGAACTTTGTTTGTAAACTTCCTGTGGGATCCTGTTGGGAAAAAGGGGGTGGGATATAAATATTTACAATAAACTAAATAATGAAGAAATCATAATAATCACTGTGGTTACATGGTGGTAAGTAACCATGTACAATTAGCCTAGTGTGCTTCTGTCACAAACTGGGTGCTGTCAGATGGATTGCTGAGAGTGGTTTAAACTGGTCCAGTTCTGAGGCTATTTTTTAAAAAATCTGGATAATAGTGATCACACTCACCTCCTTATCCTTATCATATCGCTCCCTGCTGTCTACACTACCAACGCACGGGAGCATGTGTCGGTGTTTTTTTAATTTTTTTTTCTTAGTTTGCGCATGTGCATAGACAGTCATCCATAGAATTGGAATCTTCACCCATGCACAGAACAACTAGTTTCCCACCAAAAGCAAGCCCTGAGGTGTCTCCAACCGCTGTGACAGAACACTTCCCTTTAAACTTTTGACCCGAAACTGGCCTCTGTGAGATCCTGAACTCATCTAAATGCTAAAATGAGTCACCATTTAAACTTTGGTTTTATTAACATGGGAGTGGAGCTCCATCTATGTGCATACCACCGATGTGTTAAAAAAATGGTGGGTGAAAGCCTTGGGCTTCCACGGCAGCTTTCAAGTGGGGAGGAGGTTGAAGCACCCGGAAGTGGCTTGACACCACAGGAGGGATCAGACATTGGAAACTGCAGCTTGAAACCAGAGATTTAGGAAAACACCAGAGGGGGAAGTGGTATCAAAATACTTCTGTTTAAAGGGGGTTTTGAGCTGGAAAGCGACGGCTGGGGACAGTGCTCAGATGTTGGTGAGTGAACATGCATGTAAAATCCGTTACTGAAGCGTGCCAAAAGCGGTTGAACCGGCATGTCTGAACGCACCCACTGTGTATACTCTTGAAGTATATGAAACATGAATTAACGTATTGCTGTGAAAAGAGTGGCATAATTTTTGAGCAAGCATCCTTCTGAGTGAAAGGCTTCTTGCTCCCTGGTCACCATAGGTAAATTAGAGGGATGGTAATTTGTTCTAAAGCAAAGGAAAGATAGTGATCCCAGCAAACCTTGAAGCATACATGTGCTGAAGGATTTGACATAATTTGGCTGCCCTTGTATTTCTCTGAGGACTTGGAGTACTTACATGTGACCTTTTAATGAGGGTAGGGATATAGGTATCCAATGAGATCTGCCTGCAGGGTGGGACTTTCATGCTTCTTGATCCTACTGCAATCCACTGAGCCCCCTCCAAGTTTTTTATTCTTGGTGGGTCAGCAAATGCTTATGAAAAGCATAAGAGAGAAAGTGGGGTAGGGTCTGCAGCAGGGGGAAGGAAGTGGTAAAAATTGCTGCCCACTTCCGTTGATGGAAATGCAATTTGTTTGTCAGAAACAAATGTTAGGATGCTAAATCTTGGAACCTGATTCTGTTTGTGCGGTACCCTTTTCCATTGTGGGAATAGTCCTCTGTTACAGAATGTGCTCCTTTGTCATTGGGTGCTTCTGCTCATGAAAGACCAGTATCTTTCAATGGGTTGAAAAGTGCCTCGTACCAAAGGAATATGCTGCATAGTAGAGGACCGCACCTGCAACAGATGGGGAAAGCAAAGCTTTAGGAAATTGTTCTGTGTATTTCAGAGGGAATTCCAAATGTATAGTTATTGTTACCTAGATTCTTCTAATCTGACTCTTCAAGTAAAATATGACATCATTATGAGATGCTGTCAGAGGTTAGGACAGCCTTGGGGAATGTAGAGTGTAGGTAGGGTATTGGGAAGAACAGCCCTGTCAGTAGCAATGCTGTAATTCTAGGGTATCTGTTTCATGTCACAGGCACATGGTAAACACAAGGCTGCTGTTGATCTTCTCCTCTTTAACCTTAAAAATAAATATTTCCAGAGGAATTTAAACATCACAACACAGGGTGGATAATCTGAGGTTCAGGAAACCAATATTTATTGACCCTCTTGCTCGTCACACAGATTTACAGTGTTTACTCAGCATCAAACAAGGATGGGAAGAAGTTCTATGAATTTAAATTCTCACAGGCAATTAAGAAAGTTAATGGAAGGTGAGGCACTGTCAGTTACAGATCCAGCAGGATAGACTCACATTAGTGGGAGTAAAAGAAAGAAGACTTTGTGAAATTATTTGGAGTCAGTGTAATAAAGTACCACACCACTTCAAGTACTTGAAGGGCCATCATATAGAGGATGGAGCGGAGTTGTTTTCTGTTGCCCGAGAAAGTTGGACCAGAACCAATGGGTTGAAATTAAATCAGAAGAGTTTTCGGCTAAACATTAGAAAGAACTTCCTGACTGAGTGGTTCCTCAGTGGAACAGGCTTCCTCGGGAGGTGGTGGGCTCTCCTTCTTTGGAGGTTTTCAAACAGAGGCTAGATGGCCATCTGACAGCAGTGTGGATTCTGTGAACTTAGGCAGATCATACGAGGGAGGGCAAGAAAGGTTGTATCAGTGCTTAGTTCTTGTGGCCCTTTCTTACACACCTTGGGAAATGCTGATCATCACTTTGGGATCAGAAAGCAATTTTTCTCCAGGCCAGTTTGGCTGGAGATCCTGGAGGATTTTTTGTCATCTTCTGGGAGTGGAACAGCAGTCACTGGGTGTGTGGAGGGAGAAGTATTTGTGAATTTCCTGCATTCTGCAGGGGGTTGGACTAGATGACCCTGAAGGTTCCTTCCAACTCTATGATTCTATGATTCTAAGATTCACTGTTATTTCACAGTAGATTTCTTTGGATTAAACAGAACTGAGGAAGCTGGAAAGTTTTCAGTGAAGGTGTCAAGGGTGGGGAATAGAGCAGGTGGCTCATTTTAAATATCTGGGAGTTTGTTCAGCCATAATCTCCCCTGGAAAGCCCATGTTCACTGAGCTGCTGAACTGCTAGGACTAATTCAAACACTCTTTTAAGGTTGTTGTTTTTTTAAAGAAGTCAGTGTATACCTGCAGCTATTAAGGCTTTTAATTCTAAAATAATTTCTCAGGTCCTGTTTGAGGCAGGCATTTGGAGAAATGGAGTTTCTGAGTTTCTGGATTATACACTTCAATTCCTGTACTGGATGGCAGGTGTGCCTAGCTGTGTTGCAGGAACTGCACTTAAAGCAGTTTGCACAGTGCTCATTTGAGTCCAGGGCTTGGATTGCTGCCTTTAATCTGAAACTGAAGGTCCTTTTTACAGTACCCAATGCCCAAGGGGGGCTTTTGCATCTTTTGAAGGAAGATACTTTCAGAAGTACTTGGAAGAGGTGTGTAGATAATAGGCTTGAGTCTCTTGGCCTTTCCCTAATAATGCTCAGGAATATGGATTATCAGGAAGCTTCAAAGTTGATCAGGATGAGGGTGATTGACCTCGACCATGCCAGTACACTAATCCAGGCAAGTTGTGTACACTCCACTTCTGCACTAGGGACACCTCCCTCTATGACCCTTCCCTCAGATTTGAAACTTCTTACAATTCCTAGCCACAGGCGTGCTTTTATGCTTACCAGATTGAATGTTCTGCAGACAGCAGAACTGAGGGGACAATTCACTAAAGTCCCACTTTCAGACCACTTCTGTGGCTGTGTACCTAGTACAATAGAAACTGTAGACCACCTTTTGTTATTTTGTGATCAACAGACTGTCCCCAGGGCTCTTTTGATTACCCACATTCTGTCCAGATATCAGTTTCCTATTGAGTCCAGAGTGGTATTTTGTTTTGTTGTTAGCAGATTTTGATCCAGAAAAAACCCTTGATCTGTTGCAAGATATTTGACTATAGCAATCTCCTTAAAATGAGTATTATTCTGCTGACCTTATGAGAAATTGTATAGGTCCAAATAGGGGGTCCATAAAGCTACCCCACAACAACAGCTTGGCAGGAACCCCAGCTTCACCACACAAGCGAGGGAGGCATGCCCACTGCCCACAACTCTCACAGACCTCCCCCATGGGCAGTGAATTCTTCTACTCTGCAGAGGAAAAGATACTCCTGTTGGTGTCAGGCTGGCTGGGCCACCCACAAATCTCCTAATGCAGATTTGGAAGGACAGAAAGGCATGGCAAGAAACTCCCAACAGGGGCTCCCCAAAGTTACCTCATGATGACAGCTTGGTGGGCCAGCCACACCAGACAAGCAAGGGAATCATGCCCAGTGCTCGCAACTAGTGGACTATCTTAAATACGTTCCTAAATAGTAGTTATGCCTCTAGGGTTGTTTCCATAGTGAATGGTAGGACTGGCTTCTTTACAGCTCTCCAAATTGGGGACAGATTACATTTCTGGAGTCCTAGTTACAGATCCCACAGAAAGATCTCCCACATTTATACCCTCCTACCCTTCCTGAGAGTGAGGGTAAAAGTGGCTGCTATTGTACAAAGGGTGCTCATTGTGGGGGGAAGAAGTCCTCCACCCCCTGTGTACCACAAGCCCTCACTCCCGGGCACCAAACCCATCCTGCCAAGCCAATGGAGCCTGACCCTAGCAGGACATCACCAGGGGTCTCAGAGCATTCTTTGCTTGGTCTGTTCCTGGGGCTCTCTGCAGAGGCAAAAGAGTTGTTAGCACTGTCCAGAGACAACACCAGTTGCTAATACTCTGTGGAGAGGAGGACTCTGACACCAGTGATTCAGGGGAGAAGCATCCTCCCCTTCCACATCCCAACTCCCTGTTGCTGCTCCTGTCTCGAGCACACCCTTCTGTAGCCCCTTCCCAGCTCAGCACTAGAAAGCAGCTGTGCCCCCCATCTTCTCCAATCCTGGGGCCACAGTTTGGAAGCATTTCTGCACTCTTCCTATGTGACAGAGTGCCAAGTGCACCACACCCATGTCTGGAGTGGCCCAAACCTGCCACAACACTTCTCTTCCATCCTCTACAGGCACCTGCAAAACTATGCTGCCACCAGAGGAAAGATTGGCAGCCAGTGGGAGGAAGAAGAGGCCAACTCCCTCGCAACAGAGAAAATCAGAGAAGGAGATCCCCCAAGAAAGGAGTGGGACATCAAGGTGGGTCAACCTTCAAGAGGTTGGCCCTGGCAGAGAGGTTGCTGGTGGGCATCATCACTAGGTTGCATCCTCTCTGCAATAAATGGGAGTACAAGTTGGCCTGTATAGATTGTGACCCCTGGTAAAAGGCAGCATTGTTCTCCTGAATGCAGAACTTGTGCAATGGAAGGGTGAGCTCTGCAAAGACTGCAGAGGCTGTAACCAACAGACATGGCCAGAGGTAACAGTGGGTGGAAGAGACTGGGGAGGAGGAGGAGCTGCAGTCTATCACCTCTGCCTCAAAAAGCCCAACCAGGGAGAAGCCCCACTACTGGTTGTCAGTAGTGAACCTGGAGGTCAGCAGTAGTGGGGATGCCAGACATGCAATGATGGAGGATTTGGCAGAGGAGATGGTGAGGGAGTACCTTGCCAAGTCCCCTAAGACCACCAACACTGATTCCCTGGAATACTGGTCAAGCAAGACTGTCATCTGGCCTGACCTCTTTTATATGGCCATGAGCCCTGAGTCCACCTAACACCGAAACCTGAATAGGGAGAGCAGTTCACAGTCAGGAGGGTATAAAACATGATTCCCCACTGCTGGACCTCCCGATGGCACCTGGTATTTTTGGCCCCTGTGTGACAGAGTGTTGGACTAGATGGGCCATTGGCCTGATCCAACATTGGCTTCTCTTATGCTCACTCAGCCAAGGCACCCAATAGCTAGCCCTCTCTGCTTGGCATGAGCAGAGAGACAGGGTGGCAAAGAACCCTGAGTCCATCTAACACCCAAACCCTAGCAGGGAAGAAGAGTTCACAATCAGGAGAGAATAAATGAATGTGCTCTATTAGAAGGCTTTTAATAAGTTCCTGCCTCTCTATAAACAGCCAACAAACAAAAGGGTGTGGTGCTAAGCTGGGCTGATATACAGCTTTCTGATCCCACAGAGCAGAATAGGAACTCTGTTATTGGCAGCTGGCAGTATCTGTTAAGTTTTGGAGGACTCCTATTGGTGTTTCCAAAGCTGGCAAAGTCCACCCCCCTGTTGCCTTGGAGTTTTTAAACTAAGCAGCAACAGTCTGTTTGGAAATGTGTCCATTCGCAAACCACCATGAACAGCATTAAAGTTCACTTAGCAAAACACAAACTGTCCAAAATTTATGATGAACTTTTGTTCATGAGCTTGTTCCTGCCCATTCCTAATCGTGGCACCTGGCCCATGCAAGCCCCACACAAGGTGAGCCAGATACCAGCACCCAGCCTGGCAGAGCCCTGCAGAAGGTGAGGCAGCAGCACCTAGCTCAGCAGAGCATTAGGCAAGGCAGGCAGCAGTGGCAGGCCAAATCCCATGTGAGGCAACCCCCATGTGAGGCAAGGCTGATGGCAGCACCCAGCCAAACCCTGCATAAGGCAAGGCAGGTGGTCGCACCTAGCCAAGCCCCTTGTGAGGCAAGGCAGATAGTGCACCTGGCTGAGATCCACACAAGGTGGGGCAGACAGTAGTGCCCTTCCCAGCCAAGCTGTACGTGTGGTAAGGCCAATGGTGGTGGCCCACCAGATCGAGCCCCATTCAAGAGCCATGGTTTTCCTGGGTAGTGGGTGTCAAGTGTAGAGATGGGCAGAAAACTAAAGATGGGAACGAGATAAAGATCGGCTGGCGGGTGAATGGGAATCAGGAGAGTCAGGAAAGAGGGAGAGGCTGTGGGAGCTTTCAAGGAAGAGAAAGAGGAAATAGTAGGGAAGAGGGAAATGAGATGCACCCCACAAGTCCTTGTGTGTTCTCACTTCTGTTTATATATTTGTATGCAACTCACTTACTGACAATTTCTGCTCTCCATGTTGCATCTGTGTGTGCCATCAAATCATTTATCCCCTAAATTGCCAGAAAAGGGGGAGAAACACCTTATGGTACTGCACATTCTCCTGCAATGGAATATTTTGTGTGTGCGTGTGTGTTACTTAAACCCTTCCTTTCCCCTGCCTATACAAATACTGACTTTCATGACAAGCAACTACTTGAATGTCTGTCACAGCTGATCGCTCTGTGATCAAGGCAGATGATCTGAGTGAGTGTGAATATCCTGTGAAGTATATGCAATTCTGTATGAGATGTCATGGAAGATACAACTTATCAGTACATGATTTTTTTTTTTTTTTAACTTTCATTGGAAGTTTGAGGATATTTCTAGAAATATGTCACATTCCTTCAGTGATACAGCAACTCACAGACTGGGTTTAACCATAAGGATCCTGCAGCATAAGGATCCCCATGATAGGCAATGTATATCAGCAGTCTAGAATGATGCCATACTTCTTTGTCCCCTTTATGGCAAAGCTAAGACACACAAGGGGTATATACATTTTGCAGGCTGCTTCTGCCAGGGTAAACATATCTTTGTCTTGAGATTTTCATAGTCTTGGTTTTTACACATTTTTGAATTATTAAATTTGTCATGTTTTTATTCATTTTTCTAGACTTAAATAGGACCAAAATGTAGCGGTCAGGTTATTGCATTGCATCGCATGACCACTAAGCTGAAATGACTTTACCGGCTGCCCGTTTGTTTCTGGGCACAATTCAGAGTGCTGGTTCTTACTTTTAAAGCCCTAAATGACTTGGGGCCAGGGTACTTCAAGAATTGCCTCCACCTGTATTGCTCAGCCCACCATTTCTGAAGCCCTGCTCTCTGTGCCTTCACTTTCAGAGGTGAGGTGGGCACCTACCAGGGACAGCGCTTTTTCAGTGTTGGATCCTCACTTTTGGAATACCCTCCCTCATAAAGCTTGCTTGGTTCCTATTTTACTTTGTTTTAGGTGCCAGGCTAAAATATCCCTTTCCCCCAATTTTTAACTAAGGAATATTATCCTTTCTGCTTCTGCCAACGAGGATAATTTTATCTACATCATTTCAGGCTGCTCTGGGTGTATGTCATGTTCTTGTTATGCCCTGGCTTGTTGAATGGCATCAATCTGTTTTTTAATGGTAAGCAGCCTTAAGCAGCTCTCTGGAGACACGGCATGTACATTTTCTAAACAAATAAATACACTTGACAACAAAAAATGCTGTCTTGCTGTTTGTTGGTACTTGTTTTGTTTTATTAAACTGAGTTGAATTCGATATCTTTCCATTACATGCCTTCTCTCTAAGCCGAACTGCAGCCATGCACTTCACCACTAACCTTGGAGTATTCCTGCTGAAATTGCAGTTAATTACTGTCATAGATGCTATGGGTTGGATACAAAGTTACATCAATGTTCTAATTTGATGGAAGACATTTGCTGCATGCCTGGTCTTATTTTTCAGTTGAAATATATACAGGGCTTTTGAACAATGCTCTTCTCCTGTAAATTGGGTGGGTGGGGGGTCACAACTTTTAAATCCATTTTTTAAATGATTTTTCTATCATGAATTGCTGAGAAGTCATTATTTGGTATAGTGATCACTCAAAAATTAGTACCAACAGAGTGATAATAGAGATTTGCTGAAATGCTTATTAAGTACATGTATCAATTAGTAGCATTATAATATGTGAATTAATAAATGTTTCTATCAGATGACCTGTTGCATGTATCAGATTTTGTACTAGTCAGTTCCCATCAATTTGTTCATTAGGTTGATGGGGAAAATATAATTCATTTATGTCATTTGCATTCAAAGTAATTGCCTTCTGGGAGACGTACTATCTGGACACTGATTCATTGACAGACAGGGAACAGTTATTGATAAGACTTTATTACTGGGAAGATGATATCATTGCATATGTAGCCAATATACATATTTTAGGAAGCACAGAAGATATTTAAGCATTTATGTAATCATTATTAATCTTTAAAGTACCTCAGGAGTCTTCATTGCTTTTTGATACTACAATAATTTGATTTGAGCTTTGAGTGCTTGTGATGTGGTGAGATAATTTTATACTTTTAGAACATGGCAAAGACAGCAAACCCTTTTGCCTTAGAAGTTGAAAATCTGCATAAGAGACTTATGAGTAGAAGTATTTAAAAATTGTCCTAAGCCATTCTACAATTAAGGAAAGAAAATTAAAGTGTATTACAACATTAAACTGGCTGGAGAATAGCCAAGGTGACTGGAAGCATGCAATAGCCAGAGAAGTTTGTCATTGTCTCTACCTAAAGCAAACCTTGGAGCACAACGGAAGACAGGAGGGACTGGCATAATGTGGTCCATGGGGTTGCGAAGAGTCGGACACAACTGTGCAACTGAACAACAAAAGGTTTCTTTTGGTTGCTTTGGGATTATGTCATTTCATTCAACTGGGAAAAGGGTTTATGGAAGGAATTTCCTTCAGTGGTTAAAAGATGCTAATGTTCTCTAAACAATTGCCTGTAAGAGAAAAAAATATGGAAATTTCACTCATTTCATTTCTTTTTTTACTGGGAAGGAGGCCAAATTGTCATAGGGTGGTTGTTGCTTAATGCCACTGGAAGGTAAGATACTTTTATCTGTGATCTTTTCAAAAATGTCTTTACTTGTGTGCCTTCATACTGAAGAGGAAGGATATAACAGTATTTTGGAACTACACTGGTTCAATTGAAAACTTTGGATTTAATGCTTTCCCTTCATACAGCACAGAATATCATCAACCTTTTATCAAAGGCTGGGCACAGGTTCTCAAGATTAACCATTACCACATTTTTTAGTCCAGCCTTGCAAGAGATAAGAATGGTATCTGCAGGAAGGCCGAAATCATGGACACCTATGAGCCCGAGGAGGCCCTCTAATAACCACATTAACCTTTGAGGGAAATTAGTGTGCTTTGCCTCATACCTTTCCTTGACAATAACAGTGTAATCCAAGATGTAAATGTTACCTCGATTTAACTGTCTCCTCCAAGGAGTTATTAATGTCTTCTCTGTGTTCTTTAGGCCAGGGACCAGAGCTTCTCATGGTGGATCTAGTGACTTGGAACATAGCCAAATGAGATAGATGTTACTAAGTTCAAGTTACTGTCTAGCCTGCCAGTTAAAATTTTCTTCCCAGTCCTCTTTGCACCTGCCTGATAAGGTGAGATGGGTGGCAAACCTTTTAGGCTGCTGAAAGCTGTTTAATGCTATGGTGGCACCTCTCTTATGAGCTGTGAGGCATTTGCAAGCTTTTTTGTAGACAAAGGCTTGTCGCTCTGCATTGACCTGCCCACCAAAGTTGATACAGTATGTGAACTGGAGGCCAATTAGCCACCTTTGGATTTGGTTTTTAATAACTTCAGCCTGCTCTCCTCTTGTTGTTGAGAGGATCCTGGGTGCTGTCAGGCCAGCCACTTGCCTCTTGGATTCATGTCCCTCATGGCTGGTGAAAGCTGGTGGTGTGAGGATACAGGGCTCATTGCTAGACATTGTCATCTGTCCCTGGAAACAGAGGGTCTGAAAGAGGCGGTGGTAGTACCACTCTTGAAAAAAGCCATCTTTGGATCCTATGGACCCGGCCAATTACTGCCCAGTTTAGAATCTGTAATTTCTGGATAAGGTGATTGAGAGAGCGGTAGCCGAATAGCTTGAGTTTCCTGGATGACACATCGGCATTGGATCCATTCCAGTTCGGCTTTCACCCCAGTCATGGGATGGAGATGGTGTTGGTTGTTCTGACTAACTATCTCCATAGGCAGCTGAATTGAAGCAGTCGGTGCTGCTGTTGTCGCTCATCCTCACAGCAGCATTTGACATAGTCAATTATGATCTTCTGACCCACTGCCTTACTGATGTGGGAGTTTGGGGGGTTGTCTTGAAATGGCTCTCCTCATTCCTCTGTGGTTGGAAACAGAGGGTGGTGTTGGGAGGGAGGTGCCCACTAGGTACCCCTTACTGTGTGGGGTTCCTCAGGCGGCAGTCCTCTTCTCAATGTTATTTAACATCTACATGCACCCCCTTACCCAGCTATATCTGCCATTGGATGGCCACCTGGATATCACTCCGCATAATTTGGCCAAGGGTTTGGAAGCTGTAGTGGGATGGTTAAAAAAGAGTAGGCTGAGACTGAATCTAACAAAGATGGAAGTTCTGTAGCTGGGGGGGGGCCTTCAGGGCTGGGGCATGGATTTCCCATTCTTGATGGGGTACCACTAACATCAGTGCACTCTTTCAAGAGTTTGGACATGATCCTGGATGCCTCCTTAACTATGGAGGCCTAGGTCATGAATATTGCCACGCTGCAATTTTTCCATCTACACCAAGCATGGCAACTAGCTCCTTTTCTGTCACACCCCAATCTAGTCACAGTAATCATTGCAATGGTCACCTCCAGACTAGACTACTGTAATTCATTCTATGTGGGCCTGCCCTTGAGACTGACCCAAAACTCCAGCTGATCCAGACTGCAGTGGTGCAGGTCCTGATGGGAATGCCATGGGCAGCACATATACAACCTGTGCTGCACCAGCTACACTGGCTCCTAGTGGAGTACCAAGTCAGGTTCAAGATTTTGGTGTTGACCTTTAAGACCTTGAGTGGTCTGGAACCTGCATATCTTCAGGACTATCTCCTCTGGTATGTCTCTGGGAGAGTGCTACACTCTTCTGATAGCAATCTACTGGTGATCCCTGGCCCCAGAGATATCTGGTTGTCCTCAACCATGGCCAGGGCCTTTTTGGCTCTGGCTCCAACCTGGTGGAACTCTCCGCCAGTTACCACCAGGGCCCTGCAAGATCTAATGCAATTCCACAGGCCCTGTAAGACAAAGATATTCCATCAGGCTTTTGGTTGAGGACAGCAACAGTTTCCCACCATAGCTGTCACCCTCCTCTTTTCTTCCATCTTACCCCCTTCAGCCTCCTCCTTAACCTGCCTGAGAGATCGGAGAACAGTCCAGAGTGAATTTTAGATTAATTATGGATGCCATCTGGAGACTACTAAATTGAGATTGATTGACTGATGATTTTAAGGTCTTAATGTTGTTTTTAATCAGGGGTCATTTGGGGCCTGCACAAATGGTGGTGGCGCCAAGCCCCACCCCCAGGTCCCAGTGGGCTTGCGGAGAAAGTAAAAAGAGAAGGGATTTAAAGTTTAAACTCCTTCTCTCTAGAGCCACGCCACAGCAGCAGCTCGATCTTTCCATTGTATTTAAACCCCTTCTCTCATCACTCCCCCCCAGCCCGCCTTGGCAGGCCGGCAGGGGAAGCAAAGAGGGGGGAGGCATCTTCAAAAGCTTCCCCTCCTCTTCCCCAGCTGGCCTGCCAAGGCGGGCTGGGGGGAGGCAAGCAGAAGGGGTTTAAACTTTAAACCCCTTCTTTCTAGAGTTGAACTGCAGTGGCAGCATGATCTTTCCATCTATGGGGCCATAGAATACAATGGAAAGATTATGCCACCACTGCAGTGTGGCTCTAGAGAGAAGAGGTTAAAACTTTAAACCCCTTCTTTCGCTTCCCCTCCACCCCACTTTGGCAGGCTGGCTGGGGAAGGGAAGGAGAGGCTTTTGAAGATGACTCCCTCCCCTTTTTTGCTTCCACTTCTGACACACTTCCGGTATTTGAGGGGGTGTGGCATATGCTAATGAGTTATGCTAATAGGTATGCTAATGAGCTCCTGCACCTCTTTTTCTATGAAATGACCCCTATTTTTAATAATGTTGTGATTATGTTTTTAACCTGTTGTAAATCTCCCAGAACCCTGTGCCTTCAGAGACTCCAGAAATTTAAAACAAAATAAATAAATACACACACACATACATACATACATACATACATACATAAATGTTCTTTCCCTTCAGGCTCATCTTACTGTCCCTTAGGGGCCAGGCCAGAAGATTTAAGTTCGCTTAGACTTTTAACTGAGGGTTTTAAAAGATAACTTATGTGTCCCTTTCAGACAGTCTTTGTAATCTATTTTGGTAGCCATTTGCTAATGATCTTTTTGTGTTATCTGAGACACAATTGTTTTAACAACTGGCTGCTTACAGATTTTATTTACCTTTTAATACAAAGCCACTTGCATCCAGTTGGCAAAGCATGGTTGAGTTGTTCTTGAGGTAAACAGCATTCTTCCATTTTTACCTTTTCTTTGCACTTCTGAATCACTGTAGTGTGCTGTTTAAAAATGTCTGCAGCGCTTCCAATAGCGCCACACTCCCCCCCTTTTCACTGTGTTATATTCCCGTGAAAAAGGGTGGGAAAGAAAGCACAGCACTGTTTGAAATGGCCAGATTGCTTCAGAGATGGTGCATTAACAGAATTACATTTGTTGTATGAAACCGCAGCCCTGTATCACTTTACTTGGAATCAGGTCAACAGCGGATAACATCCAATTTAGAATGGTAATGTGAAAGGGGCCATGGTCTGCTTCTACCTGGCGACTGTTTCATGAATATCCTTGTAAGAAACTGAATGTTGTTTTACACTGCTATTATGCATCTGCCTTGATGTTATGGGCTTGGAGGTTTTCTTTAGGCAGAAAGATCGCCCATCACTGTGCCCAACTTTCATGCTCCCCCTGTCGTGATGTGCGGAACTGGCTAGCACTGAGGGGCCCATAAGGGAGTAAGAGTATCCAAAGGAAGACTGGACTCCACAGCTTTAGTGCAAATACTATGTACAATTTATTTACACCAAGCCTCCACCAACATCCAGTTCTCAGTGACAAAGTGCTCCGCTGCAACCATACATTAAGAGAGAGAACATACACTTTGATGGACTATTTTCGTCAGCTTCAGGAGAGAGGAAAGGTGTTTGAAGATATTGATAAGGTGCATATCATTCTAAGCTCATTATCTCCAGAATATGAAATGTTGATAACAGCTTTTGAAGCAACAGATTCTGATAAATTAACTCTTCAATATGTTACTGGAAAGATTCTTCAAAATTTGGGGGGCATATCAGGCTGCCATGGCAGGGGGTGTCGTGATATACATGTCTAGTGTAAGGCTCACCTGATATGCCCCCCAAATTTTGTTAAATCTTATTTGGATAATTAAACCAGCACCATTAAGGTCAGTCTATAGTCATCAATGGTATAGCTGGCAAACACTTTGGTAAAAGTTTTGTCTTTAGTATATGAAATAAAGGCAGCAGAGTTGCAGCAAGACAGATCTCTCTCAGTAAGTGTAGCTTCCAAATACTTTACAAATACAGCTTCTGTTATTTTCTGAATAACAGCTCTTTTTCAGATTAAGTTTAATCACATCCACTGCCATCCATTCCATTGTTTGGTTAAATCCCACAGAATATTCTTGAAAATGATTGGGGGGCAATTTTTACCCATTCTTCCTTTTGCTGCAGAACTCCAGATTCCTCTTCATACTGTTTGTCAGGGTTCCCTGTCTTTCAGGAACAATACT
Organism: Gekko gecko; assembly: GCA_029375565.1. Taxonomy (NCBI): domain Eukaryota; kingdom Metazoa; phylum Chordata; class Lepidosauria; order Squamata; family Gekkonidae; genus Gekko; species Gekko gecko. Next base: position 82,653,894 of record JAPDNY010000010.1, on the reverse strand, counting down.
TCATGGGGCATTTTGAGCTGCAGTGGTAGGTGGAGTCAAGGAAGGAATTCCACAGAGAGAAATCCCACCCACTGTGGGAATTACCAGTAAATTTAAGCCAATGACCCATAATTAGTTACAAATTTCCATTGCCTATCCAACAGTAGATGAGAAAGAAAAAGACAATGCACAATGTCATCTGTATATTGATTATGATGGTGCTCAGATCTGTGGGTGGCCTTTTATAAAGCATACAGAACAGAACGCCACAGCACATTGCAGATCAGAAGCCACAATGCAGAGTGATAGCCCTTTCTATACTACCCCTTGAGACCTACCCTAAGGAAGAAAGCAAAATCACAAGCTGCTGCCATCCATTCCTCATGTAGCCCATTAATCTAGAAGGACATCATGGTTGTTGCTTACAGATGCAGGAAAGCTACCAGGGATGTGGAACCTATTATCTTCTTTTGGCAAAGATAATTTACCATGGTGACCAAGACAGGTAATGTTCTGGATGGAAACCAGATTTGAATGGATGTAAACAGTCGCTTTCATCTTGGATTTTTTGGGGCATGTGTTGCTAGTACATGTTCAGACAAGAATGGAATGTTTGGAGACTGAATGAAAATCTCCAAGATTAGCTAGATCCAAGGCAGATTTCTTAAATAATGGCCTCTTCAACTGTCTCCGGTGGTTTCTTTCACTAAGAAATATGCTTATTTTCAACCAGCTATCCAAGTCATCCCTAACAGGTCTAACCATCTTGGATGAGCAAGGGACATGTGTACAGGTGATTGGCTTAACTCTCCAAGGATTGTGTCTCTATAGCATGAGCAGAAAGTTATCTAAAACAGCTAGACTAATGAAAGCTCCAGTATCCCTCACATTCCTACCACTAGCCAATGAGGCATCCAACTGGGAAAGATTGAGTGATATTATCTGCAAAATGCCTCACAAATTGGTCACAGCAGGCAACTGAGTGTTCCTTTGTTGTGGGCTTAGTTGTAACAGGACTCAAACCACTCAGAAGAAATGCTCTGCATGATAGCTTTGTATAGACACTATGGTAACTGGAAAGTGTGATTTCTTTGCTGTCATCACCATTGTGCAGTAGGCTCTAAAACAGGATATAGTCCATTTCTGGACAGACGTACCTTGAGTTTTTGACGTCATTGCTTTGCCATCCTTTCAATTTCATTTCCTTAGCTCTTCAATAAACCAAGGGGCTGATCAGTTCCACCTAAGGAGGGAAGGGTATCTCAGAGCAAGTTCTTTATTTGAGGTCTATCACAGGGCTTCAGCATATCCCACAGAACCGCCAGCTACGCCAGTATGAGAGCCTCAAGATCAGGAAACCATTTGAATCCATTATTCTCTGAGAAATTACCTGTATGTTTTCACTCATGGAACAAATTACAGCTCTGAGGAACAGGGATTTCCATGAGGAAAATGGCACATAGAGGAAAGATTAAATCCCAGCTCTCCTCCAGGAGGGTCATGAACTGAATTGGGATCTCCTTTGGTTGCTTTTGTCACTTTAAAACTTGTCTAGTTTACCATGAAAACAATTTCTTAGAATGGAGAAAGAATTTCAAGTGATGAGAGAAGGACCTGTTTGCCCAAGTATTTAAACACGCTCCACTACACCACATACAAATAGTCTGCAACCCCCCCCCCGGTTTTCTAATGGTGGGAAAACCTGCAAAACCCATTTGATCAGAAATTTGATCAGAGTTGCTGTGGAGTGCTGTTGATTGCAAGCCCCGCCCCCTACTGTGCTGGGCTCTGTAGTGCTTGGCAGGAAGTGGCCTTGCCCTGTGGGTCTTAGCCTGTGGGTCTTGCTTTGAGGCCTTGTAAGTACCTGAGAAGAGGGCTACTGCTGAGTTCTGGAGAGAGAACTGCTGGAAAGGTAGCCATTTGGTCAGTCTCAGAGTTTTCAGGGTACATCACCACAACAAGAGTTTACATCGGACTTTGAGGGGAGTTCCTGGAGGCCGTAGAAGGCTGTAGAAGATAGCATTGCTCCTAGGGAGCTGGCTAAAGAAGGATCTATTCTGGTGACCTCCCAGGGTTGCGCCATGATCATTTTTCTGCCTTGGCAAGAAATGCATTATACATGCTGCAAATGCAAGCTTATAAGAATGCTTGAAGAGAAGGTGGGAGAACTCGAGGCACAAATCTGTACACTGAGGAACATCAGGGAGGGAGAAAGGTTTTTAGATGTGACAGAAGAGGGGCTCCTGAGAGAACGGCAAGAGATAGCAAATCCTAAGCAAGAGGAAGGAAGTAACAAGGAACAGGTGGGTGAGTGGAAGAATGTGACTTTGAGGAGTAAGATAATCAGGAAACACTCACAGCCAATGGAGCAGCAGAATCGCTACCAGCTGCTTCTGATGGTGGAAGATCAGAATAGCACATTCCAGGGTCAAAAGGATGTAACTGACACAGATCAGAATAGCACACTCCAAGATCAAAAGGATGTAACTGACACACAAACACACAGGCAGAGAAGAAACCAAGCTATCCCATGGAGAAAGAGATGAGTAGTGGTGGTTGGTGACTCCCTACTGAGAGGGATGGGAAAAAGTTGTGTGCAGACCGGACAAGGAATCTCGAGAGGTTTGTTGTCTTCTGGAGCATGTATCCATGATGTGACCGAGAGAATTCCAAGACTGGTCAAATCCTCTGACCGCTACCCACTCCTGCTGATCCATGTGGGAACAAACTATATGGCCCAAAGAAACCTTGAATGGATCTCCAAAGACTACAAGGCTCTGTGCAAGAAGATGAAAGATCTGGGGGCACAGGTGGTGTTCTCCATTTTACCTGTTGAGGGACATGGAGCTGAAATGGAGAACAGGATACTGGAGGTGAATGGCTGGTTACGTAGATGGCACCATCAAGAGAGATTTGGCTTCCTGGACCATGGTATGTACCTCCAAGATGAAGTACTGTTGGCAATGGATGGGGTGCACCTTACAAAGAATGGGAGGAATGTCTTTGCTGCAAGACTTGCAAACCTGATCAGGAGGGCTTTAAACTGAAGACATTGGGGGTGGGAAGAAAAAGCCTGAAGTTGTGTGGCATACCCAATACTAAGTTTAAGAAGGGGAGTGACCAGAGAATAAATGAATGGGAGAGAGGTGAATTCAGTAATTTTCAGATAAAATCAAAGGGACCTATGGTAGGAAAGGACGTCTGTAATCTGAAATGTCTTTATACTAATGCACAGAGTATGGGAAATAAACAGGAGGAACTTCAAATATTGGAAAGTAATTATGATCTGATAGGTATCACTGAGATTTGGTGGGATGAGTCTCATGTATGGAGCACAGAGACTGAAGGATATACCTTGCTCAAATGGAACAGAATAAACAAAAAAGGCAGTGGGGTGGCACTATATGTCAAGAATGAATACACGTGCACTGAAATTCAGGATTTTGAGAGTTTCCCTATTGAAACTGTGTGGGTAAGGATAGAGCGGGGGGCGGGGAAGAAGGGGATATTGTTGTGGGGGTATACTGCAGACCTCCAAACCAACTGGAGGAATGGGATGATGCATTTGTACAACAGCTTGCTAAACTTTTACAGAGACAGGATGTAGTGGTTATGGGAGATTTCAACTATCCAGATATTTGCTGGAAATCTAACTCTGCTAGACATGGGGTATCCTGCAGATTCTTGAATAATCTTGCAGACAGTTTCATCTCTCAGAAGGTGGAGGTGGGAACCAGAGGATCTGCTATCCTAGATTTAATTCTGACTAACAGGGAAGAACTGGTTGATGAAGTGAATGTTGTAGGATCCTTGGGGAACAGTGACCATGTCAGCTTGGAATTTGACATAGTGAGGGATGTGAAACCAGGACATAGTAAGACTCGTATCCTGGAATTCAGGAAGGCTGATTTCAAAAAAACTCAGAGAAACATTAGGTAGGATCCCGTGGCTGGAAATGCTGAGGGGGAAATCTGCACAGGAAGGATGGGAGATGCTGAAAAATGAAGTGCTTAAGGCACAATCGCAAACTGTTCTGTTAAGAAAGAAAGGTGGGAGATGGGTGATGAAGCCAAGGTGGCTGAACAAGGAACTTTCTGAAGAGCTGAGACTGAAAAGGGAAATTTACAAGAAATGGAAGGAGTGACAAATTACTAAGGGTGAGTACAAGAAGCAGGCTCGAATCTGTAGGGATGGTGTCAGAAAGGCTAAAGCACAGATGGAGCCGAGGCTTGCGAGGGATGCTAAAAATAACAAGAAAGGTTTCTATACCTATGTTCAGAGCAAAAAAAAAGAACAGGGATGGGGTAAGCTCATTGCTAGGGGTGACGGTCAAGCCTTAACAAAGGATGAAGACAAAGCAGAATTACTTAACTCTCACTTTGCGTCAGTCTTTAACTGTAAGGCAAACTGTATACAAACTGAAGAATGCAGGACATATGAAGGAAGGAGGAACTGCCAGTCTAGAGTAAATAGGGAGATGGTTAGAGAGCTTCTAGCTGTTTTAAATACTTTCATATCTCCAGGGCTGGATGCCTTGCATCCCAGGGTGCTAAAAGAAATTGCAGATGTTATTTCAGAGCCTCTGGCTCTAATCTTTGAGATGTTCTGGAGTACTGGTGTTGTGCCAAAAGACTGGAGAAGAGCAAATGTTGTCCCAATCTTCAAGAAGGGAAAAAAGACAGACCCAGGAAATTATAGGCCTGTCAGTTTGACATCAATACCTGGGAAAATTCTAGAGAAGATTATTAAATGCTCTGTCTGTGAGCACCTTGAAAGGAATGAGTTAATTGGTAGTAGCCAGCATAGGTTTATCAAGAATAAGTCATGCCAAACCAACCTTATCTCCTTTTTTGACAGAGTTATTAAAATGGTTGACTATGGTAATGCTGTGGACATAGTGTATCTAGATTTCAGCAAAGCATTTGACAAAGTGTCTCATGATATCCTTGAGGATAAACTGGTTAAATGTGGGCTGGATGGTGCAACCATTGGATGGATTCATGGTTAGTTGACCAACGAGTGCTCGTAAATGGCTCTGTGTCTATGTGGAGGGAAGTCTCAAATGGAGTGCCACAGGGCTCAGTCAAATTATCAAATTTTCAGATAACACATAGCTGGGTGGGATTGCTAATTCTGAAGAAGACAGAGTCAGGATTCTGAAAAGTACTGAGACTGACGAGTGATTTCAGCTCTCACATACTTTATTAGTTGAAGAACAAGACAAGTAAGCTGGCTCGCAGGCCGGCTTTTTATCCCCCGTGAGCCCACACCCCAAACACACACAACACCCGTGATTCGCTATTTACAGTTGATTGGATTACCCCAGGCTCCTCGATTGGAAGAATGCGAGGAGCCTCCATTCTATTGTCTCTAGACACGAAGCTCAAGCCTTAGCCTGGCCGCGTGGCGGACCGGTCAGAACTGGTCTGAGCACATGGTAGCCCTCCGTCCATGTTCCCCTGTGGGTACACCACAGATTCAAAATGATCTAGATAGGCTGGAGCAGTGGGCTGAGGCAAATAAAATGAATTTCAATAGAGGTAAGTGCAAAGTCCTGCACTTAGGTACAAAAAATCAAAGGCACAGATAGAGAATGGAAGGGACTTGGCTTGACAGCAGCACATATGAAAGGGATTTAGGTGTTCTGGTTGATCACAAGCTAAACATGAGGCTGCGGTGCGATGTGGCTGCAAAGAAAGCTAATGCAATCTTAGGATGCATTAACAGAAGCATTGCATCCAGATCAGGGGAGGTGGTAGTTCTGCTCTATTCTGCTATGGTCAGGCCTCACCTGGAGTACTGTGTCTAGTTTTGGACACCACATTTTAGGAAGGATGTTAACAAGCTCAAGCATGTCCAGAAGAGGGCAACCAGGGTGGTAAGAGGGTTGGAATCCAAGTCTTATGAGGAAAGGCTGAAGGAGTTGGGTATGTTTAGCCTGGGAAAGAGAAGGCTTAGAGGGGACATGATTGCAGTCTTCAAATATATGAAGGGCTGTCATGTAGAAGATGGAGCAGATCTATTCTCTCTTGTTCTGGATTGCAAGACTAGCTTTAATGGGTGGAAATTGCAAGAGAGTCATTACCGGCTAAATATCAGGAGAAACTTCCTAACTGTAAGAGTGGTTGAGCAGTGGAATAGTCTGTCTTGGTAGGTAGTGGATGCTCCTTTGCTGGACGTTTTCAAATGACCATCTTTCGGGTATGCTGTAGGGCTATCTTTTGGCTGTGCTCCTGCAGACTGCAGGGGGTTGGACTAGATGACCTGCAAGATTCCTTCCAACTCTAACATTCTATAATTCTATGATCATGCCTCCTTCAACTTTCTTTAAATGCTGCTGTTCTTTTCCTAGAGGCTCTGTTGTTATCTAGAGATAAGAAATAAAGAAGGGCCTCTTTTTCATATTTCAGAAAGCTGTTCCATGACAAATGTAATCATTAGGGCAAGCAACAAGTAAGGTTTAAAATACATCTATTTATTTCCATATCTGTTTCCCTATATATCTCATAAATTATGGCCATCATATAGGCTTCAAAATGCAAGCAACTGTGTGCAATATATAGAACTAGTCACAAAGCCTGTTGTAGAACCAATACAACAAGCTCTAGAAGGAGACCCCCTTCCCCAAGAAGGCTATGATGACAATTGGCTCTCTCCCCCCTCCCCAGACCCTGGGGCTGAGGGCCAACAGAATGCCTCACCAGTGCCTTCCTGGCCATCCGCCTGCCAGGCTTCACCACCCATGGCCATCTCCATCCTGCTGGCAGTGGCTCGCGGGCCACATGGCTACCTGCACCTGGGTGCAGCCAACTACGATGGCTGCGGTGCCACCATGAGAGGGCTGGGCCTCATGACCATTCGCCTGCCAGAGTGTCCGGCCTGCACACTGAGGCCAAGAGGCTGGGCGGTGCACGTGTGGGCGGGACTCAGGCAACAGCAGCCAGTGGAAAATGGGACAGCTACTGAGTGGCAGTTCAGTCAGCCAACTGATTTGGCAGTGCATCAAACTTTGCCACTCTAAAGCAGAATTATTATATAGGAGAGATGCTGCAAACTCAGGGGACTTCCCCTATTCTCAACATTTCTTAGTAGCATAAGAATTATAAGATTAAATAATTCACTTCACTAGCTGAAAGTTACATTGCAAAATAATCAAAGGATCATCAGGCAGATGATATAAATTCTTGTGAGGCAGAGCTACTCTATGATTTTGCTAGAACATTACCAATTTTACCATCTAAGAATAGAGCCCACAATGATATCAAAGAGGAATTAATTTAGCAAGATGCAAATATATCTTTCTCTGGATGAAATAAGAATACCTAATGATGATTAATAAATTTCTGTAACCTTATTAGTAAAGTATAATCCAGACATTAATAGCAAATCTCTTCAAGTTGATAATACAAAAATGATGAATAAAAATTAAAGATGGTTCAATTTTTGCAAAGAAGATATTAAAGAACCTAATGTTTCTTGCAATGTCCATTTCCCTTTATATCAAGCACCCATACAATTGCATTTACTATTTCTATGCAATTTAAAATTTATAGTATTTTGGTTTTTGAGTGGTTTGGTGTCTGTGCAGTCAGCAGCATTCAGGCTGATATTAGCACACACTCAAAATTTACTGGATTGCTTAGATTAAGGGTGTCCCAGTTCATTTTCAGGGGAAAATCAAGCATTAGAGGTGTGCATTTGGACCTACCTAGCTGAAAATATACCCCCAAAACACCTTATTGGTGTTTTTTTGGGGGGTATATTTCAGTATCCCAAAGGGATCTGGGATTTTTCAGAAAACTGGAAAAAATTCCCTCCAAAATCTCAGATATATTTGGGAATTACCAGGAAGATCGACAAAGCCTAAAAAACAACTGAGTGGCTGGAGTAGATTGCCTGAAAAACAGCTGAGCCAGCAGGGAACAGTCTCCCTGCAGACTCAGCTCAGGCTGTCTTGTGCAGTCCATTTTAAAGGGACTGCAGAAGACAGCCCAAGAAAAAACAGCTGGGTTGGCAGGAAGCAGTCTTCCCTTCAGCTTAGTTTCAAGCTCTCTTGTGTAGTCCTGTTTAAAGGGACTGCACAAGAGAGCCTAAAGCTGAACTCGTGGGGAGACTGCTCCCTGAAGGCTCAGCTGTTTTTTGGGGGGCTGCCTTTTGCAGTCCCTTTAAATGTACCATGTTTAAAGGGACTGCAGAAAAAGTCTGCTCCTGCCTCTCAGCTGTTCTTTGCAGGTTTGCAGCTGCTTTTTCCCCTCATTTTTTCTTCTTCTCGGGTCTATTGGGCCCCCCAAAATTGGGATTTCTGAAAAATCCTGGGTCCAAATATTTTACTGATATTGCGATTTGGGATTTTTTGAAAATCCCAAAATTTTGGGGAGTCCAATAGACTGGAACTGAAAAATAATGAGAAAAAAAATTACACACCCCTATCAGGCATCATTTAAACGTGCCCTCTTTTATGGGACTGTGCAGCTTTTCTGCCTGTGCTGTTAGCAGTGTTACTCAGGGCTTTTCTGCATGCTCAGCTTACTTCTGATTTTTTTTTGGCAATTGATCCATAAGCAGTGGAATTGGTTTCCGGAGGGTTCTATATGTCTGCCTTCCCTCTGCATTTTCATAGTTGTGGAGCCAGTTTATTTTCTTCTCCACATACCTTCAATAATGAGGATCTTCAAGGGAGGGTGCTGTTACCATCAGTGTCACTGCAGTACCACCCTTTATTTTAAAAAGCCAATAAAATATCAATGTATCACCAGAGCATTGTAAAAATAGTATTAGCTGGTTCTCTGCATTTCCAGCTTTCAGTATTTTCAAAGTAAGTCTTTATTTCTTTCCCTCACCAGGATATACTTTTTTCCTTGTAGTTCTATGAGGGAAGGAACTAGAGACTTCCTCTTAAAAATGAAAGCTGGGAATTCAGACAATCTAAGATTACTCTAAAATGTTCAAGTGATGTATCAATATTTTAGTGCTTTAAAAGCAAGAAAAAGAAACCACTCATCTTCAAGGTCAGAAGGAGGAGAGGAAGTGGTTTGACCACCACAGTCCAGTCATTGGACAGTGGACTGGATGTGGGTGGGAGTGGGCAGGATGAAGGAAACCAACAGAAACATTATGTACCAGGAAAAGGGCAATTCAAAATTGGTTTCTAGAAAAAAGATCAGGGTACAAGTGGTCTCAAAAGAAATGGGAAAAAACCTAGGGAGAAAAAAGAGTGGAAACTAAATGCACAAAAATGCATGTGGAAATCAGGGAATAAACTGAAGCAGTATGGGGCAGAACCATTGAAAAGAAGAAGAAGAAAAAAACATGCAGAAAAGTCCTCAGCTGGAAGGATTTATTGTGTTAGTGTTCCCAGATGGCTGTGTAAGAGTATAAAAAACCCATTTTTTATCTAGTCTGGAACACTCAGCATGAAAAAAAATGCAGCTTCACACCTCAGCCAGAGAGCTTTTCTTTTCTTTTTTTAAATATATCCTGTCAGGTCTGTGGAATGGATGGCAGACGGTGAAATGGGACAGAGATAGCCAAGAGAAAGCAGTGAGATAACATGGATTCTCAAAACATTTTTAATATTGTTTAGAACATTTCCAGGATTTGATTTTAAAAACCCTTTCTTTTCATATGTTCAAGAGTGCTGTTTGGAATTTATCAAAGGGTGAGGACTGCAGTAAGTGAAGAGTATGGGTCAGTAGCACCTATCCTCCCTCTTGTGACAGCAGAAAAATTGGTGGGATCTGGCCTACTGCTTTGGTTACCAACATATTTTAATAAGGTTAGATTCAGAGTTTTGAGCCCTGATGTCATGGGTCTGCCTGCCAACACCTCCGTGAACGAGGAGGAAATAGTGGAAGTCAGCCCAGGCTCTCAGATTGTGCAAGAAGACCCACCAAGCAAGGAGGAAACATTGTCAGGTGCAGAGGGAGAGTCTTGGGCCAAAGCCAGTGCACTACTCTCAATCCCATAGCCCAGGACTTGAAGCAGAGGCCCCACAGCTGCCAGCCTCAACCCAGGGATCACCAGGGCCCTTGGAACAGCAGAGAAGGAAGGTCCAGAGAGAGGTACAGGACCAACACTGTAGCAGGTGGTTGGCAGCTCAGCACCATTCAACCATTCCCTGTGAGCTTGAATCTCCAAAGGATCAGGGCTGACAACCATATAGGCTGCTCAGCCATTGATGAGTTGCATGTTTTTCTAAAGGACTCAGTGTTTTTTCTGATACTTGCTTCACAACCTTTGTGTGCCTGGCATGGGCCCTTTGCCTTGGTGTGCTTGACCTCCTGGTAGGGATAGGCACGAACTGGGAAAATAGAGGTTCATGAAGATTCATGGTTCATGGGGTTTCATGAACCACAAACCTCCACGAATATTCTCATTTAATTAACTGGTTCATGGTTCATGCTGCGGCACAGCTTTTGCAAGCTGCATCGCTGCCACTGCTGCAGCGCAACGCAAGTGAACTCAAAAGGCATTTCTGAGTTCACTCGCCAAGTCGTGCCATCATGGCAGGATGGCTGTCTCTGTAAATACCTTCTTCAAGCCCTACCACTGGTGCCAGCGTGCCTGCCAATGTGAACCACACGGACCTCCCAAAGCCCCCTGGGAGGTTCCTGAAGGTGGGATGGCATGAACCTCAGTTCACAAACTACAAACTGGGCACAGTTCATTACAAATTTAGGTCTGTGAGCTGGTTTGTGCCCATCCCTACCTCCTGGATTGTGACCTGGCTTGTGCCCTTTGGGTTTGCCCTACTTTTTTGAAACTTAGATTACTGGTTACTTGTGTTTTTTCCCCTGGACTATGTTTTGACTATGCTCGTTGTCTCTTGTCTTGGTTACCTGCCTGAACCTGGATGTCCTCCTAAAAAAGGGGAGGGAGAGAATATTTTAAGGATAGCTATATAATTCCTAGCATACTAATCTGTTCCATTTCATCCTCTTTTCCTAAGCTATTGCACATGCATTGTTCTTGAATTCCTGACAATTCCTAAATAAGCAACTTCTCCCTCTCTGGACAAATCACAGCTATTTTTTTGTTTTTATCACACTCCCCTGAGCTTTTAAAGGAGAGATGATGTTTATGAACTGAATTATAGCAATTCTGAGGGGGCTGCACTTCATAGGCACATAAGGCACAGCACTCTCATGCCAGCTCTCAGGGGACAGATTTGAATTGCTATTCTCGTTAACAGTGTAAACACTCTTGGGGAAGTTCAACACATGAATACTGCAATCTTTTATTCATGGTATTTGCCATGGATCTTTAAAAGTTTCTGGTAAACAGATACAAAGTAACAGCACTGAACTCAGCATATTCAGGCCTAAGAAAACATAAAATATTTTTTTTCCCTTTTGTGCTGTGGTTTAAAATTAATCACTTGAAAATATTTGAGGTAAAGTCCTGATGCTAGAGAAGCTCAAGGCAAAGCTTGTATTTATTTCATGAGGGCCCAGCATTGACTTCTGTTTCTTAAGAAATCATTATTTTCTTAGATTTAAGACATTCTGTATTCTTATGGAATTTTAAAGAACATTTTTTACTGTATCTCTGCTTTAGTTCTGTCTCTGCTTTAGACAATATGAAATGATTCCTGTACTTAAAGAGGACAATATAGCCTGATTTTATTTAGTTTCTGTATCAAGAAACTAGTGGTCAAAATAGTTATGTATGATAGCCCCTGACACTTTATTATAGATTGATCACAGGTATCATTCCCAGTTTTCTGTCACATAAAGATGCTACTGCACTAAATGTCATGTCCCATGATGAGGTATTGTAGTTAACAGCTCTGTGGCATAGCCAGATTACCAAGTTGTAAACACGAGTGATCTGGCAATGATTTCAGAACAGTTAAGTTCAAAACAGGAAGTTAATGAATTCTGAGAGGAGCAATCAAAAAGGGGTTGCCAAGAGACAGCTGGGAAAGATGGAGGAATTATTGGCACATGTGGGCAGTCAAACTCCTGTTGAAGCCTGATGCCTGAAAGAAGAGGTGACACAGGTGGGGAAGCCCTCTATCGAACCCTAGCAGAATGGCAGCAGCAATTAATGTGATAGCTAAGCATGAACAGTGGCAGTAGCTTTTGAGGCATATCTGCGGAACCCAAGCTAGAAGCAAGAAATGGAGTAAAAAGCTCAAACCCATAGCTAATAACACAGAACTTAATTCACAGAATGAAACTATTGGGCAAAGGATGAGGTGCAGGGGACAAGGTGAGCTGGGAGATTGAGAAACCAACCAGCCATAGCAGCTCTCTTACCTATTGAAGTCTCAGGGTGTTGTTTAATACAGACAAGTATTTATTAGGGATGTACAGCTCGAAATGTGGCAATCACGGTTCAAAGCAAGTCATGCCTATTTGTAAATAATGGACATACTCTACTGATGATCTTTCATTCATTGATCTCTTATTGATGCATCTAGTTTGTTCCTTACTGCTGTGTCCTTGCAAACATCTGATGAGATGCCACAGGAGGTGGTGGTGGCTACAAGCATGGGCAGCTTCAAGAGGGAATTAGATAAGCATATGGAGCAGAAGTCCATCAGTGGCTATTAGTCACAAGGTATAGATAGGAACTCTCAGTCTGGGGCAAGTGATGCACTGTATTCTTGGTGCTTGGGCGGGGCAACAGTGGGAGGGCTTCTAGTATCCTGGCCCCACTGGTGGACCTCCTGATGGCACCTGGTACTTTTGGCCACTGTGTGACAGAGTGTTGGACAAGATGGGCCATTGGCCTGATCCAACATTGGCTTCTCTTATGTTCTTATGAAACAACAAACTGCAACAGTAGACAGTTTTATCACTTCACTGCTTTCTCAGATTTCTTTGAGTTTTAGATATGTCATAAAATATTCTTTATCACTTGGCAGGTTGATTACAGAAGAGCACTTCATACCTTCCCACACTGGCATGGGAGTTGGCTGCTTCTTCACACACTACCATAATTGCTGTAAGAAGCAGTCATCTCATTGGCCCTGACCACTGGAAGGCCCAGCAGGAAAAGACAGGTATCAATAAATTTCCCAAATCAAAACTGAAACTAAAGTGTAGTATTATTGTAGTATTTCTGTCTCTTTGAGCATTCTTACATTCTATATTCTACCCTGACCTGAACCTCAAAGCTGTTTCTCATTGGTGGCAGCTAAGTCAATATATAAGGGCTTCAGCACATTCCCCTCAAGAACTCCGTTCTTTCTTTTTTGTTCACAATGCAACAGAATGCATTCAGGTGCATCCAGTGGCATACCAAGGGGGGGGTGCAGGGCATGTGCTGCTTAAGGAAGGCCTTTGAAGGGGCCCTCAAATCCAGCATTGTCCTGCTACCTCCAGCCAAATGTCTTCCCATTTTATTTTTAAGATGCAGTTCTGGCTGCAGTCACTAGGGGTGCAGGGAAGTCTGAGCACAGCAAAAGCTCTGGAATTGACTAAGCTTCCCTTTCTCCAAGACTCAAACAGATTTTATGAGCTTTCATGAGTCACTGCTCACTTCTTCAGATACAGCTAGAATGTGAGTCCATCTGCCATTGTATCTTGGAGAGTGGAGTGATTTCAGATGCTGAATGACAATAACAGGTGCTGGTAATGAGGCAGGAAACCTAGGTCTCAGTCCAGTCCAGAAGGATGCACTGTCTTGAGCTTTATTATCAGTTGCAATTCAGCAGTCTCTCTAATCTCCCTTTGAAATTTCTTTGTAGGAGAACTGCTACTCTTAGGTCAGCAACTGAATGTCCTGAAGGATTAAAATGTTCCCACACTGGTTTTTAAATGTGGTTTCTAATGTCAGACTTATGTCCATATATTCTTTGCATCCTCTTGGACTGAATCCTCCTGCACTAAATTGAGACGTAGGTCTCATAAAGTTGGAATCATAGAGTTGGAAGGGACCTCCAGAGTCATCTAGTCCAACAATGCAGGAAATTCACAAATACCTCCCCCCACATCCCCAGTGACCCCTGTTCCATGACCAGAAGAGGTCTTATTACCACTGAGGTCTCATTACCAATGCTGATATCTCCATGCCTACTACCTCTCTGCATATCACCTAAACCAATCAAGCCTGCTATTGTCATTCACCTGCTATTGCCATTCGACATCTCAAATCACCTTTATAAAGTTTAAATCTCTGGTACCTTATGTTACATTTTATAGCACACATGGCCTGGCCCAACAAAGTGACATTTATGTCAGTTCTGGCCCTTGTTCGACACCTCTGGTCTAGCCTTTCTCTCTCCCTTTCCTTGCACCCAGCTCAGCCAGATCTTGCAAAGCAGTTGTTACAGTGTTGTGGCAAGACAAAACAACCTTTGCCTCTTTTAATTTATCTCCCTCTTTCCCACACATTTCTTATTCATTTCTGGCTTCCATCACCTAATTTTTCTGTCCCCCCTCCCCCGGATCTCAGAAGTTAAGCAGGGTTGACGTGGAGACAGACAACGGCAAACCACCTCCAAAAGTCTCTTGCCTTGAAAACCCTATGGGGTCACCATAAATCAGCTGTGACTTGATGGCAAAAAAACCCACAGAGGAGGGGGGTGTTAAAACATTATCCACCAAATAGGCTAGGTACACCACTGGGTGCGTCATCACCAACGTAACCAGCCACTTCATAACTTTGTCCATTGCTTAAAGCTCTCCTCTGCCTGCTGCTCACCTGGAACAGCATGTTTTGCACTGGCTGGTTTCTGCTATACCTGTTACAACTCCCCCCCCCAGCATAAGAACATGAAATTGTAAGTTTAACTTCACAGTAGATCCTATTGTCTTTATCACAGACTAGCAGTCACTCAAACATGTACAACATCCTTTACTGTCTTGATGGTTGTGGAAGAGATAGAAAGGAAACCATGAGTTAGCTTTTTATGTATATGTGACTGCGTCTACATTATAGGCAAGAGGTATCCATACCTGCTCCTTGCTTCATTTTTTAGACATTGGGAAAAGACACAGAACACCAAAGAACTCTGTATCTGCAATGCATACATATTCAGCAACCATTACTGCCTTGCTAGGCTGTTACACAGCTTGTATGTGGAAGGAATATTATCGTACTTGTTGTATACAAAATAATGCAGCTACCAAAGGCCAAATAAGGACAGTGCTTTTACCAGGGGCAGTACAACAAGGACTCAAATAGGTATACCTCACTTTTGCCAGAGGGCCAAAGTAGCCTACAATAGATTACAGTTATAATTCTAACAACAGCAACAGTAATAGTAATAAAAGATAACTGGGCAGAAAAAAACAAATTAACTAATCAACACCTGAGAAAATGCCCTATTGCAAGCTTTCTGAATCAACATAAAAGAAAGAGGTGAAGGAACATGCCCTCACTGAGGCCAGTCAGACTTGGCAAATTGCTGGACTCATAAGAAGAAATTTATTTGCATATCTCATCTGGTTTATTTTATTTTTTAATTTAATCTGAGTTGGAAGGGACCACCAGGGTCATTTAGTCCAGCCAACAAAGGAACTACAGCCATAATATCCCTGACAAGGAAGTATCTAATTGATACTTAAAAACTCCCAGTGATATAGATGCCACCGCCTCAACTTTAGACAAACCCATTTTTGCTGTAGTTTATGTTAAAGGACAGAGTATTGAGTCCCAGACTGTGAAGGGCTTTATAAGTAAGGACCACCATGTTGAACTGGGTTCAGAAGTGTACAGACAATCACTGAAGGTCGTTGAAGTTTTGAACTATAAATAAAGACTGTTGGAGCATGTACAGGCCTATAAGGTAGGTAAATATTTGATTTCCATAATCTCTGTGTTTTTTGGAGAGTACAATTGAATTTAATTCAATCTCTTAGCTATTCTAATATGAGTAATCTCAGCTACAATTTATTATATGATTCAGGTTAACATATTAAGCAACTGCAAATATTTTTTCCCTAAGAAACCACAAGGCAGCTAAATGAAGTGAACATCTAATGAAGTGAGTGAATAATTTATTAACAAGGAAATGCATGAAAAATTACCTAACAGTGATCAAACGAAAGAATACCAATCCAGCAAAGCAAATGTCTGCTTCTGACAGCCTGCTTCATCAGACAGATGGTTGTCATTTTTAATCCAGTACATAAATAGGTAATGTTTAAATATGAAAAGCAAAGCATACAGTATACTGTATTTCTCTTTTTAAACCCATAGTGAAACATTTTCTAGGGATAGCCAAATTTGCATAATTATTCACACATAAGGAAAAAGCACGTCAGAAGTTTTTATGTGTGGGATCATGGGCTGCTGTCAAATATCTGAACAGGTGAAACTGACTTATACTGAATCATATCCTTGGTCCGTCAAAGTCAGTACTGTCTACTCAGATTGGCAGCGGCTCTCCAGGGTCTCAGGCAGAGATCTTTCCCATCACCTGCTGCTAGATCTTTTCACTGGAGATATCGGGGATTGAACCTGGGACCTTCTGCATGCCAAGCAGATGCTTTATCACTGAGCCACAGAGTTCAAGTCTCTCTATTAAAAATAGTCTATACGCTCCAGTCATTATGACCTCATCTTTGATTTCTTAATTTAAAAAGTAAAATCTTGGAACATTAAATTTATGGTATCAATTTCAGATACAACTGTCAGTACTGAACAAGAGATTCCCTCTTTATTGTCATATAAAATACTTTGTATTTTAGTAATAGAAAAGTGGTCAACATGAAAGCGGATCTGAAAAAGGGAGAAGACTGGAATAAATTGTGCTTTTGTTTGGTGCTGTTCAGACTACTAATCCCTGGCAGAGGAAAAGCAGGCTTCTCATGAACATTAAATGATTGTAGAATCCATAGTGTGATTTGTTAACAACCCACTTTCACAGGTTCTAGTGATATGACATTGGTGCTCCCCAGTACAGACGCAGATGCATGACTGTTATTAGCCACTATTCAGCGCACTTCTTGTTTGTCCATCTAATCCTTTTCCTCCAACTCTGACATACATCTGGGAGTTTAGCAAGTTTGAAGTAAATCCTAATTCATGTCTTGGACAGGATTAAGAGGCAGCACACTGGACTTCTGCTTCTGGTAATTGCTGGTGTGCTTTCTATCTGCCTGTTGATCCATCTGCCCATGTGTATTCTGTAGAACACACACTCTCAAGAGAAATGGGGAGGAGGATTCTTGGGAGGGATCATGCATCAAAAGTCTTGGAATGTCAAAAGACAGCAGTCGGTGAGTGAGAAATGCAGGATGTATCTTGATTCACAGGGCTTACTTTATGAATATCAGTGTTTGTAGTACAGTGTGTAGCAAAAAAATCTATAATTTATGGACATTCCCAACATTTTACAAGGTTAAGGTATTGGCAAAATATTTTAGTCGCTCTTCATATTAAAGTTGTTTTAAACCTTTCTTTATTCTGGTAGTTTTTACCTGGGGATCCAGAAATATAACACTAGGGGCCTGGTTACCCTATGAAGATGAGCCTCTGAATGCAGCTAATGTATTAAAACATCTTCTACCATACATTAGAATATCTATTCCTAGTATTATCGGCTCTCAAGAAGCTTCCCATTGCATTTCTTCATAGCCGGGGCCCTGTGCTTGGCTCTCTCAAATCGGGACCCTCCCCCACAAAAGTGTGACTCGTGCAGAAACTCTGGAACTGAACTACTGTGACTGCGGGCAATTCTTAATCCTGCACAGGATTAATCCTAGACACATTTCAATACAGATTCAGGCCTAGGTTTGGGGTGGAAACAGATTTTGTTGCCCTGACTGATAATCTTCACTGGAAGAGTGACAGGTGGTGTCTGTTCCTGTTGATTCTACTGGTCCTCTTGGCAGCTTTTGATACCATCAGCTATGGTGTCCTTCTTGAAAGGCTGGGGCAGTTAGGGGTAAGGGGAGCACCATGATCTGGTGGTCTGCTCTTACCTGGCTGACTGATTCCAGAAGGTGGTGCTTGGGGGGACTGCTGTTTGGCCCCATGGCATTTACGACAGAGACTCCTGCAGGGATCTGTCTTGTCTCCCGTACTGTTTAACATCTGTATGACACCACTGGGAGAGATCACCCAGGAATTTCGAGTGTGGTGCCATCAATATGCAGTTGACAATCAGTTCTGTTTCTCCTTATCAGCTGAGATGAGTGGGATCGTATCACCCCTGTGCTGAAAGATCTGCACCAGCTGCCCATCTGTTTTGGGGCACAATTCAAACTGCTGGTTCTTAAAGACTTAAATGGCTTGGAGTCAAGGTACTTGAAGGACCCCCTAGACCCATGTCGTCCAGCCTGGCAGTTGATCCTCTTCTTAGGTCCTGCTCTCTGTGCCCCCACAGAGATGAGGCAGGTGGTGACTAGAGACACGGCTTTCTCAGTGGTGGCACCTCACCTTTAAAATGCCCTCCCGTGTAACATTTGCCTGGCACCTACCCTATTTCCCTTCAGTTGCCAGGCTAAAACATTCCTTTAAATGTTTTGGACTGCTTCTGCTCTGAGGATTATTTTAGCTAGATCATTCTAGGCTGCACAGTTCATATTTTATGCTGTTATACCTTGGCTCATTTTAATAGTATTGGACTATTTTTAATGCTTGTTTTTTAATGGTTTTATTAGTTGCAAGCTGCCTCATGCAGGCCTCTGGAGAGGCATTGTATGAATTTTCTAAATAAATAGAATTTTAAAAACCTCAGATCTTTTCAGGTACATTGAAGTGATTTGCTATTTCTACCAGTATTTCTCTGAGAGCTATTAGAAGTAAGGGGGACATCCATACTATCTGACTATGTCTCTCTAGCTGATATGGAGAAATTTGGTTCTCAGGAAGTGGGAGTATGCCGTGGGTACTTGATGATTTATAAAGGTACTTACTGCCATATGAAAAATAGGGCCCTGTTGCTGTCCTGAATTAATATACCTTGCTTTCAGGTGCCATGTGCTATATATGTTCAGAAAAGAGACAGCAGTAGTATGATGAATCCCTCCTAGGCAGGGATGCTGGAGAACAAGGGGGTTCACTTGTCTTTTTATTACTAGTAACTTGGGTAGAAGAAGCTGTAATATATCTCTACAGGCATAAGTCACCCTGGACTCATTTACTACATGGAGCATTTTATAGATGCTCTTTTAACTTCTGGTTGTTAACGTACAATCCCTTTAGCTATACAGATACAAGAGAAAGCCATTCATAAATTTTATGGCCATGCTAATTTTTATCTTTGTCTTAGGGTCTGTCAGAATTTAAAATAAAAATCTCCAATAAACATGGAAGTTGAAAGCTAGTTCTTATGCCCGGCTCCAAAGTAGACTGAAAAACAAACAAGATAAAATGAAGGGTCAAATGAATTCTTTACAGCATTTGTTCCTTTTCATCTTTGTGATACTTGTGAAGAATAATGACAGTGTGAAGCTATTGCTTTTCATCGGGCTAGCAATTATCACATGATAGCTAGCTAAGTACCATATGTATCAGCAAGTATGATGCAATGTCTACCCATGGGTATTGCACAGAAAGCCTGCTTCCAAATTTCCACTTTGCTATGAAAATCACTGGATGCACTTAGGTCACTTACTATCCTTCCTCAAACTTTATCGTACCTCAGTTGGCTAATCTACCTACAGGGCTTTTGCTATGAAGGTAAAATGGAAAAAGAACATCCAATGCACAGTGCCCTGAGCTCCTTGATGGAAGGGCAGGATAATAATGTGACAGAATCTCATAGTCCACCTACACTCCTTTTTTTTCATCATGGCAACTATCTGGTTATCATAATTAGATATATCAGTATTCTGGGGTTTTATTTTACAAAGTGGACCATATTTGAGCATAGACCAGTATGGATATATCGAATGTTATTTCAACTTCCATTGTTTGTAGGAGAGGATTCCTTTGGCAGGAAAATATGTTACACTGTATAGTTACTTCTGAGCAGCTATTTCTAAACAGTGTCTTACAAGGGATGAAAGAGGTAACTAGGAAGTAACTGCCAGATAAGTAACCCTTAGACTTCATCCACACTTTATTAGCTATTGTGCTATCATTGACCTATACCAGTCATTCATGCCCTCAGCCTCAATCATCTTGTCCACACAAGAAAATTCACTTGGGAGGAATTGCTGTTGTTCAATGTAGTGCAATATCCAATGATCTTTGCAGCCAAGATTTGAAGAGATTTTGAAGAGATATAAGGATTTGTGGGTGGGTTCAGAACACACCTTCACTATATTAGAAGGCTTTATTTCAGGATAGAGAAGAATTTCCACCACACCACTGTCTTCACCCTATGTTTAACCTGGAAGTATATTAGCTAAAGCCTTGTAGTTTTCTGCTACATCCATGGACAAATAAGAGGATCATTTGGTGTCTGATCTACATCTTCTTGTCTATGTGTCACCTGTTCTCCATTGCTACAAGATTATAATAATTATTATTATGAACAGTTGTTATGGTAGATATTTCATGTCCACTGCTTATTATATGAGATTATAAAAATCACCCCTCTGGACATGAGTATAGTACTTTGCACTCTGCCACATAGGGGTCACTGGGAATGCAGAAATGTTTCTGAAATGTGGGCTCCCCCATCTGAATCACTGCTGTCAGAGTCCTCCTCTCCAAAGAGTGTTAGCAACTACTGGTGTCTCTGGGCAGTGCTACCAACTCTTTTGCCTCTGTGGAGAGCCCCAGGAACAGATCAGGAAAAGGAGGCTCCAAGGCCCCTGGTGATACCCTGCTAGGGCCAGGCTCCAGTGGCCTGACAGGACAGGTTTGGTGCCTGTAGTATGCAGAGGGTGGAGGACTTCTTCCCCCCATGACGAGCACCCGTTGCACCCACTTTTGCCCTTACGGGAGACAGAGGTACTCAGCAATTTGAAGCAAGCAGAGGAGTGCCTTTTAACACTTTGTTATGCATAAACAATATTTTGCAGTTCTGGGAGCAATCCTGAGAGTTTGCTTCAAAAGCTACTTAGGTGTAGTGGTTAAGTGTGTGTACTCTAATCTGGGAGAACCGGGTTTCATTCCCCACTCCTCCACTTGCAAGTACTGGATGACCTTGGGCAAGCCATAGCTCTGTCAGAGCTGTTCTCTCAAGGACGGTTCT
This sequence comes from Gekko gecko, assembly GCA_029375565.1. NCBI lineage: Eukaryota > Metazoa > Chordata > Lepidosauria > Squamata > Gekkonidae > Gekko > Gekko gecko. The sequence continues at coordinate 82,632,869 of JAPDNY010000010.1, read as the reverse complement.
GGAAAGGGCTCTCTCAGCCCCACCTACCTCACAATGTATCTGTTGTGGGGAGGGGAAGGGAGAGGAGTTTGCAAGTTGTTCTGGGACTCCGAGTGAAGGGCGGGGTATAAATCCAATCTTTTCTTCTTCTTCACTTCTCTGCTTCCCATGCTTGTGTGGTGTGGCTAGGGTGCTTGCTGAGTTGTCATGGGATAACTTTGGGGGATGTCTGATTTTCTGTCATTCAGAACCTGCCTTTGGAGACTTGGGGGGCTGTGAGCATAGGGAGGATCATTGCCTTGCTTCCAGTGGCTGGCGGGGGGCGGGGTCTGCCTAGTTGAAGTTTCCCGGTGAGTTTGGTCTCACTGGCTTGTTCCTGCACCAGTCCATAGATTCCTGTAACTGCAGGTGTCTTTTCCAGAGAGAGCACCGGGGAGACCTTATTTGGGGATCCATAACTGGGACCCCAGAAATGTAAGAGATTGTAGAGGAGTGTGCAGCAGGGCAAGGTTCTCTGTGTGTCTGTTGTATGTAGCTTGAATTCTATACACTTTTAAACCTGCACATGAAAATTTTCCTGGAGTCATCTTTGGGGGGGAGGCATAACTTGGATCCCCTAAATCCAATCCTCACCAAACTTGGCAGGCAGGTAGAGGAGAGTAAGCTGGAGATTCCCCACAAGTTTGGTATCTTTAGCTCATTGGGGGTGCATTTTACCACATCACAAACCTCACAAACCCTTGAAAGCCATGAACCAAACTATGTTTTCCCTGTTCATGCCCATCTCTAGGTATAACACTGTTTAGGACTGTAAAATGTGACTGCAGATTATAGCCAACCTGGATCTTTTTCTGCTCTTCTTATTTTCCTCACTTGTCTAAAAGGTAAGAAGGATTGTGTAAGAAGGTATGAAGGATTCCTTTAAGTGGTGGAAAGCTAGTCTCAATGAGGTTGATAAAAGGGAACACAGGCTGTGGCAAATAAAATGCAAGTCTGTGATCAGGCAAGCAAAAAGGGACTATGAGGAGAATATAGCAAAACCCATAAAGAACAACGATAAAACTTTCTTCAAATGCATTAGAAACAGGAGACCAGCCAGGGAGGCAGTGGGGCTTTTGGACGACCAAGGGTAAAAGGCGTACTGAAGGATGATAGAGAAATGGCTGAGAAGCTGAATGCATTTTTTGCCTCTGTCTTCACTGTGGAAGATGAGAAGTGCTTGCCACTCCAGAACCGCTGATTTTGGGAGGGGTGCTGAAAGTCCTGAGTCAGAGTGAGGTGATGAGAGAGGTCCTATGACTGATAGACAACTTAAAACCGATTAATCACCAGGCCTGGATTGTATACATCCAAGAGTTCTGAAAGAACTCAAATGTGAACTTGTGGATCTCCTGACAAAAATATGTAATCTTTCATTAAAATCTGCCTCCATTCCTGAGGACTGGAAGATAGCTAATGTCACTCCCATCTTTAAAAAGGGTTTTAGAGGAGATCCAGAAATTACAGGCCAGTCAGTTTGATGTCAATATTGGGTAAGTTGGTGGAAACTGTTATTAAAGAAAGAATTAGTAGGCACATTGATAAACAAAAACTATTGAAGCAGACTTAGCATGGGTTCTGTGAGGGAAGATCTTGTCTCACTAACCTGTTAGTGTTCTTTGTGGGGGTAAACAAACATGTGGACAAGGGGGACCCAATAGATGTTGTTTATCTTGACTTCCAGAAAGCTTGATAAAGTTTCTCATCAAAGGCTCCTAAGTAAGCTCAATAGTCATGGTATAAAAGGACAAGCCCTCTTGTGGATCAAAAACTGGCTAATTAACAGGAAACAGAGAGTGAGTATAAATGGGAAAATTTTCTCAGTGGAGGGTGGTAAGCAGTGGGGTACCACAGGGCTCAGTACTAGGTCCAATACTTTTTTAACTTGTTCATTAATGATTTGGAGTTAACAGTAAGCAGTGAAGTGGCTAAATTTGCAGATGATACAAAGATGTTCAGGGTGGTGAGTACCAGGGAGGATTGTGAGGCACTCCAAAGGGATCTGTTGAGGATGGGCAAGTGGGCATCAACGTGGTAAATGGGCTTCAGTGTGGCCAAGTGCAAAGTGATGCACATTGGAGCCAAAAATCCTAACTATAAATACACGATGATGGGGTCCGAACCAGCAGAGACTGACCAAGAAACAGATCTTGGAGTCATAGTAGATAACTCACTGAAAATGTCAAGACAGTGTGTGACTGCAATTAAAAAAGGCCAGTGCTATGCTGGGGATTATTAAGAAGGGAATTGAAAACAAATCAGCCAGTATCATCATGCCCCTGTATAAATTGATGGTGCGACCTCATTTGGAATATTGTGTCCATTCTGGTTACAACACCTCAAAAAGGATATTATAGCATTGGAAAAAGTGCAGAAAAGGGCAACTAGAATGATCAAAGGGTTGGAACACTTTCCCTAAGAAGAAAGGTTAAAGTGCTTGGGACTCTTTAGCTTGGAGAAATGACGGCTGAGGGGTGACATAACTGAGGTTTATAAGATTATGCATGGGATAGAGCAGGTAGAGAAAAAAGTACTTTTTTCCCTTTCTCACAATACAAGAACTCGTGGGCACTCAATGAAATTTCTGAGCAGTTGGGTTAGAACATATAAAAGGAAGTAGTTCTTCACCCAAAGAGTGATTAACACATGGAATTCACTGCCACAGGAAGTGGTGGCGGCTACAAGCATGGACGGCTTCAAGAGGGAATTAGATAAACATGGAGCAGAGGTCCATCGGTGGCTATTAGCCACAAGGCAAAGATAGAAACTCTGGGGCAAGTGATACTCTGTATTCTTGGTGCTTGGGGGGGCAACAGTGGGGGAGCTTCTAGTGTCCTGGCCCCACTGATGGACCTCCTGATGGCACCTGGTATTTTTGGCCACTGTGTGACAGACTGTTGGTCTGGATGGCCCATTGGCCTGATTCAGCATTGGCTTCTCTTATGTTCTTATATGTGTCTGTAATGTGTTGTCCCCCTCCCTTTCTGCATGTATTTTGCTCTCTCTAGTGGTTGCTTCTATGTTTCATCATATATCTACAGTTTATTTCCCTGCACTTTTAAAGCACTTGGGAATAAATTGGTGATACAGTGATGCAATATTGAAGTGACCACTAGAGGGAGCAAAACAAAAAAAACGGAAGAGAAAAAACCCAATAGAGACACAGAAGCCACTAAATGACTCATGTGGAAATCCCCTGGTCTCCTCTGTCTCCATTCAGAGAAAGTGCTGATTGTTCCTCTACTTCCAGAAGTGAAGCTATTTCTACTCAGCTACAGATTGTGCTTCTTTGCTTGGTGAACTTTTGCTTCCTAGGGGAAATTTTGGTGGCAGTAATACAGCATCAATGAAAGAACTTTGCAAGTATTTCCTCTCATTATATATCAGTCAATTGGAATAATGATAAAACAAATATTTTTTCCTCTGTTCTTGTAGCACTCTGGAATTTCTAATGTTAGAGCATTAATGCTGTGATTTTGAAAAAGGATGAATAAGAGATGAGTGAAATATAGATGAGTATGTATTTATCATAAGGTGGAAGTTCCCTTCCTGTTGCTTCCTTTGCACTCTCTCCCTTTGTTTTTCTTTCTACTTTAGCACCTTTCTTTCAAGCCATCGCTGCAGTGTTAGCAATTATTAAGTAAGTGTCACTTAAAAATCTGCTTGTGGAAGTATCTTTGGATTGCTGTAACATGTTTAGAAATGGTGATGACAATACAAAAGGAGAAGTAGACGAGAGCACCAAAGGAGTGTCTCAAAACTTCACCAAGTGCCCTAATTAATTGGTGACAGTCGGGATGTCATGGTGCTGGGAGCCTTCCAGCTGTTTGAATGCCAGCTCTGCTTTCCAAAAAGTGTTTAATTGCCACTTTACTCCCAGCTTTGCCAACATATGAGCAGTAGCAAATGAAATGCCAAGTTAAAAAAAAAGAGTAGGCATAAACCTGGCATCCAAAAACTGGAGAGCCCCCAACTTCCAGCCACCTGGTGTGGGACTCATGGAAATTCAGAAAATATATTATCTGTGACAGCCTCTATTTCACAGAGAGTTTCCCCAAGTCATAAAAAATGGTTTGAATTCCTCAGAGAGAAACAAAATAGTCTGAGCTTCAGTTAGTCCTTGCATTTTTTTTTTTTGACTGGCAAAATCATTTTTCCATGGTGAAGGGGTATATTGGGGGGGGGGGTGTCCAGGACATCCAGATTGATCTTAAAAAATTAGTTTCATTTTTCAGTCAATCAAATCAATTTTGAGTCACATTTCGGAAATACTTTTTCTTGTGCTTCTCTGGAAGTGATTAGAAATTAATCTTGCCCTCTTTAGGCACAACTGGAAGAAAGCTTCACCATAGACAATGATTGCAAGAGGTCACCAAATAGTAATTTCTAAGTGTCAGACTGGTCAGCTCCTCAAGGTTGATTTTGCATGACAGACAGTCATGTCACTGTTTAACTTCTAGCAAAAGTAATTTCTGATGTCACACTCCTGAGAGGCCATAGGTTCATCCTATAGGATTGGGCCATGGTATCTAATTAAGACAAGGACATAAGAACATAGGAGAAGGTATGTTGGATTAGGCCAACGGCGCATCCAGTCCAACGCTCTATGTCACACAGTGGCCAAAAACCAGGTGCCATCAGGAGGTCCACCAGCAGAGCCAGAACTCCAGAAGCCCTCCCACTGTTGCTCCCCAAGCACCAAGAACACAGAACATCACTGTCCCAGGCATAGCGTTCCATCTGTACCTTGTGGCTAATATGCTCCATATGTTTATCCAATTCCCTCTTGAAATTGGAGAGTCCCCAACTTCCAGCCACCTGATGTGGGTAAAGAAGTACTTTCTTTTATCTGTTCTAAACCTACTGCTCATTAATTTCATTGAGTGCCTACAAGGTTTTGTATTGTGAGAAAGGGATAAAAGTACTTCTTTCTTTACCTTCTCTATTCCATGCATAATTTTGTAAACTTTTATCATGTCACCCTTCAGTCATCGTTTCTCCAAGCTAAAAAGCCCTAACTTCTTTAACCTTTCTTTATAGGTAAAGCGTTCCACCCCCTTAATCATTTTAGTTGCCCTTTTCTGCACCGTTTCCAATGCTATATCAAATGCTTTGATTCACTAGCAAAGGCTGGTGATGAGAAGAATCTACATAAGGCCAGGAAATCATTGTGCCCATGAAGCCTTCTGAACCCAAGACAGCCTTTCATTTTATAGCGAGATGCTCAGTTTTTATAAGGTCTGTGGTTCAGTTTTCCACATCCATGTCAAATGCTGCTGACAACTGATGATCTGTATACTGACAGCAAAGTTACATCCATGTCAGCCCATTGACTACAGTGGATTGAGAAGGGTGTAACTGCTTAGGATCCCACTGTCAGTCAGCTATTATCGACACAGACTATCATCTCTCCCCAGACTCTAGCCTATGAATCAGGCTTTGAACAAGGTATTCCAGAGTTGGGACTCATGCTAGCTACTTCCTATCATGCAGGATTTGAACAGCTGGTGAAGGCAGGGTGACAGTGCCGAGATATTTCTTTCTTCGGCAGGAAAGCTCTAGTGAATGATTTAAACATTTTTAACACCCTGACATAAAGACTGTCTGTTAAGTGCCATCAAGTTACTTCCAGCTTATGGTGACTCTGTGAATGACCTCCCAAACATCCTATTGTCAACAGCCTTGCTTAGGTCTTGCTAACTGAGGGCCATGGCTTCTATAGAGTCAATCCATTTCATGTTTGTTTATTTATTTTATTAAAATACAATCTGCTAATATACAGAAGTCATGTACTGTCATAAAACCTGTATGGCACCGCAATACATAAATTTCTAACCCCCATTAGCGGGGGAGGGGGGGAGTGAGAAGGCAAACTAATGACACTGATTGCTGTTAAAAACCATTGCTGTCTGCAGCCATATGCTTTGCAGAACATCTCTGCCTTGCAGCCCCTGTGGAACTGTAACAAGTCCTACATGGCCCTGATGTCATTTGGCAGAGAGTAATTTGGCCGAAAAAGTCCTGGCTCTGATTGAAGACAGTCTGATGCTCTTTGGACCAGGAACATCCAGCAGATTTTGTTCTCCTGAGTGCAGCGCTCTCTGGAGGACATAGCAGGAGAGGTGATTCTGCAGGTACATTGGTCCCTGACCATTTAGGTCGAGGCCAGAACCTTGAACCTGAGCCATTACTCAATCTGGAGCCAGTGCAGCTGGCAAAGCACAGGTTGAATATGTGCTGATGACAGTGTTCCAGTAAGGACCTGGGCCACTGCATTCTGGACCAGTTGAAAATTCTGGATCAGTCTCAACGGTAGCCCTGCATAGAGTGAGTTACAGTAGTCAAGTCTAGAGGTGATCGTTGCATGGATTACTGTGGCTAGGCCAGTGGCTAGGTAGGGGGCCAGTTGCCTGATCTTGTTGGGTCTTCATCTTTTCCTACTACCTTCAACTTTATTTAGCAGTATTGTTTTTTCCAGTGACTCTTGTATTCTCATAATGTGACCAAAGTACAATAGCCTCAATCTGGTGATTTTAATTTCCATGGTGAAAAGTACTGAGACTCATGAGTGATTTCAGCTCTCACATACTTTATTAGAACAGGAACAAGACAACTAAGCCGGCTCGCAGGCCAGCTTTTATCCCCAAGTGAACCCACATCCCAAACACATATAACACCCGTGATTCGCTATTTACAGTTAATTGAGTTACCCCAGGCTCCCCGATTGGAAGAATGCGAGGAGCCTACATTCTATTGTCTAAAGGGGACAAAGCTCCGGCCCTTGCCTGGCCACGTGGTGGACCGGTCAGAACTGGTCCGAGCACATGGTTGCCCCAAGTCCATGTTTCCCTGTGGATACACTACACATGGAGAGTCCAGACTTGATCTAGAATCCATTTATTTGCCTTTTTGTTGGTCCACTGTATCTGTAAAATTCTCCTCCAACACTACATTTCAAATTTCAGTAAAGTTTTTGATAGAGTTTCCCATGATGTTATAATGGGTAAACTAACAGACTGTGAACTGGACTGTAGGATAGTTAGGTGGCTAGGCAGTTGGTTGGAGAACCGCACTCAGAGACTAGTTGTCAATGGCATTTAATTTGAATGGAGGGAGGTGTCACATAGAGGAGGGCATGGAGCTGTTCCTATTGGCAGCAGAGAAAAGGACTCAAAATAATGTGTTTAAATTAAGGGCGGGAAGGGCTGGATATTGGGAAAACTTTTTTGCAATAAGAGTTGTGCAACAATGGAATCAGCTGCCTAGGGAGGTGGTGAGCTGTCCCTCACTGGCAGTCTTTAAGCAGCATCTGGATAAACAGTTGACAGGGATACTCCAGGCTGATCCTGCAGGAGAGGTTTGGACTAGATGGCCAGTATGGCCCCTTCCATCTCTGTGATTCTACAATTCTAAATGAATGTATTCCTTCCAGCTTTCTTCATTGTCCAACTTTCTTAACAATACATAGTAATGGAGAATACAATACTATGGCATAAATTATCTTGATTTTGGTCTCCAGCAACACATTCTTACACTTAAGGATCTTTTCTAGCTCCTTCATGGCTGCCCTTCCCACTCTCAATCTCCTGATTTCTTGGCTGCAGACGCCCTTTTGGTTGATGATGGAGCCATGGAATAGAAAATCCTGAACAATTTCAATTCCTTCATTGTTAACCTTAAAGTTGTGTACTTCCCCAGTAGTCATAACTTTTGTATTCCTGATGTTCAGATGTAATCCTGCATTGGAACTTTCCGTTTTAACCTTCATCAGTAGTTGATGAAGTCACTATTTTCTGCCAGTAATGTGATGTCATCTGCATATCTCAAATTGTTGAGGTTCCTTCCACCACTTCTCACATTCTTTGAAATCTAATAATTTCCTTATTATATGTTCTCCATATAGATTGAACATAGGGAGATAAAATACATCTTTGTCTAACAAATTTGTCAATTGGAAACCATTTTGCTTCTCCACATTCTGCCCTAAAAGTAGCTTCTTATCCAGAGCAGGGCTCTTTTTGTAGCAGGAACTCCTTTGCACACCCCTAATGTAGCCAATCCTCTGAGAGCTTAACAGAGCTCTTCTTACAGGGGCTACTGTAAGCTCTTGGAGGATTGGCTACATTAGGGGTGTGTGTCACCTAATATGCAAAGGAGTTCCTGCTCTAAAAAGAGCCCTGATCCAGAGTATAGATTGTGCATCAAAACTATCAGATGTCGTGGCACCCCCATTTCTTTAAAAACCAGCCATAGATTTTCATGAGTCAAAAGCTTTGAAATCTATGAAACACAATCTGATTTTCTTCTGAAATTTTCTTGCCTGCTCCAGTAACCGACATACATTTTCAATATGATCTCTAATGCATCTTCCTTTGCTGAATCCAGCTTCAACATCTGGCATTTATTGTTCCATGTGTGGCAACATCTTTTGTTGTAAGATTTTGAACATCACTTTGTCTATTTCTGTGGCTTGAAATAGTTGTATCAGTATTCCATATACTACTGGTAATTTGTTTCTCCCAGTTACTTTGAACACAGCTTTTACTTCACTTTCTAAAACTGCAGGCTCTTCAAAAAAAAATTCCTTTGAAGAAATCTGTCATCCTTTCATTTCTTCTGTATAGTTCTTCAGCGGATTGTTCCTATATTTTTTTTTAATTTCATCCTGTTAATATATTTCTGTGTTGATCTTTCAGCATGCTTAACCATGCTTTAAATTTAAAGAGAACTAGTGTAATAGTTCTCTTTGTCTCTACATACAAATCACTGGAATGCTGCATTTAGACTTCTGATTCTATTTCTGTCACCTTTGGCTTTTGCTTCTCATCTATCTTTAGCAATTTTAAGAGTTTCATCAGTCATCAATGGAGGCTTTTCTTTTGGCTACAGGAATAGTCTTTGTGCATTTTTCCTTGATAATATCTCTGGTTTCAACCCATAGTTCTTCTAGTTCCCTTTACCTTGAACTTAATAATGCAAACCTTTTCTTTACATGGTCTTTAAACTTTCCATATAGAGACAGATCATGCAAAAGTGGTTTCAACAGCCTCCATGTAGGACTGAGGAACAGACAATTCTCAATAGTTAGGTGTGGTCAATGTACTTCAGAGAGATGTGCATTGTATATGTATCTTTAAAAAGCATGTGTGACAGACAGTAAATGGTTAATGCTTTAATCTGGTCTGAGATCCTTGAGTAACAGGATTAAAACAGGATTCTATAGTTGAGAGTGTCAGTTAGGACTGGCAGTTAAGAATGACAGTTAACAGTGAAGAAGAATTAAGCAGAGGGTAGTGGATCAAGAATGATCCAGAGTTAGGGAAGTGAGACAAGTGGCCCTTTTTTCCCTGAGGGAAATAGCTTCTAGAAAAGAGGGGGTGATCCCTGTCAAGTGGTTAAGAAGGGATACTTGTGTGAATTTTCCTGCCTTCACCAGCTTAAGTGTCTTTGAGACCAAGAAGCTTATGCTTGTTTATTTAAGCAGAAACTGCCAAGATCTCTCTCTTCTCAGTTTTAAAGACCTGTCTGTATAAGTAAACAGCTACTTGTTTGGGACAAACTATCTAATGTTTATATTTATGTAAATTTACCTCATTCCTGTTGCCTGTTCACCTTTTAAGTCCTAATCCTGATACCTACCCGACCCATTCCCCTCAAAAGTGAAATAAAGCAGTTTGTTCATTTTGAATTAACAAAAGCCTCTTGTGTGCCATTATCAGACAAAGACAAAAGAAGGATTTTAGTTGGTCCCTCAGTTCCCTAGGCTGAGTCAGCATATATCTATCCACATTTAAACAACTGGGTGGGACAGGCTGAGAAACAAAGAAAGAAAAGGGGCTGCTCAGCTAAGGAAAAGATAAAGGGAAACAAGGGAATTGTTATTATATACATAATGTTGAAGACTGATTTCCTTTAGAGACTAGATCAAAAACATGTTTGAAGATGCTTGCAGGCCCATAGAAAATTGGCAGCCTTGAATCTAGGAGAAAATGTACTCCTTGTTCAGCACTGAATTTCACAGCTAACAGTTTGTTAAATATATGAAATCAATACTGGTCTACTGGTATGCAAAGGGTCAGCATATGTGCCACCATTCCTATTGACGACACACATAAAATACCAGCAACTGCAGCAGCTGTTATGGCAGCATTTTGTTGGGTTCATAAACGAAGAACATGAGAAGGATCAGTAGAAACAGATGATGCTGAAGCAGATCTGTTTTGGCATTAGAAGAAGCCCGTAGATACTAACATTTCAGAGCAGAAGTTCACAAGATTTCCCTGTTCCTGCAATGGGCAAAGGTCATTTTCAAAACTTTGCTTAGCTGTCTGTTTGGTGAAACACCAGTAGATAGATTGCAATACATAGAGCTCTTATTTAGAAACATTGTCATTTAAGAAAGATGTTGGCTGTGACTTGTGACAATTGATCATCTAAGTGTTCATTAAATGATGCCTGATGGTGTGTGAGGTTTCCCACAATGCTTTGGGGAGCTTGAGTGCTTTTCTTTTAGTAAAATGCTATCTTAAACAGCTTTTTCTGACTTAGACATTGGTTATTCTGGTTTTCTATAAATGTGACAGTACAGGTGACAGTGTTTGTTTTTTCTCTCTAAACAATCCAACATTTCAAAAGAAAGCCAGCTCAAGGTCTGTTAACTATTAATTTGAACCTTCTAAAGCAAGATTACAGAATTACAATGAACACTTCATATTATACTGCTTAAGTTGTAGGGTAAGGGGAGCTTATTGATAGAAGCAATTCATGAACATCTACAGCAGTACCTCACAGCCCAATTTAAGTACACATGCATTCATGAACAGACCGAGTTAACATGAGTGTTAAAAACAATTTACTTGCCAAGAACATGAGAACAGCAGCATAGTGGCAGCCAATGTAGTTACCGGGTTAGCAATGAGACATATGACCTCAGATTCCAACCAACTGAAATTGGGGGGGGGGATCCAACTTTTATAATCAGTTTATTTACATTGTACTGGACAAAGAAGATGGATATAGCTGATAAATCATTTGGAACATGCATAGCTCTGCATGATAGTTATTGTACACCACCCTTATTAACATATCTCTATTCTATCCTAAAACAACAATGAACACTATTTTTTCCTATACCGTAGCAATCTGCAGATGACAATGCATATATAAGCAGAGGGCATTGGGAAGCTCATGCTTGCCCTCCATCTCCACATTTATTGCACACAACATAAAGAACTAAGTGTATTTTGTACAGGAAGTAGGTTAAAGGAGTAGCTGAGGAATCCATGTCCATTCAAACTGTTATGTCCTGGGCCTGGCACTGACTGACCAAGCTTGAAACCTAGAACAATAGATAGCTAGGATCCTGGAAGGAACCTATAGACCTAGAGATGCACTGTAAATAGCCTATCACAGGCAGCGTGTGTGTATGTGTGGTGTTGTGCATGGATTTAAGCAGGGCTTCGGTCCAGCTAAGGTGTCTTAAAGTTAAGCTGAAATCACTAATAGACTATGAGCTGATCACTATACGCGTCTCGAACCCAGTATATTTCACATCCATTCTCCTTAGACTGTTGTCTTCAGAGGAATAATGATTTTTATATACAGCCACTAACCACTTAGGACTTATGCCAATCAAATTCAAGTGAATATGGTGAATGTTGGCAGAGTTCTGGAAATAATCCATGCCTTGGAGTTTGCTTTCAATGAATTTTGCAAAAAGACAATAAGTGACTGCAAGCCATTAATGCAACAGAGAGGCCTTCAGAGCACAAGCACTGACACATATTAACACACAGCAGACAGAGAAACAACAAGGGGTAGGCTGAAGTATAAGAGAAAATCATTCAATAAACCCTAAATACTAGAGAACGCGCCACAGGTCCCCTAGGGTACAAGTGGACTAAACTACCCCATCAGTAGTATTTACAATAATTAGACACTTAGTAGGCTCTCGCTTTTCCAGCAGCGAAGCCCTGTTGCAGCCCTTTCTGCAAAGAGAAAGTCACTGGCTCTTTCTAGGGCATTTGCTGTGGTTATACCAACCTTTGGAAACAGGTTGTTAGAGGAGATCCATCTTTATTGTTTATTTATTTATTTATTATTGAATTTCTATCCTGCCCTCCCCCCGCATAGCAGGGTTCAGGGCAGATTACATCAAGAGTTATATAACACTATTAAACAATAATTTAACAGTTAAAGCATAATTATAAAATGTAAAAAACCTACAATAGACCAGATGACGATCAATAAATTTATGACTTTCTAAAAGGAGATAGATAGATAGATAGATAGATAGATAGATATAGATATAGATATAGATATAGATATAGATATAGATATAGATATAGATATAGATATACACACACATTAAGAACATAAGAGAAGCCAATGTTGGATCAGGCCAATGGCCCATCTAGTCCAACACTCTGTCACACAGTGGCCAAAAATACCAGGTACCATCAGGAGGTCCAGCAGTGGGGCCAGGATGCTAGAAGCCCTCCCACTGTTGCCCCTACCCCCAAGCACCAAGAATACAGTGCATCACTTGCCCCAACCTGAGAGTTCCTATCTATACCTTGTGGCTAATAGCCACTGATGGGCTCTGCTCCAGATGTTTCTCCAATTCCCTCTTGACACCATCCATGCTTGTAGCTGCCACCACCTGCTGTGGCAGTGAATTCCATGGGTTAATCACTCTTTGGGCGAAGAAGTATTTCCTTTTATCTGTTCTAGCCCGACTGCCTCACAATTTTATTGAGTGCCCATGAGTTCTTGTATTGTGAGAAAGGGAGAAAAGTACTTCTTTCTCTACCTGTTCCTTCCCATGCATAATCTTGTAAATCTCGATCATGTCACCCCTCAGCCGTCGTTTCTCCAAGCTAAAGAGCCCCAAGTGTTTTAACCTTTCTTCATAGGGAAAGTGTTCCAACCCTTTTATCATCCTAGTTGCCCTTTTCTGCACTTTTTCCAATGCTATAATATCCTTTTTGAATTGTGGTGACCAGAACTGTACACAGTACTCCAAATGAGGTTACACTAAGGACCAAATCCTGGCCAAGTGGGCAGAACCACAGACAACAGCACAGAATATATAGTTCTAGGCAGAGCAGGGAAGGCTGATGTAATAGGACACCCACTTCCGCAACCACAAGCCCGGCAGAACACCTCCATTTTACAGGCCCTGCAGAACTGTAATAAGTCCCACAGGGCCCTGATCAAACTTGGGACAGAGTTCCACTAGGCAGAAGCCAGAGCCGAGAAGGGTCTGTTCAAGGCTAAGCAAATGTCCTTTGGGCCAGGGACCACCAGTAGATGTTGGTCTGCAGAGTGTAAAGCAAGGGGTATACTCGGAGAGACAGTCCTGCAGATATGTTGGTCCCAGACCATACACCACCTTAAAGGTTAATACCATAAACTTAAACATGATCCAGTATTCAATTAGAAGCCAATGCACCTGTAGGAACACTGGTTGTATGCATGCTTTTTGAGGTGTCCCAGTAAGGGCCCATACCTCTGTATTTTGAACCATATAAAATAGTATCATTCTGTTGATGGCACTGCTAATGTGTATGGTTTATGGATATGGAGGTGGCTTGTTTCACAGCATAGGGTGATTATGTGCATTTTTGTGTTAATGGTTTTATTAACATTTATAATCCCTGATAGTTTGTATACAGGACTTACTTAGATTTATTGGATAAGAAAAGTAGAGCTATCAATATTTTAATAATACAATTCCTTCCAATAGGACTGAGAAGGCTACTTAAGGAGATTTCTGGATTGAAAACTCAGTTTGTCACTGAAAAGTAAATTCAAATAATTTCTTGTTGTCCTAAGAGAATGAGACCATCACATACTTATTTCACACAATCACTGCCATAAAGGCATTACACTCCCATTATATTTATGCCCTTTTCTCTGCTACCTCCATTAATCAGCAGGAAAGTACTGAAAAACAAAACTGTATCACAGTTGCTCCTAACAAGAAACACATGAAAATGATCCCTAGATCCTGGTGCTTAAATATTTCCCATCACTCCCTGTTTGACCCAAAGAACAAAAGGAAAAAGCTCCCTGCTGCCTAGAGACTGAAACAAAAACAAACATGTGCTATAACCCAATACTCGCTGCAGTGCCTTCAAGTAAGCCGTTATTGATATGCTATTTATAGCTTCTTAATGATTGCTACTTCAGCAAAAGAATGAAGTGCCAGAGAAATATCATGGATGCTATCTACTCAGTAGTGGAAGAACTTTTTCCATCCTGATTTTGCAGGATGCATTTTCTTTCCCATTTTTTAAATCTGTATTTCCAGTGAGTTCAGTGAGTCTGGCAACTTACATGGCATTCTTAACAAAAATCCATTTGCTGTGAGAAGCCAAAGTGAGTTTAAGAGTGCATATCTGACCATGTAAGTTGCCAGACCCACTGAACTCACTGGAAATACAGATATGTACTCTTAAACTCACTTTGGCTTCTCACAGCAAATGGATTTTTGTTAAGAATGCCTTAGAATAAAGTTCTGTCTTCTGACACCACAGCAGTTTTTTAGTAAAGGAGGGGTGTCAAACATGCAGCCCATGGGCCAGATCCAGCCCCCGCAGAGCTCGTATCCAGCCGTGAGCAACTGGCTCTCATCTGCTTCCTTCTCCCTCTTGCTTCCTTCTGTGCCACAAGAAACAAAAAAAAAACCCCATGGAGAATAACAAAACAAGTAGGCAATATATGTGTGTGTGTGCAAATGAAAATGCATTAACAACAAAAAAGTAAATAATAATAAAGCAATAATAAAGTCACAGCTTTTCAGCATTCAGAGACTATATCAACATTCAAAGTGCGTATTGCATGTATAAGTCCAAATCCATATCAAAGCAAGCCATAACAGTCAACATGAAATAAAGTTGTTTATAGAAATGAAGTGCTTGTATGTGTACTGGTTATCAATAAGATATGAATGTTCCTTCTTCCTTTCTTCCTTCTGCATCACAGCTTGCTTTGCCAGGCTCTCTCAGTTGCACAAGAGCTACAGAACAAAGGCTCTCTTCTCTCCATTGGCTGAGGCTTCTCCCCCCTCATTGTACCCTGGGGAGGGGAGAGAAAGAGGCAGAGCTTACTTTGCCCAGTTCCCTACATCACATGGGAGAGATACAAAGCACCTTTAAGTTTTATCCAAGGTATGAGCTTTTTGCCTTTCTATAGAGAGAGAGACAGAGAGAGAGAGAGAGTGTTTTATTGGGCTCATTATGCCAGGGCTCTCCTGGGTACGAGGAGTCCCACTCCTCTTTTTCACTGTATTCATGCCCTCATGATCCAGTCTTTCTCAGTGGGAAAGCAATGTGAACTGTTTAGATGAGGAATAACAACAAGCCAATGAGGTGAATTAGGTTGACAGTGTGTGTCCAGGCCAAGTTCACCCAGCATGTTCCCTTTGTAGGCTGGGGATTTGGAACTTAGACTTCCCAGAAAGTAGGCTGATACTGACGGTTATATTCTTACACTGCCTCATAGGAGTTGTAGTTATTTCTCTGGGGAAGACTATTGTTTTGTACCTCAGTCTGTGTCATGGTGCCTTCACATGGTCTTGATGAGCACACAAAGCAACTTAGGTACAAAAGCTCACAATGCCCAGCCATTTCACGTTTCCCCCTGGATCTTAGGCTCAGAGCTTTGACCATGAGATTTCTGTAATGAATGTCAATAAATCAAAAATAGGTTTGCAGCTTACAGATACACACCTGAACAGCATAGTCAAGATTGCTACAGCACACATTTCCAGATTTTGATGCTATAATTCAGAGCAAGAGGTGTCAGTTATCAGAGACTGTTAAATAAACACAATATTGGAAGAGTGCTAATGTTTTAAGCATGTTTTAAGTTTTTTTTAAAAAAAACCTTTAATTGTGTTTGTGTCCTTTATAAAGTTTATATATCTGCTACCTGGCATCACATTTTATGACACACATAGCCCAGTCTGACAAGGTCTCCTTTATGTCAGATACGGCTCTCATAACAAATGAGTTCAACAATAGGTACCACTTCAGTGGGAAGGTAACAGCATTCTGTGTGCCTCAGCATCTAGTCATGCCAACCACATAACCACAGAGAAGTCTTTGGACAGCGCTGGCTATTCGGCTTGGAAATGGAGATGAGCACTGCACCCTCGCTAGACCTTGGTGCCCATGTGCGGGCCATATTCAATTATATTTTCAGAATTTGCTGCGGGCCAATAAAAACTGACCCGCGGGCCGCAGTTCACCCGCGGGCCGTAGTTTGGACACCCCTGATGTAGAATAAACATAACACCTTGCTTCTCCACTATACTTTTGAATGAATCAGGCTGACTTTACCAGATGTTCCAAGATTATAGATTTAAAAGGCATAATTACCAGCCAAAACATACCAGAAAGTGTAGAAAATAAAAACAGAGAACTTAGCTGGCAATGGGTGAGCAGCATCCTACAGGCAGTTGTTCTAAAAGAGCTCATCTCCTCTGCTCTGATTGTAAACTAAATGTAGGTTATTAAACTGCATAACAAAATTAAAATGAGATTCATTCCTGACACGAACCATAAGTAAATGTTTCCCCCCAGTAAGAATGAGGTGGGATAGTGCCAAGCAGTGTTCTCTCTAAGCTGAGTTAGTGTGAACTAGCTCACAGTTTTTTAGCCTCTGGCTCACACATTTTTGTCTTAGCTCAGGAAGGATGGCTTCAGAGCAAACTAATTAATGCAGTAGCCAAATCGCTTACTCACAACTTTAATGTCAGTAGATCACAAAGTAGAATTTTTGCTTACAAGACTCCAAAGCTTAGAGGAAGCATTGATGCCAAGTATCACTGCAACTTTACAATAGTGTTTCCCTTCTCCTGTCTGGGAACAAGAAAGTATAAAGTCATTGTGGATTTCTTTTTTTGTTATGAATTCTTCCCATACTCCTGTTCATTGCAATATGAATTCAGGCTGTTCAAAGAATGTGGATCATATAATCTCTCTCTTTGCACATATGCCTGCATATTCATTTGTCCATCTTTCAGCAACTAAAGGCTCCATTTGTATTCCTGTCACTTGGGCATTTCTCCCTCTCGCTGCCTGAAAATGACTGACATCTTAACAACTGAAGCACAATCCGCCCTGGGACCACTGCCCTGTGTTGTTGGTCTAGAGTGGGAAAGGACGTCTGCCTGATCTCTGAATGCAAGCAATATGGCTCGCTAGAGGGCTTCATTTGCAAATGTAAACACCTTCTGCCAGAGAGAAAGCAAGAGGATTAGCCTTACATCTGACAAGGACTGGTCTTGCATGCTGTTCAGCTCATTACAGAGCCAGGCCCTTCTCCCAAAGCTGGGCAATTTGGTAATGATGGTTTTGCTCCTTTGTTTCTTTAATATCCCTGTGTGGCTGGGGCCAGGCCTGTCTAGCTCTGCTGCCAGCCAAATCATAGAGGCTAGTTCATTGTAAGATGAATCAGGAAATGTGATACAGGTTCAAAAATATTGTGATATTACAATCAGGGCATGTGAGAGATGGCTCTTCCCCAGCTCCAAAGTATCAATGGGGAGAAGCACTTTAAAATGACTGAAATCACCATTAATGTCCTTTCTTATTGTAGCCACATGATGGCTATCAACAGGCCATTTGTTACTGATGACTGACCAGCTGGTGTAAGTCTGTGTATAAACCTCCACTGGCTTAAGGAAGGAGGATGGGGCCTTCAGATCTTCAAATCTACAGCTGTTTCTTCAGACATGG
Organism: Gekko gecko; assembly: GCA_029375565.1. Lineage (NCBI taxonomy): Eukaryota > Metazoa > Chordata > Lepidosauria > Squamata > Gekkonidae > Gekko > Gekko gecko. The sequence goes on along the minus strand of JAPDNY010000010.1, from coordinate 82,615,104 downwards.
AAGCCACCCCCCACACTATTTTAGGTGTCATTCTAACTGTCCTCACTTGCATTCTGTGATGAATCATTGCAGGCTGGGGCATCCAAATAGTGACCTGCCACACGCCTTCTATTTGAAGGGCTCTGCAAAACAATGCCTAATCTCTTGTCATCTCTTGTGATAAATTACGTACTAGTTTAGTGATGAATTCATCATGGGTTAGGACTCAAATCTGAATCTGTGCCCTCCTAGAAGAACACATGGCTTTGTTTTTTTTTCCAAATAGTAACTTAAAAAATGAAATTCAAACCTGTCATTCGAGAGCATTTTAGAAGCATGATGGTAAAAGGTGTTTCCAGAACTGCTTTATAAAAATGAAGCTGTTTTTTAATTTTATTCTTTGTGATGTGATGTCCATTTTATTTATGAATATTAAGATGCTGACATGAACCATCACGTGCAGACATGCCATGTGTCTACCCACGATCAGCAATTGATTTCAGCACAAGTCTCTGAATTCAGAGTTTGATTTCATTTTAGGCTAACTTCAGGAATCAGAACAAAAATAGCAACATTTGCAGCAAAGAGTATGAGGGCATATCATCATTTTCCAACAGCAAGCCGGTTTCCAGGACATAGCCTAACCCAAACAGGACACAGCATTTTGTTCCAAGACACTGAAAGACTGGACAACACTTCCAATTACCATGTCAGATTACACAGGGAAGCCATTGAAATTCATAAACATAAACACAATTTCAACAGGAAAGAAGAGAGTTTAAAAATAAATAGGGCATGGTTTCCTGTCCTGAAAAACACAAAATGCTCTACAGCTGGCAATAGCACTACAGATAAGATCAGAGTTTCAATAGCCATTCCACACACAAAAGAACCTCCTCAAACCTCCTCAGGAAACAATCCTTAGACAAAAGAACCTCCTCAGGAAAGCTCCTCTATTAGCATGTTCATAGCCTGGAGAACTACACAAGATAATTGACTCAGCCCTACCCCACCTTCCAGGGTAGAAATAAATTACTTGCCTACCATTTTTCTGCTTACCTTGACACAGAGAGTACTCCATCTTTCTGTGTTATACCCCTGAGGATGCCAGTCACAGCAACTGGTGAAACGTCAGGTCCTACAATGCCAAGACCACGGCCACACAACCTGGAAAATCTACAGCAAACAATGAATTTAATTAGACTTATTTTCTGAGAGATTTTCTGTCTAGTCATTGGACATCTTTGAGAGGGTTTGGTAAATATTTTCTCATAGCTATATTCTCTCATTCTTGCTGGCAGAACTTCAGCTGAATAATAACTCTGCTCCAGTCCTATCAATTATGCCTTTGGCAGAGTTATGGCACACACAGCCATGAGAACAGCAGAACAATGACTGAACACCTCTGCACCGATCTTGATCACAGCCATTAATTATCAGCTACTGCAAGGACTTGGATTTCCAGTTTTTCAGTTTCAGAAAAAATGAAGAAATTAAGCCATTAATGATTTTTTTTAAAAAAAAAAGACTGACAGTTGCTTTTTTCCTGCTGATTTATTGATAAGTGGAGTGTCAATCATATGCCACACATGGTACTGCCATTACTAATTTTTCATGATGAACAATTTTTTGTTTTTCCCTCCAGTATGGCCGATATCAAAGTCACATCACACTTTCTGAGGCAGCTGGAGCTTTCCACAGGAAATATGTGAAATGTGAAGGAAATAAATGTCTGTTCATACACTCAGGAACATGTGCTGGGTGGCATCTTTAGCATGATCACGAAGTATCTAGGGATGTGTGTTTCCCCTTCATAGTTTACATGTTCACTGAAATAAACAGTAGTGGAACCCAGCAGTCTGAAAATGCTTAACGTAGCCCAAAATGGGAAGGATTTTCTGTGGACAGAATTTAAGAGTTGAACCAGGGAGTCCTGAATTCAGATCCCCTCTTAACCAGGAAGCTCACAACAGGTCGATATTCAGCCTAACATACATCAAAAGATTGTTATGATTATAGATTGAATAGTCCCTTGTACAGTACCCTGAGCCCCTTGAAGGAAAGGCAGGATAAAAACACAGTAGATGAAAAATAACGTCTGTGTGCTCTCTCTAAGTCTCAGCCATTTCAGAAAAGCTACCTTTTTACAGTCGTTAATGTATGTTAGTACTCTCTCCATCATATCATGTGCATACACAGCTCCTCTCTAAATATTTTATATTAATTCTATGAACCATTTGTTTTGGGGAACGCGCTGCACCTGACAGGGATTACTGAATCCCATCACCATAATGCACACCTCAGGACATCCCTCCTCCTCTCCCTCTGCCTCTCTGCCTTTTGCATATGCCTCCGTCCCTCTGAAATTACTTCTAAATAAATCATGAAATCCATAAGTACAGGCAAGCATTGCTGAAACACTAGAGCAGAGGCAGAATTGAACAGGCCGGTTATGATTTCTTTGAAACAAATTGTCTGGGGAACCTGGTTTATTTTTTTCTGCTCTTCGAATTCATTATCTTTAACAAATGTGTGTTGTACACGTAACAGTGGATTCCATAAGGAACAACAGCCACAAAACCAGGTTTCCAAGAGAAAAGGACAGAGCAGGGTCTGCCTTGTGGTTTCAAGTCACATCCCAAGGGAAACTAGCATGAGTAGAAATAGAGATTTTTCAGTAATTCTTCAGCTGTTCTCTAAAGGTTAGTAAAGATGTTTAAAAGTTGTTTGTTGGCATCAAGGAAATAACTTTTCCCCCACATTATTGTTGGTGGTGGTTTTTTGTAATATCTTTGGTGAAGGGTAATCTAAATTGTACTTAAGTATGCTTGGTGCTATGATACAATTTTATTCTGGGAACCAACTCTTTAAGACAGACCAATATTGTTATTCTCCACACTTCATATGGGAGGTTTAAGCAATTTATTAAAGGCTATCTAATGAATTTTGTTTTCTGGTGTTACTGTGAGCCTTTTCATTCTGCCCATTTTCATTGTGGGAGTTCCTGATTCATTTGTTGGTTTTACATAATCTTTATGCTATTTTTTAGAACTCTGCATACAATTCACACCAAAGTAGCACTGAATGAAAGACTGGATTCAAGGGGGGAATGGTGAAAATGGAAAGGCTTTTGGGATTGCCTCTCACACAATGGATATGCAAAATTATGAATCTTTGATTCAAGGCAGGTGGGGTGACAAATTCAGCAGCATCCTTATTAACTGGTTATGGGTACTAAAGTAAATTAAAATAAATTTTAAAATCCCCGAGGTGACAATTTAAACAGATATTTCCTCACTCATACTCCTAACCACTGTACTATAGCTGGCAACCTGCACCCAGTGGGATGTACCCAAACAAGCAGTTCCTTTGATGGAACATTATGTCTGATAGCAGAAAACGGCTGGCCATTGCCACAGAACCCCCCCCTTGAAAATCTCTACTTGGCTCTTTATGCTCTTCCCAGGGTATGCTGGCTTAGTGGGTGCAGCCGGGTGCAGGAGGAGAAAGCAGGAAAGGCCTTCTCCACCAAGTCTGCAGATGACTGCTTATACCCAACTGAGGGAAACTTCTTTTCCCCCCATATCATGTTGATTCATTAGTTTAACTGGTGCTTCAGTATAGGCTGAAGGCAATTCTCTCTGTATACAGCAGCGAATGAGGAGAGTGAAAACCAGTGCACACAGCCATCCTGTTTAATGTAGAATATTGCATATTATACAAATAGAGATTGGAATGAATAAGACATATTTGCGGGGGGTGATAGCACTTGGCTCCTGACTGTTTCCAGCAACAGGGAGGGAGTGCCGCTTGAAATCGTAAGCAGGAAGATAGCTGAAGATACTGAGTAGATGCATCAGGGTGTGAAATTGCCCTCCTGCGGTGGATGCATCAGCAAGTGGGTTAGAGATGCTGTTCCTACACGACACCCTGATGGTATCACCCCTTCTCATCATCTGTCTCCCTTGTTGCTTGACTGCAAAACTCTAATCCAGTAAGAATCTTGCCAGGCCTTTCAGCAGTTTGGCAATCCCCCTTTCCCCTCTAACAGCTGAGAGGCAGTTGACAGCTGAGCCACCCCTCAGCTGTTAAAGCAAAAAAGAAAAAGAAAAGTCCAGTGAAAAGACTAGGGGGCGGGGCGTAGGAGGACCCCAGAGCTGGGCATCACCATTCTGAAGGCAGTGCTAATCGCCACTCCCCCTGGTTTGGCTGCAGGCAGAGCTGTCATACGGAGGCTCTGCTCATAGCCACAGTGCCATTTCTCCAGCTTAAAAGTGAGTCCCATTAACATTCTCAGAAAAAGTATGGTGTCATGTGAAAGCACCCAAATAAAGCAGAACATGTTGATGGCTTAAAACTTGAGAATCACACACTCAGGAGTGGATTATGAGTTCATCTGGTATCTTAGTTCTGCCTGTCTTTTTGCCTTATTTTGCGTTAATATACATTTGCAGTGTTTTAGGGGGAATGTGCTCTTTTCTGACTATATAGTAAAAACAGTCATTTGAATCACATTTTGAATAGAAACACTTTATTGTGTTGAACCAGGACAAGTGTCCTATTTTATAAAGACATCCCTCTCTCCCTAGCTGCTCTATGTAGAGTCATGCAATGACTGAGGTTTAGAAATTATTTTGCAGATTTGGCTCAACAATCCCATCCTTCCCTTTTCTGAATGCCCCCCCCCCCCGCTTGTGGCAGTTTGATAAGAGATTGATATTTCCTCGGGGCAACTAATGCTGAGATAAAAATCTGTGAAAAATGGTGAGGTGCTCCCCGCTTCAAATGACCTGGAAAATTAGAAATACCATTAACAAACGAATCAGCATGCAAACTGCAACTTGTTCCACAACCCAGTGTTGAAAGTTTTTCCAGGCTACTAGATCAGGCAAGCATTTAATCAAGTGCTCAAGTGATAGGTAGTGTTACAACTGAAGTTAAGTTTTATTTAAGTGACAACCTAGAAAGGGATGGTGAAGTCATCATAAGTCTACCCTAAACAGCCTCATAGCTAACAACTTTTAGCTCGGGGAGCCAGTGTTTTTCTCGGGGGGGGCTGCCTGCCATTATATGTCTGTGCTGGACTGCCATTCCATGCTCATACCCACTTGGCTGGCCACCCCTGCATGCCCGGGGCCCCAGGGAAAGCTACACATGGGGGGGTTGGGGAGCAGGGAAAGGAGAGGGAGGGATGGCAGGCAGACCTCTCTGGGCAGTGGCTGCAGGAGGAGGTGAGCGAAGGGCCATGGAGGGGCTTGGCTAAGCTGTTCACAAACCGGCCGCCTCCCTTCCCTGCAGCCCTGTGGGCTGGACTCCTTCCTGGGCACCATGCCAGCTTTCTCAGTGTCCCAGATTTCATCAGAACCGGGTCATGAGCCCAAGCCTTTAAAGGGCTGGTTCCTGGCAAAAAAGGGAGCTCATGCCGCCCTCTCTCCTCGAATCTAAAGGGGCCTGTTTTTTTAATGGCAATTCAGTTTAGATCTCGATCGTTCCCCTGTGGGTGTTTGCGAAGGACACCCTGCCTCAGCTGTCTGCACTCTGAGCCAGCACTGTTTACTTGGAAGTCAGTCGATCTTCGGCGGAGTTCTGTGAGGCTGGATCCCAAGGAAGCCGCCCACAGCCTGACAAATGCAGACTATTCCCAAAGGCTCCCCTCCCACCTGCCCCAACTCGGGGGACCAACCCTAAGCATGGGCCGGCCCAGGTGAAGCCCCATTGGTTTCGCGGGGAGGGAGTCTGCCAATGCCTAGCCGTCCTCTGCTCTTCTCCTGACTGTGTGACATAGCAATCGATCTGGGGTGAGGGGGCTGGGGGGAAGGAGGGGGAACAGAGGATCAGGGAGGGGCCCATAAAACTGTAGGGGGGTCCCATGGGCCCCACGGTAGCTATGGGCCTGATCCTACAATATTAGTATTAATACAGACTGAAAATGACAAAGAGCATGGGGGGGCGGGAATGGAACATCACATCATGTACACTAAACCCAAGAAAATGGGCCTCCACTGGAAATAATCTGCAGAAAAACCAAGAACCAAAAATATCACTATGATTTGAGTGTAGCCTGTTCTCAAAGTACTGTTTATATGCCATAACTCAATGAGCGTGGCGTATCATTTAGGTTGCTCCCTTTTGCATATGCCTGCCATGGATCACCCTGACAAACAGAAACTGTATTTACATATTTTGTACGTGTACTGCATATAAGACAATACTTGGTGGCTACGGCTCAGGAATGTAATTACAGATAGTTGTCAGTAAACTTGATCCTCTTATTGCTTTTAGCTTTCAGTGCACTCAAGAGATCAAGTTTCATTGCTAACTTTTCCCCTCTTGCTTAGACTATCATATCCTGAACCATCAAATTCTATATTAAAGGATATGCTGAGTGATTTTATTTTGATTCTACATTAACAATATATGCTGTCATGATAAAGGTTTATTTTGTCCATAGCTCAGACTGAAGAATTTTTTAAAACAAACTAGTATGCAATTTCAAATTCAAAGAATTGCAGTGCAGTCCTAAACAGAGTTCCGTCCTTCTAAGCCAGGGGTCCTCAAACTTTTTAAACAGGGGGCCAGTTCACTGTCCCTCAGACGGTTGGAAGGCCGCCGCGTCCACCCCCTCCCCCCACGACCAGCCTGCTCACCCCGCCGCCGCGTTCGCCCCTCCCCCCACCAGCCTGCTCGCCCCGCCGCCGCGTTGGCTCCCTCCCCCCTACCAGCCTGCTCGCCCCACCGCTGCATTCGCCCCCTCCCCCACGACCAGCCTGCTCGTCCCTTCCTTCTCCTCAGCTCCTGGGCACTCTTGCCGCCCAGGGCTGCTGGAGGAAGAAAGAGGCTGCGGGGGTGCTGCTGCTGCGCTCCTCGAGGAGGAGGCAGCTCCGGGTGGGGGGGGGGCGGGCATAAACACTCGGCGGGCCGCATAAATGTCCTCGGCGGGCCGCATGTGGCCCGCGGGCCGTAGTTTGAGGACCCCTGTTCTAATCCCTTCGAGTTCAATGGACTTAAAAGGGCATAACTTTGATTGATATTGCACTATTGGTTTTAAATCTCATATTAAGTGTGGGTTCAGTGTGTAGTCAAGGGAAAGTTACCCTTTGGCTTATGCACACTTAGAAGTTCCCTTGCAACAGTAATCTGTCCTAACCCTATGGCCAGGGCTATTCTTGGGTGAAATGCCCTGGAATGGCATTCCAGCTGGTTTCCAAACCCGCCTTGCTCCGCCCTTGTTCTAGCCCAAAAATAGCCGGGTCCCAGGCCACCAGGTGTTGCATGAATGCAAAGGGCCCCCCAGTGCAGGGGAATCACAGTGCTGGGCTCCTCCCTTCCCAAGCCTGGGGACTGAGCAGTGGCAACTGGTGGCAGTGGAATCCCCAGTTCCTCCCAGGCAGTCCTCACCCCCCTGGCCAAGCAAGGCTCACAGGCCTTCTTGGTAGGGGTGGGTGGTGGGGGCATGATCCTGGCTGCTGGCCTTGCATGCCTCACAGTAGCTCCCATCCTGTCCAGCCACGGGGCAGGGCCGGGTGCAGGAGACAAGGTGGCTGCTGTTTGTGAGGCCTGGCACGGCCACCGAAGAGCGCCTTTTCCCAGATAGCCTCTCCCTTTCCATTCCCCTCACCCAGCCCTTCTCAGCCAGAGGCAGAGGAGACCGGCTCTTTTTACAAGGCATGAAGCCAGGGTGGATGGGAGAGGAGTGGGGGGGGGGCTGTGCTCCAGCCTGCTCTCCAGCTTCCCAAGGAGGCGTGCCACTTGGCTGGCCCAGGGGCTAGGCAGGTGCAGGATGGAGCCAGTGGCAGGAGGATGAGGAGGACCCGCAGCGCTGCCCCTGTCCGGAAAGACCCCGGGCTGTGGGAGAGGAACCTTCGAGGGGGGAATAGTAGTAAGCCCATCGGTGGGGGGTGGCTGGATCCACAGGCCCTGCCTCCTGTGTTGGTGTGGTCTCTGCTCTGTGTGTGTGTGTGTGCGCGCGCATGCGCTTTAACAGCCTGTTGTGTTAAATTCTGTGGCTGGCTTTGGAATCTGGGCCTTCCAACGTTCTTTGGCAGAGCATTTGGGGAAGTTGAACTTTTCTGTCCACCCCCACTTCAGTGAGTGAGAAGCCAGGGAAGAGACAAAAACTAGCCCCTCCCACCCGGTTTGTGTGTGTCGCATTGGTCAACAGCCCAATTGACCTCCCCAGTAAACCCGGCAAAGTGCTTTAAAGAGTGACTCCAGCTGCTGGAGGGAGAGGAGGGAAGAGGGCAGGGCCTGGCCAACACATCTAGAATCAATTCTTGCTCGATCACAGCCCCACACAAGCATTTGCTATGTGGGAGACAGAGGGATCAGCAATGGGCTGTGTGACTCAGCCAGCCCTCTGTGCTCTGCCTCCTCCCCATCCCCCAAAGGTGTGTTGCTAGAGCAGTAAAGGCCGCCTTCTGCAGACCGGGATTTGCAGACTGTCCATGGCAGTGCTCTTGTGTCCAGCTCAGTGGGGCTCCTGGCCAGCAGCTCTTGGGTGGAGGCTTGAGAATTGCATGTTCCTGAAGTTGTTTGCAGAGGTCGGGAATGTTTTGGAGCTCAGGAAGCAGCTTGCTAGGCAACCCCTCCCCACCATTCTCCTCTCCAGTGGCTTCTGCTACTCAATGTTCTCGTCTCCTGTCTTTTTTTATAACTCCTCCAATTCTGTGAATTCCAGTGTTCTGATGCAGGAGAAAAAGGCAGATCCCCTTTGTTTTTTATAGTGATGCAAAACTATCTGGAGTAGGTGGCCCAAGAGAGATGGTGCTGGGTCCTGCCACAGGATTTCTGAAAAAAACAAAGCCCTTTGCCTACAATCCAGTCAGCTGGGGCTTGACATTTTGAAATGCAAGAGGTTGTCTGAGCATGCACAGAGTTAGGTTTCACTATTCACTGTCCTGCTTGGTCAGACCAAGGCCCCACCCCATCTATCCCAGGGTTCAGCCATATGCACCTGAGAAGCTTACCTGCAGGGCACAGAAATATCTGGTAGTCAGACTTCTGAACATATATATAGTGCATGAATTGTGAGATGGGGGGGGGGCTTTAATCAAATCCACAGGCCCCATGCCCTTACTCCCTTCAATTGTAGTTCTTCCCACTGGTCTTCATAATATAGTTTATCTATTTACTTCATGTATAGTCTGCCTTTCTCCCCCATAGGAGCCCAAAGCGTCTTACAGCATTCTCCTCTCCTTCATTTTATCCTCACAACAACCCCCCGAGGTAGGATAGGTTAAGGCTGAGAGCGTGTGACTGACCCAACATCACCTAGCTACCATTTATGGCAGAATGGAGATTCAAACTAGGGTCTTCCAGGTTCTAGTATGATACTAGAACTACTACACTGCACTGGTTTTCATGAGCTGCACTTTCTGCTCTCTTCAGACTGGGAACTCTGCAGAATTGTCATGTAGAATTCATTTCAGCACAAACAAAGTAGGGAGGTCACCTGGAGAGGCCAGGCTAGGCTGATCTCAGAACCTAAGCAGGGCAACTGGTATTTTTGGCCATTGTGTGACAGAGTGTTGGACTGGATGGACCATTGGCCTGATCCAACATTGGCTTCTCTTATGTTCTTATGATATTATAAAAGGCCAGAGTAACTCTGATTAGTTTAATTGAAAGCCAGTTTGGCGTAATGGTTAGGAGCATGGACTCTAATCTGGGAGAACCAAGTTTGATTCCCCATGCCTCTACTTGCAGCTGCTGGTGTGACCTTGGGTTAATCACAAGTTCTTTCAGAGATGTTCTCTCAAAAGCAGTCCTCGAAGGAGCTCTCTCAGCCTCACCCACCTCACAGGGTGTGTGTTTTTAAATGGTAAGCCGATCTGCATAAACAAGACTGGGGGGGACGACGACATGCAGATCAGAGTTCTTTTAAAATTTCCTTTTGCCATGTGTAGCCCAGAGAGAACATTGGCAAGAAATTTGCACCCTGTACATGTTCATGCTCTTAATTTTGCTGTTACTTAAAATAGTGTGGTACAGTTTCAAAGGGACAATTAACTGGAATGTGTAAAAGGAATGACAGGATTGCCCATTAGAAACAATGGGAGAGGCTTGAAAGCCTATTGGAGATAATGGGAGCCAGGAATGCCAATTGACTTGCATGGACTCCACTGAAATACATTGCAGCACAAAAAAAGTTGCAAAGATAATGCAGAATGGTTTTTCCATTAAGGTCTTTGGGCCCAGATAGGCTACTCTAGGACTGGAATAACAGCCCCCAGAGTGGAAAGACAGTCCCTTCTGTGTTTCCTTTCTGTGTTTCTCAATAAATGTCATAAAGTTGTATGCTATGGAACATAGTGTGATGTGTGCTATTCGCTTATTGGAGAGGGACTGTCTAGTGTGACATAAAAAGTGTGGAATTGGAAACTTTTTTAAAAAATGTTTTTATTGGTTTTGTCAAAACCATTTTGACAACAAACAAGGTAAACAGAATAAGAAGCAAAAGGTGGGTGCGGCTGGATGACCACACTTCTGGTAACCTGGGTGTGTGACCAAATATGCTAATGAGCTGTGATGTCAGGGGTGTGGCCGAATATGCTAATGAGTTTCTGCTGTTGGGTGTGGCCTATTATGCTAATGAGATCTTGTTGGGCTTTTTCTACAAAGAGCCCTGCCTATGGCCCATGTCATGCTTCACTTCATACTCTGGGTCTTTTTTAGCTGTCATTTTTATATCTAATAGCAAAACCAGGTCATCTACAGGCAAAGGAAGGGTTTCTGTATATTCCCCCAGGTGTACAGAAAAAGTGACTGTAAATTGACCCAAAAGGAAAAAAAGTAGCCTATTAAGAACTGAGCCCACTCCAGGAGGCACAGAAAGTAATTCAGTGTCAGTTACAGGGCAAAACCCAGAAGGAAACAGGGAAAATAGGCCTACTGTAGTTCCCGAGAGTTCGTAGAATCTGAGAAGTTGAGATGTAGGTGGATGGGGGTAATTTCTAATTTTTTTGTCCATAATTCTACATGAGCCTCGGCTTGTTCTTTACATAATGTGCCTCTACAAAGATGACTGCATAAAAATATGACTTTCTAAATTTAAAAAGGAAGGCTGTCTGGTCCCCCAAGGGCTGATAGACTGTTCATCGCTCTCAGGGCATGATATGTTGAAGAAACCTGAGTGTGTGTTGTTGTTTTTTTAAGGGAACCAGGTTGGTGAAATTGGCCCGTACCAGCATTTATGAACTTACAGTACTCTTGAGAGAGTGATTTGGGTGGGGGAAATTTTCCAATCATTTAATCCCCACCCCCGCTAGATCTTTTTTGGAAGTATCCAACTTTTAAAAAATATTTGAATGTCACTTCTTAGCATAATTCTCAGGACACTTAGAAAGAACAAAAAATACAATAAAAGCACAAAGGATGGGCATGAATTCGCTGATGGACTAAAATTCATCATAAGTTTTGGGTGGTTTGCAGCTTGTGAAGTGACGCAGTTTGTGAAGTAATGTTTGTTAATAAAAAAAAGCTTTTCTGTTAAAATATCACTCTGAATAACTCCAGGCTGCTTCACATTTTTTCCCCAGACACAAAATAACTCCCATGTTGGAAAACCCATGGAAATGTGTAATATATAAGACAGGCCAAGAACAATACTTGAGGAGAGGATCTTCTATCAAAGTCCAGTCGATGTGCAGATTTCTCAGGAGCTGCAAATCAATCTATCTATGACATCCCACCTTTCCTCCAAGAAATTCAGGCCAGCATACTAGGTTAAATGTCCTGCTGTTCAATTTTGTCCTCAAAACAACTAGCCCAATTTTATCCAGGGAGGTTCTTGGCTGAGTGGGAATTTAAACTAAGGTCTTCCCAGTCTTTATCCAATAATTTGGCTCTCAGTCTTTTTCTGGCTAACTTATCCACAGTGGTTTGAATTCCAAGAGCCTGCTTCTCATGAGGAAGCAGGAGTTTCAAGGAGGCAACTTCTTACCACATCTGCAATCCTCCCAGAAAGGAGCAGCAGGTAACATGAGAACCACCCAGAGCCGGCCCGTCATTGACAAATTTTAGGCCCTTGCCTAGGGTGCCGGCTGTCATTGACAAATTTTAGACCCTTGCCTAGGGCACCGCCCAATGCGGGCGCTGGCCCACAATCCGCCTGCCTTGGGGGCCCAGCCGTGGGCTCCCCAGCTGCAGGAAAGTGCACCTCCTTCTCCTCCCCCTGTGCCCCGGCCAGCCTCTGTTCCCCTCCGGTCCTGCCTGTCCACACCCCAGCCGGGCTGCGTGGCCCAAGGGCACCCCCCTCTGCGGGGCCTGGTACAGATTTTTAAATCTGTGAACAGATTTTTTAAAAAATTGAATGAAAATATTCTATTCTTTGTTGTTATAAAAAAAAGGAATACAGAAACAAAAGCATCCACTAATATTTGTTATTCAAATAATTGTCTGTTCAGTTGTCAACATAGAAAATCCAACTGAGTTCAGAATCGGCGGGGATGTACCAGAGACAGGAGATTAGAAAATTTGAAACTGACTGGGAAGCCTTCCAATCATTGCAGTCAAGTAGAGGAGACTTCGCAGAGAGGTCTTTCTTTCTGTAGTATTTCCCCAATCCTTGCTAGCTTGAAGAGGACTGTCTTCGTTCTGTAGAAGCAAGTAGTGGCTCCTGTTTGCTTCAGCTATTTTGTACTTTGAGGGAGTGATTTTTTTAAAAAAATATTTCCTTCCTATGATGATAGCAGGAATATGATCATGGAACAGGAATAGGAGATTTGTGCAAACACCACTCACTGCTTTTGCCTGACCTGTAACACTGGTATGTTTACAGAGATGCTAGGTTAAGCAGCTCCATAGGCATACCAATGTCACAGACCAGGAAAAAGCATCAAATGGTACCTTTACAAACTTCCTATCCTTAGCTTCTGTGATCATGTTGTTGCTATCATCTGTCATAAGCCATGGGTGAAATTGTGTAGAAATAACTGTACTTATCAAAACCAACTGCTCCCACCTCCTCTGAATGCCACCAATGAACAGTCAGGGGAAAGTAAGCCTGCAGTGTCACTGGTGAAGGGCACAGTATGCCTCTGCCCTGACCCGCGGAGAATTCACTGGTTCCTGCACAGCCAGTGTTTCTGCTACTGTGATATCTCATGGTGTTTTGTAGCATGAAGCTGCAGCTCAGCTGACTGAGTTACCTATTCAGAACAATCATCATCTAACTGATGTATCTGGTGTGACCCTGACTGACAGTGCCTTCCTGGACTTTTGGCAGCACAATGTTATGGTAGGTCCTCAAACAATGCAGCCTGTATGCCACATTTTGTAAGATATCCCATCATCTTCCTTTTTTCCAATACAAAGGTAGTTAGCTAGTCTGGAATCCTCCCTCAGCAGAGAAACATTGGGGTGATAGGGGGCTGCTTCATGCTCCTTTAGTGTGGGGGATAGTATTGTGAGGGAAAACCTTTCATTGTCAGTCTCTCACTCACACTGATGTTATGCTCCTTATCAAGGGAAGATGCAACCAAATCCAGATCTAAAGCCCCTTTACATCCTGACAAGATCTCCTAGAAGGTGAATGCTTGCTGTTGCTATAACGTTGGATGTGAACACATTCATGCATAAAAATGGTCACAGCCTGAGGAACTAGCATGCTGCTGCTCCTAAGGATCTCTGTTGGGCTGTAAATAGTGTGTCCTGAACACTTGTCTCCTCATTATCACTAGTTCCAGAACAAGATCAGAGTAGGGCTGCCTTTGTGTGCTGCTTCAGGGCTCTTCCTCAGCTTCATCCATCCCCACCCCCATTCTTTATTATTCTTCTTGTTCACAGCTGCTGCCAAGACTGCCTGCTTGCCTACCGCACTAAATACTTTCCTCTGCTCACCCACTCCCAATGCTGCCTGCCTTTTGGAGGTGTCCAATATCAGCCTCTGCCGGCTCCATAAGCCATAATTGTAATGGACTGTTAAAATGGGATCCTTTCCCCCCGATGTGTCTGAACTTTTGCAAGGAGGATACCTTGGGTGATGGCTCCACTCACCAATTAAGATCCAACCAACAAATCCATCCCTCCACCAAGTGAAGTTGGAGAGTTGCCAGACTGAGAGACTGTTCAGAGGTAGCTCCAAACTTTTGAAAGCCCTTCTAGAACAGGGGTGTCAAACTTATTTGTTATGAGGGCCGGATCTGACATAAATGAGACCTTGCTGGGCCAGGCAATGACCGCCAAAAAACCAAATGCCAGGTAGTGGAGAGATAAACTTTATTAAGGACACAAACACAAAGGGTTTGTTTTGTAACTTAAAATAAAAACATGCTTTAAACATTAGCTGTGTAAGCTGCAAACCTACTTTTGATTTATTGGTATTCACCACAGAAATCTCATGCCCAGAGTTCTGAGTCTAGGACCCAGGTTAAAACATGAAATGGCTGAGTGCTTAAGAGAGTCTGGTGAAGCAAGCTATGATGCAACAGCAGAACTGGAAGCAGGAGATGGCCAGTTCCACAGAGGGCCTCATGGAAGTCCTCCAGGGGCCTGATCCGGCCCCGGGCTGCAAGTTTGGCACCCCTGTTCTAGAGGATGCTTAAAGTCTAATAAAGAGTGAATTACATTTATTTTCCAATTAGCTTTTATTTGAAAAATAAATCTTCTGGTTGTTTTTCTATTGTATTTTATGATTACATTTATTGTTTATTGATTATATTGATTTATTTATTGACATTGTCATCTTGAACATAAGAAGGACAGTATTGAGATTTCTAAGGTAAATAAAATCCAGTTTGGATGGGAAACAGATGTTATAGCCATAATTGTGTTTTGCCTTTAATTGCCTATAAATCTGGAACTGTTTGTCCTGTCTTCCTACAACTGGGCATGGATCATCTGTGTGTGAGCAGTACATTCACTGGTTCGTGAAAAAAATCCTATCTGGATGCAAAACAGTTATAGCCCATGAATATGTGCTTTCCTTTAAAGAAATAGAAAATGAAAATGATTTTTAATATATTGAATGAAAATAAACGGAATCTTTTTAAATGAAAAACAAAACAAAACAAAACGTGCTGCCCTTTGTGGTTGTTTCAGGTTTAGCTGCTAATCTAGTTTTCATGAGATGTGTGTTTTTAATGTAAGTTGCTACATGTCATGTTTAAACTGATTGGTTTTTTCCCTCCTAAAGGCAAATGAAAGTAACTAAAAATAATGGGTTGTATCCAGCTAATAGAAGGGATTCCTGTCTGTGGAGAGAGGCTTCCTTGCCACCCCACCCCTCCACAGCCCAAAATGCCTCCCCCTGTTCTGTTTGTGGGGGGACTGAAGGTTGACCATAGGAGAGGGTAATCAGCAAGAATCTATCAGCAGAAATATCCTCTGGATCCAATCCACTGCCACTTTAAATGGACAAGCAAAAAATTGTAGGCGGGCTTCGTGGCTTTTTATTGGCAAAAATGAATTTATGTTTGAAAGTAATTTGCTTGAATATGGGCATTCAAATTACTACAGTACATTCCGGCTTCCTTTGAAGACTGCATTTAGCTAGCTTTGAGTACAAAGACTTAATTCACTGTGGAGTGTATGTCCAAACACATGTGGATTTCTTTCATGCAATCCAAGCCACGATTCATATTAGTATGCAGAAGGAATTGTGTTTGAAGATGCCAAAACAAATGAAGAAAAATGAAGGGAGGACCTCTGTCTTGCAAGGAAATGGGGAATTGGAATTCTGCATAAACTAAAAGCAATGATAATGCCTCTGAAGTACAGGCAGCTACATCAGATCCTGTTGTGATGATAAATTGAATATATACAGCAAGGCTCATGTGTGCTGCTCTGGAAAGTAATGAATCACTGAATACAGATGCCAGTGAAACTTACCCTGCAGGGGCTACTCCAAACAAATGAGATATTGTTGTAAAACAAAATATTGGGAGCCAAATTACATGCTTCTTTTCACCCAAGGGAAATCTCCACTGGTACCTATAGGTCTGTAGGAGATGGAAACTGGTGTATCACAAGTCTGCAGTGGAAAGGACTGAGTCAGAGTCGGCAGTGAATGGAGTTACAGTCTGATGTAGAGTGCCTCAAGGATCTGTCCTGGGACTTGTTTTGTTCAGCATCTTTATAAATGATTTGGATGAAGGAATAGAGGAAGTGCTTATTAAATCTGCAGATGATACTAAATTAAGAGGGGTAGCAATTAGAGTAAGGATGCAGGATGATCTTGACAGGCTGGAAAAAGGGGCTAAAACAAATAAAATGAATTTCAATGGGGGTGAATGTAAAGTTCTGCATTTGGGTAGGAAAAATCAATTACATAATTGCAATTGGGGTTGGGGGAGACTTGTCTTGGCAGTAGTATGTGCAAAAATGATCTAGGGGTCTTAGTAGACCATACACGGAACATGAGTCAGCAGTGTGATGCAGTAGCTAAAAAGGCAAATGTGATTTTGGGCTGTATCAACAGAGGTATAGTGTCCAGATCATGCAAAGTGATGGTATCACTTTACTCGGCTCTGGTTAGACCTCACCTAGAGTATTGTGTTCAGTTTTGGCACCACAATTTCAGAAGGATATAGATAAGCTAGAATGTGCCCAGAGGAGGGCAATGAAGATGGTGAGGGGTCTGGAGATGAAGTCCTATGAGGAAATGTTGAAGGAGCTGGGTATGTGTAGCCTGGAGAGGAGACGACTGAGAGGTAATATGATAACCATCTTCAAATACTTGAAGGGTTGTCATATAGAGGATGGTGTGGAGTTGTTTTCTGTTGTTTTCTGTCCCAGAAGGTCAAATGAGAACCAATGGGTTGAAATGAAATCAGAAGAGTTTTCAGTTAAACATTAGGAAGAACTTCCTGACAGTTAGAGTGGTTCCTTAATAGAAAAGGCATTCTCGGGAGGTGATGGGCATGGGGTCTCCTTTTGTTTAGGTTTCCAAACAGAGGCTAGATGGCCATCTGACAGCAATGCTGATTCTGTGAACTCTGGCAGATTGTGAGAGGGAGGGCCAGGAAGGTTTGCATCAGTGCTTAGTTCTTGTGGTCCTTTCTTATTCACCCAGGGAAATGCTGATTGCCACTTTGGGGTCAGGAAGCAATTTTTCTCCAGGCCAGTTTGGCTGGAAATCCTGGAGGTTTTTTGTCATCTTCTGGGCATGGAACAAGGGTCACTGCAGGTGGGTGGGAGGTATTTGTTGAGTTTCCTCCATTGTGCAGAGGGTTGGACTAGGTGACCCTGGAGGTCCCTTCCAGCTCTATAATTCTAAGATTCTAGTATAATTTTAGTATAATTCTAATATAATTTTCATTATATTATGAAATATTATATTGGAACTTATTTCCAAATCACATTGCTTAAGGTCAGCAGCCTTGAGAAACAAACTAAATATTATGTGACTAATAATCCAAATCTAGCTAGAGTTTTTTCCAGTCCAACAGTGCCATTTTAATCAGATCCTCTGATTCCCAGCCTTCATTTTTTAAAAAGGTAAGTCTCTAGTTCTTTCCTTTGCAGATATATGCCTTTTGCCTTATATAACCCTGAGGGATGGGAATAGAACATAGTTTTTTTGTTTAAATGAAAACTGGAAACTGCTTAACCAATTCCTACAATACTATATCAATATTTTCATGCCTTTTAAAAAATCAAAACCAAAACTGCTCATCTTTAGGACAAGGGGGAAGATGGAGTGGTTTGAAGGTGATGACAGTCCAATAATTGAAAAGTGACCAGGAGGTGGGTGGAAGTGTTTGGGACAAATAAAACTGACAGAAATATTATGTACAAGGAACAGGCCAACTCAAAATTGGCTTGCAGAAAAAGATGTAAATATCTCAAAAAGAAATGGAAAAACTATGGGGCTAAAACAAAACAAAAAAAGGTGAAAACTAAAGGCACAAAAATGTACACAGAAGTCAGGGGATAAACTAAAGCACTATGGGGCCAGAACCAATGGGAGGAAAACAAATAAACATACAAACATTGTTTTGGTAGAGTTTATGGGAAGCACCAATTTAATTCTGAAATCGCTGGTGAAACTACAGGGACTGAAGAGGGCGATCCCTCTCCCTTTTTCCTGAGGCTCATAGAAAGAAGGATACGTGGTTTTGTAATGAAAATAACTCTTGTCAACATTTATGGAATTCTAGAATAATGTTTTATAAAATATGGTGGAGAACTGGATCCTGAAATGGAGGCATTGACATGAATTGGTGGTGTTCAATATGGATCAGCAAGACAACACTGTTACGGGGGAGGGAATAAAAGGATTTCCCCAGCTTTTATTTAGTGCTATGAGGCAGGCTAAGGGAAGTAAGTGTGATTGCGATTATCCAGATCAAAGATAATCACATCGGAACGGGACCAGTTTAAACCACCCTCAGCACGCCATCTGACCACACTCATTGAGTTATAGACTCTGAGAATTCTGATGTGTACTAGAGGTTCTGAGCAGTGTGATCTCATACATGCTGAACTGGACAAAATTTACTAGGCCTTTCATTCAGGCTTGCATGGCTGTATTGATAAAAGTGAGAGCTGAACAGATAGAACTGGGTGCAGAATAAGAAGATTTTTTGAATTACTAAAAATGAATATTAAGCAAAGTTAAAGTGAAGTCTGTCCATGTAAAACCTTTAACTGTTATATGGAGTATATCAATTCTATCAATCATATCTGCCATTACAGCACCTTTTATAGTCTTCTGAAACAGAATGCCCACTGGCTGGCTTGGTAAATTTATTGCATACTATTCTTCTCTATGGGATAATAATTCAAATTTTCCCTATACTGTCTGAAAATATCATTCTGATTAGACAGCTGTAGGGAGTAAAAAAGGGAGAGAACCATAAAAATGCAGGGCATAAATAGAAACCAAGATTAAAAGCAATGGATTTGCTTCAGGTTATTTTCCACTTACATATTTCCATAATGGCCAAGACCCAACAGGATGACGGAAGAAATATGACCTTATCTAATTTTATTTTATTTTTCAAATGCACATTTGAGCAATTCTCTCTGTACATTTTGGAACTAGTACAATGTTATTCCAATGGCTTACTCAAGGCTCTGTGTTTCAGACATTATAGTTTGTCCATTACAGGTACTAATACAAAGGCAGAATATATGAGATGGAACTCATTATCCTCACAACCTTTATAAAGTGACCTTTGCAGGAATATTATAGCATTGGTCCTTTGTTGCTCTTAGACATGTAATTGAATAGTCTTAAATTAAGTAGATGGGGAAAAGATGTCTTCCTTTTATATTACATGCCTTCCTAGATGATGTGTCTTGCAAGAACTTTGATTTACAAGCTAAGGCTATGTACCTATCTACCTATCTACCTACCTACCTACCTACCTATCTACCTACCTATCTACCTACCTATCTACCTACCTATCTATCTATCTATCTATCTATCTATCTATCTATCTATCTATCTATCTATCTATCTATCTATCTATCTATCTATCTATCTATCTATCTATCTATCTATCTATCTATCTATCTATCTTTTCTAATAAAATGCATGCCATATATCAAGGACAGGGCTTATGGCTAACTCATCATAGGTAATGGTTCAGATAATGGTTGATCTGTTCCATGGGGCTTATTTCCAGGCAAGTGTTCTTAGGATTGCATTGTTACTTTGTCTGTAATAGTAAGAGCAATCAGTAGGTGAATTTTTTCAGTGTGTAACTATTATTACAGCTACTGCCTGCAGATTAATTTGGAGATCAAGCATAGTGCCCAGTAAAAAGATGAGAACCTTTACAGAGATGAACTGGGAATGGAGTAGGTGTCACTGTGTGTGTGTGTGGGGGGGAGTGTTTGTGAATTTACTACATTGTGCAAGGGGTTGGACTAGATGCTCAGGAGATCCCTTCTATCCTAGTATAGTGGCTTCTGTGAAAATCTACATTAATTATCTCAGAAGTCAACATATTTGCTTTCTTCAAATATGTATATTGACTTTCTTTACTAGAACACAAGTCAATATACATAGAGAACCAAGGAGATCTCCTATCAAGGCACTGACCAGATACAGACCTGGTTAGTTGTAGCACGGCTGCTGTATTAGGAACCTTTAGACCGCTGAGCATCAGAAAGTACATATAATGAGAATAAAGTGCAGAAACAACAATTGCAAAATGGTGGAGTTACATATTGTGGCTAAATACAGTGGCCTCAAACATTGTGAGAAGCAACTGGACCTGAAAGTGATATAGACACAGGATAACTACAAGGAGTAAATGAATGAATGTTTTGAATAAAAGAAAGGAAGGTAGTCATAAAAAGTTAAAATATGTCACTTTAGACATTACCAAAGATACTTAAAGCCCCATTGATTTCAATGGAGGCGTTAAACCCAAAGTTAAAAATGCTTAATTTTGACTGGCTGTTCCTTTGGTATTTCATTTATTACATATTACATGCCTAGACTACCTCATACAAAAAGTCTTAGGCCAGGCAATCAGGTTTTTATAAACATATATTAAATATATTAAGCCATAAAAACATCACAGCATATGCTAAAAATCTTTGACATATGACAATCCTGCCACTATATCAAGAGTGAGTCACAGGAGGAACTTTATAACATCTGAGGTTTTCAACACAAACAAATCACATACTCACAGCAGGCACAGAAGGGGTATCTGCCAAAACCTTGTGTGTGCATCCGGTGTGTTACTGCAGCCAAGATTTGAGCAAGGACACACAAGGTCCGTAGACAGCAACTCATTTCCAGGTCAGCCACAAGCTTTTCCTATCTATGCTCACAGAGGCTATGCTAAATTTAACTCAGCATGAAGAATGGTTTAGTTTTGCATCTTTTACCTCTGTCTAAAACTGTAAGTCCAATTATGTGGATAGCAAATGCACAGGGATGTATTTTTTCTATGGAAAATGGTTTGAGGCCATGTTTGCTTTTATTATAAGCATTTTAGAATGTGATAATTGCTGGCTAATGTGGTATTCTGGTTTTATCATTCATTCTTTTTTATCACTGTGAAGGAGGAGAGCTTGGCCATGGATATAAGGTTTATTATGTGTGTGCACTTCACCTTAGGAATGGCATACACATTAAATTAACCTGTTTGCTGTCTCTTTGGGTACATATGGGAGCTGTCCATTTTCATAAATAATGTAATAATGGATTTCATTGCAAGGGATTCTGCATTCCAATTATGTTCTGAGTAGCCCTATTCTAGCAACATATCAATGTACATTAAAAGTATGGAGAGAGGAAGGTGAGGTCATACTCATGGGCCTTATTCTGACCCCCGTAATATACTCTGTATGTATAAATTGGTCTCTGCTTTTTGAAGGCTTCCAAACTGTATGTTGCAGGCTTCTAAACTCCATATATACTTCATGTATGTTCATAAAGTCTATTCAAACCTTCTGATGGGTACATTGAGACTGGGTGTGGGGACAGTGGCTCTGTTGTTGATTACCATCACTAGCACACAATAAATGAACAAGTGAAAAGAATAAGCGTCAAAAATCATTGAAGTTGGCATAGCTGAGATCCCCAGGTCAGCAGAGCATGAATGACATTACTCATGCAAATGTTCTTTTCCCATAAATTACTGTATCTAATAGCCAGTAATAGCCAAGGACTATTTTCTGTGTGAATAGCTAAATCTGGTTCAATGGGCTGAGCCACAAATACCATTTAGAGTTCTGCAAACCAAAGGAAACCTTCAAGTTTCCATAAAGGTCTTTAGGAAAACTAGCGGCAACGCCGTTACTTTAGGTTACTGCATTTATCTCTTAAGAATTAGCATCCATATCTCATTACCTGATCTGATAATTCAGTTGTAAACACATCTTCCTCTATGTGTAATTGATGGTAGGCTAAAAACTGCACTTTCTAATTATCTGTCAGATGTTTGGATTGATTCTGTATGTTCTCAGGAACTGATCTTCCATGCAAATACTCTGGAAAACCACAGTTATATTAATTAATTTTGAATTAATTTTGAATTTACTCTATATATTTATTCAGTGTTTTTATGAAAATCTGATCCAAGTAGTAATGCAAATATTTCCTCCAGAAGATTTATAATTTCTCTCAGTGCCTTGTTTTAAACCCTTGTCATTCTTTACTGATGTGTGCTCATCTACATACAGTCTAAAAAACAGGACCCCCCCCTCCAGCAAAACTCCATTATAATTTTAATGTCTTATTCACCAGTCTGAGCAACTGGAAGATGAGCATCTGCTGGCTACAGATCACCTTCCTTTCCTTCTTTCCCCCCTGTCTCTCAGCATTTCCTTTGCAAGTCATGGATTTAATTGCAATTTATGTTGAATAAACAGAACTTTATACCTAGTTTTCAAATAATGCTTTTTGTTAACTGTGAACAAAAATGAATAATACTTGCATGAAGGCATGATATATGCTTCAATGTAAAACAACTAGAGCCCACAACCTCACAATAATATCTTGTTCCATATGAACTGGCACTCTGCTCAGTGGCTGTGACTCTGCTTTGGGCCCATCTTTTAGGAAAGTGAGCCATAATACTGGTCAGAGTGAGCTGATTTCTGTAATAATGCTGCAGCTATACAACCTCCAGCCCAAAGAGGTCCATCAGGCATTGCCTTCATGAAGTTTTTGTACAATGATTAACGAAATTTTGAATAACAATGCTGTACTTTATTAACGAATGCTACCATGTTTTCTTTCTTTCTTTCTTTCTTTCTTTCTTTCTTTCTTTCTTTCTTTCTTTCTTTCTTTCTTTCTTTCTTTCTTTCTTTCTTTCTTTCTTTCTTTCTTTCTTTCTTTCTTTCTTTCTTTCTTTCTTTCTTTCTTTCTGTGATAATTATTATCTTTATCCTGGGAATATCCTTGAGGGACACTTAAATGGCTTTGTAGAATTCATTATTTATAGATCAAGCCCCTTCTTTCCCTATGGCAGAAAAACATGTGATTTCATAGACATCAGAATGTGGCAATAATTGGCAACTGGTGGTGAGAGACAAAAACAAATTTCCCAAAGCAAATATTAAGTCCAAGACATTTTTCTTTTGCTGACAATGGGCTGAGAATAGCAGAGATATCCTCGGGGTTCTATCACAGTCTAGCGTGCTTTCAAAGCCAGATATGAAAAGGGACAATATTTCTTAGTTAAGATATTTATTTTTCCCTAACAACACATATTCCTTTTAATTGAGCACAGTCATAGCCTCTCATCAAAAGATCCATGGGTGTTCTAGTGCACAAACAGGGCTCCTCTGTGAGCAACCTTCTTTATTTACTGAACAGAACTGTACTTGCACTCCTTTAACAAAGGCACAGGATAATGTTATATTTAGTTTTTACAAAAATTAAATGGCTGATCTGCATTATCAAACTATTCACTCAGCTTTGAAGCGCAGGTTGCAGATGATGCTCCATTTTGGCAACCCATGGTGGTCTCTGTGATACTGGAGCCATGGCAAAAGTACAGAATGCAGCCCCAGAGACACTGTCACCACCACCCTGAACTGGGGCCCATCCCTACCCTGCCTGAGCCACACCAGGTTCAAGCAAGGGGCAGCCTTCACCTCATATAAGGCAGGTGCACGTAGCAGTTGCTTAACCTGCTGCTGCCCTGGAGGGGCAAGCATCAGCTGCCAAGCCTGGAGGCTATTACTATCCAAGCCCCAGAGGAGACTACCCAGCCACTCCCTGAATTCCAGAGGGGACAGGTGGCTAAGCCAGAGGTAGTGTTCATACGCACAGAAGCCAAGCCATCTGACTGCTGCTGCTTGAGCCCCCAAGTGGGTGAGTGGGGACTGAACCAGACAACTGCTCTCCAAGCCTCAGAGGGAATGGGCTGGGCCAATCTGACTGGCTGCTCCTTGAGCCTCAGGGCCAGAGGTAGCAGCCATGAATGAATTTCTGTGAGCACATTTTTCCTTTCAGATGTTCTCCTCTCAAGGAAGAGCTTGTTTCAAGAATATTGCAATATCTTAGGATAGAAACCACTGTTGTCCATCATCGTTGTCGTCGTTGTCACCATCATCATCATTTGGCAACTTATTTCCTGTACAGAATTGTGCTGACTGGTACTTTGCCCACTGTCACCCCCTCCGCCATAAAGCAGCTATGGTTCAGTCAAATGTCACCCAGTATCAAGGGAGCACCTTCCCCATGCCTCCATGCCATACAGTTGTCTTTTTTTGGGGGGGGGGAGCCTGCGGGGACTGTTTTCAATAGATTTTTGGTAGTGCTTCTTGGTAGCGCCATCGTTCTTCAGGGTTCAACTCCCTCTCCAGGATTTCTAGAAGACACAGAGATGGGTGCCTCTTCTGGCTAGTGCACATGTTTACAAATGGATGTACACAAAAACTCCCACACAACAATCTGTCATTTCATGCAGTGTAGCTGCTGTATGAACAATCTGAAGGATTAACATTTTGTAGTACAATTATGACATTCAAGAATATCTCTAACAACATGTGCTGCTTACTTTCATTTTCAATCAGTAACGAATGGGAGTATGGTAGAGGAAGGAATTAGGATTGCCAGCTGCAGTTTGGGAAATTGCTGAAGATGTGTGGGTGGAATCTGGGGAGGCTGGAGTTTTCAGACAGAGCTCAGCATCATGTGATGGCACAAAGTCTAGCCTCCAAAGCTGCCATTTTCTCCAGGGATCTCTGTAATCTGGAGATCAGGTGGAGATCCACCTGGAGCCTGGCAGCACTGAATAACTGGGGGTGTGGCTTGGGCAGTAATCATTAGAATGAACATTACTGGGGTGTCCTTATCTGTGAAAGTGTGGGAGGGTGTGCGTGTGCACCTCAAGACTTAAATTTACCTTTAAGGATTCGTCAGATTGGTGTGGAGGGCTCTGACATCATTCAGATCACTGGGTATTTTCATTGCTCACAAGTTTCCAGTAAAAGCGAACTGAAAAGCCTTCTGTTACTTTGCACCTTCAGATTCCTTAAATCTCATGTTCTGCAAACAAAGAGAGCAAAATGTCAGTGCATGATGCCAAAGAAGTAAATCCCTGGAGCTGAGAGGGGGATGTTGTGTGAGTATTGCAGGAGGCCTAAGCAGGCAGAGACAGGGAAACAGGCAGAAAAGACAAAGAATGCCAGGCAGAACCACACAAGGCCTGAATCTAGCTGTTGCCTTAGCAAAGTCTCAGGCCTGCCCTCAAAACTCTTGTGCCTTAGTCAGGAAGATCTGTTTTGACTTATTCAAAGGCACAAGGGCCACTGAAACGTAGGCCAGGAATCTCGATATGATGATTTGGTGATAGAATGGTTGTCAACCTCCAGCTGGGGCCTGGGGATCTCCCAGCATTCAAACTGGTCTTTGGGCTACCGAAATCAGTTCCCCTGTAGAAAATGGCTGTTTTGCAGGGTGTACTCCATGGCAGTAAACTTGAGTCTGTGGGTACTTTGAAAATAATGGCTTGAATTAGGATTCATAATGTATGCTGGAAGATAGTGTAAAAAGTATGTCAGGCTTATTTTCCCTCTAAAACTAATTATTGGCAGTGTATAATGACATGCTAGGCAGTTTTCATAAAGCAGCAATTGCTTTAACACAAATGCAAACAGTGGCTGGAAACTCTGGGCTTGAAACATGATATAATGTTAAAAACCAAAAAAACTCTCAGTTGCTATATAAATAAGTCAATATTCAAATAAAATGTCCATTTAGAAGAGTAAATTGTGCTTATTGCATAGCAAGAGCTTAGTATAACTTCACAAAACATATACAAGTCTTTGCTTATGAATTTCAATTGCAACTCTCAGCAGAGAGGGCAGATTGTGAAGAACACGGAGTCGTGCTTTTGATAGTTCTTCCTGACTCCAAGTATAAAGTTTGGATGTGGCCAGAGGTTCTAGCCCTTGTCTCACCTGGCTTGTACTCTGTGGCCTTGGATGAACTGGCCCACTGGGTCGAGGACCAGCCCAGATACAGCCAGTTATTTTTGTTTGTTTGTTTTTCTGCTAATTTGAAATGTTTCCTGTTGTCAAATATGTGTTTGTCACACTGAATTTCATATATATTAAAGTGTAAGGTTTCAAATTGAAATAAGAATGTGATAAAAGACCTTGCTTTCAAGGACAAAAAAAAATGCAGGGAAAATAATATTGTCTGCAAATGTAGTTACTGGCTTCCTCTCCCTTTTGTGAAGAGCATGGTTTTTTAAAAAACACTTATTGAAATGCATACAAAACACTAATTTGCATAATGATTTCAGATCCACTGATTGCTTATAATAATACAGGTGCACAGCCACACATTTGTGAACATGTGCCCCATTTCTCAAACAGAGAGAATAAATTACAATATGAAATTCTAAATATAGAAATAATGGCAAAAAACCTTGTCTTTACTTAAAAAAAATAAATCCTCCAATTGTACATTTCCTCTCAGGAACATAAGCAGGAGGGGGCTACTTAGTAAATAATTATTACCGAATGCTCATGAGTGTACACTAAGAATTATTTAACAATCATTGCTCCCATCTTGCTGTTGTGAGACAGAATGGGCAATTAATATATGTCTAAACATCCCAAACAAATCAATACTTCAGCTGTAATGAGAAGGAAGAAAGTTTCCCTGAAATGCCTCAGTACCAAATAATGCAAAACCCAATCCCATGAAGAATTCAATAACTCAGTGTTAGTTGTTTGCTGCCCTCAAGCTTGCAGAGCCCTCAGAGTACACTGTACTGAAGAAAAGCTAACCCAAAAGAAATACAAAGCCAGAAGAGACAGGGCAACATTTGGAGACCCAGGGCAGCACATACCATCCTTTCATCTCAAATCTCACAGACTATATAGCACGCACGCACATGCATAAAGTTCACCACCTTGTTTCCTTTTTGCAAGACACTTTGATAATGGCTGGTTCAGCAAGGATTGCATCACTGAACTTTTGAAACATGCAGAACAACTGAGATGCCCCAAGTAACACTCCTACAAGGAGAGGAAGCAAAACAGGGAAGGAGAATAACAATTTGTGGTGTGGTGTGGTGTGGTTAGTAAGGGACAAACATGGTGAAATATTGCAGTTTGTGACTGATTCCCCAAATCTTTCAATTTCATTAAACAGCTGTGGTGGGGAATGGGGACTGGAACACCATGCTCCAATTTGGATCTTCCCCCCACAAACGTATAAAGGTGTTCTGATAAATATTATTCCTATGTTTCTTTATCAGGGAAAATTGCAGTTTTGTTGGGGAAAGGACACAAAGGGAAAGGTTTATCCCTTGGCCCAAGCAGAAAAGTTCTGAACCAAACCTTTCCCCATGTGCTTTTAAAAGAAATTGAAGGAGTTGTAGTTGTAGAATTGGATCATGGATCTCCAGTGTCTCATTTAGTTGGACCCTAAATCTCAAAGCATATGTTAAGAAAAGGCACTGAAATGTCAAGGTTCTAACCAGGAGCAACTGTGTTCAGGTGGTGGGAGGCCTGGGTAGGAAATGGCAGGATAGACACACTGGCAAAGCACTGGTGGTCTGCAGCCATTTAGCTAAGGGCAAAACTACACATGTGGCTAGAATTTTGTGATTAGAAATCCAGTTTTCTAAAAGCAGCTGGGGATTATCTCTATTGTGACCATAGCACTGGGGAAATAAGGTTTTAAATCTCTCTCCACTTCCAACATGTTGTATAGAAAATGTTCTCAATCTGCTGTTAAGTCCAGGCAGCAAAAAGACCAGCCCAAGATGGGAACCTAACACAGATTAAAGCTGCCCGGGGCGGGAGGGGGAGAGAGAATGATGTGGAAGAGCTAACCCTCTTCTCAGTAAGGCAGCCCTGATCAAGATCAAGCTTGCTCCCGACAGCATTTTAGAGTCAGATTGTATGTCTTTTCACAGAACTTCAGTGTTCAAAGGTAGATAGACAGATTAGATGTTAGGCTCACAGGTGATCATGGCTGGTAAACAAGGTATGATAAATGACTGGACTTGTTTGGTGTAGTGGTTAAGTGTGCGGACTCTAATTTGGGAGAACCGGGTTTGATTCCCCACTCCTCCACTTGCACCTGCTGGGCAAGCCATAGTTCTGGCAAAGCTGTTCTTGAAAAAGAGCAGTTGTGGGGAGAGGAAGAGAAAGGAGTTTGAAAGCTGCTCTGAGACTCCTCTGGTAGTGAAGGGCAGGGTATAAATCCAATCTCTTCTCTCTCTTCTTCGTCTTCTTGTTTGCAGGGCCGGCTCCAGGTTTTTTTGCACACTAGGCGAGGCTACCTTCTGGTGCCTGCCCCCCCACCCACTGTGCGCCCACCAATTTTCAAACATAAATGCATTTTAGGATGAATGAAAAACACAAAATTCGAAATTGCTAATTTTAAATTGGTTTACATTTTTAAACAATATGGTTTTATTCTGGTTTTAATGGCTTTTAAGATGCGTTTTTGTGCTTTGACCTTTAGGGGTTCGAAAGCCCACAATCCCACTTTCTTTACTCCTGATCTGGTTCTACAGTGACAATCTGCACAGTAATACAATCAATAAACAATAATACAATCAATAAACAGTAACAATTTGCACAGTAACAATTTGCACAGTAATACAATCAATAAACATAAAAACCCAATGAATCAATAACAGAGCCATTAACATAGCCAGGTGTTATTATACTAACAGGGCCGGATCACCCATTGGGCGATCTAGGCGCTCGCCTAGGGCGCCCGGCCTCAGGGGCGCCAAATGGCGCCCCACTCCCCCCCCGAAAAGCGCCCCCCCGCCGCCCTAACCAGGCGCCCTCCGCAGCCGCTAGATCCCCGCCCCCTTCCCAGCTTTCCTAGGGGCCCACAGCCACGGAGCCCCGAGGAAAGCCGGCTCTGGGAGGGAGGGGGTGGCGGCTAGACCCCCCGCCCCCTTCCCAGCTCTCCTAGCCACTGCCGCCTCCGCTGCTGCCGCCAAAAAGTGCCCGACTAGGGCACAAGTCGCCCTCCCCCTCCTTCCTGGAGAGGGGGGGAGGCAGCGGCGGCCAGCAGGACTCCCCGTGGCAGCGGCCGCCGCTGCAGAGCACCCAGCCGGGGCACAGCTTGCCCGCTGTCCCCCTCCTCCTTGGGGGGGAAGGAGGGAGGGCGGCATGGCTGGGTCTCCAGGCCCAACCGGGAGGTTGGGATCTGCGCCCACCTAGGGCACAGAAATCCCTGGAGCCGGCCCTGTATACTAACATGGCAGGTTGTGAAAAAATCCTACAATAAGAAACAGGAAGAGGAAAGCACGTGTAACTAGACTGAACATAAATTCCCCTACTTAGCCTTCCTTCACCAGCCTCTCTTTCCTTATCATTTCTCATATGTCAGATTTTAGATCGCAGACTCATCAGGATCTGTTTCCAGAAAGGGCCAGCCATGTTAAACTAGTACCACCTTTTCATTCTAGCATAAAATGCCACAAAGAAGAGCACTCTAGCCAGTTTGGTGTAGTGGTTAAGTGCACGGACTCTAATCTGGGAGAACTGGGTTTGATTCCCCACTCCTCCACTTGCACCTGGCTGGATGACCTTGGGCAAGCCATAGTTCAGATAAGAGCTGTTCTCAAAAAAGAGCAGTTTCTGTCAAGAGCTCTCTCAGCCCCACCTACCTCACAGGGTCTCTGTTGTGGGGAGGGGAAGGGAAGGGAGTTTTTAAGCCACTCTGAGACATGTTTGGGTAGTGAAGGGTGGGATATAAATCCAATCTCTTCTCTTCTTCTTTTTATGAAAGCTTATGTAAGAGTAAGAATTCATTGGCCTTTAAAATTCCACTTCAAGACATCCTATTTGTCTTTCAGAGCTGTTGCCTTCTTGTCCTCTCTAAACAACCACATGCAGCATAAAGAAGTGAGCAGTGACTCAGGAAAGTTCCTACCTTGCCACATATTCTGTTGGTCTTTAAGGCACTTTTAAGGTGCCCCCATGTAGATCCTGGCTGGCTGGCTGGGCCGCTCGGGGTCCTTGGGGGCCCGGACCAATGGAGGCATGGACTGACAGCCTGTGGACGAGGGTGCCAGCACCAAGGAAGAGGGGGAGCCGGACGAGGGCAGGAAGAGGGGGGTAGGCACTGGGGGGCAGTGCAGGGGTCACTTCTCCTTTTCCCCCCTCAACAGGCTCCTGCATGGAGGCAATGAAGAAGCACCAGCCAGAAGAGAAGGTGGGGGGCACTGCAGGTTTCCTGGCAGAGACAGTGTCGTTTCCTGGCAGAGACGGAAGACCTCATAGCTGCTCCCCACAGTGCCTTCAGCTCCCCAGGTGAGGGAGGGGCGGGGCAGCAGGCCAGCAGGGCACCCCTTCTTAAGGGGCCACTCCAGGCCGCTGCCTAAAATTTCTCTGTAACAGGCCGGCCCTGCTTGTTTGCTGCAAAATTTGTGATATCTCTGATAGCAAGGGTAATGTGTCCTTTCTCATCTCCAAGCAGAAAATGCTGGCAGAACAATATGATTAAATGCTTTTTCCCATGGAGCCAGGGTTTGGATAGGATTAGGATTGCTGTAAATTTTGCCACAAGTTTGTTCAACAGTCAAATTTACTATGTTCGAAGGTATCAATCAGACACAAGTCACTCACCCAGCCTGTGCAGTTGGTGTCAAATAGCCACAAATACCTGAAACACATGTTTGCATTGGTACTTTTGCAAATCTCCACATACACAAAGATACTGTCAATTTAAAACTTTGTGTCACTAGGGAATACTTAAAAAAATACCAAAGGGCTGGATTATATTAAAACAGAGCATTTATTTTTGACTGGTACATATGATTTGTGGTTGATTTAATTATCTATTTAAACAATTGGCTGCTAAGTGTAGCAGCTATGGAGGGCAGTAGAGGTCAATTGGTCTGTGTGAGAACATGCATAGTCAAAAAGCCAGTTGTACTGTACTGGATGGTGATGAAAAACTACAGTGGAGCTACTGGCTGAACAGCTACAAATGGGGACAAACACTCAGGGTGATTTCCCACTAAAGCTGCCTCGGGATTGCGCCGCCGTTTGCCCCGAGATTATTAGTCAATTTCACACCCGAAGCCGCGGGGCTGCATTTTGACCCGCGGCTTCGCCCAATTTCCCCGCAGTTTCGTAATCCTCAAAAAACAGGATTACGAAACTGCGGGGAAATCGGGCGAAGCCACGGGTCAAAATGCAGCCCCGCAGCTTCGGGTGTGAAATTGACTAATAATCTCGGGGCAAACGGCGGCGCAACCCCGAGGCAGCTTTAGTGGGAAATCACCCTCAAACTGATAATCAAAAATCAGCTCCCAAATGGTGAGCAGGAGGTTAGTCAAACTAGTGAGTGATCATACTGTAAACAGGATGTTGTGAATTAAATTTCTCAAGCTCACTGAAGCACAACTGATCTGGAAGGTTATATGAAGGGTTATACTAACCCTTTAATGTTGATGCTTATTACATTTGTCTGAAATTAAAATTCTGCTGTGACCTGTGCTTTTTCATGCATCCCACTTTCTTGAGTTGGTGGGAAGTCCCAGGGTGCCTGTATAGAGAACTATAGGAAACTATAGGAATCCTGTTTTTTAAGGATTAAGTAGATGCGGGGGAAATTGCGTGAAGCTGCAGGGCAAAATGCGTCCACATGGCACTTAGTGTAAAATTGACACGTACCATCAGGGCAAAAGGGAAGAGCGAGTGCGGAGCAGCGCTTGTGGGAAATCGGCCTGTGTGAACTGGCAAAATCCAGTTGGAAAGTGCACTGAAAGTGGATTGAAAGTGGATTATGTAGTGTGTTTGACCGCAGCCTAGGACTAGTTCCCTTGTGGGGAGACTACTCAAAACCTTGGGGTTATTTACGAATATACAGGGCAATATATTTCCACACAAATAATTTCACACAAACAGGGCTAGTACCGAAGCAGCAAACTGACACAAAACATAATTGAACAGACACACGAACACACACATGAACACACAAAGCTGCCTTATACTGAACCAGACCCTTGATCCAATAAAGTCAGTATGGTCTACTCAGACCGGCAGTGGCCCTCCAGAATCTCAGGCTGAGGTTTTTTTTACATCACCTCCTACGCATGTGTGTGTGCGCGCGTGTATGTTTGTTTGTTTGTGTGTGTGTGTGAAAACATACTTCAAAGCACATTGGAATGGTGTACCATTTAAGGGACCTGTGAATTGCAAGCCCCACAAGGTTATGATAAAATCCAAAACATCTCCCCATTTGTCTTCCTGTCTTGATTTGCTCAGCCCTTTTTGTTCTTGCTCCAACATGATAAAGCATCACCTTCCTCACAGATTATTACATTTCAGGCCTGATAAGTTATTGATTATACTTTCAGCTTGCTGCTCTTGATTTAGTTCTTTTGCTGGCTGTTTGTCTTCTGCTAGAGTATTCACCTTAAAATGCAGCTGTCTTCACTGCTTCAATTTTACTGCTTTCTCTAAGTACTGTAATTCCCTCATGAACTTTCCATTTTAAATTGTACATTGAACACTTACGATTTAGTGCACTCTATAAACCTGTGTGTTAATACTACCATTCCAAAATCAAATTCTTTCTCAACTCTGAATAGATTCATGGCCTCTGACCCAGAACTGTACATGGACTCTGAGAGGTGCTCTGAGAATTCCCATGAGAACAGACATGTTCATTTACTTCATTGGTGGGATCATACTTTTGGTACATTGTGCTCTCCACTAAAGGAATGAGAAAGTCTTTGTGTGGGGAAAAACTCTGTGTCCCAAGATCTCGCACCTGCAAAGAATTGATTGGGACAGACATGGCCTACTGATGGCCTGTTCTACCAGTATAGTAGGTTTCCTCTTACAACCGTTGATCTTCACTGACCAAAGCTCTACCCTATAGTCTCAGGTGCAGTGTAGTATAGACAACTAGGAGCTGCTATCATTGGCATAATTCTGTATATTTGTTGTTCCATATCAAGGAGTTTTTGTTTGGCATGCAAGCCAGCTATACAGAGAATTTACCTTCAACTGCAATGGTTGTTTTCTAGTGAACTTCCTCCGCTATCCACCCCCCCCCCATGGGAACATATTATTCTAAAGGAATTCCTTTACTCAAAAGTGACCTTGGATGTGATTAGTAAGAGAGAGATGGGATATGCAACTGGATTCAGTTTCCTGGTTTGCATGCCATCCAAAATAAAGCTTTCCATAGGAGGGGGAGATTCCAGTGACAATTTAACCCCCTGCCCTTTGCTTCCCTCCCCTCCCCTCCACTATCTTCCTCTTCCAAACTGTTCACAATGTTTGAAGGTGTTTTTAAAGGAGTGACATAAGCATACTTTTATGAGACAGTTTTACCCTGGAAGCCCATTCACTGCAGGAGTCATTGTAAGAATATCAGAGTTGTCTTCCAGTACTTAATTCCTACACCTACATCATACCATTACCTTAAAAAGAGTCCCATGGTTTGAATCACAGATAGTGTGAGCAGAGTCATGTTACAGTAAGGAAACTTCCCCTCCCCTGCAGCCTGCTGTGCCACTGAACTTGTGCTCCTGCAGATGGTAGGGCCCCAGGACTATGAGGGAACATGGAGAGCTGCAGTGGGAGGCAGAATTGGTGGAAATTGCTCTTCCTGAAATGCCATTCTGTAGCCAGAAATTCTGTTATACTGAAATGAAAATCATGGACAGAAAAAAAAGGAAGAAAGGAAAATTTGTGCATCTCTGTCTTGCTGTTCAAACCTAATGCCCTAGCTATTGCACTACACTGGCTTGCCGTTACCTGACTCTATCTGTTCTTTCATCTGACTCTGACTCTGAATTTTTAACAAAGCAATATATGAACTCCTTTCAAAGAGATAATTATCTGATCATAAACAATGTATATGGAAACTACTTGTAACCAGTCTGCATCAAGCATCAATGATTTGCAGCCCATTGTGAGGAAGAGATACATTTTGTTAGGGCACATTTCCAGTGAAACCTATTTTGTTTCTGGCAATATGTAGAAGTTGGAAAAATATGCTGCAGTATTATCTCAGCTTGCATCTGAGCACTAGGAGCACTTAAAAGTCCAGTAAGATTAATTATGCATGTATGTTTATTAAAGTCGTCAAGTCAAAACTGCTTTCTAGTGTTTAGAACCAAATACTAGGGATGAAATCAGACATGAAAACCAAAATTATTACAATAAATAATGACTGTTTTGGCTTTAGAGGAAGAAGAGTTGGGTTTTAGACCTCGCCCTTCACTACCCGAAGGAGTCTCAGAGCAGCTTGCAATCATCTTCCCTTCCCCTAACCACAACAGACACCCCGTGAGGTAGGTGGGGCTGAGAGAGTTCTGAGAGAGCTGTGACTAGGGTTCCCAGCCCCCAAGTGGGAGTGGGGGATCCCCCAATTTTACAGGCTCCTGCCTGCTGGCAGCCAGCTGGCCAACAGGGGAAGCCCCAAAACCAACAGTCACAACTTGTTTTGATGTCCCCATTATGATGATGTCACATGGAAGTGACATCATCACATGGAAGTGACATCGTCACACTGGGAACGTCGCATGGTGACACTGTGGTATTTGGGGCAAAACTCTATGGTTACCATAGAGTTTTGCCCAAAATATCAAAGTGTCACCGCACAATGTCCCCAGCATGATGATGTCACTTCTGTGTGATGTCATCATGTAAAGGACACCACACATTGTGATGTTGTCCCACCCCCCTCACATGGTGATGTTGCCCCACCCCCCACCGGCAACCCTAGCTGTGACTGACCCAAGGTCACCCAGCTGGTTTCATGTGGAGGAGTGTGGAATCAAACGCAGTTCTTTAGATTAGAGTCTGTTGCTCTTAACCACTACACCATGTTATCTCTCATTGCTTTTTTGTTTATTTGAATTGGAGCTTTCCATGAACCTCTGACCAAGTGGTGCCATGCCAAGCAGGGCTTCTCCAGATTAACTCAATGTTTAAGTAGGTCATAGAAGCACACAGAATAACCAACAGAAAACAATACAAGTACACCTGTTTTCTCATTGTCAAATATGGATAGGTAAGTCATTTCATAGGGACTTCAAAATATAGGTTCCATATCTTGAGAAATGTCTGCTTTGAATACAATACCTTGCTCTTTAAATATCTATTTCATTCAAAACATTTCAATGTTGCCTTTCCATCCAAATAGGGTTCCCAAGGGGGTAAACATTAAAACATTCCAATGTTAAATGATATTTAAAATAATATATGTACAATAATTCAGTGAAAACAAATACACATATAACACCAAAACCAGGGAGGAGAGACAGTAGCCGTTACTGGGATATGCAAAAAAAACCAAAACCAAAAATGCTTCACCCACTGGCAGAAGATAACAATGGAGGGAGAGAGATGAATCTCCCTGGGGAGGGAGTTCCAAAATTTAGCCTCCATGACTGAGAAGTTCCTTTCTTGGGTTGCCACCCAACTAGCCTCAGATAGGAGGGCCACCTGAAGTAGGACCTCCAAAGATGACAAAACTTGAAAGATAGCTTTGTATAGGAGAAGCCAGTCTGTTAAGGTATGCTGGCCCAGACTTTATAGGGCTTTAAAGGCCAATACCAGCATCTCGATTTGGGTCTGGAAGCAAATTAGGAGCCAATGTAGATGGAACAAGACTGAAGTGCTGTGGCAATATCTTTCCCTACTCTAGGAAGGGCTGCAGCTAGCTCACCAGCAGAAACTGATAAAAGGCACCCTGGCCACTGCTGCCACCTGTTTATCCAACAGGAGGCCTGGATCCAAGAGCATCCCCAACATACAAACATGTTCCATCCCCACCTAGAACAGGAGATATCCCATTTCCTGGGTCAAAAGTTCTCCCCACCAGTAGCACCTCCGTTTTGTCAGTCTGTGCACCATGTATACAGCCTCCCTGAGATCTTCTGGGATCTGCTGGAAGCATGAGATAAGGCTGAATGTCATCTGCATGTTGGTGGCAGCCCAAATCTCGACCTCTTCCAGTAGCTTTATGTAGATGCTAAAAACCCCCCACAGAGAACAAGATGGAACCTTGCAAAATGTCATAGGCCCGGGGGCAGTCCATCAGTCCCCCAGCACCACATTCTAAAACCTACCTTCAAGGTAGGACTGAAATAACCACAGAACACCTTTCAGTCCCAACTCCAGAAGGTGGTCCAGAAGGATACCAGGATCAATGTTATCAAAAGCTGACAAAAGGCTCGGCAGAATTAATAGGGTTGCATTCCCCTGTCCATCTCTCAGTGCACATAATTCACCAGGATGGCTAAGGACATTTCAGTCCCATAACCAGGCCTGGAACATTTTGGAATGTATCCACACAATTTGCTTCATTCAGGAATCCCTAAAATTGTCCAGCCACATTTGAGACTGGGTAGTAGTTACTCATCTGTCCTAGGCCCATAGTACATTTCTTTAGGATTGGTTGCACCACTGCCCACTTCAAGGCAGGGGAGACCACCACTTCTCTCATGGAGACTGTTGTGTATTGAAAGGTGAATCAAGCCTATCTTTTCCTATGTTAAGCTTGATTCTGGAATGTGGATTCTAAGCTGTAGCATTCGTATTGGTCGGTTTCTGCGAAACCAGTGTAAATAGCCAATCACTGTGTGATAATGTTGCAAAGCGGGAACAGTTGTGATTGGACCTTAACTCTGCACTGCCATTGGTCCGTTAACTATTTCTGGGTGTGGCTTTGACAGCCGGGAGAGTTTAAAAAGGAGCTGTGCTCCACTGTCTGTGTTGTGTGTTCCTGAGTTGGAGTTTGCTGTTGAATAAAGCTGAATCACTTGTTGAGCTTACTTCGTTGTTGAGTCTCATACTTAACAATTGGCGACGAAGGTGGGATACTAGAGCGGGTAGGCAGCCCCGCTGAACCGAGATCGCAACGGCAGACGAGGACACACACCCGGCCGAGCCGGCTGAGGCTCCACGAGTAGAAGTGGCAGCACCGACAGCCCCGATGGCCGTCAACCCGGCGTTCGAAGCGTTCGACCCGGCGACGGAGGACTGGGACTCTTACCTGGCACGGTTCGAGTTCCACCTCCAGGCGAATCAGATAACAGATGAGGCAAGAAAGAAGGCGACGCTCCTGAGCTCGTGCGGCAAGGCCGCCTTCGACATCGCCCGATCCCTGGTCGCTCCGACTGAGCTGAGTGCAGCGACGTGGGCTGAGATCACGGCCAAGCTCAAAGGCCATTTCTCGCCACAACCGTCTCGGATAGCGTGCCGGCACGCCTTTTACAAGCGGTGCCAAGGGCCTTCCGAGTCTATCGCTGAGTACGTCACTGCCTTGCGGAAAGCGGCAAGGCCATGTGAGTTCACAGATCTGGAAGACGCCCTCCTCGACCGTTTGGTGTGCGGCCTTCGAGACGAGCGCCTGCAACAGCGTCTTTTTGCCCGCACCCAACTGACGTATGCGGTTGCCTACGCCGAGGCTATCGCAGCGGAGGCCGCGGACAAGTTGACGCGAGAGGTCCGACAGCGGCAGACCCAGGTCAGCAAGGAGCCTGCAGTTCACAGGCAGTCCGCCTGCGAGTCTGACAGCGACGCCGACGGCGTGTGCCGAACTCGGGAGACACGCCCACCGCGGACCAGACCGAGAACTTCGACGACCCGTCCCTGCGCAGGCTGCGGCGGCAATCACGACAGAGACCTCTGTCGGGCTAGAGAGCTCATCTGCCACTCCTGCGGGAAGCGAGGTCATCTGGCTCGAGTTTGCCGGGCTGCGAGGAAATCGCCACCGTCTTCGCGACGAGCAGACCCCAAGGTTCGGCCATCAGATGACAGCAGAACGTCCGATTGCCACCAGACTGACACCTGCCCTTCAACCGTCCTGGCGACCGGTGACAAGGCCACTCGGAAAATTCACGTCACGCTTCGGTTGGATGGCGTCCCGTGTACGATGGAGGTGGACTCAGGCTCATCCGTCACCGTCATCTCCACCGAAACATGGCAGCGCTTATTTCCGAGGAGGAGCCGACGTCGCCTGTCTCCAGTAACAACGCGTCTCACCGATTTCCAGGGACGACGCATTCCGTTGGCGGGACGAGCTACCTTCCAGGTGGAGTTCAAGGAGCGGAAGGCTGAGCTGTCCCTCCTGGTTGCAGAGGGTGAGAGGGTCAGTTTGTTGGGCCTTGATTGGTTCGAGGCTCTAGGTATTGCCATCTCTGGCATTAACAGCATTTGCAACAATAAAAGGGAGTCTTTGTATCAAGAGTTCCCTGAAGTTTTTGGGGAAGGGCTTGGGTTATATACGGGGCCCCCCGTTTCTTTTGATTTAGACCCTTCAGTGCGTCCCATACGGCTGAAGTACAGGAAGGTACCCCTCGCTCTTAAGGCGAAGATCGAGGCAGAGCTGGACAAGCTAGTGGATCAGGGTATCCTCGAGCCGGTGCCCTATGGTCGGTGGGAGACTCCCATAGTAACGCCCGTAAAGGCAGACGGGTCGATACGCATATGCGCTGATTATAAGTGTACAGTGAACAAAGCGCTCCAGCAGCACTCCTACCCAGTGCCGGTCATCAGCCATGTGTTGGCTTCGCTGGGAGGAGGAAAAGTTTTCGCCAAACTTGACTTAGCCCAAGCCTATCAGCAGTTGCCCGTAGACGATGCAACTGCTGACGCCCAGACCATAGTGACCCACAAGGGGGCGTTTCGGGTCAAGAGACTACAATTTGGGGTTAACGTAGCCCCGGGCATTTTCCAGGGCTTGATGGAGGGGCTCCTGCGTGGGCTACCTGGAGTCGTGCCCTATTTTGACGACGTTCTGGTGGCAGGCTCTGACGAGTGCGAACTCATGGCTCGGCTCAGAGCAGTACTAGGCCGGTTTAAAGAAGCCGGGCTGAGGGTCAAACGCTCTAAATGTGTGGTTGGAGCAGACAGAGTGGAGTTCTTGGGATTCCTGATTGACGCGGATGGAGTCCATCCTACACCGGACAAGGTATCCGCCATCAAGAACGCGCCCCCGCCACGGTCAAAGAAGGATCTCCAGTCGTTCCTGGGGATCCTAAACTTTTATCATGCCTTCCTGCCCCACAAGGCATCGGTTGCAGAACCCCTGCATGCTCTGCTCCACAAGAACGCAAAGTGGGAGTGGGGAGAGCGGCAGGAACGAGCGTTCACGGGCGTTAAAGAACTCCTCTCGTCTAGTGCGGTGCTGACCCACTTTGACGAGAACAAACTCTTGGTGCTTGCGGCTGACGCG
The DNA here is from genome assembly GCA_029375565.1 of Gekko gecko. Classification (NCBI taxonomy): domain Eukaryota; kingdom Metazoa; phylum Chordata; class Lepidosauria; order Squamata; family Gekkonidae; genus Gekko; species Gekko gecko. The sequence continues at coordinate 82,576,070 of JAPDNY010000010.1, read as the reverse complement.
TCACCCTACGGGGTGGGCGCCGTTCTTAGCCACCTCATGCCGGATGGATCGGAAGCACCGATCGCTTTCTACTCGCGATCACTTACAGCGGCGGAGAAGAACTATGCCCAGATCGACAAGGAGGGCCTCGCCTTAATCGCCGGAATTAAAAAATTCCATGACTTTGTTTATGGGCGGAGGTTCCTCCTTGTAACAGATCACAAGCCGCTTCTGGGCATCTTCTCCCCGGACCGACAGACGCCGAATATACTGTCCCCCAGGATGTTGAGGTGGGCAGTATTCATGTCGGCGTATGACTTTGAGCTTGAGCACCGCCCGGGGAAGGCTATCGGGCATGCCGACGCCCTGAGCCGTTGCCCCGCACCACTGGACAACCACGAACTTGAGCCTGAGTTGGACATTTTGGCGCTCGAAGAGCTCCCGGAGGCACCAGTAACCTCCTCAGACATTGCCGCTGCGTCGGCTAAGGACCCTGTGCTTGCCCGTGTCCTTAATTGGGCATGGAGGGGGTGGCCGGTAGGAAAAATGGCGCCTGAATTCAAACCGTTCGTTTCGCGCCAGAACGAACTATCGGTAACGAAGGGCTGTTTGCTTTGGGGGAGTCGGGTGGTGATTCCCGCCAAGCTGAGGGAGGATGTTTTGGAGGCGTTACATGTGGGCCACCCTGGCATGGTTCACATGAAAGCCCTCGCCAGAGGGTACGTGTGGTGGCCGAAGCTGGACGAGGACATTGAGGCCTGGGTAAGGCAGTGTATGGAGTGTCAACAGTCCCGTCCAGAACCACCACAGGCTCCCATTCAGCCCTGGGAGAAAACGAGGAGGCCCTGGTCACGCCTCCATATTGATTTTGCGGGACCATACCATGGGCAAATGTTTTTTATTTGTGTAGATAGTTACTCTAAATGGTTAGAGGTGATACCCATGAGGTCAACAGGGTCCGGGGCAGTCATCAATGCCCTCCGGAGGTTGTTTTCGACCCACGGGCTGCCGGACTGTTTGGTCTCGGACAACGGGCCACAGTTCGTGTCAGCGGAATTTGAAAAATTCCTTAAAGACAACCTCATCTGCCATGTGACTTCTGCGCCGTTCCATCCGGCCTCCAACGGACAGGCCGAACGGATGGTACGGACGGCGAAGGAGTCACTTGGGCGCCTGACGTGTGGGGACTGGAGCCAGAAGATTGCCTCTTTCCTCCTGAGGCAACACATCACCCCCTGTTCAACAACGGGGAGGAGCCCAGCTGAACTTTTAATGGGCCGTAAGCTGGCTACCCTACTGGACCGACTGCACCCTGACCTGGACAGGTCCAAGCAGCGGTCAGAGACCCCAGAGCAGGGGAGAGTGTTCTTGGTTGGGGACAAGGTGTTTGCCCGCAATTATGCGGAAGGTCACAGATGGCTACCAGCCGTGGTCACAAAGGTGGCAGGGTCCAGGTTGTATGTGGTCCGGCTTCCCAGCGGACGGGAGATACGCCGCCACATTGACCAGCTCAGAGAGCGCTGGGCAGACTCAAGCGCCGAGTCAGTGCCCGAGCCTGAGCTGGTCCCCGTCCAGGAAGGGCCTCCCGGCGAGGAGGTGAGTACTGCGGAGCGAGATTCGGAGTCTGGGGAGCCCCCAACTCCAGTGCCTGAGACCCCTGTGTTAGTGTCCCCTGATTCTCCTGCGAGAGAGACCATCGGAGTCCCCGAAGAGTGTGCCGCTCCACCGCCATCGGAGCAGAGACCGCTGCGCCGGTCAAACCGAAGCCGAGGTGCCCCTCCCTACCTGAAAGATTATGTTTGGAAGGGGAATGCTCCATCTTAGGGGGAGGAATTTGTTGTGTATTGAAAGGTGAATCAAGCCTATCTTTTCCTATGTTAAGCTTGATTCTGGAATGTGGATTCTAAGCTGTAGCATTCGTATTGGTCGGTTTCTGCGAAACCAGTGTAAATAGCCAATCACTGTGTGGTAATGTTGCAAAGCGGGAACAGTTGTGATTGGACCTTAACTCTGCACTGCCATTGGTCCATTAACTATTTCTGGGTGTGGCTTTGACAGCCGGGAGAGTTTAAAAAGGAGCTGTGCTCCACTGTCTGTGTTGTGTGTTCCTGAGTTGGAGTTTGCTGTTGAATAAAGCTGAATCACTTGTTGAGCTTACTTCGTTGTTGAGTCTCATACTTAACAGAGACATTTACTATTCCCTGGATCTAGTCTATCACATAAACCACATAGGTTTAAGCAGCCAGGAGGGCAAGGATCACACAAGCAGATGGTAGGTCTCAAACTTCCAAGAATTTTGTCCACATCATCAGTCTGAACAAGCTGAAAGGTATCCCACACAACTGAACAAGCTCTACCCTGGGATAATCTGATCCTGTAACTACTAATGTGGTGTTCAAGTTGGAATGGATGTGAGAAGATTTATTTGTAAAGGGCTTAGCAAAATGATTGCAGGGGGCTACAGAGCAGTCTACCTCCTCCTATAGGCCAGAACCCAATAGGCTTCTGACCAGCCAGAACAGTTTTGCAGGTCTACTCTACACAGATGCAGTGGTGGCAGAGAAATATTATTTCTTAGCCATCATCAACACTGTGGAAATTTTAGTATTTCCAGAATTGTAGTGAAGTTTTGCTACCCAGTTTCAAAGTGATGAGTATGTTATTGTCCAATTCAAATAGACACAGTTGTATGGGAAGTTTCAATAATACAGATACCATCACCTTTATACACAAAAATGTATACTTGACTTAAAGGTAAACAGTCAAGTTGGTCAAGTCCTGCACCAAAACAAAGATGTGGGGGGGAGAGGGGGGAGCAGTGACTGAATAATTGCTGCCTTGCAAAAGCTACTGGCCCACCAAAAACTTCATATCCTTGATTATATAACACATTTCAGTCACCATTTTCCGTTCACAATAGCTTCTTTTGCTGATTATTGGGAAGCCATCTTGCTCACCTCTTGCAAACAGGCAAATGTATTAATACTTAAGGACATAAGAAGAACCCTGCTGGATCAGGACTCTTCCTCTGAATGGCCAACAAGGCCTTCCCCTGATGTTGCCTTTAAGCTCTGGGATTTAGAGGCTTACTGCCTCTGGAATGTGGAGCTTCCCCTCAGTCACCATGACTAGTAACCATTGACAGACATCCTCCATGAATCTATCTAATCCCCCGTTAAAGCTGTTTATTCCTTTGGTCATCACTACATCATCTGGCAGTGAATTCCACATTTTAATCACTCTCTGTGTAAATTAGTAGTTCCTTTTGTCCATCCTGAACCTGCTGTCCATCAGTTTCATTGGATGCCCCTGAGTTCTAGTATTTGGAAAAGGGAGAAAAATTTATCTTTTATCAACTCTCTCCACCCCATGCATAATTTTAGAAACGTTTATCATGTCCCCCCTTTGTCTCTTTTCTAAATGGAAAAGTCTCAGACTCTTCAGCCTTTCCTCATAGGGAAGGTGTTGCAACTCCCTAATCGTCTTTGTTGCCCTTCTCCGTACTTTTTTCCAGATGTGCAATCTCCTTTTGTAGACAACATTGACCAGAACTGTACACAATAATCCAAATGAGGCTGCACCAAAGATCTATACAGGTGCATTACAATATTGACTGTTTTATTCTTAGACCCTTTAATCCTTAACATACAGTTTGCCTTTTTCACCACTGCAGCACACAGGGTTGACACTTCCATTGAGCTATCCACTACAACACCAAGGTCTTTTCCCTCTCAGTCTCAGCAAGTTCAGACCCCATTAGCCTATATTTGAAGTTGTGATTTTTGGTCCCAATGAGCATCACTTAACACTTCATTTGCCACATTGTCGCTCACTCACCCAGTTTGCGGAGGGCATTGGTTTTTACCATTCTGAATAATTTGGTGTCATCTGCAACCTTGGCTACTACACTACTCACCCCTAGTTCTAGATCACTGATGAATCAATTGAATAGTATCGACTCCAATATTGATCCTTGTGGGACCTCACTGCTTACTTTCCATTGTGAGAACTGTCCATTGATTTCTACTCTTTGCATCCTGTCATTACCCAGTTCTTAATCCATAAGAGAACCCGTCCTCTTATCCCATGACTGCTAAATTGACTCAGGAGTCTTTGGTGAGGTACCTTGTCAAAAGCCTTTTGAAAGTCCAGATATATAACGTCTACTGGGTCATCATTGTCCACATGCTTGTTCACTTTCTCAGGGTGCTGAGGCCAGACTTTCCTTTGCAGAAAACATGCTGATTCTTCCTCAGTAGGCTTTGTCCCTCTATGAGCCTAACAACTTTACCTTTGATTACAGTTCCCACTAATTTTTCCTGGGACAGTTGTTAGGCTGACTGACCTGTAATTTCCTAGTTCCCCTCTGGATCCCTTTTTAAAAATTGGTGTCACATTTAACCCCCTTACCTTTGCTTCCCTCCCCTCCCCTCCCCTCCCCTCCACTATCTCCACTGGTACAGTGGCTGAATTTAGTGATAAGTTACATATATAGGTTAGTAGATCAATCATCTCACATCTGAATTCCATAAGAACCCTTTGGTATATGTCATCAGGACCTGGAGAATAATTTCCCAAATAGGGCTAGAATTTAATCTCTGGTGACCTCAATTTGGCTCAGTTCTTCAGACTTCTGCTCTGCTAATGAAACCAGCATAGATTTGTACTAGGGATACTAAAGAAATCCCCTGAGCTTAGATTTGATGATCAAACATGATCAAATCATCCCCTCTGCTAGGGAACTCATTGGATGAAATGGGATTTCCAGTAAAAGTTTCATAGTTTAACCCAGGGGTCATTTCCTACCGGAGCACCCCAGAGCGGCACTCTGGCAGAAAGGAGCCCAGGCCCCACCCCCTACCAGCAGAGACACTCAGGGAGGGGGGATTTAAATGCCTGGGTTCCGTGCCTGATCTTCTCCAGGTCCCCTGCAGCCAAGGAGCACCTAGAGAAGATCAGGCAGGGAAGTCAGACATGACTGCCTTCCCCCCTGAGCCTCTCCACTTTTGCGGAGAGTTTCGGGGGGATTTAAATCCCTGGCTTTCCTGCCCAACCTTCTCCAGCTGCCCCACAGCCATGGGGCACCTGGAGAAGATCGGGGAGGGAAGCCAGGCATGACTGCCTCCATGCCCTCCCTGTCTCCAGACAGCCCACCACAGTGGGTTGGCTGGAGACAGAGAGGGTATGGAGGCAGACGTGCCTGCCTTCCCCCCTGAGCCTTTCCGCTTTTGAGGAGAGACTCGGGGGGAGGGGAGGGATTTTAACTCATCTGCATAACTCATTGCATAACTTTGTCAGGGGGTGTGGCATATGCAAATGAGTTATGCAAATGAGCTCCTGCACCTCTTTTTCTAGGAAATGATCCCTGGTTTAACCCCCCACCCATGTTCATGAAGACTGCAAGCACAGAGGAAAAAATGGAAGGGCTATGGATGTATTTTTCCATGCTCTGTATAAAATGGCTAAAAAGGAAATGAACTTTCTACTCTTTGTGTTCGTCAAAGATCAATAGAAGACTGAATCCCAATGTTCTTTGAATTTCTTTCTTTCTTTCTTTCTTTCTTTCTTTCTTTCTTTCTTTCTTTCTTTCTTTCTTTCTTTCTTTCTTTCTTTCTTTCTTTCTTTCTTTCTTTCTTTCTTTCTTTCTTTCTTTCTTTCTTTCTTTCTTTCTTTCTTTCTTTCTTTCCCTCTAGCCCCTTTCTATTTAAAGATATGCATTTCCCCACATACCTTCTATGAAAGTCTGGAAATTCAGAGAACGTGATGGACTGTGCTACTGAACAACAACAAATAATGTTATAATGATATTCAGTTGCTGATTAAACAAAACAAAACAAGAAAGCCCCCAGTGTCAAGGGAGAAAATGGCCATTGTGGGCATAGTGACAAGGGAAATGGCTGCTTTGTGGGCAGGACCAGAAAAAAATCCAAACTTTTCCACCCATATGGCAGCCATCCAGGCTTTGCTGTGATCTTTCACAAAACTTCACAGCAAAGCAGGTTTGGGAAAGACTGGAGAAAAGCCAAGAAAGTTCTGGGAGGCACACAAATGTACTGCGATGTTGTGTAGAAGCAGGGGGAAAAATCCCTGCTTCCCAACAACATTGAACCCAAGGCAAATAACCTATGTAGAAACTGCTGAAGCTGAGGGAGTCTAATTATTCTTAAGCAGTTCAAGTATTGGTGTGGTCTCTGGATGCTGTACGGATGTCAGGCAGTCTATGTAATCCAGCACAGCACCCGCAGAATCTTCTTTATGAAAGTACCATAGAAATGCACTTCTCTAGCTGTAAACATCTGATATAACTGTGGTTCCATAAGGGAGAAAGTAGTGAAAGCTACTGGTGTGCATATGTGGGTATTAGAAAAAAAAGATTGCATAGTAGCAATAAACACATTCCGCATGATAGTTGATCTCTTTGTTTACTCTTTTATACAAAGCACAGCCTGCTCTGCAGGGAAGCATCTCACAAATAAGCAGGCAAATCCAGCTTTTTCAAAGCTGGAGAGAATGCAAAGTGCCACATCAGCAAAACATACAAAGCATTTTTTGGCAACAATAATGCAGCACTAAATCATCAGTGAATACAACCCACAGGCCCTTGTGGGATTTTAGTGCAGTACGTTTCTCTCTCTCGGCTGTAAATGTCACTCATTAGCTAGGGAAACAAGCAGAGTAAGGGGAAGGTCATGTGTCAGAGACTGGAACATCTCTCCCTCGTTCTTCCCCCTCCCGCTTTTGCTCCGGCCTTTTGTTATCCATAATTCATGTCCCCGTGGACTCAGGGTACCTTTGGAGTAAGCAAAACAGAGTCAATTATATTCTAATAACAGTCCTCAGTAAGACATTGTTCCCTGCTTCATATGGCAAATATCAAGCAAACACAATCAGTTATTTACTCTTATTAAACCATACAGTGGCTTCCAATAAAACATCTCTGGCTTCCCCTCGAGGAATAAATGTCCATCTCTAATACAAATTAACTGATATAACATCATTGTTGAAGAGAACTGGAAACCCCCAGCAGAAAAATCTCATGGACTTCACATGCTAGCCATGATCTCTGAGCTTTAGACCCTGTTTTTCTGAGATACATACAGTGATGATAACACTGGCCTTCTTTATGTCTTAGGGCACATATCTTGATATACCTTGAGAACTACAGCAAAGTGCAGTATAATTACTAAGGCCAGGATCATATGACATTGTCCCCCTTTCACTTATCTCTGGCCACAGCAGAAGCATTCCTTTGTGGCACCCTTCACTTCCTTTGCCACTGGCATTTCTGCTTCTGTAAGGGCTCTTTGAAAAACATTGACCTTGTACACTCGTCAGAGGCAGCAAGTGACAGTAGAGGTGGACAGCCTCCACAGTGGCTGGAGAGAAGCATGAGGGGAACAATGTCACAGGGTACATGCCTCAGAATCTCTTGCATTGTTTTCAGAGTCCCTAATGTTGGTGAATCTAAATTAACTAATTTTCCCTGTGTGGGGGAGGAGGGACAGTTACACTTTATAGGGTCGCCAAGCCCAGGCTGGGAAATCCCTGGATATTTGATGGGAAGCCTAGGGAGGATGGAATATGGGAAGAAGAGGGACCTCAGCAGGGTATAATACAGGCCCATAGCCAGGATTTTTGGAAGCATTTAAATTTCATATTTGGCTCCTTCCCTATACCAGCTGCCACTTGGGGACCCTGAGCTGGATGGGAACTTGTGGGGCCTTGCCAGTAAGTCAGGGGGCCTAGCCCTGGGATGCCCCACTGTAGCTGCGGGCCTGGTATAATACCATAGAGTATGACCCTCAAAGCAGTCATTTTCTCCAGAGGAACTTATCTCTATAGTTTAGAGATCACCTGTAGTTCCAGGACATCTCCAGGCTCTATCTGGAGTTTGTCAGCCTGCTTTACAACTAATTCTGCCACCCCCACCCCTATATACTGGCACACATGGAAATAATTTTACTAATTATTTCATGTAACATGTTTATATCAATGAAAAGCAGCTGCTGCTCAGATGAATTGTTGGTATGGGATCCGAAGACACATACATGGGGAAATAACATCTGTAACTTATGAAGCCATTCTTAGCTGGCTCTTAGAATGAATAGCTAGAACTGCTTCTCAATTTGTATTGTCCTGCAGATTCTAACAAGAATATCTTCATAGCTAAAACCCACCTGGACAAGCCATATTCTTGGCCTGTAGTAACTACTATTCCAAGTAGTATCCCATTCCTCCTATGAACCTGTAGAAAAGGACTAGTTTTTGTGGGCCTAAGCCACATCTCCTCCCGACCTAACATCATACCGTTGCTTTCAGTTGCTAAGCCCTAAACTATAAGATTCTCAGTAAGGTATTAGGTCACTGTGTCCCCAATTCTGGTGTCTTGAAATCAACAACCTTCTTTATTGTAACCTGAATAGTTATTAGGAGGTAAAGAATAATTCTAAGGATGGGCACAAACTGGGAAAATGGTGATTTGTGGTGGTTCGTGGCTCATTTGATTACACGAACTACAAACTTTCACAAACCTTTCCTGTTTCTGGAATCCGTTCATAGTTCATTCAGTTCATGAGTTTTGGAGCTGGTAGAACAGCCCTCTCATGAGTTAGAGCTGCCAAAATCACAGGGAGCCTTCAGTAGGCTCTCCTCCATCCATCCTTCAAGTTTGGTGAAGATTGGATTTGGGATGTCTAAGGTATAGCCCCCCAAAGCAGGTGCCCCCGGGAAAGCTCAGCTCTAGCCTCCTCTTAAATCAGCTACGCAGCAAGCAGTTCTTCCTAATTCATTCTCACATGATGACTAAGTCCTTGCTCTTCCTGCTGCAAAGTGAAAGCAGCTGAGTCAGGGTGTGGTGTATATATATACAATCTGTTCCCATAGAGCAGAATGGGAGCTCTGTGGTTGGCTCCCAGAGCTGCCAATTAAGCTATGGGCAACTGCTGTCTGTGTTTGGTGTAGTGGTTAAGTGCGCAGACTCTAATCTGGGAGAACCAGGTTTGATTCCCCACTCCTCGACTTGCACCTGCTGATGTGACCTTGGGTCAGTCACAAGCTCTGGCACAGCTGTCCTTGAAAAAGAGCAGTTGCTGTCAGAGCTCTCTCAGCCCCCCTACCTCACAGGGTGTCTGTTGTGGGGAGGGGAAGGAAAATGATTTGATAAGCCGCTCTGAGACTCCCTTGGATAGTGAAGGGTGGGGTATAAATCCAATCTCTTCTTCTTTTTCTTCTTCTTCGGCCCTTCACAAATCCACCCCCAGCATTGCCTAGGAATTGATTGAATCAGTGCCAGGCTGTCTGGAGAATGAACCACTCTAACAAACCAAACAAAAAAAAGGCGGTTTGTTTTTGGATTCAGGAACAATGTGACCAAACAAACTGGTTCAAAATGAACCATGAACCGGCCTGGTTCATGATTGAACCATAGTTCATTTCATGCTTCATGCCCATCCCTAGCTATTTCCTATATTACTTTACTAGGAGTAAGGCCCGTTGTGGAAATAAATACAACGGGCTCTAGAAAGAGGCTCTGGGAGAGTGCCCTGACTTTGGGCACACAGTGTGAATTTGCTGTGGTGACCTCAGCTGGGTATAATGACAGAGACCACCATTTTCTCCAGAGGAACTGATCTCTGCTACCTGAAGAGCAGTTGTAGTTTTGAGTGATCTCCAGCCCTCACCTGGAGATTGGCAACAATTGTTACCCAGAAGGAAATGGCTGGTTTGAAGGGTGGAGTCTATGGCATTCTACCTGCCTGAGGTCCAACCCCTGCTCAAACCCCACCCTCTCCAGGTTCCACCCCTCAAATCCCCAGGAATTTGCCAACCTGGAGTTGGCAACCCCATCTCCTTCCCAGCTAACCATCAACCTACTGTTATCTTCCTGTCTGACTTCAGCTGATTTCTGCCCTCTCTCCTGCAGAGCAGTTGTAATTCTGAGTGGTCTCCAGCCCTCACCTAGAGATTGGCAACAATGGTTCCCCATGAGGGACTGGCTGGTTTGGAAAGTGGAGTCTATGGCATTGTACCTGTCTGAGACACCACCCCTCCTCAAACCTCACCATCTCCAGGCTCTACCCCTCAAATCTCCAGAAATTTCCCAACCTGGAGTTGGCAACCCTATCTCCCTCTCAGCCAATTGTCAACCTACCGTTATCTTTCCCCCTGACTTCAGCTTTCCATCTCCTCCCCCCTCTCTCCTGGAGAGCAGTTGTAATTCTGATTGATCTCCAGCCCCCACCTGGAGATTGGCAACAATGGTTCCCCAGGATGGAATGGCTAGTTTGATGGGTGGAGTCTATGGCATTGTACCTGTCTGAGGTCCCACCACTCCTGAAACCTCACCCGCTTCAGGCTCCATCTCCAGGAATTTCCCATCTGGAGTTGGCAACCCTATCAGGCCTGGCCCCAATGAGTTTTCTCTCAAAGGCCAAAACAGGTGACAGGACCAAGCTTGGTTGCCTACCAACAGGCACTGAGGGGAAAGTAGGGTTGCCAGCTCTAAGTAGGGAAATACCTGGAGATTTGGGGGGTGGATCCTGTGGAGGGCAGCATTGGGGGGGGGCGGAAGGACTCAGCAGGGTATAATGCCATAGGGTCTACCCTCCAAAGCAGGCATTTTCTCCAGGGGAACTGATCTTGGTCATCTGGAGATAAATTGTAACAGCAGGAGATCTCCAGGTCCCATCTGGAGATTGGCAACCCTAGGGGAAGACAGCTGCACAGCAGGGGGTAGAAGAGAATGGTTTGATGGCCACTGGGCCAAGATTGGCAACAATAGTTCCCCAGGAGAAAATGGCGGGTTTAGAGGGTGGCGTCTATGGCACTGTACATGTCTGAGGTCCCACCCCTCCTCAAACCTCACCCTCTCTGGGCTCCAGCCCTCAAATCTCCAGGAATTTCCATACCTATAGTTGGCAACTTTATCTCATCCCCTCTCAGCAGTCTCTTCCTAGGCAAAATTCTGTCTTTCTCATTAGCGGGGAGCAAAGCAGTTTACTTCATTCTTTTCGGCTTTGTGATCTGTACAGCAACCCTGTAAGGCAGGTTAGGCAGAAAGTCTCTGGCTGGTCCAAAATCACCCAGGCAGTTTCCATAGGGATGCTCCTGCTGAACAGGAGCAAGCAGCCAGGCCTAGGGTTGCCATTGCCAACAAAGACAAATTGATGCAAAGCAGGATGGAAAAGTCTCCATATCTCTATTTTGCCTTCAATTGGTTTTGATGCCAGCAGAGTGAGAAAATGCCAGAGGCTCTGGGTGGGTGCCCCATGGTAAATGCACCAAACAATTCCTAAACGTTTTCCACTGTGTTGATAAATCATTTTCTACGCTCACAGTGTCCCCTGCCAGAATTAGTACCAGAGCTTTTTTTGCCTTGTGGTATTCTGCTTGTGGTGTGATATGGTTGTGTTATTGGGTTTGTTTCTTTTGAAGGGGAAGTGTTGTGAGTGAGGACATATTTCACCTCAGAATACAACAGGTTGCATAAATAACTGACAATTCCAACTGTCTTCCGGGGGGGGAGTTTGAGGTGCGAAATGGAGTGAAGTCCAATCAGCTTCTGTATGCAAATGAGCTTGAAATGCTGGCCCAATCAGAGAAGAGTGGCCTAGGCTGCAGTGGGTGGGAGAGAACTCAGACAACACAGCTAGTGGATAGGGACAGATTCTGAGCGACATACCAGGGAGCGAATTGATTTTGCCAAGCATAGAATCTTGCCAGACCACTACCCTTTTATTTAATAGGACAGGATTCCTGATTGACTGCAATCACATTTCCAAAGAAGAAGCTTCAGTTCATTGACACAGAAGCAACAATAGGCAGTCAACCCTGTGTATGAACAATGACAATGAAATGATTAGGGGAATGTAGAGAACATTTGTGGGGAGCCCGGAAATCACCAAACAAAAAATCAGAATATACATTCACCTGTAAACATTTGGAGCTGTTCAAAATTTAATGAAATACATTTGCAGTTGCTGTGAGTTATCTATTACTGCCTCTTATCCATTAGGCTCTCTTGTAGTTTTACTGACATTAATGCTCTTTAACGTGGATGTAATAGAAATAGACTATTTTTGGCATCTGTGGCTGAGATCTTTGTCTCACTAACTTCTATAGCATTCAGCTTTGGAGTAGCTAATAGGAAGGAGCACTTCACTGGAAATTGCCTGACTTTTATTTAGTTACTTGTGTTGCATTTTTTTGCATAGTTGCATAGTTTAAGATTTAAGGGACCTCATTGGTTTTTGAATATAGGTTGCAGTAGCTCTAGCACTGTGAAATATGTTGATAGGGCACTCAAAGTTACTAGTGTGAAATGGCTCCTTAAAACTCTTTGGTTCATTAAATTTATTAAATGGGGATTTCTGTCAGGCATAGATATTTCTGCACTTCATGAAGCACAACGTAATGCCCCTCATTTTCTTCACCATAAATTTGACTGATTAGGACTAAAAAATCTAGAATAACGTATTCACCCCTTGAATGTCATTTGCACGTGTGCCATTCCTCATTAATCAAGTAAAACCAGCTCTGGGCATAAAGGCAGCAAAACGAAACAGGTCTACTCAGAAATGAATCCTGTTATTCATCGTGGCTTACTAGCCAGGAAAGTGTCTTCAGAATTGCAGTCATAAGTCTAGTTTAAGATTTCATTACCCTTCTTGACTTGTACATAAAAACTTGATAAATCCCACAGGGCAAAAGAATGAAAGTGCACTGCTTAACATTTCACAAAATTAGGGCTTTGAAGTGTTTGAAATGTACAGACCATGGGCCCACCAGGAACTGCAGGAGTGAACAATTTGGAAATCACCCCTCCCCCCAAATCCCATGTTCTTGGAACAAATTCAGTTTTAGATTCTTCTCCTTCCACTTTGATTTGTATATATTAAAAAAATGCATGCTGGGGGAGTCCCTGAGTATATAGCATGCCTGTGGCCAGCCTGGTTTTGCTGCTTTTGTGATTGAAATAGAGGTCTAGTCATTTTATAATTAAATATGATAACCAACAGTTATAGTCAGATATTTCCCATAATAATAGAACTTGGTGGTTCCCAATAAAATTAATGGGAAATAGATTTGGGATGGACAAAACCAAGTATGTATTTACTCAACAAACAGTTAAATTGTGAAATTTACAACCAGAGGCTGTGGTGATGGCCATGAACACAGATGACTTTAAAAGGGGATTAGACAGGTTCGTAAAGGATAATGACTCCTAGCTATATGACTAATGGCTACTTGCTATACGACTAACGGGAACTTGCACATATGGAGGTTTACTGCCTCTGAATAGCAATGCAGGAAGGCAACATCAGGGCAAAGCCTTGACTTCTGTTTGTTGGCACTCTGGGGCAACTGGTTGGTCACTGTGTGAGACAGGATGCTGAACTAGATAGACTACTGATCTGAACCAGCAGGATTCATCTTATGTTCTCTCCATCTGAGGCTGTTCTTTCCATTACAGCATAATATCCAGGAACAGCATGACTCCATTGGCGAAAGTAAGGGAGCAAAACTTTGGGCACAGGTAAATGTATTAATTTATTATAATACTTTTACTGTGGTAGGGCAACATCTAGATTTCCCTCTTCCTCAGCTACCCAAATATTTTGAAAGTTCACTAGCAAGTAACATCAAGGAATATTCATGGCTGTTGTAAAAGGAACCATACAAACTTGAAGGAGACATAATTCCAGCAGCAAGCATGAATGGTAAGAATGCAGATGTGCAAAACTTTTTCAAGGAAGGTTAGAACAATTTTGAGTTCTTCATAAACAATGAAAATATTTTTACTTGTATGAGGATGCTGTTTGCAATCAAACTACAATTTGAAAAGAAGAATATGTTCTAATGACTGATTAGCAATGCTGCTTGATGTGTTAGTATAAATGTTATGAATTAGAATATTAGGCAGCACAATGTCTAAATCATATAAGTGACACAAATTGTGTGAGGGGTCCCCTGACATGACTAACAGCTACACATGCCTAGAGGAACTCACCTTTTCAAAGAATTCTGCCACTGCTGGACCTCCTGATGGCACCTCGTATTTTTGGCCACTGTGTGACAGAGCGTTGGACTGGATCGGTCATTGGCCTGATCCAACATTGGCTTCTCTTATGTTCTTATGTTGGTGCAGCTCTGAGCATTGCAAGAGGGGTGTCTTCAGGCTTCCTTCCCATGCTGTTTCCACCAGCAGAAGCAGCTACAAGGTGGGCTGTTTGCTCCTTCTTCAGACTCCATGTGTCTGGGGATCATGTGATCAAGGACATTTGGAGCCAAGAAAGGGGAAACAGGATCCTTCATGGCTGTTTCTGCTGGCAAAAATGTCATGGAAGGGAAGCCTCAAGCCCCTCCTCCTCCCTTGCAGAGCTCAGAGCCACACCAAGCACTGGAGCACTTTGAAAAAGTGAGGCCCCTCTGCATGTGGGTGAGAAACATGTTGGGAGACTCTCAACATGATTCATATCGGTTGTATTGTTTAGCTAAATCCTCAGTGTGATCAGAAGACTTGTATATTATGTACATTACAGTGTAATATGGGCCATTTTCCAATTTAAGTCCACATCTACACTATTTCTTTGCACATACAGCCATGTAGCGCCACTTTTCTCCATTCTCCTATGGATATTTAACAGAGTCATCTCTAAATAATTAGATCCCATTGAAAAAAAACATCAACCAACCATTCTGAGACATTAACCTAGCAAAGGACTGGTCAACCAACACAACAGCAATACAATTATAGATCAGAATGGTGTAAAACAACCCATTCACAATACTGGAGTCTGACTCCAGTAAAAGAATGTGAGAATTTCTTTTGCATCCCTAGACATTTGTATGCAGATATGTTCAGGCAGTGAGCTATGTGCCCACTCTCATCTCCTTGTTTTATTATTTAAGAAATGAAACAGCTGGTTAAAAGTCAGGCAGTGGATAAAAAGTCACAGCCTGTATAATATATGAGACTATCTCTTGCATAAACATGTCAGTCTATGAACTATATCATATGCAATGCACAGCAAGCAATATGCCAAGCTCAGGGAAAGTATCTCTCTTAAATAAGAGAATTTTCATGTAGAATAATTAGAACAAGTCTTATTATTGACAGTGTATTAACATAATTATTTCTTAGGCATCCACATGAACACTAAGAGCTCTTGTGTAAAATCTACTGGGGCCCATTCCTTTTCTTGTGGAAGAGCTGTCTGATGAGGTAAGGCAACTCTAGAAGATTTTAGGAGGCAATAGAAGGCTGCTTTATTTGTGAGGGCTTTTAATGGGGCCTAGAATGCAGACATTTTCTTGGGGAAGGAGATTAATTGAATGTTATTGTACCTTGTATGTTTTGAATCTTGGAATTCTAAGTCCCCTTGAACCACAAGGCAGGGTATAACCAAATAGCAATATCAATAGGTAAATAAATAAGTATAAATGTATATGTGGATGGTAGGATTATCATACACCATAGACGTAGATTATGGGGGAGTTGGGGGCTGGCACCTGCTCAAAATTTTCCAGGGGAGACTGAGCCTCCCCCAGGGGCAACCAGTGCCAGCCAAAGACTTGCCACCTCCCACACCATCCACCGCATTTTGAAAGCAGAGGGTTTTTTCCCTCCACATTCTGAGACTTTGGGTGGGTTGGGACTGGGAGGGAAGTCAGGGTGGAGGCTTGCTTCCTGGAAGCTAAGCCCCATCCCCAGCCTCAGTTCAGCTTGGCTTCATTGTTTTCCTGTACAGGGAAAGGTAAGGAGCTGGCTGGCCTGGGCAATGAGGGTAGGGGGATGGTTTCAGAGGTGGGCAGAGAGCACCCAATCTGGCTGTGGCTTTTGTAGCCAGCCAGGAGGTTCCCCCCCCCCACAGGCTATGGAGGCCACAGCTGGTCTGGGGCTTGCCTTGGGGCTTGGGCAGCCATGCGGGGTGATTGGGTGGGGGAGAAGCTGGTATCCATGGAGGATCGCTGGCTTCGGGGTGGCTGGGTGGCTGGGCACCCTTCCTGTGGCTTCATGCCACTGTTCTTTCCCTCTATTGGCTTTCTTTCCATGTCTCCCTCCCTCCCTCCCTTGTTAAAACATCCCTAGTTAGGGTTGCCAGGTTCCCCCTGTGACTGTCCACCTCTGGGGGATGGGGGGGAAGGGTGGCTTGATACAGGTTGGGAAACTCCTGGAGATTTGGGGATGGAGCCTGGGGAGGACTGGGACCTCAGTGGGGTACAATGCCATAGAGTCCACCCTCCAGAACATGCATTTTCTTCAGGGAAACTAATCTTTGTAGTCTGAAAATGAGCTGTAATTCAGGCTGGCACCCCTAGCTCCAGTGCTGAAACTGGAAGCTCTGGTTCGGCTGTGTGAGTTGGTGGATGCAGACCACTTGGCATTGGCTTGCATCTGCTGAATCACCCTGCTTCATGTAGGATGCACAACAGCCAGCTGGAGGAAGGGAGGGGTGTCATTCTACCAAAAATGAGGGTCTGTCTGTGAATTTGAGGACAGGAACTGGCAGTGAAGTGAGATTGGAAAAGAGTATGTTGCTTTCTGAAAATGCTTGGAGAGGGGATAAGTGTGTTGTTGGAAGTGGCAGAGCAATATGGATCCCCTTTTCCATTTCTAACAGATGGGGGAGGGGGAGAAACCTAACAGTATCACTCACATTCTTTATTAGTGAAAGGGAGCAAGAGTCCAGCAGCACCTTAAAGATTAACAAAGTTTCTGTCAGGATAGGAGCTTTCATGAGTCACTGCTCCAGGCCTGTAGCCAGGATTTCTTAAATTGGGGAGCCTTCTAAAAACTCAGGGGGCACTGAAATAAAAATAAAATTAAAAAACTCATGTTGCCCAGCCCCTGCCTATGTGGTGGCTGGAGTGGAAGGGTGTGCCATGCTCCAGTGGGACAAAACAGTGCTTGCCCTTCTTCCCCCCGTCATGACTGCTGCACCCCCCCCCAGCTGAAGCAAGGAGCCAAGTCATGCACCCCGTAAGAGTCCAGCAGCACACCTTAAAGATTAACAACATTTGCTGAGTCAACCTGAGCACCCGCTTGCAGCCCCTAACCCAACAACCTGAAGTGCCCCATCCTTGTCCCAGCCACAGACAAAGGGTGAGAGAGCTGGTTGGGGAAAGGGTCTCTCACCTCCCTGACCAGGCGGGCAGCCATCTGTCGGCAGCTGCTTCAGCTTGGGGGGGGGTGACAGCTGCTTCAGCTTGGGGGGAGAAGTTGGCTTCCCGAGCCTTCTGCTGATTGGCTCTCTTGGTCCAGCTGCCTCCAGGGCTGGTAATCCGATCCCCCCGCCCCTCTGTATGCACCACGTGCCACCCACCAGTCTGCTCAAGGCACCCGGGGGGAGTTGGAGGTGGCCAGCTAGCTCGCAGCGCTGCCTGGCCCCAAGGCAGGGGGTGGTCTCCTTGCAGGAAAGCATGCAGGTGAGCTGGCACAGCTCCCTCCTGCCCTCCCTGTGGGCTAAGCACAGCAACAAGATTACCAGCATGGTGGGACTAGAGACGAGGTTTGCTGCTTTGCCTGCACACGCAAGAGACAGAGTAGCAGTGTGGATGTGTAGGGTGGGGCTTTCTTTGCCGAGGAGCAATTCAGAGAGCTGGGGGGAGAGAAGGATGGCGTGAGGCTTGTTTTGCTGCCCTGGCAGAGGCGGCAAGCATCAAAAATAAGCTGGGGGGCCTTGCCAGGTGTTAAGTCAGGGCCCCCCAATGAAAAGTTGGGGGGCTGGGTCCCAGAATGCCCCACTGTAGCTACAGGCATGCACTGCTCACTTCTTCAGATACATATAGCTAGAATGGGAATCCATCTATAAAGTACTGAGACTGATGCGAAGCATAGTGATTCAGCTCATACTTTATTTTCGAAGAAGAACAAGAGATGCCCTTGCCAGCTCGCAGGCTGGCTTGTATTCCCAACTCACACTACACACACACACACACTCACACCCGTGACTGGATATTTACAGTGAATCCTTGAACCCATAGGTTCCCCCCTAGAATCCTAGCCTCCCAATAGGTGTGCGCTAGGATTCGTTCAGGCCATTGTCTCTAGATGCGAAGCTTGGGTCCTTTGCCCAACCACGTGTTCACCCGACCACATGTGTTGGCTGACCTGAGTACACAGCACCTCTGCCCCCTTGGTCCAATTGGCCCAAGCACACTGAGATACACCAGCTTCCTGTGCTCCCATGTGGAGTGGTGGATGGTGGGAGCCAGAGCGGGGCTCCCCGGTACTGGTCCCACTTGCTCCAGGGCCGGTGTTGTCATGGGGGTTGTTACCGTCGGGGCAGCTGAGCTGCTGGGCTCTGAGCAGCTCGCTGGTTCTGGGTCACCCCCGTCTTCCACCCAGATATTGGCCCAGTTACCAGAAGAGGTGGGCCTGAGGCTTCTAGACCCCGGAATAGAAGGCAGTCTCATCCAGGCTGTCCGGGGTTAGGAACAGGACACGGAGGTGGAACTGATCTATGTGCCACCTCCAGAGTTGTCCGTGCTTGCTGGCAACTTCATATGATAGAGGATCAGTCACCCTGACCACTCTTGCTGGGACCCACATGGGACCCCTGCTGTAGTTGTGGGCATAGACCGGGTCCTCTGGAAAAAAAACCCTTGGGGCCTCCTGGTCAACTGGGCAAGTGCTGTGGTCTGATGCCCAGTCCGGGTGGAGGCAATCTAAGTGGGTTGTCAGGCAGCGGCCCATAAGTAGCCCGGTGGTGGTGTGCAGGGTGGTGCACTGGCCAAATAGGAAAGCCCCCAACTTGTAGTCCCAGTTGCCCTGGTTCATGTGGCACAATGCCTCTTTCATTGTGCGAACCATCCACTCTGCCTGACCATTGGTAGTGGGATGGAAAGGTGTGGAGGGGATGTGACGGATTCTATAGTACTCCACGAACTCCAAGAACTCTGCCGATGTAAAGGTGGTGCCATTGTCCATTACTAACAAGTCCGGTATTCTGTGGGAGCTGAAAATCCTCCACATCGCTTTGATGGTGGACCAGAACGAGGTAGAGGGGACAGGTGTTACTTCCAGCCATTTAGTGTAAGCATCCACCTGGATGAAAAAGATCTTTTCCTGGAACGGCCTGGCGAAGTCCAGGTGGAGCCATGCCCATGGCTTGTGTGATGACTCCCAGGGTCGCACCAGAGCTGTTGGGGGGCCCGGCCATGACTCCTGGCACTTCCGGCACCACTTAATGTTATCTTCTATTTGTGTGTCTAGGCCTGGCCACCATACATAACTCTGGGCCAGGGCCTTCATCCTTACTATCCCCGGGTGGTGCTCATGCAAAGCGGTGAGTATGCGGCTTTGCAGTGGCTGCAGAATCACCACCTGACTCCCCCACAATAAACATCCCTTGTGGGACAACAGCTCATCCCTGTGGCTGATGAAAGCTGTGAAATCAGAACCAATCTGGCCTGCAGGCCACCACCTCCCCACGCAGTTGAGGACCCAGGAGAGAATGTGATCCCTGGAAGAGTGGCAGGCAACCTCCCCCTCTTGGACCAGGCAGTCAGACAGGTCTTCCAGCAGGGCTATGTGGTGAGCAGGGGCAGGGGCAGGGTTGGAGGAGGGCAATGGCAAATGGCTCAAAGCATTGGCATGTCCCATCGCCTTACCAAAGTGGTGTACAAGCGCATACTGGTAACCCATGAGAAACAGCAACCAGTGAAGAACCCAGGGGGACAAGATCTGAGGGTCCGGGGCAAGCAGCCCCAGTAGGGGCTTGTGGTCAGTGGCAATCATGAATGGCCAGCCATAGAGGAAGTCATGAAATTTTTTCACACCGGCAATGATTGCAAGGGCCTCTTTGTCAATCTGAGTGTAGTTACATTCCGTGACCAACAGGTAGGCTACGGGAACCTCACACCCATCGGCCAGCCAGTGACCCAGGACCACCCCCACCCCGTAGGGAGATGCATCACAGGCCAACACCATCGGCAGGGACTCATCAAAATAAATTTCCATTTATTCTTTGCATCCTCCTGGACTGAATCCTCTTGTACCAAATTGAGACCTACGTTTCCTTTCTCATTACCACTGCTGATATCTCTACTTCTACTACCCCTCTGCATATCACACCCAGTGTGAAAGTATAGTCCTTAAACTTAGCTGTCTCCACCCACTTTCAATGTAGCAACAGTCGGACTGCAAAGCCTCTGTTGGGCCCAACATACATTTTTTGGGGAAAGCGTGTCTCTATTTTATTTTACCTGGGTCTACATATCTTTGATTGAGAACAATTGTTTTTTTCATGGTAGTGGGGGAGGGCTGCTTCATCCAATCCTAAACTCTTCTTTCAATCTCCGTTTCTTTTTTAAATGGTAAACCTAGCTGCATGAACAAGATGGGGGGGGGCATGCAGATCAGAGGCCTTTTAAAATTTCCTTTTGATCTGTGTGCAGCCCAGAGAGAACATTGGTAAGAAATGTGCATTCTATGTTCATGCTTTTCATTTTGCTGTTACTTAAAATGGTGCGGTAGTTTCAATGGGGCAACCAACTGGGATGTACTAAAAGGAATGACAGGATTGTCCATTGGAAACAATGGGAGAGGCTTGAAGGCACATTGGAGATAATGGGAGCCAGGAATACTAATTGACTTGCATGAGCTGTGCTGAAATACATTGCAGCCCAAAAAAAGTCACAAAGAAAATGCAGAATGGTTTTTCCAGTAAGGTTTTTGGGCCCAGATAGGCTACTCTAGGATTGAAATGACAGCCCCCAGAGTGAAAAAATAGTCCCTAGCAATATAATCTGTGCTCTGGGACTGGAATGACAGATCACAGAGACTGGAATGACAGCCCCTGGGAGTAGCAGAAGTGTTCTGGGACTGGAATGACAGACCCCAGGGGTTTGCAGAAGCATTCTGGGACTATGTTTCCACTCTGAGGTTTGTCATTCCAGGCCCAGAATACCTCTGCTACTCCCAGGGGCCATCATTCTACTCTGGGGGCTGTTATTCCAGTCACAGAGCACTGAGCCTATTCCCTGGGGCTGTCATTCCACTCTGCAGATTTAGAAGCTACAGAGATTACATAACATGGCTATCCCTCCTATTTTATTATTTGTAATTTCTCCTCCTTCAGAATCCTGATATTTTCCTTTGGATTGTTTTCAATCCACCATTCTATTCAATTTGCGATGGATAGATTTGAAATTAGAAAACGAAAGGTCCCTTCTGATGCTGAAGATTCCTCTTGTACACCTACCTGCAGTATAGACCTGAATGAGAGGCCTGGAGGAATCTCCACCATGACTTCCTTGACAAGCAACTTAGCCAAGGGGAAGGGAGACTCTTCAGAGAAGAGCGCTCCTAATGTGAAGCGAAAGCCAGGATGACAATTCCAAGATAGTTGGAAAAGAACCTATGAATAGCTCTCTTATGATGTTGCTATGGGAAAAGCATATTGTGACATCTGTCGCTCAACAGCATATGACATGAATGTTCCTCTTCCAAACACATCAAGAGACAAGGATGCATGTGAAGCTTTTGCTCAAAATGGCTTCTCAAACTGGAAGAAGGCACTGCTCAGATTTCACAGCCATCAGAATTCTAACTTGCACCATGCAGCTGTCCAAGCAATAGCCTCTGTTAAAGCAGGGGTAAATGTACATAGCAAGCTTTCAGAAAGCCATCAGAAGCAAATGCAGGATGCTAGAAAGGCACTGCTGACAATTTTGTCATCACTAAGGTACCTTGCCTGTCAGGGCCCCACAATACACAGCCATTATGAGGAAGAGTCAAACCTGAAACAAGAACATGTTTCATTTTGCTTCTGCATTGCTGCAGAGGATACGTTTGTGGAGGAATTATTTTTTTGGATTTTACAAAACTGAATCCCCCACTGCTAAAACTCTCTTTTCTGTTTTGAAAGATGTATTCTGGTGCTTTGATCTGCCTCTTGACAGATGTCATGGCCAATGCTATGATGGAGCATCAAATGTTGCTGGACATCTTAGTGGAGTACAGGCTCTGATAAAGGCTAAGAAGCAAAGAACACATAGTGCACTATGTGTTCATTGTTTCACACATGTTGTGAACTTGGTGGTACAAGATGTGTCAGAAAATGTTATTATGTGTATAAATTTTCTGAGTGGGTTATCTAACGTGTTCGCCAAAATGTCTTGCTTTGTTTGAACACTTTCAGCAGGCAGAGAGCATAAATCTGAGACAATTTTGCCCCACTAGGTGGAATGTTAGAGCAGCCTCCTTACAGTCAGTGGCTTCAAATTATAGGGAGTTGATTCAGTTCTTTGAGAATGTGTCTTCTGAGGAGAGAGGCGATCCTGAGGCAAAAGCAGGTGGATATGCACAAAACCTGTTGAGATTTGCTTCTTACTTCATGCTACAGTTATTGCTGCTTGTGTTTGGTCATTTGGACACATTAAACACAGCTCTTCAAAAAAGTAATCTACAGTTCCATCAAGCAGAAATTCTTCTTGCTTCTGCAAAGGAAAATACAAAGCAACTGAGGAACAACTTTGAACAGTTCTGGTCACAGACAGTCATGACTGCAAAAGACTTAGATTTAGAAAGTCCCACTATTCCTAGGTGCAGAAAGCCTACAGGAAAATCTTTTATGAAATCATTGACAATATTTACAGCAGTTTACACAATCACTTTTCTTCAGGTGTGTCTCAACACATGAGCAAAATCGAAAAGTTTGCCATAGGAGAAGATGATAGTACACACATACTAAACTTTTACAAAACTGACTTTGATGCTGACTGAGTACAGCTTCATCGGGATATGTTTTTGGATATTGCAAGGCAGCAGAACATTAAACTTATAGGTCTTTGTGATGTAATTGATCTATTCAGTGGAGAACTAGGAAAAAGTCTGCATCAACTACCACCAGAATTAGCCAAACTTCTCAGAATAGGCCTTACCATACCTGTTTCCTCCTGTACCTCAGAAAAGTCATTCTCATGCCTTCGTAGAATAAAGACCTTTCTATGGTCAAGCCTGAGACAGACAAGGCTTAATCACATGGCTCTTCTTCATGGACATAAAGAGATCTCTCAGGAAATTGATCTTAATGCTACAGCTAATGAGTTCATTCAAAGAACATCAATGAGGAGAAACACATCCAGTGTCATGTAAGTACTGAGCTTTCTAAACTGTTGCATCAACAAGTGGATTGTACTTAGATGAGGCAATCTGTATAGGTTTATCACTGACCATACCAACACATGCCAACTATTGGGGTGGGAAGGTGAAGGTAAATTGGGAAGGAGAGGTGGGATATGGCAGGAGAGGATGCTTGTGGGAGCAGGAGAAGGGGTAACAGGGGATTACAAGAGTATTTGATTATATTGTAATTTTAAAAAATGTAAAGAAACACTTTGCATTGTTAATTAAAAGTTAAAGTTGTATTTCAGCTGTCTGAAGATCATTTGTTGAAGTCAAATGTGTTTTGCAAGTTGAACCTGAAGATTGGAAATTAACCATGCACAGGAATGCAGTCATTTCCCATAAATTTAATTGTGATTTTTATTAATAATTTATTTTGAATTTCTGTGTTTTAAGGTGGAGTTTCTATGAAGGCACCTGTTTCTGGGGTTAGCCCAGCGGCATTGCTAGGGGGGTTCCCAGCCCCCCCCTCAAATTTCCGGGGAGACCCTCACTAAATCCCACATGGCTCCACCTCCATAGTGACAATGGCCTGTGATGTCAATGGCTCTTCCCTATGATGTCATTGGGTCCCAGACTTAGCAATGCCTCTGGCTCAGCCCCCCCTCGGGAAATTGGAAAGTCTACACCCTTGTCATACACCTGTGGCCAAGGCTGCCGGATTATCTTAACCCTGAAGAGCTGGAAGCCTAAGGAATTTCTTCATTGCCTAAATACTGGTATAAAATGAATGTTTTATATGTTCCCTAGAAATCTCATTCTTATTGCCCTTGGTATTGGCTAAAAGCAATCATTAACATCTAAATAGACTTACATTTGAATATATTTTGTGAAGTTGCTGTCTGTTCCTTTGTCCCACAAATTTCCTTAAAAGGATACATCTGGATATTGTAAAACCCCCTTTGTTTCGTGTCTAGATTTTTAAGCCAATATTTTTGGACAGAAAATGGATTATTCGCTTCACAGCTTGGCTTCATTTAGCAACCAAGAGTGTCCGATTCAGAGCAGGCAGCTGGTGTTGCGAAGGCATCATAAACTACCATTGCAATAAAAAAAATGAAATGGATTAGGATCATAGCTGTAGCAGTAATATTGGTCTAATAAAATAGAAGCAAATAGGATCCATTATGCTTCTTTTTATTGCCATCTGTCATAATTTCTACTCAGGATGATTCTGGAACAGTTTTATAGTCTTCACGCTCCACATGTTGAAAAGAACACTAAGTTGTCTTGATACTGACATCATCTTATGGAATTCTTACTCTCTGCTCCTGGACAATTGTATGATATTGCTTTCATAGCAATTCAGTGATACAGACTGTGGAACAAAACAAAATATTAGAAGTTAAGTTCACTTGCAGCAAGCACACTTGGAGAGCAACCTAACTAGGATAAAGACAGGTTAAAACAACTAATTCTTAGTTGAGCACCATATTATGCATCCTAAATATTCCTATCTTTAACTGCAAGTCTCACACATAATTTTCCACTGCCTACCGCTACATGCCAATCTTCTTGACTCTTTATTATAGAACCTTGCTCCCATGCATACCATTTTGTCCAATATGACTTCATTGCATTGTTTGGCTATTGATGCTGTGGTGTTTTCTCATTGTTCAGATAAGGTTGGAGAATATTTAGTTAAGATTTAGAGTGAGATTAGGCAAGATCTCACAGGGCAATCCAAAATGCAAATGGCAAGCATGCTGTGTTTCTCCCCTGAAATACAGTCTACACAGTTATTGTGTCAATCAAATTTAATTGTCAGTTAACTAAATTTTGTTGTTATATGACATATGTCCCCCAGGACATAGGCCAGGGTAAATGTCTTGGAGGGCAATTAGGCAGCATTTTAGAACTGTGATGTGAAGGCTTCTTTAGTACAAGATGGCACAAGGTATATTAGTAGAAAGCTAAAGCACTGCAAATTTTGGTTGTATTGCAGGCTATTAATCAGGAGGAAGAGAAGGAGGAGAAAGAGTTGGATTTATACCCCATTGTTCACTCAGAGTTTCAGAGAGACTTACAATCTCCTTCCCTTCCTCTCCCTACAACAGACAACCTGTGGGGTAGGTGGGGCTGAGAGAGCTAACATCTCTTAGGAGAACAGCTTTGAGAGGATTGTGACTGACCCAAGGTCACCCAGCTGGCTGCATGTGAAGGAGTGGGGAATCAAGCCCGGTTCTCCAGATTACAGTCCACCGCTTTTAACCACTACACCAAACTGGCTTCCACCATGAACAACTGCTTCAGAAGAATGAAGATTAATGAATGGTCCAGTGAGAATGTGCATGGAGAAGTTGTTGTGCACATATGACATTTGCATGTGGATGGTAGCTCATGACATTGAGGTGAACAATGTCATGCCCAAAAATATAGGGTGCTTCAAAGCGCACCAGGGACTCCCGGGATTTTGACCACCTCTTGCTTTCCCAGAGAAGAGAGCCATAAGATGCACCATGAGGTCAGGAGAGCAGACAAGCATTTCCACAGAAAGATAACCATTTGTTCTACCTGCCAGGAAGGGCAAGACTGATAGCTGTTGTAAAACATGATCTGATATTGAGATGTGTGGGGTGTGAACCTTGAGATTGGGGTTAACCCTGAATCAGCAATTGGGAAGAGGCTTCCTGCCAGAAAAGGGAGGAAGGGTTAAAAGATTGATAACATCCACTGGTCTTTTTTCAAATGCTGGAGATTAGATTCCCTTGCACAGAGCAGCTGGGGGTCAGGATATGCATTTATTCCATGGACATCCAGTAGGGGATGTCAGAGGTAACTCGGTAACCAGTAGGACTCATAGAGTATTTTCTTTGTCTTGTGCTCTAGCTTAATTCATAGCAATAAAGTTTTCTTGTTTTGGAGAGCAGACTGTGATTTGAACTCCTCCTCACACACCTTAATCACTTGCTCACATGTAGACATGCACACACAGGAGAAGAGCTGAAATAATTGGGACTCTCTGCCCTTTGTTCTTGCTCAGAGACAGCCTTTACATGTCCCCCCAAGTCATTGGTAATGTGAGATTTCTAATTTGGGGTGTCACAAGAAGAAGAGGAACAAACTTTACATTCACATGAACATGCAGTATACATGTAAGCATATATAGACCCAAGGTGGGTTTATGACAAATGCCAGAGCCCCTTCCAAGTTGGACTCTTTGTGTGCCTGTGTGTAATACATTGTTGAGCATCCTGTTAGGCATTTTAATTGGAAAACATATCACTCCACTAGTCCTTAATTTCAGTTACCTGAGGTTGAGTCATTAACATTTATAATAGGACCCAATTGTCCTATTATAAATTCTAATTGTTCCTGCATCCCATGTCCATGAACAGAGCATTGGCACTATTAGCTCTGACAATTACCTGTTAAGGGGAAGAGGCTTAGTTCAATTTGCTTTTCTCTCCTACCGATCTAACAGGTGAATAGTACCATCATAGCACTGATCACACCCTGATCTGGGAAAGAAGTTCTCTGCAAGAAGGGCAAGCAACCTTTGCTTCCATTTAGCTCCACCAAATTGGAGTTGTTGTTTTTGATAGAACTTTGCTCCATGTGTGTGCACCAAAGGTTAACATCAAATATGATGCTGATCACCTTAATCCTAAACAATACATTTGAAAGTACTCATATTGCTATTGATGGGATTTGTTCTTAAGAGGTGTATCTTTGAGGGAGAGGAAGGGCTAAGTATACGAATGTACCATTGTACCACTGCTCACCTTTATTATATTACATTATACTAGGAATAAGGCCTGTTGTGGAAATAAATACAAAGACTCTAGAAACAAAGGTTTTCTCCAGGGGAACTGATCTCTGCCATCTGAAGAGCAGTTGTAATTCTGAGTGATCTCCAGCCCTCCACTGGAGAATGGCAGCAATAGTTCCCCAGGAGGAAATGGCTGGTTTGGAGGGTGGAGTCTATGGCATTGTACCTGCCTGAAGTCCCACCCCTCCTCAAATCCCACCCTCTCCAGGCTCCACTCCTCAAATCTCCAGGAATTTCTCAACCTGGAGGTGGCAGCCCTCTTTTTCTCAGCCAACCACCAACCTACCTTTCTCTGTCCCCTGACTTCAGCTTTCCATCTCCCCCCCACCCCCCGCAGTCTCTACCTAGGAACACTACAGTCTTTCTCCGCAGTGGGGATCCACGCAGGATGGAAGCAACCTCAGCAGGGTATGATGACATAGAGTCCACCTTGCAAAGCAGCCGTTTTCTCCAGGGGAACTGATCTCTACCATCTGGAAAGCAGTTTTAATTCTGAGTGATCTGCAGCCTTCACCTGGTGATTGGCAGCAATGGTTCTCCAAGTAGTCTTTCTACACAGTGGAGACCAAAGCAGATTACATCATTCTCCTCTCTTCCTTTTGATCTGCACAACAACCCTGTGTGGTAGGCTAGGCTGAAAGTCTGTGAGTGGTCTGAAATCACCCACTCAACTTACACAAGAACCTGGGTCTGGCAGACCCTGATCTGAAGTGCTAACTGCTATGTCTAGGGTAGACAATCTCCAGGTGAAGCCTGAAAATCTCCGGGTATCACAACTGAACTTCAGACTACAGATCTCCTCCCACCCCGGAAAGAAAAAATAACTGCTTTGGAGGGTGGGTTCTATGGCATTCTATTCAGCTGAGGCCTCTCCCCTCCCCAAACTCTGGTTTCCTGAGACTCCACCACAGAATATCGAGGAATTTACCAAACTGGAGCTGGCAACCATAGCCAGAACTGGCCCCGATGAGTTCCCCACAAAGGCCTGGAAAGGGCTTCCTTCCTTTGCTGTTTTACTGGCAGAACCAAGCTTGGTTACCTAGCAACAGCCACTGAGAGAAAAGTTAGTCCCACAAGAGCCAAGAAGAAGTGTCTTTGTCAGGAGACACAGCCATTTTGATAGTTTATTCTGTGAGGGAAGTGTCCAGGCTGGCAGTGGGCGGGGGAGAAGAGTGGACCCAGCCAACAGCCAATGGCACATGAGTACTTTTGAGTGGTGGTGATGGAGCACACTGTACAGCCAATGGCTGATGGAGCGCACTGTACAGCCAATGAGAGAGCTGGAAATGGCCAATATGTAAACAAAGGGAAGCAAGATGTTCAGCTGCCATTAAACATTCATTGGTGAATGTTTCAGGGCAGGCTCAGTAAAATATAGGACAGGATAATAATGAGCAGACCACGTGGATCCACCTTTTTTTTAAAAAGCATATGAATATACTAGTTGATTAAAGCCACACACTTGTTTTGATTCAAATAACGGATTTTTTAAAAAATGGCTATTTTTTTTAAAAAAATGATGCTTTATTATCAACATCTAAGGGTGGAAGTCTGGCAAAATGTATCTCCCTTTTAATGAGGAATGGGGAAAGACTGAAAAGTTTAGTTTAATTTGACAGTACAGTCTGGATTTTTTCCCCAAAATCCGTTACACTACATAGTTTAATAAATCCAACTCTTTTGTTCCAATCTGCAGTCTGGCACAAATTCCCAATAGCAATGTCTCCATATGGAAATCTCATCCATTAAAAAGAAAACAAAAAACCAACCCTTCATTAATCACTCCTGCCTCATACCATTGCAGTTCTGATTAGTGGAGAATTGGCCCTATATGTCAGTATTAGCCAGGAACTTTAAAAATATATATATTGAAGAGCTACATTGTTGGACTTGACACCCCCCCACACACGCACACCTTCACAAGCAGAAGGGCATTTCCACTCATGCATGGTGTGTGTGTGTGCATTCGTGTGTGCGACTTCTCCTGATTTCTCCTTCTTGCTTGACCCCTTATGCTACACAAAAAGCTGTTTGCAGCCCATTTCACACATCTTGGAATACATAGGCTGGGTCTGAGGTCCCCATTCTTTGTCATAGTCAGAGGTGAGTTGTGGGTTCTCCTCAGTTCCTGTGCTCGTTTTGGTCAGGAGGACTATGATGCACCTGTAGAAGGGGGTTTAGACTTTCTCTTTGCATCATTTCCCAGATTTGAAAGTTGGCATTTCTGGGATACAATTTTAGCTTTACCTACATAAGAACATAAGAAAATAAGACAAGCCAATGTTGGATCAGGTCAATGGCCCATCTAGTCCAACACTCTGTCACACAGTGGCCAAAAATACCAGGTGCCATCAGGATGTCCAGCAGTGGGGCCAGGACACTAGAAGCCCTCCCACTGTTGCCCTTCCCCCCAAGCACCAAGAATACAGTGCATCACTTGCCCCATCCTGAGAGTTCCTATCTATACCTTATGACTAATAGCCACTGATGGACTTCTGCCCCATATGTTTATCTAATTCCCTCTTGAAACTGTCCATGCTTTTAGCTGCCACCACCTCCTGTGACAGTGAATTCCATGTGTTAGTCACTCTTTGGGTGAAGAAGTACTTCCTCTTATCTGTTCTAACCCGACTGCTCAGCAATTTCATAGAGTGCCCACGAGTTCTTGTATTGTGAGAAAGGGAGAAAAATACTTCTTTCTCAACCTGCTCTATCCCATGCATAATCTTATAAACCTCAATCATGTCACCCCTCAGCTGTCGTTTCTCTGAGGTAAAGAGCCCCAAGCGTTTTAACCTTTCTTCATAGGGAAAGTGTTCCAACCCTTTTATCATTCTAGTTGCCCTTCTCTGCACTTTTTCCAATGCTATAATATCCTTCTTCTTTTTTTAAAGACAGGAACATTTGTTATTTTCATAAGATGACAGTGGAAGAAAATATTTTGTCTGAGCTCATCTGATAAGGAAAGAATTATTTTGAAGAATGTTTTGACACTTTTTATGGCTTTCTTTCCACTCTCAGGTTGACATATCAATATTAATTTCACTTGGCAATACGGCAGTTTGGTAAAAGAAGGCAGAACAACTTTTCAAAAGACTGATATTACAGTTCTTTTCATTTGATACCTCATAAACACTCCTAGTCTTAAACATTCCCTGTACAATCAATAATAAAAGATCACTTTCGTGTAGTTTCAGATTGGTGAGTGATTCCTGTACAAATGAAAATAACTTCCCAAAGCTGCTTGTTTTCATTGTTTGCTATATTTTTAAGAGGCTGTGCAGCACTTTCAGTATACTGAATCTAGACTGCAACTCTTTTTTTTTTTTAACGTGGCATAAAATGCTGGCCTTAGAACTCATGGCAGTCTATCAAAATTTCCTCAGAGCAACTGTTCTGCACATTGAAGCTTTGGAGACAGAGATGGGCCAAATTCAACAGACAGTTAAAAGGAGCACTACATCCGCAGAGACTCACAGTTTGGGGGAGGCTCAAAGCCTTGCTGTTTGTGTGGGGGCAAATCACCAGCAGATGTCAAGGCACAGCTTCCCTGAATGAAATCATGGAAAATAAAGGCAATGAACAAGCTGAAGTCAATCCGTTAGATATTGTCATGAAATTTAGCTAATGTAGGGGAATGAATATTAAATATGATGTGAGTATTTTAAATCAGACAACATAATCTCCCAGCATTCTTGCAGTCTTTCCTGGATTTCACATCAGAGAAAGAGAAACAGGTGTTATCACAAGGGACAAGCCTTCATTGGAGTTTTTAGAAGCTGTCCAAAACACATTCATTTGTTTTTCAGATCTCTCCTGCAACTGCCTGAGACTTTACAGAATAATTATAAACTGAGTTACACCCTTCTAAACGCATAAATGTCTTTGGGATTGTACTGTTAACTCCTGTTGTTTAGAATTATAGAGCAGAATAGCTTTGCTAATTCAGGACCTGCTCACTATGAGAATCATCTGAATAAGCTCTGTGTTCCATCAAAGTACCAAAGGAATAACACAGCTAGGCTACACGCGGACAGGGGCATCGGGGAAGAACACAGCACCTATATCTGACTTGCGTTCAGGGTGCCACCTGGCTTGTATCCAAGGTGACATTAACCTGCCTGGTATGGAGCGGTCCCTCCACTAGAACCAGTTGACATTATCTTGTTTCTAGGTTGTACGGTGGTGATTCCCAACCAAGAATTGATAAACAAGCTTCTTTGGCAGTGCAGCGGCACAAGGAGTATTAGCCACTTCTCCCAGATAATGTGGATAGTTAGTGAGCAGCAACTGGAAATGTCAAAGGCCAGTAGCAGCAAAGCCAAGGAGAAACAAACACCTGAATCTGCTTTCTGCTAATTCAGACCATTCTTCAATCTTCGATCAAATGCAGTATTAACTGCTCAGGCTGGCAGCATTTTGCCAGGGTCAGAGGTGGAGGTCCTCCATCTATTTCTTGTGTCTTTTATCTGCAGATACTGGGGATTGAACGCAGGACCTTCTGTGTCCTAAACTGGAGCTCTACCACTGAGCCACAGCCCCTGTTCTCTCTCTGATGGCAGAGACTTGAAATGTTTTATAGACTCTTCTGGAGCAGAGGTCAGTGCAGTAGCGAGAGGTCAGGTCTAGTCTTCAGAGGAGCACTGAGGTCACAGTTTAGGTGTTCACCTTTCTCCAGGCTCACAGATAGCACAGACTGCACTGGCCAAACAAACTAGATGAACCAGCAAAGCTCTTTTCTGCTCCCACGGCTTGTAACCTGTTGAGAAATAGACTACACTTGTTCCTGGGTTTCATCCAGTTAGGTTAATTGAGCCTGATACCTCAAACAATAATATTTGCTCAAGCAATAATCTGACTCAGTACTAGGACCACAGCCGCCAGCCTGGCTCTTAATTATTGCTGTGCTTCCATATTGCAGGCTCACAGGCTCCATTGCTCCCACCAGGTGGGGGAGGAACCGGGGAGGGTCTAATGGTCTGGCCTAATGATGAAGGGGGTTGACTGCCCCATGGTCTGGCAAGTCAGGAGCATTGTCTGGAGCTGAAACTTAAGGGCAGGTCCTTTTGTCAAGGCCTCAGAATCCTGGGTCTCTGGGTCTGAAGGGGAGGGTCCAATTGTGCCAGGTGTTCCCTGAGCTCCCTCATCTTCCCCCAGGGTACTCCCTGGCTTTTCCTGCTCACTCTTAGATGAGCAGTCCATTTCTACATCCAAACCTAGCTCAGGAGAAGTACTGATAGCTCCTCGCCTAAATCCTTCATAGGACTTCCAGCAGAGAGAGCTTAGGGAGAACACCTCACTTTCTAGTCCTTCTCTTTGTTAGACAGACCCTGCCAATGTCTTGCCCTTGACAGACTGTGATGAAGAAAAGATTTCATGTCTCCAAAGATCCACAAAATGAAGGTCAAAGTTCACTGAGAATGTTCTTTTATCCTTCATCTCTGTGTGTCTGTTGGGCTATAGGACCCTTTCTCTTTTAGTCTTCTTAAAGACTGCAAATAGAAAACTGGACAGAAGAAGTAAACACTTTCAGAATATTTATAGTATTCTAAGAACTTGAGATGTGTATATACATTTTCCAGCTGCATGTAAATTTTATGTCAGATCAGCACTGTGGACATTTGGAAACCAATTCATAAATTTACACATGGCACCAGAACATAAAAGTGAATGGAAGACAGAAAAAATTGGGGGGTGGGGGGGGTGGGCTAACTGGTTCCAAAACTATTCACACTATGACATCAAAATAATATATTTTTTCACACTGAGGCACACTTTGCCCCAGTGTCACAGAGTGGACAGATCAAAATATTTGACCTTTTAAAATGTATAATTGCAGTAATATTGTTGGTCTCATGACCTGGATGGCCCAGTCTAGCCTGATCTTGTCAGATAGGAACATAAGAAGAGCCTTGCTAGATCAGACCAATGGTCCTTCAATCCAGCATCCTGTCTCACAGTGGCCAATCAGTTCCTCTAGGCAGCCAACAACAGGGTACAGAGGCTGAGGCCTTCCCCTGGCTCTGGGATTCAGGTGCTTAGTGCCTCTGAATGTGGAGATTCCCTTGAGTCACCATGGCGAGTAGCCATTGATATTGTCCTCTGTGAACCTATCTAGTCTCCTTTAAAGCTGTTTGTTCCTGTGGCCATCACTCCACTGAATTCAATGAATTTCTCATTTTATCATGGTGTCTGAATGCAGTCTTATATTACTGAATAATTATTTATTGAATATTTTCATCCCCTGCCTCTTTGCATTTGGTAATACACATTTTGATTCCAGTATGATTTAATTTAAGTGTTTCAAAATGCTAGGTTTATTTAATAAATCTTCTAAATAGGGATAGGCCTGTGACAGGGGCATTCAATACAAATTTTGATGGTTTGCTAATTACTGCAAATTTGCTTCCATTTCCAAGCTTCCTGCAGTTTCCTCATCACACATTGTCCTTTCTTACCTTTTTCTATTCTCTACCTTGTCTGGTTTTCCTGTTTATTGAATTATTTCTGTTCTGTGTGAAAAACTTCAAACACGAACATCGGTCCAAAGTTTAAAAGGGATAGCAGTACATAAGTGTACTAAATAAAATACATGACACAGACTAGTATTTAAATTGACCCGTTTCTAACAAAGTCACTTTGTAAACACAGCCAGTCCCAAGTGCGCACATTATAGCTTGCAATAATGTATTCTGAATTCCATCACAGTCAACAAACACTTCATTCCTTTATGTTTCTTTGGAATGTATTTCCTGTTACAGGGATACTGGGGGGAAAAACCCTTCCCTTGTAATGGCACTCCAAGAGTTTGTGTATGTTAGTAGGTCAGATCCCGCTCTGCTCATGTCACAGCAGTCAAACTACATCCTTGCTGAACATCCATTGTAGTTAATAACTTATTTCTGTTACAACTGCTTTAAACAATGTAATTTATTTATTTATTTATTTATTTATTTATTTATTTATTTATCTATCATTTCTATTTGTATCCCGCCTTGCCAGACACACTGGCTCAAGGCAGCTCACAGGGTTAAAATAGCTTAAACAATACAGAGTTAAAACAAGTAAAAAATACAATACCAAATTAAGACAACAGTTTACAAGTAAAAAAAAAAGTTTAAAAAACCCAATTTGGTTCCTAAAGGAGCAAACACAATATCATTTGATACTTAGAAATAATACACTGAATACATTCACGGATACTGTCCTTCAAGCACAATTATCAATCTGGGACAGATTGTCTAGCATACATTATAATAACTTGGTGATCAGTCCTGCAGAACTGTGGTGATTTCCTCTGGTACCAGCAGAATCACCTCTTGTGTCATCTGGAAGCTCCGGAGAAAAATGCCAGTGTTAGTGGAAGAGCTGTGTAGGGTCCAGCATACAAGCTTTGATAGCATATGCTCAAGATTTTGTGTGCTCCACTTACCTTGTTTTACAACAGTGGTTCTTGATCATCAATCCACCGTCATCCAAGCCTCCTCAAAGGGGGGGGGGGACATTAAAAACAGCACTCCAGGAAAGACATCTATTTGTATCAGTATATATGATACATAGGTCCCAGGCAAGGCAACTATTTGTGTCAATATATTTATGATATATGCATGTGATACACAGGTCTGAGGCATACATTCAGTGACACCCTTGTACCTGAAGGCTATCTATCAACTTCTTAGTTTTAGCTTTGATATTAATAGACAACTTTAGTGTCAAGTCTTTATGAACTGTGTTGCTCAAGCAGTCCCATTTGTTGCCAGTACTGAAGGCACACTTGACTAAACAAGAAGAGGAGAATGGTAAAAAGAGATTCTGTGCATGAGTCATTAGCTGAGGGTAATTTCCGGTAATTTAATCACAGAGCCACACGGACTGCTATCCGAAGTTGCATATCATTGCTGCTGGTGAGTTTGGAGCTCTATTATATCCTAGTGTAGGTCTACTTTCACATATTCTAACTTATATAAGACAAGAAAAGGGACCCGTGATATTCGCGGGGTAGGCTCTGGTGATGTCTCTCCCCCCCCCAGCTCCGGCGATCACCTCCTCCCCCCACAGCCCCAGCAGCAGTACCCGAGCAACTTCGAGCCATCGGGCCCGCCGATCTCATCTCTCCCCCACCTCGTCTCTCCCCCCCAGCAATCTCCTCTGCTGCCGCCGATCTCCTCCTCCCCCACCCAGCTCCAGCGATGTCCCCCTCCTCTGCTGCCACTGATCTCCTCCTCCCTCCACCCCCCGGCTCCAGAGGCGAGGCCCGAGCGGCTTCCAGCCACCGGGCCCGCCGATCTCTTCCCCCCAGCTCCGGCAATCCTCATCCTCCATTGATCTTCTCTCTCCCCCCCCGGCTCCAGTGGCGAGGACTGAGTGGCTTCCAGCCGCCAGCCACCGCAGAGTTCCCAGAGTGTTACTTTTGGGGGGATTTAGATCTCCCCCCTCCACTTTTTAAAACTTTTTAGATTTTTCTGCACACGTGGGGACTGCCCCACATGCGCAGGAAAGTCTTCCTGCCCCCCAGGTGCCCCCGATGTGTGGATTTAGATATCTGCATGCAGGGGGCCACTTGGGAATTAGATATATAGATGGTTGAGGCAGTCAGGAAACTCCATATTTTGCAAATCAGAGTACCTGTCTTTTAAATCAATCTGAAAATTCTCAAAATGTTCAGCAATGATCATCCAGGTGTTGTCAGACAAGGAGCTATCTAAAATCCTGACTGCAGGGCTGGTGTCAGAAGACCCTGAGATGGGGCAGCTGCCAGGGCCCCTTGTGGGGCCCACTGCTGTTGCCTCCCACCCAGGCACCTCCCCTGCTAGTTGCTTGCATGCCTTTTTTCATCCATTTGCTTGTAGTGTTCTGCCACCCATGCTCCCAGTTGCCCAGGATCAGTGGGGGAAGGGATACGGTACACGGAGGCAATGCTGCTGGTGGCCATAGCAGCAGCATTTCCAGCTACGTGCAATGACTAGGGCAGTTTATTATTTATTGCCTTAAGATATTTTTATGCTGCCTTTCTACCTAATCAGTGTCTCCAAGGCTGTTCAAATAAAGCATTAGAACAATTAAAAACAATATTAAAATATAAAATAATTCAATAAAAACAAATGATAAAACAATACTGTTGGGGAAAGGGTAACTAAGGCAACTAAGCAAGGTCAGTGGGAGGGCTTACAAGTGGGATAAGGATACACAGGCAGGTGGAGGTACATAGGTGGGAGATGGACAGGTATGGGTGGGAACTGGTGGTGGGCGGATAGGGCCTCTAGGCTCTGCCTGCCCAGGGCCCCTCAAAATCTGAAAACAGCCCTGCCCAAATGTCCTACGTATTTATAAATGGCCCCGTGATGTCTAGATCCCCTGGTTCAGAATCACTCTCTTATGAGCATATACATCCCTTAAGTACAGAACAGTTTCAAATGTCTTTAGAGAACTGAAGATAAAAATCTTTATTTTAAAAAATACATAATGTTACTTTGCAAATCATTGCATTCAAGCCCTGAACATTTCATCATCCCTCTTCTTTCTCCGCTATTTTCTTCTCTAGCAGAGCATAAAAAGCCAAAAGGAGCAGTTGCTTCCATGTTTCTCCTTCCTATTCTCCCCAACACCTTCCAGAAATTATCCTTGTGCAACAGGGCTATCCACAATGTTAATGATGACATCTCATTTCAGGAGTACACCAGCCAATGAATAAATTCATGAAGTTTAACCTCTCGGTGACCCCATTTCTACCAGCTTTTTGATCTAGTCCCACCCCACCTCATTAACTGGCTTGGAAAAAAAGCTGCCCTGTAGAGTCAGATCTGATCTTGCCCGATCTTTATAACAGGAAAGGTGAAGTGGGGGGAAGGGAACATGCTCCAACATATGCAATGTGGAAAAGATCAGCTGTGCCTCTGGAAACTTGCCAGTTTTATTTTTTCCTTCATCCCTGCTAATGGATGCACAGTGTAATTTCTACACAGAACAATACTTCCCAG
Organism: Gekko gecko; assembly: GCA_029375565.1. Classification (NCBI taxonomy): domain Eukaryota; kingdom Metazoa; phylum Chordata; class Lepidosauria; order Squamata; family Gekkonidae; genus Gekko; species Gekko gecko. Next base: position 82,539,211 of record JAPDNY010000010.1, on the reverse strand, counting down.
GTTAGAAATGAAACTGACATTATAATGACAGGCAGCCTTTGTGTTGTGAGCTGAGTATAGATTCTGTTTCAAGGATACGCTGAAAATACCTTCTGAGGTTAAATTTTGTAGTCAACATCCGCTGTCATTTAGCATCCATTAAAATAAAATACTGTGTTATAATTTGCACATCACTGTCAAAAATGGGTCTGGCACAAGGCATTCTATGTATGGCACCTGTTTTGTGTCTGGGATGTTTCTGTTGCACCTGGGGCTGGGAAACAAAAAGCCTTGCCAATTTTGTGCCCTATCTTGGTTTCAGAGGCAAAACAATTCTCAAACCTGTTAGGCTATGCCCATCTGTTGATTTCAAAGGAATAATTTAAAATGAATTTGATCATCAATTTAACACAGTTGGTCAATTCATCTGTTTCATTTTCTAGCCTGAGGTTATTCATGCAAAGGATCAATGTGTGTGAAAACATAACGTGCGAGTAAGCATTATTAAGTAACCAATTTCCTATATTGTACTACAGGACATAATACAAACAAGCAAGCTATGTATACTACACATCATCATCATCAATCATCATCATCATCATCATCATCATCATCATCATCATCCAGAACTGCTTGCTCTCTATTTGGCAACAAATTCTGACTATTCATCACATTTTCCCCCAGCTCTTCTTTAGTGGAGCTCAAGGTTATATCCACGTCCTCCTTGAACTTATGCTTACAACAGCTCTATGAGATATGCTGAAACAGAATAATTCTAGCATAAGGGTCCAAGTGAATTTCATGACCAAGAGAGGATTTGTATCGGGGGGGGGGGCACACACACACATTCAATTGAATATTCCAATCTAATATTCATTGTACTAGTTGTTGAGATTCACTCACACATTTGTGCAGAGCCTCTGCTTACAGACAGCAGAACAGAGGGATAGAGACTGTAGAGCTGCTGCATCAAAGCTGTTATGTCACAGTTTCACTGTCCACTTGTGTTAATGTTTTGTTAAAGCACAATGAAGTACATCAAGGTTGTAGTCTGGTGGGAACTGACAGAACATGCTTTTTCTCACATGGCACAAACCTGATTGAACGGTACCATTTTGGGATAGCTTGCTTGAAAGAACCTCAATCTCAAACTCTTTCCCTGTGAGTAGAAACCATATAGAGGGGAGAAGGCTTTGGGTGTTACAATGAGTTTGATTAAGTCAGCTACTGAAAAGGTACTTGTCACATATTTCAACATATGGTGAGTTTGTTTGTTTGTTTAAAAAATGAAATGGCTTCAAAATACAAAGCAAAGGATGATGCCCACATGGAAAAAAATGAAAAGGTGAGGAGGAAGTTTAATTTTAGTAAAATAACTCTGGACAGTATATTATACAACTAATAATTTTCTTGTATTTGTATATTTGTTTGTTTCCATTATTTATAGTCCATCTTTCTCACTGGGACTCAAGGCAGATTACAGAGTGAGGGTTGTTTTTTTAACTTAGCAATTCGTTTCAAGAAAGTCCAGGCTACACAGTTTTTTGAGATCAATGATTAATGAGAGAATGACTAATAACTTGAGAGAAAATAACTTGAGAGAGAGGGTGGAGGGATACAGGCAGCATATATCCAGGTATTTTACAGAAATTATTGTTGGCAGAGTTTAAATATGCAAAGGAAGTGGAGCACTGACTGTTTAGAGAAACAGAAGTGGGTTTATTATAGAAGAACAAGCTGTTATAAAACATACAGAGGGAGAGCCTAAACTAACTAGTCTACCTTCTACAGGAGTAGGAAGTCTCCAGAAGAGCCTATCAGGAGACAGCAAGGACACAATTTGAAAAAAATGGGAAGTCCCTAGTCTAGCTATGCTAACTACAGGTCCTTCAACTGTCCCCCTGACCTTTAGATCTTCTTCATAAGGCTGCACTATAGACTTTGCATATTCCAACAATTATCTCCATATTGTCTTTCTACCAAACCCCCCCCTTCTATGTATTGTCAAAGATTCCTGGGCATTTTGTTATATCCCAATGAGATCATTTGAGTTGTGGTCAGGACCACTGACTGCTGCCTTGCATGAACTGATGGTATGACCTAACATGCTCTGAACATTCCTTTTTGTCACTACATTACAAATTGGTGGGCACCATATTGTATTGGTTGTAGCGGGCAAACCATTCACCATATTTAATCATACCGAACAACCCCAGCTAAGCATCTAAAGGGCATTACAGTTCCCCAGAACACAGTTTGAGTATGAATTAATGAGGTCTATTCCTTCTGGACATAGACTTCAAGTGGCTAAATCTAGGTATTGACATTCTTGGATGTTTGGAGAATACTGTGGTGAGTAAAAGTTTGAGAAATGGAGTAAAAATGTTCACCTATAGATCCTAAATCTGAGAATGTGACTAGTAATTATTGCCCCCGTCTTCTCCCTGCACATAATACACAATTCCTTTGTTTCTGGTCTATAAAAGAACAATGTATGACTTAGAGCAATATTAAAAACATACTGTGAAACACCACACCAAAATGAGGGGGAGCACCTGGTAGAGCACTTAGCAACATTATCCCAGGAAGCGTAAAAGAAGAACAAAAACATAATGCCGCAGTCACATACAAGGAGGAAATAGTCTTTACAAAAAACAGCTATTTCAAGGAGTTAACAGTTTCTCTACACCTTTACTAAGTCCATCCCTGCATCTGAATATGAATAAACTACTCTCTCACCTGGGTGGTTTTTGGCTTTCAAAGTACATTAGGCCATTTTGTAACAATTTACATCAATGATCAATTGCATTTACTGCATTTCTTGGTATTTAGAGTTCAAGGAATCTGTTGCTGAGCCAGAGAGACACATATCACTATGTTTGGGGCATCTGTTGTTTCAACAGACAGCCTAGTTAAGTAAGTGTCCTTGATTAAGCATGCGAAGTAGAGTTGCAAGTATACAAAGCTATTTCAATATAGAAGACAGGGTTTTTTTAAAAAAAGAAATGTAAATTGAATCTATATCTATGCTAACTTGATAACATAGATTCAAGGACTGTAAATGTTTCATGGCATCACACCATCAGTGTAGAAATGTCTCAGCAAGCACTGTTCTAGGCTATGCATTTGTAGAAAACAAATGACAAAAGCCTATTATTTGCCATTTGTTTTGAAAGGAAACAAGTAGAATTTTAAAAAACCTTTGTTTCAATGTGAAGAAGGAAAGTAGGCTTTTATACCCTGCTTTTCTCTGCCTACTTATATCTTTTTTTTCTTTACCTGCTTATATCCTGCTTTTCTCTACCAAAACAGCTTACAATCACATTCTCTATCCCTCAGCACAACAGGCACCCTGTGAGGTAGGTGAGGCTGAGAGAGTTCTAAGAGAACTGTGACTGGCCCAAGGTGACCCAGCAGGCTTCATGTGGAGGAGTGGGAAATCAAACCCGGTTCTTCAGGTTAGAGTCCACCACTCTTAACCTAATCCTGGCTGTCTGTTTAGAGAGCTCAAGCAGGGCTCAGACTGAAAGGGAAGAGGAAATAAAAATGATAGACAAGCTTTACCTCTTTCCAATCAAGGAAATCACTGCCAATGGATGTAGAAATTATGGTTGTCAACTCTGGGCCAGGTGACCAGTTGGCCACTGTGTGAAACAGGTTGCTGGTCTAGATGGACCACAATTAAACAGATCTTGCAGCAGAAGAAAAGGCTGTGGCTACATCAGTATTTCCAACTTGGGGGCATTCACACATTGCAACAAGCTGCAAGTAAACTATTCTACTCTTCAGGTTTGGGCATTTTGAAATTATTTGAAATATTTTCAAGTGTCTTTAGCTACTTTCTGAGTTTCTCTGACATTCCCTTATACCCTACTTTTCACATTTATGGCATGAACAGATTTTGACAGTGATATGTCTGATCCTTTGGTAAGACATACCACTAAACATCAAAGGAAGAACTGGTCCAGGTCTATCCTACAAAAGCTTGCAGAGAAAGTGAGCTCCTTATAAATACTGGGGGATACTTTAAAAAGTGGGGATTGGAGCCCTTGTCTCTAGGCAAACTCAAGATCTATACCAGTGTGTGCAGAAAATTCCTCTTCAGTTCAGTTAAGTATCTTTGTTTAGTAACCTGGCTTTAGAAAAATATTATGACTTTTTCAGATGACCCTTATAGGACAGGTGCTGACGGTGCCTTCCTTTTAAAACTCTTGCATTGTGTTTGTATCAGAAGGCCCTTCTGAATCATTGACCTCAGCCTGGATTTACAGGATACCTAGGTCTCTGTAGAAGAGCACAGTCAGCGTAAACAAACACTGGGCCTTTCTTTTCTCTTGAGCTCAAAAGTGGTTTTGTGGTTTTTACAGAAACTGATCATTATTTCAGTTTCTCTGTTGAACAGCAGCACAATGTGTGTGTGTGTGTGTGTGTGTGTGTGTGTGTGTGTGTGAGAGAGAGAGAGAGAGAGAGAGAGAGAGAGAGAGAGAGAGAGAGAGAGAGAGAGAGAGTTGGAAGAGATGCATCCACTTTCTGTATATGTTTAACTCTTTTTACACTGTGCATACAAAAAAAATCGTGTTTACCCTACTCATACATTTTCCATTGTGTTTTCAAAATTGATGGAGCAACACCCCTTTTGGCCTGTTTCTCAGTATGACCTTGAGAGACTGCGGTGCTCTCTAGCAAACCCAAGAGAGCTGAGGAGCCTTGGTGAAATGAACTGTGAAACCCTTCAGTGAGACACAGCAAGGACATCTTAAAGTTCACATCCATTAAACCCAGAGATAGTTCAAAAGGATGAACAAAAGGGAAAGTCCCCACTGGTAGTCATCATAGTTGCCCTCCCTTGCTTATGCCCAACCTTATTACCTAGGGGCTTGAGAAGATGTAAACAGATATTTAAGGGGAGGCAGATGAGCTAAGGCTCTTCTTGAATTTGGTGAACTTTCCCAAACAGTTTCCTTTGATACTAACTTGGCAAATGTCTGCAAAACTTCTTCTTCTGAAGGCTGCATTGGGAAACAACCCTCCTCTGGAATTCTTTTGAAAGTATTAATAAGGTCACTTGATTTTTGATTTTAAAAAATCCACTTAATCAAAAGGGCAACTTTTGATACAAAAAATAAAATTCATGGAAAAATAAAATTCAAATAACCAATGTAAAGATAATAATAAATCATTTCTGTCTTAATCCTTCCTTTCCACATTATGATACAATCAGGTTGGCCAGAGCTATAGAGACCCAAAATAGGGCCTCAGTCAAGTATCTGTCCTACATACCTCTGTTAAGGACCAAAGCAGATGAGACATAGGAAGATCCATTACTGGGAACAATTTTCTTCATCAGTACCAGCTGTGGGAGGGCCTGTTTAGGTTAGGACCATGGTGCTGAATTAACCCCCATACTATTTTTACAAATTCAAATAGCCCTACTACCTGACTAGTTGCCATGTTAATTGAATGCATGGAAAAGAAGGGCAGGCATGAGCACACTGGCCCTATCCCATAAGTGATTGCTGGCACATGAACATGGTACTTATGTGTGGTAGAAGCATCCATGTGTACACTCCCTCCCTGTAACTGGCAACATTTGGAAAGCAGTGTAGCCAACCATGGGGAGGGAGCATACTCACAGATACTTTATATATCTGTATAAATAGGGAATTGGCCAAAAAGACTGACACAACCACTTTTGACTTTAAAGGGGGAAACTTCTCTATGAGGGGACATGTGAGGAGGAAACTGAAAGGAAAAGTAGAAGGGGTCAAAACCATTGGGGAAGCTTGGAGACTATTTAAAACTACAATCCTAGAAGCTCAGAAAAAAATATATACCGCAGGTTAGGAAAGGCACAAATAGGTATAGAAAAAAGCCTGCATGGTTGACAAATAAAGTAATAGAAGCTATAAAAGGTAAGAAGGATTCCTTTAAGTGGTGGAAAGCTAGTCTCAGTGAGGCTGATAGAAGGGAACACAGGCTGTGGCAAACAAAATGCAAGTCTGTGATCAGGCAGGCAAAAAGGGACTATGGGGAGCATATAGTGAAAAACATAAGGACCAACAATACAACTTTCTTCAAATACATTAGAAGCAGGAAACCAGCCAGGGAGGCAGTGGGGCTTTTGGATGACCAAGGGGTAAAAGGATGATAGGGAAATGGCTGAGAAGCTGAATGCATTTTTTGCCTCTGTCTTCATTGTGGAAGATGAGAAGTGCTTGCCCGCTCAGGAACCGCTGATTTCAGCAGGGGTGTTGAAATACCTGAGTCAGATTGCGGTGACTAGAGAGGAGGTCCTACGACTGATAGACAACTTAAAAACTGATTAATCATCAGGCCCGGATGGCATACGTCCGAGAGAGTTCTGAAAGAACTCAAATATGAACTTGTAGATCTCCTGACAAAAATATGTAATCTTTCATTAAAATCTGCCTCCATTACTGAGACCTGGAAGGTAGCTAATGTCACTTCCATCTTTAAAAAGGGTTCCAAAGGAGATCCGGGAAATTACAGGCCAGTCAGTCAATACCGGGCAAGTTGGTGGAAACTGTTATTAAGGAAAGAATTAGTAGGCACATTGATAAACAAAAACTATTGAGGCAGACTCAGCATGGGTTCTGTAAAGGAAGATCTTGTCTCACTAACCTGTTAGTGTTCTTTGAGTGGGTGAACAAACATGTGGACAAGGGGGACCCAATAGATATTGTTTACCTTGACTTCCAGAAAGCTTTTGATAAAGTTCCTCATCAAAGGCTCCTAAGTAAGCTCAATAGTCATGGTATAAAAGGACAAGTCTTTTTGTGAATCAAAAACTGGCTAATTAATAGGAAACAGAGAGTGAGTATAAATGGACAATTTTCTCAGTGGATGGTGGTAAGCAGTGGGGTACCGCAGGGAACAGTATTCGGTCCAATGCTTTTTAACTTGTTCATTAATGATTTGGAGTTGACAGTAAGCAGTGAAGTGGCTAAATTTGTGGATGATACAAAGTTGTTCAGGGTGGTGAAAATCTGGGAGGATTATGAGGCACTCCAAAGGGATCTGTTGAGGATGGGCAAGAGGGCATCAATGCGGCAAATGGGGTTCAATGTGGCCAAGTGCAAGGTGATGCACACTGGAGCCAAAAATCCTAACTATAAATACACGTTGATGGGGTCCAAGCTGGCAGATACTGACCAAGAGAGAGATCTTGGAGTCATAGTAGATAACTCACTGAAAATGTCAAGACAGTGTGCGACTGCAATAAAAAAGTCCAATACTATGCTGGGGATTATTAGGAAGGGTATTGAAAACAGATCAGCCAATATCATAATGCCCCTATATAAATCAATGGTGCGACCTCATTTGGAGTACTATGTACAGTTCTGGTCATGGCACCTCACAAAGGATATTATAGCTTTGGAAAAAGTGCAGAAGAGGGCAACTAGAATGATAAAAGAGTTGGAACACTTTCCCTATGAAGAAAGGTTAACACACTTGGGGCTCTTTAGCTTGGAGAAATGACGGCTGAGGGGTGACATGATCGAGGTTTATAAGATTATGCATGGGATACAGCAGGTAGAGTAAGAGGTACTTTTCTCCCTTTCTCACAATACAAGAACTCATGGGCACTCAATGAAATTGCTGAGTGGTCGGATTAGAATAGATAAAAGGAAGTCCTTCTTCACCCAAAGAGTGATTAACACATGGAATTTGCTGCCACAGGAGGTGGTGGCAGCTACAAGGAGGTGGTGGCAGCTACAAGGCTCTGTTTTCTTGGTGCTTGGGGGGGGTCAACAGTGGGAGGGCTTCTAGTGTCCTGGCCCCACTGGTGGACCTCCTGATGGCACCTGGATGGGCCGTTGGCCTGATCCAACATTGGCTTCTCTTACATTTTTATACTTCCTCTGTGTAGGCATCTGTCATGGATCAGCCAAGCCCAGCAGAGCAAAGGGATGCAGAGAACTCCTCTGAGAAAGAAGGAGTCAACATTCCTGACCCAAACTCACAGCCAGTGGCAGAGGTACTGTAGGAGTAGGCAGTCTCTGAGAGGCCAGATATAGATGCTCAGCCAGAATCCAGTATACTGGTCCCTCAGCTTCCCAAACCTGGGCTATCAACAGAGAGCCAGTTGCCAGTCAGTTCACTCCCCTCATCACCAGAGCCTTGGGAATGCCATCAGAAGATTAGGAAATACCTTCAGGCTAGAAGGTGCAGTGCCCATCTAGCAGCATAGCACTGACCCAGCTTCAACAATGATGATGAGTGCTTGCAGGAGCAGGACTGAGGCAGCTGGCAGGTGCATGATGCAATATAGGTGTTTAACAGTGTCGGGCTTAAAAACAACAGAGAAGAGAGTAGCTGTGTGGAAGCAATTTGTTTGTTGCTTACTGACTTTGCTACATATTGTCTGGATAGATTTATTTATGTCTGACCTCTGCCTGTATTGCTGAAACCTTCTTTTTGGATTTTCCCTTTGGACTTGAAGCTGTGAGTGTTGCCTAACCTGTGCCTGAACTTTCCAACTGTATTTTAACCCACTCTGATATTGAGAAACCAACTCTGTGTGCTTGCTGTGTGTCAGCAGTCAGGACAGCACCATGCTCACAAGCAAGTGATCACACAAAAGGTGGGGTACTTGTATCTGCTTCTCCACTCATTCAGTCAAGGTGTAGATGGGTTATGTGTATAGGATATTTACCCAATGGAGGGAAAATTTACAGGTAACTCATGTTTTCTTCAGTGGGGCAAGTATCAGCTTGGGTGGGGGGAGTTCTTTTTTAAAAAAATCTTTCTTTGATCCTGATCCATAATGGGGCCTCACACAGCACTACGTTAGCTTCTGAAATTGCTACAAAAGAACACAGGTTCAGAATTTCTCCTTTGTCATGATGTATGGTTTTCTTTGACTCCAAACCCATCAAATTCCTTTCTGCCTGCTCTTCTGCTTGGGGACTAGAAAAGATAAAATCTCTGGATATTTTGATCTCCTTGTTCACATGAGCTAGACTGAACTAAAATGTTATTGCTCTAAAAGCCAAAAAATCCCAGCTGGCAACTGTGTCCATTAATCCACAGCCAGAACACAGTAATAATTTAACTGTTCAAAATTAATAGGGAAAATTGGCAACTCCAGTGAAGTTAATACATAATTTCCACAATTTCATGTGCTAGTGCAACTTTCCCCAATATACTATAATCTAGGACTATTCAGATCTCACCATTTCTCTATACAGGTACAGTGAAACAGAGGCTGAGTTCAGACTGGCAGTATGAAGCGGAAGGGAGTCATTGCAAAAAAGACCCAGAACAAACTGTTCTGGGTTTTCCTGGTCACACTGCACCGACTGATGCGGGAGCATACCGGGAGAAGATGTGAGGGAGCGTTCAGACTGCTGGTCCAGAGGCGTGGCTGTAAACAGCTTTTTCCTAGTAATTTGGCTATGTGCGCATGTGCACATATGCGCTCATGTGCATCAGGGCAATTTGGGAAGGTAGAGTGGAGCACAGCCAATCATATCACTGCTGCCTCTCCAGGGGAATCAATTGCACCTTATGTGCTGAAACACCCGGCGGACATTATGATCGTGGGTTGTTCCCGGCTTTTTGGGTTAGTGTTCACACTTCCCAGAAGCGGAATGAAGTGGGATAAAGGCGCTCTCTGGGATTTGCTACCACTTTCACCAGATATCTTTTAAACGCGGGAGCGAAGCGGTACACGATGGGTTGACTACAGGTGGGGAACGCCAGACAGATGTGCCTGTGTGAACAGCCCCGTTAATCCATTTGTGAAACGTTGCTCACATGCAGCATACTATCAGTGTTGTTTTAAAGAAATGCTGGGCAAGATTGTAAGTTCTTCTTGCCCACCAGCACCATATTTAAATCTAGCCCCGGGGGAGAGAGAGAGAAAGAGAGAGAGAGAGAGAGAGAGAGAGAGAGAGAGAGAGAATCTGTCACTAGTGATGGTCAGCGCACAGTTTGTATTTTTACCCCTATGCAGCAGCTGTATCTGCATGAGACAAAACTGAAGAAGCTTTTTTTGTTCTCACAATCAATATCTAAGCATACTGTTGATAGGCTATGTCTGAAAAGAAAGCAGAATACCACATTTCAGTTTAGACTCTTTTAATTATATCTGTAATGCTGCCTGAATGGTTTATGAGAAGCTCATTAACATCCTAGGAATAACGGCCTGGCATTGCTTTGTACATCTTCAAACCAATGAATAACAAGCAACCCCACGGTTTCCATGGTATTTATGAAAAACAAAAAGACCACAGGGACCACTAATTTGCTACCTGTGACTGCTTGATCCAAGAACATAACAACACTGCTGGTAATTTCTTGCTCAAAGGCCAAATCTCATCAATACTTACAGGTATGTTACTACCCATTACTCAGCCTCAACTATATAGGAACCTAGTTATTCATGGGGTAATTAAACTGGTGTGAAATTTAGCATCAGAACACAGCATGAAAGTAATCAGCGGTAGTTTTATAGATACACTCTTATTTAAGCCAGAGGGAGGTTTTTTACCATTGGTTTACACAAGTTCCTTTCAGAGCTTAAGTTGCCACTGGAATACACAGTGTTCTAGAATGTAAATGTAAACAAATCATACTAGATTGTATATACATTTCAAGTAACAGTGCTAAGAATATATAAAACCTTTTTTTCCATTGGGTCAGACAGTCACCCATCTGGACCAGTTTTGTCTACTCTAACTGGACACAGTCCTCCAAGTTCTCAGACAAAGCTTGACATAGCTCGGAAAAAGCTTACATCCTGAGATTCTAAAACTGGGATTGAACCCAGGCAGGCCCGTAGCTACAGTGGGGCACCTCGGGGCTAGGCTCCCTAACTTACTGGCGAGGCCCCACAACTTCCCATCCACCCCAGGTCCCCTGAGTGGCAGCAGGTGCAGGGAAGAAGCCAGGTAGTCCTCTAATTTGATTAGCCAGGCCCCCCTAAGAAATTTGAATGCCCCCTGACTTTAAAAATCCTGGCTACGGGCCTGAACCCAGGACCTAATACGTACAAAGCTCTTTTTTGGAGATGTAGCACTTTGACAGAAGTGCCATTTGGGAAGTCGAATGGCACCCCAGCTTCTGACCACGACCCCCTGAATTAATTTTTGTAAAAGGTCTGTTGGCTTTTGAACCATTCGCACTCCTTTGTACTCAACATTTGGTGGTTTAAATTGAGTACTTTTCACAGCTCTTCCAGCTTATAGTGTATTTATTGTCCCCCTCCCCCAGTTGACCTCAAGATTCTGGTCATGGTCTGAAAGTAGCGAGCTTTAAACCAGTTTGCTGCTGCTCCTGTTCTGCCTAACACTGCAGTCATGGGCCTATTTTCTCATCTTTTAAAAATGCACAGGAATCATAGTATTAAGACCATCTCTTTCCTTGGCAAACTTATCCAAAGATATTTTTTTGTAAAACCTTGGAGCAGGTTGATAGCACTAAGAAGTCTCTTAAAGGAAATCATTCCTCATTTCACTTCATTGTGTAAGTAAGATTGCACATTGCTAATCCATCGACAGGAGAAATATTTTGTGTCTGAATGGATAAATGAATATACTCTTCTTCCTCTGTGATCCTTGCAGCTTTAATAAAATATTTTAAACTACAAACTAACTGGGATGCAATAGAATGTGTTGTGCATCATTGCTTAGGCAAGTCAAGCAGGATGTGCTTTGAATCTTACAGCTGCACATAAATTGCACTTATGGGACTGGAGGAGGAAAGGACACTGAGTCACACAACTCTTTCTGACCATTTTATCTAATTGGAAAGGGGGGGGAGACAGTAGAGAGAGAGAGAGAGAGAGAGAGAGAGAGAGAGAGAGAGAGAGAGAGAGAGAGAGAGAGATGCTATTATCTTTTAGCTAAGACACTCTTCCTTTCAGCTTAGCCTGCATGGACAACCAAAGAGCTTGGATGGATACTCTTCTCTCTGATTCTGTGGGAGAAGATAAATGGTGAACTTTATCTATTTTGATCCTTCAGGAAACACCAATGGGAAACAAGTGAAGTATACTACATTCTTTGCTAAACAGATATTTTTATGTAATGGTAAACACATATTTTAAAACATTATTTTGGAGCATTTATATGACCTCTTCAAGAGACAAAGATTTAGGCAGTAGCTTTTCCTCCTGTGAATGAGTTCTCTTGTCCAATCACAGGGTGTATCACCCCAATTAATACTCCTCCCTGGATGATCTCTTGTAGACTTATTGGGACAACTCCTGCACAAAACCTTCTTCATCTGGCTTGGACCTATTCCTCTGCTAGATGGAACCTCTTGGCATCAACCAGCTGACTGACTTAATCTCTCCACCTGGTCTTGCAACTTGTATATCATCTGGGCAGTGGTACATTTGTCCTTGGGGGGTAGGGAATCAGCACTTTTGCAGATATACAAACCATGAATTAAAGTCTTCATTTGGTCCCTGTTACAAGTGTGTAAAAAGGTCAGGAAAAGGCTTGATGTCCTTTACACTTATTAAAGCCACAAGTTAATAACTGTATAGACAGAATATACTATAGCAAGGGTTTTCCAGCATTCTTACATACAGGTTTGCCAGACAAAGGAAAATGACTTAATCATTTGGACAGTTTCAATGATGGTATAATCAAAGTTCTTCAGTAAATCTTTTTTTTTTTTTGTAAAAAAGATCATTTATTTTCAGTCCAAAAGATTATTCATCTTTTTTATTGTAATGGGTTTAAATTAAAATTAAAACCCTATAAATTTGTCAAGTGTTAACTGATGAAGAGAACTTTATAGAAATTTTATAGATTATCATGTTGCATCACAAATATGCAGTGATTATTACTAAGTTGTTGCAAAGGAACTAAACATATTTTCCAAGGTAGTACATCTGCAGTGGGAAAACCTCATTTTCTTAGCATTCAAACTTTACTCTTTTTCAGCTGGGTAAATGGGAAGATTCCTCTCCCCCCATTAGCAAATCTGTGCCATTCAAGCTAGCACGATTCAGGGTTTTGATGGTTGATGCCAAGGTGTCAGGGAAACCTGTTAGTTAGTGTCCATGGGATCATGGAAATGACCTCACAATATTTAACTTTTGAAAAGATATCTGTAATGAATTTTCTTCATGGGTTGACTGATTCCCACTGTGCAATTCAGAGTGGAATTGCTCATATATCCTTTTAAAAGGGAAATGCATTGTGCCATGAATGCCAGCAAGGCATTTATTTATTTATTTATTGAATTTATATAAGCTCATGGCAGTTTACATAAAGGAATAAAACACATAACAATTTAAGCAATCTTAAAATCATCTAAAAACATTCCAACATATATTTCCCTCCCCTACAACAATCCCTTTTTATTTCTTTTTGTTTGTTTTAAAATGTTAGCCTTATTAGTTTATTTCCTTCATTAGTTCACTGGTTTCAACTGATTTAGCCTCATGGTGAACAGAATCAGGTCCCAGCCACAGGACACAGCTATATAACTGGGCAGGTCATCAACTGTTCCTCTCTCAGAAGAAATCCATCATGTTCTCTGTCAATTACTCAGTCAATAGCTAGGCATCTTTCAAACACAATGGTTCAAAATGGCTCCTGAGATGTTCGCAAATTACAACTTGCTAATGTTCACACCATATTGTCTCTACCCACAAATAGACTTATTTTTTCACAGACGGTGAAGATAGTCTCTCTGCCTGTCCATAAAAACAAAGCACACGCTTTCTTAATGTGATGGTAATGTTCTTACACTGCCCTACAATTAAGGCACACACATACAAAAAGAGGCAACCACTTAAAAGAGTTTCCTGCTGTGATGAATTCTGCAGATAGTAGCATTTTCACACAGTTGTAAAATGCTATTACTGCAGCTGCAAAACCTCTAGCAGGAACAGTGAAATAATTTGGATGACCTTTCAAACATTGCATCCAAAGGCCATTTTTTTTTTTGGCAGAATGGAAGAAGGATGCTTGAATCTCTTGCTCAATCCCATCAAAATCTTCCCTGAATAAACAGCTTTGCTCCTCTTTCAACCCCCAGTGAGGGTTGCCTAATTAAATCACAGTCACTGCCATTCCCTGATGTATAAGGCTTTTGGCCTTTGCAAATAAATCTCCAGACCGTGATTTAATTCTAATCTTTATTCCCCAGTGGTTCACTTTTCACGCCTGTTTAAATATTGCCCTTTGGTGTCCTTTTCTTTGTCACTGACTACCATTTGTGTATCCCTTCCTAGACTGATATGTCATAAAATGCTCCGGCCAGGACACTTTGCTTGCCAAGAGCCACTTATCATAGCATGTATCCGGAAGGTACTATGTAAATCTTTATAGATTTTAGTTCATATCTAAACTAAACCATTGCCAAGGCTTAATAAAAACCAGGGTAGATTAGAATTTAGCCCTGACACCTGGTTTCAGTAGCAAGATCCAGGCTCTTGAAAATGTAAAGTTTGAGATTAAAATATTAGCAGTGGCACCTAAGCAATACAGAAGAGCAGGGCAATAAGTAGCATAGGTAGATTATTCTGCAGAATTAGTACGGTCAGCCATTTGACCAACATTTGGCAGACCCTTAAAAGGTAAAAAAATAGAGACATTAGGGATTGTTCAGCTACAATTTATGAAAGAAACAGAGGTTTTATAAATTGCATCAAAACAGCAGGCATTTTACTGAAAATATCCAAAAGTTATAAGGCATTGAGATCTGCAGCCAGGGTCCAGTGTTTAGCCCCTTCCCCACCATGTAGGGACAGACAGCTTCCCAATTATACACATCAAGTGCTGGAAGCAGATTCAGAGGGACACTCTGTACCCTCCCATGTAATATACCTCACCTACTTTACAGACTGAGGATTGGGGGAACAGGCTCAGTTGGAGAAAGAAATAAAGACAAAGGCCATGGTCCCCATCCCCCTATCAATGATCCCACCCCACCAGGATCTTATCAACTTCCTCACTGGAGAGCCAACTGAAGCGGTCCAAAGCTGCCTCTCCTTATATGAGCCCCAGAGAGCTTTACACTTTCTGATCAACACTTCCTGGTGATCCCTGGCCCGAGGGACATCCGCTTAGCCCCAACCTGGTAAAACATGCTCCCACCTGAGATTACAGTTCTGCAGGGCCTGTAAAATGGAGCTGCTCTGCCAGGCTTTTGATTAAGGCTAGGGTGGCCAGTCTCCAGGTGGAGCCTGGAGATCTGCTTTTACAAACTGATTTCCAGCTGACAGGGATCAGCTCCCCTGGAGAAAATAGCTGCTTTAAAGGGTGGACTCTATGGCATTGTACCATGCTGATGTCCCTTCCCTCCCCAAACCCCACCCTCTCCTAGATCTGCCCCCAGAGTCTCCAGGTATGTTCCAGTGAACACCTGGCAACCCTAATTGAGGCGGTAAACGTTCAACCATTTGGGCCTACCCTTTCCCAGTGCCTGCTGTCAGATAATTTTATTGGGCACTGGAGCACCTATATTCCCCTGATATGAGGCATGGGGTTTGATGATATTGTCTATTGTGCCATTGACTGTTTTATTGCTTTTACTGTTTTATTGTTTTATGGACTACATGCTGTAAGCCACCCTGAGCCCACTTGTGGGATAGGGCAGGGTATAAATTGAATAAATAATAATTATTATAATGATAGGCAGTCCCCACAGGGAACAACACTTTGCTTGCACTGGGGACAGGGCTGTGAGGACTAGAGGGAGGATCCAGACAGAGGAATGTATCCCATATTTATCTCATTTCTAACTCACCTTTCTCCCCACTGGGAATCCAAAGTTCTCACATTGTTTTCTTCTCCTCATTTTATCCTCACAACAGCCTTGTAAGGTAGGTTAGGCTGGGAGTGTGTGACTGGCCAGCTTCCATGGAAGATAAGAATTCAAACCTGGGTTTCCCAAACCCTAGACTTGACATTACACCATACTGCACAGCTTGCCTGTTTATAGACATGGGGAGAATAGGAGCAGAATCCAAGGCTTCTCCCAACAGATCATACACTCACCAAACCATGCAAGGCATGTGTTAGTCAAATTGCTCTATTATTTAATAAAGATGGGGAATTATAATTAATATGCAATTGGCTTAACTATAGGATCAGACCTGTGTATACTAGAGTTAGAATTCCCAAGAACCCAGGAATAGACACAGAAACTGGGTGGCTAAAATAATGATTTCTTTACTAAATATTCTCAAGCATACAAACAATATTCAAACATTCACACACACAATATAGTACTAAGGAAGCAGAGGTGATTGATAGCTTATAGAGGAGTGATACAACCTGTCCAGATGTGCAGAGGTCCATGAAGAAAGGATTGTGGCCTAAAATCAGGGAGAGTTTAGGGGTGAACTGCCATTTGGCATCATGGCAGAAAACACACGGTCTGAGACCATGTGTTTGCTGGGATATAGGCATAGGGAAATAATGCAGACCAATGGAAGGTCTTGGGGGCTGATCTCAGGTGAAAACAATAGATTACCTGGACCAATGATGAGTCCCAGGGATGTGTGGCATCAGAATGGGCAAGACCTAGATGTGACCAATGAGTTTCCAGAGAGGCAGGATCTGGATTTAATAATAGAAGCCGGGTGTTGAGTAGCTCGTGAATGGGTTATCTGACCACTAATTGTTCTGGCCAGGATAGACAAAAGGTGGGAGACAGTCCCTGATTAGCTTCAGGAAGGATCGCTAAACATTTGAATGATTGATTGGTTTATCCCGCTATCTTGAGGGACAGAGCAGGAAAGACAAGTATTGAAACAAAGAATTACTGGAGACAGAGTTATTTGCCAGGTGGCCTCTGAATAGCTTTTAGAAATGTAGATACTTTATCTGGTGGAACCCATTGTTATTCCATAAACATAATCTCTGCTGGGTGGAGGGGGAAGACTGGAAATTGGCTCTGAGGTTGCCTTATGAAACCTGAAAATGGAGACCCCTTTTTCAGAGCTGTGGCTAGCTCTGTGTTTCAAAACCAGGAGTGCCTTTCTTGGCCTGAGTTTTCTAGGTCTGAGTCAGGCTGGAAAGTGGAGTGCCTCTGCTATTGGGGCTACCCAAGAGTAAAGGCAGTGCCTCTGGCAACACATGTACAAGCACCAACAACTGTGGTCTTCTCAGTGATACAAATCCTGCCTCCCAGTGGAAAATAGCCCTGGAAGGTGGGGGGATCAGCTAACATCCTGCTCACCTGTACAGGAGGAGGGGTATCTAATTTCAAACAAAGGTAGAGAGTACTGGCAAGGAAAGGTAAACCCTACTTCCTCCTTAGTCTTTCTGTAGTAGTCCCAGCTAATACTGGAAATCAGCCAGGACTAGAGACAGGGTTGCAAGCAAGCCTATCCTTTCAATGCAGGCTTACTATGTGGAAATGGGCAGCTGGAGCTGTTCGTGGCATGGGGGTAAATAAGGCCACTGGGCAAATAACATACCTTTATCCTCTCCTACTTGAAGGAGAATGTTGAATTCAACCAAACACAGCAGTTCAGAGAGCAAGAAGATAGTTTAGCTCTCCTAATCCACCCTTTTATTTTAAAACTAGGAATAAGGCCTGTTGTGGGGAAAAAATACAACGAGCTCTAGAAAGAGACTCTGGGAGAGTGCCAAGGCCTTGGATACTCAGTGTCAATTTGCTGTGGCAACCTCAGTGGAGTATAATGACACAGAGTCCACCATTTTCTCCAGAGCAACTGATCTCTGCTCCCAGAAGAGCAGTTGTAATTTTGAGTGATCTCCAGCCCTCTCCTGGAGATTGGCAACAATTGTTACTCAGGAGGAAATGGCTGGTTTGGAGGGTGGAGTCTATGGCATTGTACCTGTCTGAGGTCCATCCCCTCCTCAAACCCCACCCTCTCCAGGCTCCACCCCTCAAATCCCCAGGAATTTCCCAACCTAGAGTTGGCATTGGTAACCCCATTTGCTTCCCAGCTAACCATCAACCTACCATTATCTGCCCCTCTGACTGCAGTGGACTTCTGCCATCCCAGATCAGTTGTAATTCTGATTGATCTCCACCCCTCACTTGGAGACTGGTAATAGTGGTTCCCCAGGAGGGAATGGCTGGTTGGGAGGATGGAGTCTATGGCATTGTACCTGTCTGAGGTCCCACCCCTCCTCAAACCTCACCCTCTGCAGGTTCCATCCCTCAGATCTCCAGGAATTTCCCACCTGGAGTTGCCAACCCTATCTCCTTCCCAGCCGAGCATCAACCTATCTTTATTTCCCCCTCACTCTTCAGCTTTCCATCTTCCCACCAACCCACCTGCAGCATCTACAGTGCTCTGAAACCCTGATTGCCACGTCACATTGGCTGTCATGGAGGGGGGGCATCTCAGCAGGGTATGAGGACAAAGAGTCCACCATGTTGTCCAGGGGAACTGATCTCTGCCATCTGGAGAGCAGTTGTATTTATTTTTATTTATTATTATATTTATATCCCACCCTCCCCAAGCAGGCTCAGGGCAGCTCACTGTAACAACACCAAGTGCCAAATCCATATAAAACATTAAAAAATTTAAAATAGTCATTCAGTAACAATAACAGTGCCAAATTCACAATTAATCAGTTTAAAGTGCTAGTAACATAGATCGTTCCTTCACTACATTCCAGATGGCGTGCTATAAGCTGGAGCATTTAGCAGCCACAACCAGTGGTGTTCGGCTTTCCCCTGTGCAGTGGCTTGATCTGCATACAGGCCAGACCACCACCATAGATGTTAATAATACTAATGGGTGGTGATGGTGGTGGCGGCTCCTAATTGAAAGCCTGGTGGAAGAGCTCCATCTTGCAGGCCCTGAGGAACTGTACAAGGTCCCACAGGGCCCTGATCTCCTCCAGGAGCTCATTCCACCAGAGAAGAGCTGCCACCAAAAAAGCCCTAGCCCTACAATGAGCCTGGCATCTTTGGGGCCTGGGATAGACAAACAATGATTTGACTCTGACCGTAGTGCTCTCTGGGGTATATATGGAGAAAGGCATGTTGGAGCCTGGCCATATAGGGCTTTAAAGGTAAGTACCAGCACCTTAAAGTAAATTTGGTATGCTATTGGCAGCCAGTGCAGCACCCTCAGCACTGGCTAGATGTGCTCCCATCTAGGGAGCCTAGCTGCGGCATTCTGCACTAACTACAGCTTCCAGATTTGCAATAGGGGCAGCCCCATGTAGAGAGCATTACAGTAGTTGTAATTCTGTGTGATCTTCAGCTCTCACTTGGAGACTGGCAACAATGGTTTCCCAGGAGGAAAAATAGTCTTTCTCTGCAATGGGGACCAAAGCAGCTTACATCATTCTCCTCTCCCCCTTTTGATTTGCACAACCCTGTGAGGTACGGTAGGCTGAAAATCTGTGACAGGTCCAAAATCACCCACTCAGCTACTACAGCCAGAACCTGGATCTAGCAGACCCTGCTCTGAAGCACTGACTGTGATGTCTAGGGTAGCCAACCTCCAGGGGGAACCTGAAGATCACCAGGTGTTACAACTGAACTCCAGACAACAGATCTCCCCCCACCCTATTTGGAGATGGAATCCCCAGTCTTTGGCAGATCCCTGGAAAGTTGGCAACCCAAGGGTCTGGCCTTTCCTTGCTTCCCTGGGCTAACCCCTCCCTTTGTTATTGTGCAGAGTGGGAGATACTGTGATCAGCGCACAACACAGATTATTAGCCCACATAAAAGAATTTATTTAACTATTTACACAATTATGGAACACACACACTCTAAATAAATAAGGCACAACTGTAGGAGTAAGCACACACCATGAACCAACATGGCATAAATCAACAGGAGTCAAACGCAGTCCTCTTTCCTGACACACAACACTCTAGCTCTGGAGGTTGTGGGCTCAGGATAGGATCTCTCCTTGGACTGATTCTGCTTCAGCATCTCTCTTTCTTACCCAAGAGAGCAGGGAAACTTCCATTCATTCCCCAGTCCAGCTGACTGCGGAGTGGATGAATTTCTCCTGCCTCCAAGGGTTCCCCCATGTCTCTGGCTTGTGGCCTAGCTGGAGTCTATATTGATGCTGGCCCACCCATTAGGACAGTCCCTCTTTTCCCGCACTTTTTGGCCTTGCTGCAGCTGGGAACTGTAGGCTGGCAGATGAGGAAGCCCCATTCAACCCAGTGAGTGATACCCCTGCAGGCCCCTCTTTGTAACTACAGCTCAATTAAGCCTTCTGGGGGAACATTTTAAACACAGAGACAGCAGCCATCTTACAGACTCAGGTAACTGCTATTTCGTTACACCTACCTACAGCTACTGAGGGAAAAAGTTAGTTTCAGACAGGAGGCAACCATCTTTGTCAAGAGAGAAAGCCCTCTGCCAGAAATTCTGACAGGGCACAGAGGCTGAAGGAGTGGGCGGGGAAGAGGAGCAAGCCCAGCACCCGGCCAATGGCATATGAGTACTCTTGAATGGCGGCTGGGCAGGACTCAGGCAACACAGCCAATGGCTAGGGACATGTTCTGAATGACAGATCATTGAGCCAACTGATTTTGGCAGCATGTGGAATGTTCAGGAGAGTCCATGACCAAAACAGAATTATAGTATAGAGAGATAGGCCTTCCCTATCATGCTCGAAGATTTCAGGAAAAGAGAAAAAACTGACATTCTAATTTGCACCCGCCAGTGCCTTGTGCACAGGATTAGATAATTCCTCTAAAATAGGGACATTTTATCTTTATCTCCATGAAATTTTCAGGCAAGCTTTGTGTGGTAAGGAAATCCTTGAGAATTTTATCTCAGTTGGGCAGAAAGCAGAAATCTGTCTTCCATTGACATGAATAGAATGAATACGGAATCTGAACAGATCTAATAATTGTAATAAAAATGAATTATTTTTTTAAATCAACATGACCTGAATATGAGAGAAATAAACTATGTGCAGATACCTAAAATAAATAAATGCTCTTCTATTGCAAGATGTTTAACTTTCTGAATGAAAAATGGAGGTGTCAGTTTCATATCGCCTGATATATTCACTCTCCTCCTTCTCACATTCTGGAATTTGTTAAACTTGTACGAAACACCAGGGGAATCAAATGAATGCTATTTGTTCATTCGTGTATGTTTGTACTCCTGCTGAATGTAACAAATGGGGCTTTTTGGTTCTTTTTTTTCAATTTTGAGTGTTATTTTGTAACCACTGAATAATTACAGCTTGTTGTTATGCAATACTGAGAGTTAAAGGCAGATTTGTGATTAAAGATGTAGAGTTTAGAAACTGGTTTCCTGCCTTTGTTTCAGCCTATGACCTCTTTGTAAACAACACACCCGGCCTGGCCTTCCTTAATTCATAAGAAAATAATCCCCCACCTCCGGAGACTACTTGACTTGCTGCATTTCCTGATTTGTATGGGAATCAGCTGCTCCCTTGAAAAGCTGCAGGTGATTAAAACTGTTGATGTGGAGCTACTTCTACATTCTGGTTTTGTTTCCACTTTTTAAAAGTCATATGAATCTCAAATATGTTTAGTTTATTAGGGGTGAAACATGAATGTGAGTGATCAACGATACTATTAAGGTCTGTGACAGTGCTGGTATATTGCAGGGCCTACTCTTTCTCTGGTTTATATTTCTCTTAGGTAGTCCATTGTTGCTGATGAGTGGATTTTTAAGCCTATAGGACTGTCAGTGAGGGTAGCCCTTTTTCATATTAGAGGGAAGACACATGTCCAGTCAGAAGTGATGTCATGTGACTCTAGGTCATAGCTCTAAGATGCTACATCCCCCTCAATGTGTTACCTCTCTTAGGCTGCAGGCACAGAGTGTGCAATCTGGGCCTTTTCAAGGTGTTCCATAAAGGAGTAGTGATTTGCCTGTAGGAATCCCAGGCATCCGGATAAATAGACTGGCAGGTGTCTCTTTCATTAGGCTGTCCAAATGAGCTGTCTGTGCTGTTGGCCCAACTTTGAATAATTGTCTCCACTGGTGCCGGAAAAGAAGTGGTAAAAGATAATCCTCCCTGAAAGATCTTCTTGGTGTATATGAAAGTGGGAAATCAGTAAGAGAACTTTTGGTTTCATGGGGTTTGACTTACGTGTCTATTTCACTAATTTTACACATGACTGACAGGCACACAAAAGTAGCATTAACTTTTCCAGATAAATTATAAAAATGCCAATTCTGCTCATTTTCCTCCTGCTCACATTACACTTCAATGCACCTATAAGTAAAGCATTAAAAGTGTCTTCATAAGACTAGCTGAGGAGGTTAATGTGTCTTTCTAGGCTCCTGGAGTGTTTTTCATTTGTAAGATATAGAGGTGTATTAAGCAAAATAAAGCTTCAGAATGCAAATTCACTGGTGCTTGGCTGCTTGCCCAAAGGATTTGGGGACTGTCCTTAAAAGCAGTGCACTTGGTGCTTCTTAAAAGTACCATCTGCTTCTAACAGAGAGCTCTTCTAAACTGGTATATATGAGAGAGCAAAATAGAGAAAACCTTGTATTTTCGTAGTCCTTAACCTCATCTAATGGAGAAAGATACAAGATTCACACATGACATTTTAACACAGCAGTGGAACTGGCACCAATTACGTAAGTGTATGTTACTTGTGTTTTTGCAAGGATTTTGTTCAAAACAAATATGAGACCACCAGCCATTGCCATCTATTAATGCTGAAGCATTAGCCTTTTTTAGTCCTCCTCGACTAATTCTCACTGTAGGTAAATGCTTTATAGTAGTTTGAGCCAACTTAAACATTAGATTTTGTTTTCAAAAAATATCAATTCGAATGGGATTTTAATAGGTCATGTGGTTCAGTTCAGCTCTAGAGACTGAGGCTTCTTTCAATTCAATCATAGGAATATTTACATAGAAGTAAGTCCCCACAATTTGGTAGGGCTTACTTCCAAATCAATGTAAATATGAGGATCAACTTCACTCCAGTTTTTCAACCAGATCCAGCAATTGCCTTAAGCATATTGGAAGAGCTCTGCATTCTTAAAAAAAAACAAAAAAAAAACAGCTGTTCTGCTTGGAGAAAATGGCACTGGATCATTCTGTGTATCTAGAGATTTGCCTTCTGCATGCCTGTGTTGGCACAAAATCCTGTTTCACAGAAGTCAAAGAATTGGTTTGTATCACTGGAAAGAGTTAGACAGATGTTCATACAAGGCATATTCAACAATTTCTCCAATGTGATCTCACTGATACTACACACTGAAGATAAAGGTATGCAATTCCATCTTGATTCTTGATGGGAATTTGTTTCCTAATATGCTATATGGAACCTTTTAAGTTACCAGTTGTGCACCATGCCTTGTGACACACAGCTGTTTCTAAAAATGGTATATGTCTCAACATGTTAAGGTATGTGTGTATATATATACATACATACATACATATATATGACTTTATAAATTAACCAAACAAACTGATCAGCCTGCTCAAGCCCCTGAGAGGATCCTGGAGGGGAAAACTCAGGGTGGGTGAGAGGATGTGCTACTGCTTCCCCCCAGTTCATCATGAGAGCTCATCTTCTGTTATGTATCAATAACGAAATGAATCCCTCAAAGGAAAGATGCCCAGCATAGCTGGAAGAAGTTGTGGTGTCATGATTGAGAATTCTGGCAGCTGGAGCTGTCATTGGCATGGATCAGTTTTCTTTCCCTGTGAATTCTTCATTTAGAAGCTGTAAATTGTCTCTGCTACTGGAGACTCTCTTTTCCTTTTCCTTTTTTTTTGTTTTGGAATTCGCATTAGATTACATCATGGTGCTATCTGAAATTCAGCTTTCTATTTGTCTCTATTTCTGGTCAACAGTAACATGCTTAACAGTTTCCAGAGAGATCGCTGTGTTAGTCTGCTGTAACAAACCTACCAATAATCATGTGGCACTGTAAAGATTAACCATATATCAGGCCATAATGTTTCCCCAAACTAGAACCCACTCTATCAGATTCAACTTTGTCAAATGCATCTATGGAAAGGTTTTAAAATCAACCAGCTCCCCACAAATGTCTTTAATTACCATATACGCGTGAGCCTCTTTGCACAATATGCATTCCCATTCAGAGCCAGCTTCAGATGGAGGAGGGTAAGACAAGATGACCACATGATGACCACTAAGCATGGGACCCACAAAACCTTCCGATGAAGGAGAGTCTCCTTTCACAAAGTCGTGTGAAACAGTCGCACTCTGCTGCCTCTCCATGTTCCTCTCTTCAGATGGAGTGTGATCTGGGGCAATGTCACATTCCTGATGGGAGTGGGCGGGTCAAGCATTCTGAATAGCAGTGGACTGTGAGTAAAAAAAAGCACTTCAGCCATATTGGTTCAAGCAGGTGAAACTGAAAAGCAGGATTACAGTTCGCACAATACTTTTCATTAGGATCAACCAAATTGTCACAAAATATTGTGCTGTTAGATCTGAGTTCAGTAGCACCTTAGAGGAAAGAGGAGGGCTTTGGCTCTTGAAAGCTTCTACCTCGAAACTCTTGTTGGTCTCTAAGGTGCTACTGCATGAAAATCTAACTGTTTTACTGTAGACCAACACGTCTGCCCTCTAAACCATTGCCCTGTGGTTCTCAGCAGATTCCAGCCCCTTCCATATGCAATACAGCACATTCTTCAGATGGCATAATTATGATAAGGAAATTTCATTTTCCCTTAACTAGAGATTCTCTTACTACTGCTTTTACTGGGGGAGCTGTACATAGTCCCCCTTTCCCTGTAAAGAGAACCCCAATGACCTCTGTACTCTAGGGAAGGGGAAAGTCACAGCTTTCTTAACTGCAGCTTTGTGTTTCCCTCCCTTTTGATTCAGGAGCGTGTGAACCATTGCTGTCCAAAGGGAAGGCTACATGTCCTACATCAACAAAGGTCTGTCAGTTTCATCGTTCTGGCTGCAAAAAGAAGGGAATGTTTCTCAAAGCCACTCATACTACTGTGGAAATTCTGCCCCTTCCTCTCTGCAGTATACTGCATTAACAGGACTTGCTACATTTTTATTTCTCTGCATAAACTTAGCACTAGAGGGAGGAAAGAAGAAAAATGGCATTTTAGAACAGTTAGTGACAGAAAAGGGTGTCAAGGTAATGGAGGGGTTAAACAGGTCATCACAAGCCACACCTTAAAATTAAGTGAGGGCTGCCTCTTAATTGGGATGGCAGCTCCAAACATTGCAAGCGAACAGCACTTTAACAAACAGGGATGATGGAAGTGCCCGAGATTGAGAACACTGTCTGGATTTTCAGGAATGAGTGAGAATGTGAATGGAGTCAGTATGGGAGAAAAAGAAAGAAGAAATCAAAGCTGGTGCTTCTACCTGAAAGCTTATGAGGCAATAAATGTGATAGTCTTTAAGATGCCACTGACTACTTGGTTCTCTGTGCTTAATGGTCTTCCAAATCCAATCCAATCTTCTTGCTTGTAAATAAAATAGCCTCTAAAAGAATTTTTAAAGCAGGATGATTAGGCATCCAATTATTGCCTGAAGAGCACCTTTACAGTACCTGCCATCTTTTAAATAATAAGATTATGGCTAAAGTACTGTAAATGCAATCCAATCCTCAACTGTTATCACCTGCTATTTTGTGTTACTACTGACCTATTATTTAATCAATGCCCAACTTCACTCATCTCTGTGAAGTTGCAGTCATCATTTGTCAACTGTTCTTTTGGAGCCTGGGAAGTAGTCATGCCCAGGGCTTTTTTTGTAGAAAAAGCCCAGCAAGAACTCATTAGCATGATAGGCCACACCCAACAGCAGAAACTCATTCACATATTAGGCCACACCCCTGACAGCACAGCTCATTAGCATATATGGGCAGACCCCCATGTTACCAGAAGTGTGGTCACCCAGCCACACCCACCTTTTGCTTCTTATTCTGTTTACCTTGTTTGTTGTCAAAACCCAGGATTTTTTTGGAGCAGGAACTCCTTTGCATGTTAAGCCACACACCCCTAATGTAGCCAATCCTAATGAGTTTCTGCTGTTGGGTGTGGCTTATTATGTTAATGAGTTCCTGCTGGGTGTGGCCAACTTGGGAGCCAGCCAGAGCTCTGTTCCTGTGCATTCCTGCCCAAAAATAGCCCTGGTCATGCCCATTTCAGAGAGACCACATTACCTAAGGAAACAACCAGAACCAATAGACATGCATACTAGAAAGAAGGCTTCTATTCTTGCATCTCTGTCTGGCTGTAGGGATATCTCTAGGTATTTTGCCACTCCAAACAGGTACTGTGCACCATCCAATTCAGATCCAAGTAGAGCCTTAGCAATGTTTGGACCAAAGTGACTGTTTAAGCAGTAATCACAAGCTGTGCTATGTCCATAGCTTCCTTGCACACCATCAGCGACCAAAGCAAAAACAAGTTCCCGAACACTGGATCTTTTCTTTCATCTGGCCTCACATTTTAGGGAGGTGGCAATGGACGTACACTCTAACTGTTTCTTCCTTCCTTCTATGATGCAATCAGCTGTGATTGCTGTCCTTGCCAAACTATTCCACCTGAAGTGACCACTTGGGCAGCAAACTGATCCTGGTTCAATGAAAAACCAGATGGATGTACTGCAGACAATTTATCATCTGAATCCAGTATTTATATTCTTATTTTGTTTACATTATTTATAGTTTGTCTTTCTGTCTGAGACTGAAAGTGGATTACAAAATGTAAATCAGTGCAATCAATTCAATGCCTTTACAAAAATGTAAATCAATGCAATCAATAGGATGATGCATGTAAGAAGCAATGAACAGGACTAGGATTTCATAAATTTGAAGCAAAGCTGTTGTGTGAACAAAGCACAAGTGTTAAACATGATGTTTTAAACAATGCAGCACATGTTATTTCATAAACAGAAACACAAGGCATTTTCATGGACTGATGTGTTATGCCATGACCCTGTTTCTTTCACATAATGGTTTCTTGAATAATTTCTGCTTTACATAGTTTGTGAATTGTCAGGAGCAGGGGAGACCTCTTGATCTCCTCAGGCCTGGGGGTCTGCCCTTTTGATCTGGCCCATTTGCAGGTGGCACCTGCAGAAGGCCCTACTCAGCTGAGTGAAGTTGTCATGGTGGGACATAGGCAATCTTGCAGATATAAGGGTCCAATGCCATAAAGGGCTTACTAGGTGACAGACAATACTTTGAACTGAGCTCAGTAACTGATGGGCAGCTGTCAGAGACCCAAGCCTGGTTCCCCCATATCACTGCTCCTAGTTACTTGTGTGTGTGTGTGTGTGTGTTTGTGTGCTTGCTTGAAAGTCATGGTTGACTTCTGGTGACCCCTACTGGGGGCTTGGACATTTTTAAGAGAGTTGGCTTGGAGGTCACCCTTCCAAGTACTTGCTAGAGTCAGCCCTGCTTATCTTCTGAGATCTGGCGAGATCAGGCATGCCTGGGCTATCCAGGTTAGGGTGCTGCTCCTTGTTCCTTGAACAACACTCAGCCCTGTGGGTCCTCAAGGTTAAATGCACACACAAAAAGCAGACCTTTTAAAATATATAAAGGTTTATTCAAAGGTTTAAAAAAGATGTCACTATGCAGTACACTCCCTATAGCTTAGCAACAGAGAAATGTATCAATTCATGAGCCATTTAAAGTTTAAACCCCTGCTTTCTGCTTCCCATGGCTTTTCATGGGGAGCAGAAAACAACAGTTTGGTTTAAATGGCTCTGAACCATTTAAACCAAACAGCTGAGCAGTGGGGAGCTCCCTGCCGCTCAGCTGTTTCTGTGCTTTCTGTTCTTCACGAACTGCCACAAACCTCCATGAACTGCTTCAAAAATCGTGGAAGTTCATGGCAGTTCTTCAGTTCATGAATATCACTTTGCAAACCATGAACTGGCCAAAATTTATGAAGAACTTTAGTTCATCAGCTGGTCTGTGCCCATCCCTATGAATAACCCTGGAATTATTCAGTGTAGATTCCCCGGTCTACTCTCAGCCCAGAAGTAGGGAAAAAATTAAGTATCAGAATTCTAAATTTATGTATGCTTTGCACTTTAGATTTTATGTGTTTTTAAACAATTTTAACATTTTTATGTAAGCTGCCTTAAACCTGCTTTGGTGGGGAGGGTGGGGTATAAATCCAATAAATAAATAAATAATGACCAAAAATCAGAACATCCATATTTAATTCATCACTGTCTGAGAAAGCCTATGTACAATTTTGTTTAAGTTTGTTTTGTTTCATTTTCCTTTTGGAAGAATGCCTTGTAGTGCTATCCTATACAGAGTTACTCTGATCTAATCCTACTTAAACTGATATGTTTAGATCAGACTAACTAAATAGGAGTGCAATAGAAGGCATTTTTCTGAAAGGTAACTGAATTGACCCTTTTAAAGAACAAGTTTGATCTATCAAAATAACAACTCCCAAAACAGAAAACTACAGGACCTGTTGTTTTTTGGGTTTTTTTTAAACCCTCCTAAAAAGGAGAGAATTTTATTGCTTTTTATAATAAGAAAGAGGTAGGGTATACAGATGGGCTAAGAAAAGAGTGGAGTGAATTTTTCTGCTAAAAGGTTAGTTTTAGTTAATATAAATACAGTTTTTGGCAACCACCGTGGTTGGGAGATCTTCTTTTCATCTTTCAAGAGTCCAAAGTAACTCTATTAGTAAAGTTAGTAATGTCCCTTGGGGTTAGTTGTTAATCAGCTCCTTTCTGACGCTTCACGAACAGTTATTTCTTAGGGTGTCTTCCTTTTATATCTCTCAAATTGTAAGATGGGCCCTCTTTGGCTTTCACGTCTCCCACTCCAGCACCTCCCTCCTCCAGGCCGCTGTCCTCTTCGCTGCTTGATTCCGTCCAAATTGCGAGTGCTGCATCTTCCTCTGTACTGGCGTGTCTCTTCAGAAATTCTTGTGCTTTGAAGACGGAGTCGATCTTCTCTCTTTTATCCTTATATTTAAACACCAGTCCTTCGGGGAAACACCATCTGTAAATAGTCTGATGTCTTTGTAAAAAAGTGGTCAATCCTTTATATGCTTTCCTTTTCATATGGATTTTGTAAGGAACATCTTTCAAGGTTCTGATAGTCTGCTCTCCAATCTTCAAGGGCACTGCTGAAACTGCATGTAAAATTTGATCTCTACTACGCTGCTTAGTAAACTTGACAACCACTTCTGCTGGCAGATTGTTTTTCTTTGTAAAGGCGGAATAGGCTCTATAGGCCGTATCCATCTCTTATTTTAATTCTTGCGTTTCTCTGCCATTTAGTGGTGCCAAGGCATTCGCCAGTATAGATCTGAGATCCTCTTTCTCTTCTTCTTTAATGCCCTGAAAGCGGAGAGTCAGGTTGGATTTCTCCATCTGCAACATTAAAATTCTTTTTTCTTGCGTATCCTGATGCTTTTCTAATTTGTTGACCCTTTTCTTTATTTTCCTGGTGTCTTCCGTCGAGACCAGACACTTCTGTGCGATCTCCTCCATCTTCTTTGCTGTTTCTGTTAGTTGTTTTTGTTGACTGTTGAGAACACCTTCCATGTTACTCAAAGTTTCGCTGATTTTCTGCATTTGATCCAGCAGAGGGCGCAGTGGCTCGCTTTTCTGTTGATTGACAGCATGATCTGTGGGGGGATTGCCTGGACTGGAAGTCCCTCCCCCCTTTCTTTTCCGGCTTCTGTGGGACCTTTTTCAACGCCGACATTTTCTTTGTTTATTTACTTTATCAAAGTTCGTGCCGCGTCCCTCAGGAGACCAGCTAGCTCTTAATCTTCAATGAAACCCCAAAGGTACTTTCACCAACACTTTTTTCCCTTTGCCCCCCTTCCCTTTTCCTTTATAAGTCCCGTTTCTCAAAGGGGGTGGGGATTCCTCCCTCCTCCCATACGCTTATGTGCTTACGGGGGGGTTCGCGTTTTCGCTTCAAAATAGACCTCCAACTCACGATTCGATGCCGATTCTTCTTTTTATTTTAATTCATGTCGCTTATCTTCACTCCTGGAAGTCGGTGGCGTTGCTAAGTCCCATACGGGCACAACGCAGTGGGGCCGATTGAGGCGGGGAGAAAGCCTCAATTTCCCGGCTATCTGCCGGCAAAGAGGCTACTCCCCAAAGTGCCCCCGGTTCGGAGCCTTTAACTAAGGCTCACTAGGGTCTTTCGCATATGCGAAGACCCCCCTCCCAACCACGCGTGGGCTAACCATCTCTGGGAGCGTCCCGAGAGGTGGCCGCCATTCGCTCCACCGAAACCGAAAGTCTCCAGAAAACTACAGGACCTGTAACACTATAGAAAGATTAGTGTTTCTTGGACTGCTTTAGTACCATCTATTAAAATAAGGCTTTCCCCCATAGCTCTTTTCTAATAAAATTCTGATGTCCCTACTTCCTGTAGTGGGAGAACATGTTATGTGTGATCCTCTTTATGTGTGCACTTTGTGGGAATAGGATAATGCATGTATGTGGTACTTAAAACCCAGATTATTTAGGATACCAAAACTGGAAGATAAATGTGTTCCCCTATTTACACAAAATGGTGAACATGCATATTGAGAGGATCACACACAGTGCACTCTCCAGATACACAAAGTAGGAGCATCAAAGTTATAACAACTGAGGAGAGTTCATATTTATTGAGGGAAGCTGAA
Organism: Gekko gecko; assembly: GCA_029375565.1. Taxonomy (NCBI): domain Eukaryota; kingdom Metazoa; phylum Chordata; class Lepidosauria; order Squamata; family Gekkonidae; genus Gekko; species Gekko gecko. The sequence continues at coordinate 82,508,712 of JAPDNY010000010.1, read as the reverse complement.
TGTGCTTAATTTGAGGTTAACAAAAAAGAACTAGGAATGATATCCTGAACAGTCCAGAAAAGAAAGTTTTTGTTACTTGATATTGGCTTTTTGTAGTCATCTTGTTTGGGCTATCTGTTGAAGGAATTCAGCTTACCCAGGTGGCCCAAAAAATCTTTTCTCAGATTTATTCTGGATAAAATGTTCTCGTTTATTTACTCCCTGATACATGACTACCTCAGGCCCTCCCTATTCCAGTCCCTCACAATCTGCTTAAATAACATGTTTCTCTTCTCTGTTGCTACTACTCTGTATTTTTCAATGAAATGCCTAGTACATAACTTGAGTCCAAGCCATCTGGCCAAGACTACTAGAAAATTAAGCTGTACTGATTAGATAACAAATGACACACAAATTGGGTTTGCCTCCTCAGCTTTTCATTACATATTACTTTGCTTCCTAGTATTACTTCAGGGACTAGTTGAGTTTTATTCAGTGAAGAAAATGGACAGGTCTGGAGTTCTAGGAAAATATTTCACCCACATGCATCATTGAACTTAGAGTACCAGTTTAGGTTGGACAAACTATGTAATTGAATTTCCTAATCAGTTTTATTAAGGATGGAATTTTATATTTATTTATTTATTTATTTATTTATTTATTTATTTATTTATTTATTTATTTATGGTAGACAATAGAGAAGTGCTGCTGCTATATCAGTACAGCATTCTAGGAAACTGTTGATAAATTACTTTTGCCACTTACTTAGGAAATTGGTTCCATTGCCTGCTTTCTCATATATTAATAGCTAGGTATCAGCTGGGATGCCGCCAGTACGCTGATGACACCCAGCTCTATCTGATGTTGGGCGGCTGGTCAGATTCCAGTCTAGAAGACCTAGACCGGGCATTGCAAGCTGTGGCTGGGTGACTTAGACTGAGTCAGCTGAAACTAAACCCGGTGAAGTTGGAGGTCCTTTGCCTGAGTTGGGGTGATTTGGAGAGGGGGATCTCACTCCCAGCCTTCGACGGGGCACCATTGGTGCCAGCATTGGAGGTGAGGAGTTTGGGAGTGCTCCTAGACCCCTCATTAACTATGGAGGCCCAGGTGGCAGCCACTGCTAAGTCAACCTTTTACCACCTTCGGCTGATTCGGCAGTTGGTTCCCTTCCTTGACCGCAACAACCTGGCTACAGTGATCCACACGATGATCACCTCAAGATTAGACTACTGTAATGGTCTCTACATGGGGCTGCCCTTGGCACAGATCTGGAAGCTGCAGCTAGTGCAGAATGCCACGCCCAGGCTCTTGATGGGCCTCCCTAGATAGGGGCACATCCAGCCAGTGCTGAAGGCACTGCACTGGCTGCCAATAGTGTACCAAATTTGCTTCAAGGTGCTGGTTCTTACCTTTAAAGCCTGATATGGCCAGGGTCCGACATACCTGAGGGACCACCTTTCCCCATATGTGCCCCAGAGAGCCCTTCGGTTGGGGTCACAACATCAGTTAATGATACCAGGCCCTAAGGATGCCAGGCTCACTGCTACTAGGACCAGAGCCTTTTCAGTGGTGGCTCCTACCTGGTGGAATGAGCTCCTGGAGGAGACCAGGGCCCTGCGGGACCTTGCACAGTTCTGCAGGGCCTGTAAGACAGAGCTCTTCCACCAGGCATTCAATTAGGAGCTACCACTACTATTACCACTACCATTACCATTACCACTACTACCAACTACTGCTACCAACATTGTGGTATTAGACTGGCCCTATTGAGATCAAGTGGGAGACCGGACTACTGTTGAATTGGGACTTTAGTGCTGTACAGCCGCAGCTCACAGCATGCCATCTTTAACTTATTGAATGACCATCACTGCAAGCATTTTGATTATGTACTGTCTGATTGTTGTATCTTGTTATTTGTATTTTAAGTGATTGATTTCTGGCATGTATTGCCACTAATTGTGAGCCGCCCTGAGCCCATCCATGGGGAGGACAGGATATAAATCTAACAAATAAATAAATAAATAAATATCATTGGAGCTAAGGCATGTTTAGAATTTCGGGGGGGGGGTGGAGTGATGGGTGGTCCTATCTTGGAGCAAAAGGTGGAACCAGGTAGTCTTTTGGCCCTTTCAGACTTTATAGTTATATTCAATAATTGCAGGACTGTTAGGAATTCACTAGGTTTTCTAGTAGAAACAATTTCTCCAGCAGAGAATATACTATACTTGAATAATTTCCTGAGTCCTGAAGATGCCACCTTTTGTTGAAAATGCCCATAGAAGATCCTAGTCAGCCTTCTGCTCCATGTTATGCATGAATGCAAAATAAGTGAGATATACAGTAAACGTAAATAATCAAATAGAAACTATACTGTATATAATTGCAATAAAGAACAAAAATAAATCAGTTTCCCATATTTGCTTATTATTTAAATCATAAACCAATTGCTTCTAACAAGATGAGAAAAACTTTTTCAAAGCTGATACAGGTAGAAACCTCTGAAGACCATAACAGAAAAGCCAAAATGCATAATCAGATGCCAGATATACTAATGTTACAAATAAATAGTAGTAGTAGAAGAAAAGGTCTTTGTACCCTGCTTTTCTCTACCCGAATGAGTCCCAAAGTGGCTTGCAGCATCCTTCCCTTCCTCTCCCCATGTCAGCTAGCTGCCCTACTTTCTTTGTTTCCCTTCGTCCCCGACCTGTACGCATGCGCACATGCTTGCTTTGCATGGCTACCATGGGTAACAGAAGGGAGGTGCTTCTCTGCCCGTGCGAACTGGCTTAGCCAGACAGCACTCTCAGTGTAACCTTGACGGGAAGGGAGGGCTTGAGTTCCATTATTGGTGTGAATGTTTTTATTCTCAGAGGGTTGGAGAGAGTCTCCCATTTATGATGTAATGTCCCACTGGGAGAATTCCCACGTGCGCACTTGGATTTCATTTGCTTAGCTAGAGGAAGCATCAGAGTATATGTATTGAGTCCCTTGCAATAAGCGCTATTCCTGACAATGTACCTGTACTACTTGGCAACAGAACAGTATTCCAATAAAGCATAACTTTCCTTGGAGAGTGTGTTTGGACCTGCTTGCTGTTGACCCTGACACCCCACAGCAATCACCTTGTGAGGTAGGTGGCTCTGAGAGTATTGTGACTAGCCCAAGGTCACCCAGGAAGCTTCATGTAGAGAAGTGGGGAATCAAACCTGGTTCTCCAAATTAGAGTCCTCCGCTCTCTTAACCGCTACACTACACTGGCTCTCAGTAAAAGAAACTGTGTTGAAAAAGAAACAAATAATTGAAAACAATAATGGCAATAATTCTATTATGTTTGCCACAGGGAAGCTACCCAAACCAGAAAGTTCTCCACTTCTGACACTGGGGGCTGCTGTCAAAATATGAGTCTCCATTCCTTTACCAGTAACAACAAAGGATGCGGTATATGAACTTACAATTTAAGAGCAATATGGCAGCTACAGTGTAAACTTCATCAGCATCCTGATGAGAAGAATAATATGCTGTAGCCTAGATAGTAACTTCCTTGAGAAATTCCAAACAAATATTCCCATTATGGGTGACTACAAAATTGGGTGTCTGGTGAGAAATGGAAAGGTTACTTTCAGGTCCTGTCTCTATATCCTAGCAAATGGGTATTTGCATCATATTTGTTGGCCTCAATGGTATATTTCCATGGAGCAAAGGAAAATGCTGCTTGACTCTTGGTTCACATTTTTATTCAGCTTCCCAGGTTTTTGGCATAAAGATATCAGAGCATAATTCACAGGATTGTAGGTAGGAGGTATCAGGGAGAGTCATGCTTATTATTTGAATGCCAAAGCAAGCAATCTGCATTTTTAAAACTCAAGCTAGCCCCCATCTCCAAATTCTACTGCAGGGTAATGAAAGTTTGATCTTTTAAAAACAAAAAGGTCATGATAGTTGTTCTTGCTCTCAGAAGTTATTATAGTTAGTGAGCCTGAAAGTGAAAAAGTTAATTTGGCATTAAAGTAAGCATCACACACGCTAATAATGAAGTGTATGTTTTTGAGGTCAACAATGCACGCAATTTTATCCACACAATTATGGTAACAAAGCACATAAACTTAAAAGGGTCTAATTCTACTTAGATGGCCTGAAAGTGACTTAAGCCACTTGCAATCCAGTCCTAAGCATGTCTCCTCGTCAGGGCTATTTTTGGGCAGGAATGAATGGGAATGGAGTTCTGGCTGGCTTCCAAGTTGGCCACACCTAAAGCCTCACCTCCTTGGGTTCCCCAAGTGCCTCGTAAGCCACAAGGTGCCTGGGGAAGTCACGCTGATCCAGGGAGGGAAGGCAGTTTAAACTACCTCCCCTCCTTGGGCCGATCCAGAAACTACCTTCCTTCCCTCGGGTTCCCCATGCGCCCCGCAAGCCGCGGGGCACCTGGAGAAGCTGATCCTGGGAGGGAGATGCTCTGTTAAGGGTGTGGCCTAATATGCTAATGAGATTCTGCTTTTGGGTGTGGCCTACTTTGCTAATTAGTTCCTGCTGGGCTTTTTCTACAAAAAAAGCCCTGCTCTTCATAAGTAAACCCCATTGAGTTCAGTGGGATTGATACCCTAGTAAGTGTACTTAGAAATGAAGCCTTAGTAATGGAAACAGAAACTAGGTCCTCAGCCTACAATTTTGTTTTATTGTGCAAACATTATGAGAACAATGAATTTGTACACCACACGAATACATTCTACAGGAATTATATAATTTACTCTGTGACTTTTGAATATTAACAGAGACCTATTGCAGAGAATCCAGCAGGTCAGTCACTGAGCAAATTCACTGAAGACCTTAACATCACTATTCAATATATTTGTTCTTGAAGAGAAGATAAATTTCTCTCAACATTATGAGCCACATTCTTCATCAGCAAGAAGGGAAGATTCATATTAAACACCACACAGTACGCTTTCTTCATTTTCTCTGAAATTGATTCTGGCAAATGGTGGTAATTCTTGCTCATTGTGCAAACTATCTTCTGCAGCTGAAATAGTATTTAAATAAGCCAATAGCTATAATTACTTGAAATTCAGCTACCACATTGAGAATGGGAATGGAAGAACAATGTAGGAAATCGCAAGAAAATAAAAATGACAAAACTGAAAATTAGAGAAATGTAGTGAGATATGGTAAGCATATTTTCCCCTTTTATTATCCAAAGTATCATCATTTCAAATCCATCAAAGCTATTCATGATATACCTATTACAGTTGAACATCCAAAAGCTTCTTTTCCTTTCAATTCAGCAACTCCTCCATTTTGCACAAAAAGATTCAGTAGAATCTAATATATATATCTATTTCTCAGCAGTACCCTCTGTGTGTGGAGGGCATGTTCTCCCCCAACAGGTTTTTTTCTACAGACTCAGGAGACTCTGTGGGTTTGCAGAAAAATCCAAAAAGTTAAAAAGAACCCCCATACCTTTTGAAATGGCTGCTGCAGGGATCTACTCCAGGCCCCACCACATTGACAGTGAGAGATAGACTGGCTAATAGCCAGAGAGACAGTGATAGAGAGAGATGATGAGTAGGGGAAGAGGGCAGGAAGCAAAAGCAGAAATGGAGCTGGGATTGGGGAGGATTCCTCTAGCAGTATGAATGGCTAAATAACAGGGGTTGGGTTAAAAAGGCAGGGGGCACTTTCCAGGCCTATTTTGGAGTCAGACCTGGGACTAGGATTGCACACTCCAAGTTGGGAAATTCCTGGAGATTCTGTGGTGAAGTCTGAAAAGTACAGAGTTTGGGGAGGGAAAAGGCCTCAGCTGGATATAATGCCACAGAGTCTGCCCATTTTCTCCTGGGGGATGAGTCTCTGTTGTCTGAAATTCAGTTTTAATTCTAGGGGATCTCCAGGTCCCACCTGGAGGCTGGCAAATCTAGGCCTAGCAGTACCCTCTGTGTGACTTGATACCACCTGACTTGCATGATTCAACTAGACCTGGCTGCTTGCTACTGTTCAACAGAAGCCACCCTATGAAATACAGTGTAGTATAATGGTCAGAGCTTCAGAGTAGGGTTTGCAAGACCCAGGTCTACATCACTATGTTGCTGTAGACGCTCACTGGGTGATTTTGGACCAGTCACATACAATGCTCCTGCTAAGCTGTGAATTCCTGTGATCAAAAATTCTACTTTGTGAGCCACTGGCATTAAAGTTGTGAGCTAGTGATTTGGCTACTGCATAAATAAGTTTGCTCTGGAGCCATCCTTCCTGAGCTAAGACAAAAATGTGTGAGCCGGAGGCTAAAACACTGTGAGCTAGTTCACACTTACTCAGCTTAGAGGGAACACTGGTCACATACTTTCAGCCTAACCTACCTCATGGGGTTGTTTTGTGGATAAAAGGAGAAAATAATGTCAATTCCTTTAGTCCACGCTGTGGAGAAAGACCATAGTTTTCCTCAACAGAAGCTGTTGAGGGAAAGGAGAAAGAAAGCTGAAGACAGAGGGGCAGATAAAGGTAGGTTGGCTGTTGGGTGGAAAGAGATAGGGATGCCAACTCCAAGTTGGGAAATTCCTGGATATTTGAGTGGTAGAGCCTGGGGATGGTGGGGAGTGAGGTGGAGAGGGACTTCAGACAGATATGCCATAGACTCCACCCTCCAAAGCAGTCATTTCTTCCAGGGGAACTAATGTTGCCAATCTCCAAGTGAGGGCTGGAGATCTCCTGGAATTATGATTGATCTCCAGATGACAGAGCTCAGTTCCCCCAGAGAAAATGGCTGCTCTGAAGGGAGAAATTTATGGTATTATGGACCCCCACTGAGGTAACTTCCAAGCTCAGACCTCATCCTCCCAAGGTTCCACCCCCAGATCTCCAGGAATTCCCCAACATGGAGCTAGCAGCCCTAAGAGGAATTGATCTCTGTATTTGGGCAATCCATTGTGATTGCTGGAGGGTGGTTGCTGCCACTGTTGCTGGGGGGAGGGGAGTAGGTGAAAGGCTGGGTAAGTGACAGGAGCAGAAAGAGTGATGGGGTGGGGCAGAAAAGAAGTGACAGACATGGAGGGGAGAGAGAGTGTGTGTAAGAAAAGGGGTAGCAGGAAAGAGAAAGAGTGTGAGAGAAGTAGGGGGAAAGGGGAGGGAGCAGAGGTGGGGGAAATGGGATAGCCACTCCCACAAGTTTCTTGTGGGTCCTCACGTGTAATATCATAATTCCAAATGGCACATAATACAGAGTGAGACAGTTGGATTATGAAAGTAAAGGTCCTAGGGATCATGTCTAATGGTTGCATACCAAGAAAATAACAATTACCTTAAGAAAAACTTCTGAATAAGCTTAGCAGTTATGGGATAAAAGTATGGGGCCTCTTATCAATTAAAAAATGACAGGAAGCATCCAGTAGGAATAAATGGACAGTTCTATCAATGGAAGTAAGTGGGTAGTGGGGCCCCACCAAGGTATTGGGGCTGGTGCTATTTAATTTGTTTATTTATTATCTGGACCTCACGTTAATTATATGGACCTCACATTTTGCCAATGACACAAAATTATTCAGGGTGGTGGAAACCAAGGCTGGCTGTGAGTAACTCCAGGAGGATCACTCTAAACTGGATGAGTAGATAAGAATGTGGCAGATGTAGGTAAGTGTAAGGTGATGCACAATGGGAAAAAAAATTCTGATCGGGGTCAGCACTCACTGAGATGGAGATGGAAAGAGACCTTGAGGACATTGTGGATAGCTCGATGAAATGGTATGCTCAGTGTGCCACAGTGGTGAAAAAAGTAAATACCATTAAGAAAGGGATTGGAAGTAAATATGTCAAAAATAAAATGCTCCTGCATAGGTCTATGGTGCAGGCTCATTTGCAGCACTGTATACAATTTGGACACTGTATTTCAAAAAGTACAGAGCAGAGCTGGAATAAAATACAGAAGAGAGTAACCAAGATCATTAAGGGGTTGGAGCATCTTTTATGTGGAAAGGCTAAAGAAACTGGGACTTTTCAGTTTAGAAAAAAAGAATGCTTCTGAGTGGGGACATGATTGAGGTTTATAAAATTATGCATGGGAAGAGAGAGTGTACAGAGAGAACTTTTTCCTCCCTCTCCCAAAATATTAGAACTCAAGGGGACCCACTGAAGTTGATGGGCAACAGATGCAGGATGGACAAAATGAAGCACTTACTCAACGAGTCATGAAACTTCAGAATTCCAGAGGGTGCAATGATGTTCACAAAGCATCATGGGAACTGTATATATTATACTGAAAATTGTTTAGCTATATTCTAAAATTACTCTTCTTCAGTGTACTGATATATAATTACTTCTGTGATTCCTAACATGACAACCATGTCAGTTTCCTGCAGCACATTTGCTTCTTCCTTAAAGTAGCTTTTTTCCAAAGCAAAAAGAAAATCCTGGCTTTCCTCTAACTCACTGGAGCAAGATGTGCTTCAGAAGAACCCAGGAGGCATCATGTTTTTGTCCGCTGGAAGCACTCACTCAGGAAGAGCTGCCTCCCTCATAGTAGGATACTTCACTTGCAACCTCCCATTGTCTTGTGATTGTCCCTGGTATTTCACGTTATCCGCCACCCATTCTCAGAAGTCCATACTGATCCATGGTCTTGACAAAACTGGGAACTTTACATTAGTTTACAGCTGTCTGCACTGTTTTCTTGTTACATGTACTCTAGTAATTTTTAATGCATTATTTTATTAGAGAATTTCAGCAACAAAACACAGAAGGACCCAGTGAACGACTTTTTGATAATGAAACTGAAAAGAGAGGGTCAATCTGCAGTCACACTGGAGGCTTTGCATGATCTAGGACACCTCTGCTTGTGGTGGTTTAAATTGTCGCAGGAAGGGGTGGCCAGACAGTACACCCTGAAGTGGCCTCACTGTGTGCTTGCTCCGTGGTCGACTGTTCAGATTATTGCTGCTGGGCAACCTTGGAGTGGGTGGTTGGGTGGCTTCTTTTTTTAAATTAGTCTTTTGTGTATGCACATAACCACTTATTTGAAGTACCATTCCATTTTGACAGGCTGCTTCCCCCTCTGGAAAAAAAACCCAGCATTTTTTCAATTAACCCCTTCCCCACTCTGTGTGCTGCAAAGCTGTAGACAGAGGAACCAGCATGAAAAAAGAAAAAGGAGGCTTTTTGGCCTGCCCTCCCCTCCCTCCCTTCTTGCCTCAGAGGACAGTTGAAAGCTTGCTGGTGTGCACGATGATGTGGTTATGTATACATCCTAACAGACTTAAAAACAGCAGCAGCAACAACAACAACGAGTGAAAACCGAACAGAATGATCAGCCTTCCCAACCAGGATGAGCTCGCACCAGAGGAGTTCAGACATCTGGAAATGTGGGGTGAAAGTGCTGCTATCAATAAACCCTGGACTTCCTCCAGTGCCTGATTATTCCACTTCCAAAATGGGGCAGAGTGAGGTGGCAATGACTGAGACACAGAAGGCAGATGTTGCTGTCTGGTTGTGTTCTTTAAATCCGCAAAGGTACCACAACGATATTGGCACAAACTGCTCATGTGACCACAGCCTCAGTGTATCTTGTAGTCATGACTAGACTAACTTACTAATGCTATTGGTCTAGATACAGGTCAGTGCTTAACAGCAATTCTGGGAATGCTTGAAAATCCACAGCTGCTAGAATTTTGATCTTCTGTTCACATCTGTTCCTCTTCCTATGCAAAAGTGAAGAAAGGTCAACAGTTCCCAAGTTCAAACATAGTTCTAGCAGAGCTCTGCAACGCACACATTATCTTGTCTCAAGTGACAGGAATAGTGAGGGGTTCAGAAGTTACGAGGCCCAGCCTTTTAAAATATGGGTATCACAGGTGTAGCTGTTGGACTGTCAGTGCTTTAATTCTGTGTTGTTTTCCATGCAATTCTGTGGTTCATGTGAAAATCTAAATCTTATCTTTCTTGGGTTTGTGTTCTCATATTCCTTCCTCATGTCTCAGAGACCCACTCAACTTCAACTCATAACATGGCAAATCCCCCCCTTGAAATGCAACAGTCTCTAAACTATGAAAAAAAGACTTTGAACACATGAAACTGCCTCCCACTAAATCAGACCCTTGGCCCATCAAGGTCAGTATTGTCTACTCAGACTGGCAGCTGCTCTCTGAAGTCTCAGGCAGAAGTTTTTCACATCAACTACTGCCTGAAGATACCAGGGAATTGAATCTGGGACCTTCTGCGTGTGATGCAGAGGTTCTACCACTGAGCCACAGCTCCTCCCCAATTAAATTCAACTAGAAACATAGGAGAGAAGACCAAGTTGTCAGGATTCTCTTATAAACTCATCCACTATAATCTCATAATGCCCAGCCATGCCAGTGCTAAAACAGAACAATTCCACATGTATTTGGCTAAAGCCGTGTATGTCAGATAATTTTTGGACATGCTAATTTTGTCCAAAGATCTTGCCTAGTACTCATTGACTATCTACTGTGAGAGCCTTCTTGTCCTCCTAAGGCAGGCTGTTTCACAAAGTGGGAGCTACCACAGAAAATATGCATGAGTGGACAGATGGTAACCTTACCATTTTGCATGGAGGGCAGCTGGGGAAAGAATGGTTTTATTCAGTTACTAGGAATAAGTCCTGTTGTGGAAATAAATACAGTGAGCTCTAGAAAGAGGCTCTGGGCAGGTGCCCCAGTCCTGGGCACTCAGTGTCAATTTGCTGTGGTGACCTCAGCAGGGTATAATGACACAGAGTCCATCATTTTCTCCAAAGAAATTGATTTCTGCTACCTGAAGAACAGTTGTAATTCTGAGTGATTTCTAGCCCTCACCTGGAGATTGGCAACAATGGTTCCCCATGAGAAAATGGCTGGTTTGGAGGGTGGAGTCCATGGCATTGTACTTGTCTGAGGTCCCACCCCTCCTGAAACTTCACCCTCTCCAGGCTACATCCCTCAAATCTCCAGGAATTTCCCACTTGGAGTTGGCAACCCTATCTCCTTCCCACCCAATCATCAACCTACCTTTATTTTCTCCTCACTCTTCAGCTTTCCACACACCATCACCTGTAGCTTCTACCATGTTCTGAAGCCCTGACTGCTATGTCACATTGGCTGTCATACAGGGGCCATCTCAGCAGGATATAAGGACACAGAGTCCACCATTTATCCAGGGGAACTGATCTCTGCTGTCTGGGAAGCAACTGTAATTCTGAGTGATCTTCAGCCCTCACATGGAGATTGGCAACAATGGTTTCCCCAACAGGCACTAAGGGGAAATATATTTTACTTCAGAGCAGCAACAGCAAACTCTTCAGAATGTTAGAGGCAAAGGCCGCATATGCGAACGACCTCTGTGTTCTGAGGCAAAGCCCAATCAGGCCACATATGCAAATTACCTCTGTGTTCTGACTGGCTGTGGGGGTGAGAGGAACAGTAAACTGTTTAGAATGTTGGAGGCAGGACTCAGGCAAAGCAGCCAGTGGATAGGGAGACTCTCTGAATGACAGATCAGAAAGTGAACTGATTTTGGAGCATGTTGGAATGTTCAGGAGAGTCCATGACCAAATCGGAATTATATATACCGGAGGATACTGCTCATATGCATTTCATCTACATTTCTGCAGGGGGGGGTTGTGTAATTGTATCAAGTAGTTCCCACAGCAACAGACTTTCAGGGCATGGTGGTTAAGTAACTGGCAATCATATTTAACTGCAGTTCTCAGCATGCTTACTTAAGCACCACCAGCTTTGCAGGGGATTATAGTGCATTGCTCCTTGGTAAGTGTTGTGAAGCACAGAGCAAGAATGACTTTGCACATTGTTGATAAACCATACATTTCTAAAGATCAAGCACAAATTACCGCTGTGCGGCAACTGTGATGGAGGAAAAATAGCTTCCACAATGATCAAGTTCTTCTCTTGCACACCGGGAGAGATATCTCAGGGCAGAACCTTGTGTTTCAAGCACATGCATGCAACAAGCAGCCAGTCAGCATTTCTGTTAGGGAAAAACATTTTTGAGAGGGGCTGATTTGGAGCTGGAAAGTGTTGAGGAGGTGCTTAATCTTTTTCTCACCTGCCACATTCCCACTACACTTTTTCACCTCCTGGGGTTCCAGTCAGATGTTTGCTTATACAAAGGCATGTCGGGAAGGCCATAGAAGGTGGCAAAACAGCCAGTAGATATGGGAGTCAGGAAGGTTCTATTCCTATGTTGCTTCTCCACATTTCCCTCTTTTTCCTTAAGCCATATTTTTAATGTCATTTTCCTCAAGAAGAAACCTTTCATTTGGTTCTTCTCTTTTTGCTGATAAATTCTCAGCAGGCATACAGATGTGCAATTCTTCAAATATTTACTTTGAAAGAATGGATTAAAAGTCCATCCTAGAAGATTCATCTAATTATGTTAACTGAGGTTTCCTGGACAACTTTATGAGGTCTGAATCATGTAACAACAGAAATGCCAGGTAATAGATGACTGCTTTATTATACAAATTCCTATGCATTTTACTATGCAGGCTTCATCAGAGAGAATTTATAAAAGCATAATCTTATATTTAATACAAACAATAGAAAGACCTCTTAATAAAAGTTATTTTAGAATTATTAAAAATAGTATTAAAAAGACAGGATCAAAATTAATTTCAAAAATAGATACATATTTGTCAATATATATCCAGTTGGCCAGCCATGTTGATGTGATGCAGAAGAACAAAACCTATGAGGGGTCAAAGTCTGCAGTCTTAAAATCCATTCCATTTTTTTTAAACAGGACCTTTTTCATTATGATGGTGAGATTTATATAAAACCCCATGTTCTTTCTCCATTAAATGCTGTACCAAAACTATTTTGTGAAGTATGTTGCTCCTATATTCTGTTATCTGATTCTTTAATTTCCGAGAAGTCTTCACTGCATATATCTTATTACAAGAACAACTGATGGCATATACAACCATATCTGAATTGCATGTTGTGAAATTATTTTGCACTGTTCAAAGGGTCAAGCTAACTTAAAGATAAATATTATCAAACTAAATGTTTATATATGGTGTACAGAATAGAAAATACTAAAAGATTCAAAACTAGTGAGCTGAAGGTCAGACATCATAGAACATTGACATGAGCTTGAAATAAGCTTTAGTCACTTGATGTTGATGACTGCACATACATAGTTAACACATATATCAAATGACCAATACGACCATATGCATATTGGCCTCTAGGATCTTCCTAGTAGTCAATAATACGATGATAAAAACACACACATCCAGAAGCATATATATATATATATATATATATATATATATATATATATATATATATATATATATATATATATATATAAACTGAAACCAGGTTTTGTTTTCTCATATGCTGTGTGGTTTCTGAAAATTTATGGAATAGGCTATGGATAACTTCTCATGGTGACTGCACATGCACAACCAAATCTTCAATTATATAACAATCTGGTATGAAATTTCCTAAGTCTCTGGATGTGCATAACAATAATACTATTTTTAATAACTTTGGAATACCTGTTATTCAGGGGTCTTTCTATTATTTGTATTAAATATAAGATTATGTTTTTATAGATTCCCCCTGATGAAGCCTACATGGCAAAATGCATGGGGACTTGTATAGTAAATCAGACATCTATCACTTGTTACATTGCTGGGTGCAGCTCAGTTTTTCCTTTATCCTTGAATTATGTAACAAAACCTCACTAAGGAACCTGCACAAGGACCTTGGCAGTAGCATTGCTTGGTAAATTGCCCTTTGGACCATTCATCTTCCAAACAGGTTTCATTGTATTTAATCAAGTCAGACTCCTCTCCTGTGTCTAATATAATATCCACCAGTATTCACAATGTACATTTGTTTCACAAAGTACATTTGTTTCATGCTTCCAAGATTATGAATGTAAATCCTCTTAATGGTCTGCTCTTATAAAAGCAGATCATACATTTCCTCCACAAATACAATTATACTCCATGGCAGCTAATTCTTATTAGCAAGCATAGCCACAAGCAGCTTGTTGACACTGTTTAAAAGATATTAACAGAAGCATAACAAGAATGTAACATTAAAACAATCTAGCAAACAATACACTATAAAGTACTAAGGGTGCTGTCCTCGGTAACAAGAGCTGGGGCAGTGCATCCAGATGTTTTGTCCCACATTCAGCTGTTCCATAAATTCACTATGCAAGCTATTCCAGCCAGACAGCCCTTCCCCAGCCCTTCCCCTGCAATATGGGGATAATAATATCAACCTTTGTTACAGGATTATTTTAAAGATTAGAGTCCCTATAGTCCCCTTTTGTTAAATAAGCAGCCATACTTTAGTAGAGGAAGACTTCCTCCATCCACATAAGATGCATGGTATAATATTAAAATGCTATAAATGCTAACTGGTTATTATTCCACCAGCATGGTTTGTAGTAGTAACATTCGAGCTATGGCATACTTTCAAACCATTGCCAAGAGCATATCAATCAATATTATGCGGTAGAGCTGACTGGAAGGCAGCAGCACAAGTTGCCTGAACTTTCCTGTCTCTTTCTATGATCCCTCCTTTCCTCTACATATTTCCTGCTCACCTAGCTGTCCCTTCTCCTTTCTTTCTTTCCTTTCTACATTACTTCTCTTTCCACTGCTTCAAGTATGCTTCTTTCCAATACCCTTTTTGAAGCTTAAATCTGTGGCATTCGAACCTGCCGCTTGCATCCTTTCAACTTTTTTTCTGACTCTCTATCACTATCCACCATCTGCACTCCTCATGAACAGTGGATAAGAAGAACTCTAAGCTGCTGTGTAACCTATAATGGTGCCCAAACAAAGTCCTAGAGATTGGTATTATGATATAGATTAAAGTGTAACATAAAGAAAGGAGTAACTTAGTAAGAGAGAAGAAGAACCCTTGTTAAATGCAATACAATCTTTTTGCATGAGTTAGAAGGAAAGTATGTCTGAAAATGGTAGGAACAGAAGACTAAGTGTCTTTGGAATTCAAGATCTTCATGTGCATATTCTTTGAATTATTCTCATCTGATAGCATCATTTTTGTCTGAATTTATATTTAGAATAAATGACCAGGAATGCCAATCTTGAACCCCAACATTTTTGAAAAACATTTCAGTGTAATCCCTTTATATTTAGTAAGTAATTATTTGAAATTATTTTTTCTTTGAACATTGCCAATGAATACTCTGACACTATAAAGCTTCTTTTTTACCCCTTGAGAGATCCCAAATGGTTTAATTTGAGTTCCAGCATAATTCCAGACAGTAAATGCATTCATGACTAAAAACAGTCCCTTTACTCTATCCTCATTAACCTTTAGCCTCCTCTTTCCTATTTCCTGCATATTGGTCCCAGGACTGATATATATGTATAAAAGGATATATGGGAACATCCACACAACAGATATATCATTATTGCTATCCCAGATTCAAAGCTAATTTCTTTGTAGTTACTTGAGTCAGCTGTTACATACCTTTGTTACAGATTTTCTTGTTTCAGAAGCACATCCAGTTAAAGTCTTCTTCTCAAGCCCTATTCTCTACTCTTACCTACAAAGGTAAGGTGAATGACAACCGGACACTGGTCTTTTTTACTGGTGGCACATCACCTTTCCCGTGCTCCCTCCTTCAGGCTTGACTGATGCCTACCTTGCTTTCCTTTAGGTGTCGGTCTACAACATTTCTATTTACCCAAGCTTTCAACTGTTTGGTTCCATACTTTCTGGCCATTTTAATAGTCTGTTTCAAGCCTGGGGAATGTTCTTATGTCATGACTTGTTTTCATTGGTTGTTTTTGATTACTCATTTCATGGCTTGTTTTATGAGTTCCATATTATTATTTTTTATGTTGTTCTTATGATCTTATTGCATTGTTTTACTTTGCGAGCTGATTGAAGCAGGTATCTTGGAAGCGTATATATTTTCTCAATAAATATATATATTAAACAGTGCAGGTAGATGACCAGCAGCATTCAAGTTCAAAAGTAATGCAAAAGGCCCCTTTCATATGACATTGTGGGGAGAACAGAGACATGTGGATGGGGGTAGGATTGCAGCCCCAGGGTCCATTCTGGCATATGTACATCACCAGAGAAAATGTCTTAACAGAAATGCAGTAGCTTCTCACATAGCTAAATAAGAAACAAAGCCTTGTTGTGCAAAAGAAATATCTATTTGAACATACAAGCTGAGTTCTCTTCTGGCACCTAATATGCACAGAATTTTAAAAAGTTTAATTATGAGAATGAGGATGCCTTTATTAAAGCCACATTTGTTCAATAAAATATTAGCATAATCATAAACATGCCAAGAACTCATTGAAGTTCTGGTAGAGCCCTATGATGAATGTAGTAATTAAATTTAAAATATGTGAACCATCTGCCCCATCATGTCAGTGTGGTGTTAGAGTGGGAACAGTGATGGCGAGTTTTGAATTAGGAAAGAAAATGAAATTTTCCAAAAGCTGTTTCTGTTTTCACTCTTTTCTTCACTTTCTATTAGCAGAACATTCCCCCTGGCTTTGTTTGATTTCTGAGACCATCAGTTTTGCTGTGGCAACAATTGGGTGAAAATCACAAAGGAAGATTCAAAATGCTCTTCATGCAATACATCCTTCCTAGAAATCTATAAGAAACAATAACAAGCAATAAAGCTGTAAAATAGCTAAGAAAATAAGCCCTTTGTAAATAGGAGGCAAAGAGAAACAGAGGTCAATTTCACACCCGAAGCCGCGAGGCTGCATTTTGACCCGCGGCTTCACCTGATTTCCCCCACAGTTTCGTGATCCTGTTTTTTGAGGATCACGAAACTGCGGGGGAAATCGGGCGAAGCCACGGGTCAAATGCACCCCGTGCCTTCGGGTGTGAAATTGACCAGAATGTAGAAATGTTTGAATCTGCTATTCCATATTTAAAGTGGTGTGGTCACCTCATTAAAAATGTGGTAGATATGCCTTGTTCCATAATAAAGGGAGGAGAGGCAGGGGCCTCAGGTGTTGTATTGGGGTGGTAGTAGCCTCCCCCAGTGTCTCACCTTGTCTCCACCTCTGTCCTCATAGCTGTCATGCTCCATGTCTCTCCACATACTAGTGAAAGCTCAGGAATCCTATTGGATATGTACCATTTCTACTATTAGGAAAAAGTAGGGAGAAATATTAAGTGCTCTCAACTCCTGGGCAGTGGCACAGACAGAGGCAGTGAGATAGGACTTTGATGAGATGGGAAAGGGGAGACAGTAGGGATGCCTGCTCCCAGATGGGAAATATCTGGAGATTTCGGGGGTGGAGCCTAAGGAGTGCATGGTTTGGGGTGGGGAAGGACTTCAGTGGGGTATAACACCATACAGCCCACCTTCCAAAGTGGCCATATTCTCCAAGTGAACTGATCTCTGTTGCCTGAAGGATGTTTGCAATCCCAGAAGATCCCTAGCCACCACCTGGAAGTTGGCAACCCTAGGTGGTAGTACCAGCAAGGAGTGGTGGCCAGTGGTTGAGCCACCACTATGGCCAGCAGTTTCTCAAAAGTAGATGGTATCCTAGCAATAGCAGCACAAATGTGAGTGGTTGTCCATTACCTGGAGGGTGGGTGTGGGTAACCAGGTAACAACTGGACAGGAGTTCAGTGGTGGCCAAGGCTAATGCAAAGGCCACTAGTGGACGATGACCAGTCAAGGGATACCAGTACTTCTGGGGAGGGGGAAATATTGCCGTGGGACCAGGCAGAATTGTAAGGGAAGGGAAAAGAGACGTAGAAATGCTCGGTCCCCTTCCAGCCTGCGTCCCATCCCACAGGTGGTAGGTAGTGGGGCTAGGATTATTGACCCCTCTCCAACATTGGTGTTGTGCAATGCCAGGTCCATAAAGAATAAGACCATGATTCTCCATACCTTTTTTCAGAACAGGACATGGACCTGGCATGTGTGACCGAGACCAGGGTGCAAGGTAGGGAGACCATAGCTCTCTCCCAGTTAGTTTCTCCTGGGTTCTCGGTCCTTCACCAATCCCGGACTAAGGGGTGGGGGGGGAGTGGCTCTGTTCATTTGGGATGCTTACACCTTCAGAGAGCTTCCATTACCGAAGCTCACAGGCATAGAGTGTGCTGGCTTTGTATGGGAAGCTGGGGAGAGTTTGATTATCTGGCTGGTGTACCATCCACTCAATGCACCGGCAAGTAGCCTGCCATCCCTGCTGGAGGCCATATCAGGCTGGGCTTTGGAGCACCCTGGACTGTTAGTCCTGGGTGACTTCAATGTCCGTGCTGATGACACGACCTCCATGCGGGCAATGGATCTGGTGTCATCCATGGTGGCGCTAGGACTCTGCCAATATGTCATGGACCCCACTCACTGAGCAGGGCATACATTCGATTTGATCTTCATGGTGGGGGTTACAGTGGACCAGATTACAGCCACGGTCGTTCCATGGTCAGATCACCATGCTCTGAAGGCCCATGTGAATGTTCCACCCCAACCCTGTTTGGGCAGCAAGCATATTTTAGCAAATGGACCCAGTGCAGTTCTTAATGGCTCTGTGGGATCTGATGCCCCCTGATGGCTCGTTGGATGAGCTTGTCAAGGACTGGCAAAACCAACTCTCAGCAGCCATCGATGGGATCGCACCCCTGTGCCCTCTGCGCCACCACTCAAAACTCGTTCCTTGGTATACACAGGAGCTGAGGCTAATGAAGCAGGAGCTTGGACGACTAGGGAGACAGTGGCAACGTGTTCGTGACGAAGTGTCAAGAGCATCCTATAGGATATTTATGAGATCCTATGAGATGGCAGTCAAGGCCGTGAAAAAAGAATACTACGTGGCCATGATTGTGTCTGCGAACTCTTGCCCAGCCCAATTATTTAGAACAATTTGGTCTCTTACTACTCTGCCACAGAGCAGACTAAATGATAAGGAATTGGAAATTGGCTGCATTTTACAGATAAAGTCTTGTTGTTCTACCATGACCTCCCCGCCACAGATAAGACAGTAACAGAACTTGAGATGCCATGCACGTCTTCTGGTCAAGTTCTGGATTATTTCGGTCTGCTCAGCCTAGAGGAGGTTCACAAATTACCCTCAACAGTTCGCCCAACCACTTGTAGCTTTGATCCATGCCCATCATGGCTAATTAAAGCTGGCCGTGATGGGTTGTAAGGGGCACTAAGGGAGATCATCAACAAGTCCCTCATGGAGGGGCTGTTCCCTAGTGCCCTAAAGGAGGTAGTAGTATGCCCCTTCTAAAAAAGCTAACATCAGATCTGGCTGAATTGGCTAATTACTGACCAGTATCCAATTTGCCCTATTTGGGCAAATTAATTGAGAAGGTGGTGGCAAACCAGCTGCAAGGTTTTTTGGATGATGCTTCCATATCAGACTCCTTCCAGTCTGGCTTTCGACCAGGCCATGGGACAGAGACTATCCTGGTCACCCTCACAGATGATTTTTGGAGGCATCTGGATCAAGGCAGTGTGGCGGTGCTGATGTTGTTAGACCTGTTGGTGGCATTGGTCAACCACCAACTACTGACCTACCGCCTCGCTGACACTGGGATTCAGGGGTTTGCCTTGCAGTGCCTCTCCTCATTTCTCCAGGGTTGGGGACAGAGGGTGGTGTCTGGGGAACAGCTATCCAGAAGGCACCCACTAGTTTGCAGAGTGCCCGAAGGAACAGTGTTTTCCTCAATGCTGTTTAACATCTATATGCGCCCCCTTGCCTAGATTGCCCAGAGACATGGACTGGGTTGTCACCAGTATGCTGATAACATCCAGGTCTATCTGTTGTTGGACGGCCAGTCAGACTCTAGTCTGACCTGGCATTGAAAGCTGTGGCTGGTTGGCTTAGACTGAGCCAACTGAAATGGAATCCGATGAACACGGAGATCCTTTGCCTGAGTCGGAATGGCCCAAGGTTAGAGATCCCTCTCCCGACCTTTGATGGGTTGGTGCCATTGGTGCCAGCAGCAGAGGTTAGGAGCTTGGGAGTGCTCCTGGATACCTCCCAAATGATGGAGGCCCAGATAGCAGCCACTGTGAAGTCTGCCTTTTACCACCTACGGCTGATTAAGCAGTTGATTCCCTACCTTGAACACAATGACATTGCATCAGTGATCTATGCATTGGTCACCTCAAGTCTGGATTACTGCAATACTCTCTACATGGGGCTGTCCTTGTCCCAAATCTGGAAGCTGCAGCTGGCATAGAATGCAGCAGCAAGGCTGTTGCTGTGTCTTCCCATGCGGGAACACATCCAGCCCACCCTAAAAGCACTGCACTGGCTGCCTATAGCATACTGGATATGGTTTAAGGAGCTGGTTTTAACCGTTAAAGCCCCATATGGTCATGGACCTATCTATCTAAGTGACCACCTTTCCCCATATGTGCCCCAGAGAGCATTAAGATCTGGATCCCAAAATCGCCTGGCCCTTCTAGGCCCTAAAGAGACCAGGTTGGCCACAATGAGGGCCAGGGCCTTCTCTGTGGTGGCCCCTCACTGGTGGAATGACCTCCTGGACAACATCAGGGCCCTGTGAGACCTTCTGCAGATCCACAGGGCCTGTAAAATGAAGCTCTTCTGCCAGGCTTTCAAGTAAGGTGCCACCTTGACATCATGGCCCTGGCCCTAATATCAATACACCAACAACCTGGTTTTAGCATCAATACCATCACCAGCCAGATAATAAACAGCCTGGCAGGAGCCTGAAGGTGACCATTCAAGTGATGACTGTATGTCACCATCTGTTTTATAGCTATGTGCAGGGGTCTTTTTGGGGGGGAGCGCACTGGAGCGCAGCTCTGGGAGCTCAGGAGCCAAGCCCCGCCCCCAGCCAGCATCCCGGAGAGTCTTTCAGGCAGCCGAATGTCAATTTCAGCTCCATTATATCCTATGGGCCATTGAAGTAAATGGTGAAAACATAGAGTATATTCTGGAGGCTGGAGGGGAGGGGATATGAGGGAGAGGCTCCAAACTCACAGGATAGCTGATGGATACCCAAGATACCCACCAAGTTTCAAGAACATTGGATCAGGGGGTCCAATTCTATGGGCCCCCAAACAAGTTGCCCCCATTCCCTCCATTGTTCTCTATGGTGGGAAAAAAGTAACTTTAATTCCCACCATAGAGAACAATGGAGGGAATAGGGGCAACCTGTTTGGGGGCCCATAGAATTGGACCCCCTCGTCCAATGTTCTTGAAACTTGGTGGGTATCTTGGGGAGAGGCTCCATCAGCTACCCTGTGAGTCTGGAGCATCTCCCTCAAACCACCTTCCCTCCAGCCCCCAGAATATACCCTATGTTTTCACCATTTACTTCAATGGCCCATAGGATATAATGAGGCCGAATTGCCGTCGAATTCCTTTCATTGCCTCCTTTCCTTCTCTCTTTTTCCTCTTTCCCTCCTTCTTCCCTTCTCTCTTTCTTTCTTTCCCACCTTCTTCTCTTCTCTTTTTTCCTCCTTTCCCTGTTTTCCTCCTTCTTCCCTCTCTTTCTTTCCCTCCCCTTTCCTTCTCTTTCTTTCCCTCTTCCTTCCTTCTTTCCTTCTCTCTACTCTCTCTCTTTCCTTCCCTCTTTCCTCCTTCTGTGGCCCAACTCTCATGAGAAGGAGTTTAAACTTTAAACCCCTTCTCTCTTAGCTCCCCCATCCAGACCAGCTGGGGAAGGGGAGGCTTTTGAAGATGGCTCCCCCCCTTTTGCTTCCCCTTCTGACATCACTTCCGGTGATGTCAGGGGGCATGGCATATGCTAATAGCCTAATAGCTCATTAGAATACCATATGCTAATGAGCTCCTGCAGCTGTTTTTCTACGAAAAGACCCCTGGCTATGTGTAGTGTATTTATAGTCTATATTGTAATTTTAATTGAATGTTGGTTTTATAAATATATTGGAGTTTAAATGCATCTATTTATACCTATTTTGTTAGCTGCCCTGAGCCTGCCAAAAGCAGGGAGGGTGGGATACAAATATAATAAATAAATAAATAACTACAAGAAGATATAATAGGTGTTCATACAAAAGTCGTTCATAAGCGTACAAGTTGTACTGGATTTTCTCCGGTTTAAACGAAGTCCAGGGTGAGGACGGAGGGGGGGGCAGTGACTGGGGAAGGAACCAGAATGGAAGACAGATGTCGCTGTCTGGATGCACACATTAAATCCAGTAGGGAGAAGGCACAATATTGGACCAAAGAGCCTGGCTGATCCACTTCATCATGATCATCATGAGTGGGTCCTCAATCAGCCTCCTGAAGTTACATAAGATTATACACAACACAAGACATGAGGATGCCATCTACAGAGTCAGACTATTGGTCCATCATGGTCAGCATTGTCTGTTCAGTCTGGCAGCAGCTTTACCAGATCTCAGAAATCTTTCCCATCACCTACTGCCTGATGCTTTTACGTGGAGATGCTGGGGATTGAACCTGGGACACAGGTTGAGACACAGCCCTACCCCCTTGCAGAAAGTCAGACAACTTCTGCTTATTAACAAAAAGAGGATATACCAACTGTATGAGTGTTCTTTCTTTCCCCTTTCTCACATAGAAAGTAAAGGTTTTCAGAGGCCCCCCTTAAGCAACAGAAAAGCAACATATGAATGTTCACATCCACTCCTAAACAAACATAAGGAGAACATTGGGGGAGGGGGATGACAATCATTTCAGGCCCTCAAATGAAGGACCCAACCATTTGTTTATTTGCCTTATGGTCACAGAACCGTGCTTCTATCTTTGCTTGGCTGCCTATGTGAGGAAGAGTATAATCCTAGATAATGGGGGGGGGATAACCATGTTGCTAAGCAACATCATGCTGTAGCCTCCTGCTACCACTTGATCCTGTTGCAATTTGCACAGCTGATGGCTTTCAGTCTCAGGCACTGTGTGATTTAAAACTCATTCCAAAGAGAAGTGGGGGGAAGCATAGAAACCATCAGAGCTGAGGGTGCTGAGAGAAATGATGAAATTGGAATAAGGGCAATCTACAAGAAAAACCCTACCATGAGAAATAAGGAGGTGGAAAAAATGAGGCAATTTCATTTAAATATTCCAGGAAAGGGCATTAAGGAGAAGCAGCTGCTGATGCCACTGTTGCATTTTAGGTCTTCTGTACTGGCTTGAAACAGCCAACCATCAAAGCTTGAGTGCATAGTATTATATAGGTTGTTTGTTGTTAGTTTTGTTATGGAAACATCTTCAGGAGCACTGGGCTAAGAGGAAGGGAATAAATAGTGTAAGCCATAAAATAAATTATAGGGCACAACACCTGTCATAATTAGGCATCACTGTTCATGTTAACACTTACCCTGGTTTCAGTCAGGTTAAATTAACTGACAGTAATATGGATCAGCAGATGTATTAATAAAGCTGTATGCCATTTTACATGTAAGAATAACCCTGGAAGTGGCTTATATAAATCAACACATTCCAGAAATGCGTGCATAAATAATTCCCTATACTTAAATTGCTCCACACAATTAAATTCTGCTTGTCTCTTGGTTAGTATGCTATTTGTGCTCTGCTGAAATTCTAAACCTTGGTCTTATTATTTTTAGCACAAATTAGTTTGAAAATATATATTAACTATGGCACTAGTCCAGCTAATCGGCAGCAATCCACTTGCTGCTGTACAAATAAATCCCATTGCTATTCACCATAAAGAATTTAAAGCAAGCAACGAAGGAGAAGCAATTATCAATGTGAAATATATAGGCTTTCTCCTTAATCTGAGGAACAGAATTTCTTTGGTTGTCTTAAAATAAATATCTTTGATATATTACAGTCAGGCTCTGATTAGATGAAGAGAGAAATAAATAATGAATGATGCTCAACAAAGAACACATCCTTCCTGAAGTGGATTTGCCGGATCACAGGGAAGGAGAGAGATAAATGGTGACATTTGGGGAGAGCTCCTGCAATAGTTTTGGGCATGTTGAGAAGTAAAAGCCTTTAAGATGTCATTTGAATAAGAAGTCTGAGGCTTTTCATCCAAATAAGAACTGTTCTACCTCTTGAAGCAAACAGCCCTACCCTACCCCCCCATCCCCCAAAGCCTAGCTTTTAAAATTCGATTGTACCACTGTGGAATTATTCCTCAGCACATCAATGGAGGAAAATTGGAGTGGAAAAAACCCATACAAGCTCCTAAATTATATTCAAGTCAGATTCTTTCCTTCTTTCCTACTACTCAGTCTATGGAACATAATCTTATACTGAGTAATGAAACAGATCTGGACAGGGTTCAATGTATGACCACCTGTGCTAGCCTTAAAACATTTTGTTCAGAGAGGTTGGTAGGCCTCAGCATGCATAAATCCCCATAATCCCTACCTGAAAAAACATTCTGTATCTAGAACATTAGGTTGTATTATAAGTAATTTTATATCATTTTCACCACTCAGTGTGTTGCACCTGCTTGCAAAAACCAAGACATCAAAAGAAACAGATGAAGAAGAATGAGCTGTAAATTGAGGAATTTAGCGATTAGTGGACCTCGCTGAAGAAACAGTCATTTTCTTTGATGTAGTTTTTCAGGTCATGTCTGAGGCTGAAATCCTAAAGACTTCAATCAGACATAGAAGCTACTGAAATCAATAGGACTTACTTGCAAGGTTATAAATGGAAAGCGGCTATGTTTCTTTTTAGGGTAAAAAGCTGATGCTGTTGCTTCAGACTATTTCTAGCATCTGTGTATAATGCACATTGGTGAAGCCACAGACCAATGGGTTTGGTTGATAGAATGCTGTGGGTCATTGAATATTCCATATGCTTTGAGAAATTGTCAGCTTTAGAATGGTCATGATATTCTAGCTTTTTAGGGTAAAATGAAAGGTCAGTGGCTAAAAAAATATATAGATCAAGTTCTCAATTTAGATCTATAACTCTTTTACTTCCTGAAGTTGTTTTATTTATTTTGAGTTTTATATCCCACCCCTCTCCTACAATGTGGGGCTCAGGGTGGCTCACAACACTGAAAAACAAACCAATCCATAAACTTCCTGATTAAAACAATTAAAAGAGTTAAAATATTGACATTCTCCCAGTACCTTGGAAATATTCAAAACAGAGGATATCTGGCAAACCAATGACAGCTGAAAGCTGAAACAGCAGTATTAATTAAAAGCCTGCTAGAAAAATTCTGTCTTGCATGTCTGTGGAACTTTGAGAGGCCCTACAAGGCATGTGTCTCCTCTGATAAAGCATTCCGCCAGATGGGCTATGATGGAAAAAGCTCTCATCCTGATGGAAGCAAGATGGACTTCCAGAGGACCAGGCACTGTCATAAGCTGTGTGGTGATGAACACAAAGAGCGTGGGGGTTCGATCAGGAAAGGCAAACTTTCAGGTATTTGGGTCCCAGACTGTTTAGGGCTTTAAAGGTTATAACCAGCACCTTGAATTAAATCCAGAAACAAATTGGAAAGCAGTGCAGCTGCCTCAAGACTGGCTGTGTATGGGTAGACCAAAATGAGCTGGTCAATAGCCTGGCAACTGCATTTTGGATCTCCTGAAATTTCCAAAGTATCCCCAAAGGCAGCCCTGCATAGAGTACATTGCAGTAGCCCAGTCTGGAGATTACCACAGCATGGATCACTGCGGCAAGATCAGGGTGGGCCAAATAGGGGACCAGCTAGCAGGCTTGGCATAGAAAGAAAAATGCTCCTTGGGACACTTGTTTGTTCAGCAGAAGTGAGGAATCAAACCACCCCCCAGGCTCTTTAGTGAGTCCACTAGACTTAATAGGACTCCAGCAAGAACTGGTAATTGCAGTCCCACTAAAGACCCACATGATCTCTGTCCTTGATGGGTTTAGCTAGC
Source organism: Gekko gecko (assembly GCA_029375565.1). Taxonomy (NCBI): domain Eukaryota; kingdom Metazoa; phylum Chordata; class Lepidosauria; order Squamata; family Gekkonidae; genus Gekko; species Gekko gecko. Next base: position 82,482,951 of record JAPDNY010000010.1, on the reverse strand, counting down.
TCTCCCTCAACCAACCAACCACTGTGCCCAGGCATTGACTCAAGGCCATGAGGGCTGCATCTGACTGCTTATCCAGCAGGAGAAAGAATTGGGTGTCATCAGCATATTGATGCCACCCAACACCAAGTCTCATGATGAGTTCTGCTATAGGACAGAGAGAGAGAGAGAGAGAGAGAGAGAGAGAGAGAGAGAGAGAGAGAGAGAGAGAGAGAGAGAGAGAGAGAGAGAACAATATGAGGGACAGGAATGAACCTGCAGAACACCACAATCTAGTACATGCAATAAGATCATTCCTCTGGCAATCCTGGGGGTGAAACTGGCATCTGCAGGGCCTCTACTTCAGGTCCTAGGCTGCAGGACTGAGCATGTGGCATGCTGACTTCAGCCTGAGATTCCCCATCTGCACCTGATGGAGTCTCCACCTTGTCCGGTGGGTCTTCCTGCATCATCTGAGGGCTGGGGCCAGCTTCCTCCAACTCTTCTTCATCTGAGGAGGTATTGGCAAGCAGACCCATGACATTCAATTTATTAGGCTGTTGGCTGCTCATTTTTTTAAAAAAGTTTTCTTATTTTGTTCTATATTTTTATGAGATTTTACTCTTGTGTTCTGCTCCACCATGGAAGCCATTTTTATAACAGAACTGTGGGACATGTTAACTAAATAATGAACTGTGGAAATAATAAACTGTGGATCAAAAATTTCCCAAAATATTCAGTGTTTATAATCAAAAGATGCCTAAGAAGATGGCGGTGAATTGGGAGCTTTGTTGTCAATAGCTCTCGAGCTGGAACAGAATGAGATGAACCAGTGGCTACTACCAGCCTGAACTGTTAACATCATTGGGCAGCCAAAAGTCAGCAGCAGCTACAGGAGCTATCTGGCAATGTTTCACATATTTTAAAATAAAATAATCTAGGACCAAGCAAGAATCAATAGTAGCATGCCCAGGTGTGAAACCAGCTTGTTGCTATCTGGCAATCAAAATTATTGGCAACAACTCAGAATACAGACCTGCAGTGCGGCTCCTCAAGTGGCAAATGAGATCCCGATCAAGCCTGGCCTGTATGCAGTGGATGTTTGGCTCCCTGGCCTGGTGTGGGACTCTTGACACTGCTAGGTGTGTGAGTAGCAGCATCAGGATGTTGCTGGCCCTGCAGTTATCCCAGCACGGTCGCCATTTTGGCACCGGGGTTGAACTCCCCCTGCTTTCTCTGTGATGGTGACTGCAATCGATGTGAGTGCTCGCCCACCTCCTCTGCTTATTTTGGATCCTTGGGTGACAGCTGGGGCCCCCGGGGGTGGTCTCCTTCCCAAGGCCTCCCTGGCTGGTTCATATTTCTGCTCAGTCGTTAGGGTCAGAGTGGATGGCGGCACCTTTGGCTGACGGAGCTGCGGGAGAAGGAGAGGGAGAGGCCAAGACTTTTGTTCTTCTGCACAGAAGTATCCGGCTGGCCAGGACTTGGACCCAGCAGTGAAAGGAGGCAGCTTCCAGTTGGAGCCCAAGACAATGACAGTGCAAAAGGATGACCCGGCTGCAGCTACTGTAATTTTAAAAAGGCTGTAGGACTTCCTTTGGCTGGTGAACATGTAGGACATAGTTCTACAAGCCCAGATGTGAGACATCTCTGCTGGTTTAGTGGCCCAAATTTAATTGACCAGCTCTGCTAGTGGTCTGAGACTGTGAAGACCACTAGAGCAGTGATGGCTGGTCAAGGGATATCAGTGCTCCTGGGGCAGGCAAAGTACAGTGGTGGGACTAGGCAGGGAGCCAAAGGAAGAGAAGCAGAGTAGCTTGGCCCCCTTCCAGCCTACATACCATCCCAAGGGTTGCTGGCAGTGGGGCTAGGACAAATAACCCCCTCTGGTATTGGTGTTGTGTAATGCCAGGTCTATTAATAACAAGACCATGGTCCTTCAGGACTTTCTGCTTCAGCAGAAAGAAGACCTGACGTCCAGGACCTGGGTGCAAGATGTGGAGACAGTAGCACCCTCCCAGCTGGCTCCTCCTGGTTTTTCAGTCCTTCACCAATCATGGACTGAGGGCAGAGGAGGAGTGGCTGTATTCATTTGGAAGGCTCACTCCTTCAGGGCACTCCTGCCTTCAAGGATCATGGGCACAGAGTGTGCCAGCCTAGTGTGGGAAGTCAGGAAGATTCTGGCAATTTGGCTGGTGTACTGACCACCTAACGCGCCAGCCAATAGCCTACCATCCCTGATGGAGGCTGTGTTGAGCTGGGCATTGGAACACCCTAGACTGATTTCAGTGTCCATGCTGATAATGCAGCCTCCACTCAGGTGATGGATCTGATATCGTCCATGACAGCACTAGGGCTCTCCCAAGCTTTTAGTGCTTGGGAGGCAACAGTGGGAGGGCTTCTAGTGTCCTGGCCCCACTGGTGGATCTCCTGATGGCACCTGGTATTTTTGGCCACTGTATGACAGAGTGTTGGGCTGGATAGGCCATTGGCCTGATCCAACATTGGCTTCTCTTATGTTCTTATGTAGCAACTCCCACTCACTGGGCCAGACACATGCTTGACTTGATCATCGTGGTGGGAGTTACACTGGACTGGATCACTGCTTTGTCAGTGCCATGGTCAGACCACTTTGCCCTGAGGGCCATTTGAATGTTTCACCCCAACCCTGTTTAGGTGGCAAGCGTATTTTAGCTCACCCAAGGAGCCAAATGGACCCAATGCGACTTCAGATGGCTCTGCAGGATCCGATGCCTTCTGGTTGCTCAATCAAATGAGTTTGTGGAGGATTGGCACAGCAGACTCTCTACAGCCATCAACAAGATCATTTTCTGACACCCCCTGTACTCCCACACTAGGCTGGCACCCTGGTATACCCACGAGTTGCGGCTGATGAACCGAGAGCTAAGATAGCTAGAGAGATAGTGGCAGCATGCTTGTGTCGAAGCTACAAGAACATCTTATAGAATGGTAATGAGATTCTATGAGATGGCAGTCAAAACTGGGAAGAGTACTGTGCAGCCTTGATTATGTCTGTGAGCTCACACCCAGCCCAATTATTTAAAAAAATTCATTCTATGTTGATTCTGCCACAAGGCTGGCCAAACACTAGGGAACTGGACATTGGCTGTGAGGCTTTTGCGACCTATTTCACAGCCTTGTCACTCTGCCGTGACCTCCGCACCACAGTTGAAGCAGTGAGAGAACTCAGTGCCCCATGCATGTCTTCTTGTCTGGTTATGGATTATTTCAACCCATTCGGTCTAGAAACAAACTGCTCTTAAGTGTATGCCCTACCATGTGCCTCCTTGACCCATGCCCATAATGGCTCATTAAAGCAGGCCACAAGGGGTTTCGAGGTGCCCTAAGGTAGATTATTAACAAGTCCCTCTCAGAGGACTTGTTCCCTGGGACACTTAAGGAGACCATGGTTCATCCCCACTTGAAAAAACCATCTTTGGATCTGGCTGAATTGGCTAACTAGTGACAAGTTTCCAACTTGCCCTACTTGGGCAACTTAATTGAGAGGGCTGTGACAGTCCAGTTACAGAGCTATTTGGGTGATGCTTCCATCTTAGATCCCTTCCAGTCCGGCTTCCCTCTGGGACATAGGATGGAGACAGCACTGGTCGCCCTCACGGAGGTTCTTCAGAGGCATCTGGATCAAGGCGGATCAGTGGTGCTGTTGTTGTTGGACCTGTCAGCTGTGTTCGACATGGTTGACCATCAGCTATTGATCCACTGCCTCGCTGACACTGGAATTCAGAGGCTACCCTTACAATGGCTCGCATCCTTCCTTCAGGGTTGGGGACGAAGGGTGGTGTTAGGGGAACAACTGTCCTGAAGGCATCCGCTGATCTGTGGAGTGTCCCAAGGGGTGGTACTTTCCCCAATGTTATTTAACATCTATATGCACCCCCTTGCCCAGATTGCCCATGGGTTAGGGTGTCACGAGTATGTGGACAACACCCAGCTTTATCTGTTATTGGGCGGTCAGACTGACTCTACACCAGAAGAACTGGACCAGGCATTGCAGGTTATGGCTGGTTGGCTTAGACTGAGCCAACTGAAACTGAATCCGATGAAGATGGAGGTCCTGTGCCTGAGTCGGGGTGGCCCGGGGGTACGGATCCCACTCCTGACCTTCAATGGGGCACAGTTGGTGCCAGCACCAGAGGTTAGGTGTTTGGGAGTACTCCTGGATGCCTCCTTAACAATGGAGGCAAGTAGCAGCCACTGCCAAGTCAGCCTTTTACCATCTTCAGCTGATTAGGCAGTTGGTTCCTTTCCTCGAACGCAATGACTTGGCAACAGTGATACACGTGATGGTTACCTCGAGATTGGACTACTGTAACACTCTCTACATGGGGCTGCTCTTGTCTCAAATCTGGAAGCTGCAGCTAGTGCAGAATGCTGCAGCCAGGCTGTTGATGGGTCTCCCTATATGGGAGCACATCCAGCCGGTACTGAAGGCATTGCATTGGCTGCCGGTAGCATACTGTATTTGCTTCAAGGTGCTGGTTTTAACCTTTAAAGCCCTATATGGTCAGGGACCAGTATACCTAAGGGACAGCCTTTCCCCACATGTTCCCTGGAGAGCACTGCAATCAGGAATGCAAAATCAGCTGGCCTTCCCAGGCTCTAAGTATGTCAGGCTGGCAACAACCAGGGCCAGGGCCTTCTCGGTGGTGGTTCCATAATGGTGGAATGAGCTCCTGGAAGAGATCAGGGCCCTGAGGGACCTTTTACAATTCTGCAGGGCCTGCAAGACGGAGCTCTTCCACTAGGCTTTCAACTAAGGAGCTGCATCACACACCGAGGAGTGTCCCTGTGCCCTGGCTTTGCCATCTTCATCTCCAGCTTGTGCCCTGGCTTACCATCTTTACCATCACACAATAAACTGGGTGAATGGAGATGATGTCGACATCATTGGAACATACGGTCACCCAAGCTGTACTATAAATAACTTTGTTCTCACTTTTATCAACTCATGTTCCAGCATTTCAGGAGCATTTTAAATTATTGTTATTTTATATTTATATGTTTATGAGAGGTTTTAATTGTATTTTATATGTAAGTCTATGTAAGCTGCCCTGAGCCCACCTCGGCAGGGAGGGTGGGATATAAACCAAATTAAATAAATAAATAAAATAAATAAAACTACACATTTGTATGAGGTTAGACCTAAAGTCAAGATGGGTAGCCATGTTTGTCTGTCTGTAGCAGTAGAAAAGGATAAGCACACAGAAGTCTGAAGCATGGCACACAACGTCTTGAAAAAGTGAGCAGTGACTCATGAAAGCTCATACCCTGCCACAAATTTTGTTAGTCTTTAAGGTGCTACTGGACTCTTGCTCTTTTTCTACTGATCTAAAGTCAGTAACTCTAATAAGAGATATCCACAGCAGATAATGTCGTGGATTGATTTGCCCTAGCCCCATTAACATCAAATGGGGCGTGAGATGCTAGTGGTTCATATGCACCAATCATCAACCAATCAGGAGAAGGTTCCACTCAGTTCCACCCTCTCACTTGCAGGCCTTTTTGCTGTGGCCAGCTACCCTTGTGAAGGATAGCATAAGATTAGCTAGTTGCTATTGCTAGGGTGAGCAAGAATTTTGTTGTTGCAGTGGGGTTGGGTTTTTTTGCCAGATTGGCTCAGTGTGATGCCCTTTTTTCAAATGCTCAATGCTGTCATATGGAGAGAGCATTGTCATTTAAATAGGCCTCATTGTAAACTGGTTAGACCACACCTAGTTTGGTGCAAATGAGCAGGTTGCCCAAGATAGGTAGAGTTAATTGGGAAGCACCCTGAGCTATTTAGTGTTATGTGGGGATGTCCAAAACAGACCATCACATGCCTTGCAGCTGGGTGTGCTGTGAAGGGGTGCCCCTGGTGCTGAGTGGCATCTTTTGAACCTGGTAGGAGCCTTGTGGCACATCAAGGAAGAAATATAAATCCCGTCACTTCCATGCACATACATCTGTACAGACAGTGATATGCAAGACCAATGGAAGCACTGGCTGAGTTTGGAGCTGCAGTGGAGCTGCCCAAAGGGCATTCCAGGTTGATGCCTAGTGTAGCTTGCCCTCAAAATTGTCAGCTTATTGGAATAAGCAGTACTGTAGATCAGCTATTTAATTAATTTACATAATTATTTAAATAAACGAACTAGTTGAACCCACACCTGGTTTTCTGATAACTTCCCGGGGGGGGGTGCGGCAGCAGCATGGCAATTAGGGGACTTAGAATGTATGCTCTCACCTGAAAAATCTAAACATTCTTAAAAGGTTTAGTGGGGTATTGGATCCTCCTTAAGGATGAATTCCATTTGATTTGTGACCTCAGATCAATCATTAGTATGTGTACCTGACACTGTGAGGATTGTAGATCCATTGTTTCTCTAAAACCAAAATCCTTAAAATTTCTGTTGGTATATCTGTCTGTAACACTAATAAGAAATTTAGGGCTGCTTTAAATGAAGTATTTTCATGGATGGTACTGGTACCCAAGTATAAATGTGTATACATAACACCAGATGTAACATATATGCCCATTTATTTTTGTTCTCCTTTTAACCTATAACAGATGCTACTGCTCATGTGTACCATAAAAGTGAAATACTCAAACTGCTCACAGTGTGGATTTCACATACAAAGAAATTAAAATGAACTAGCCCTTATCTGATGTGAATTTTGGCACACATGTGGTGCTCTTGCATCACTTCAAATCTCAAATGCTTTGAATTTCACTCGCAATATGTCTTGAATCAACAATTAGCATTTTGGGGTGCCATAATCTTTGTCTTAAACATTATTAGCCAGCTTCGCCATCAGTTGCCATTTAGGGCCTTCTCTGAACATTTAAAATCACCACTTTGAGATCCAAAATTACACCATGGTCCATGGCAAAAACAAGAGGTTGTTTCATTTTCTTTGTTATGACTAAGAATTTGAATACTAGAATATGGGCAAAGAAGTGACTATTTTTGGAGACTGTTTCAGGTGGGAAGGGAGGGAAGGTGGCATGGTATAGCCCAGTCCCATCAGATCTTGGAAGCTAAGCAGGATTGGTACGTGAATGGTTGATCACCATGAAAGATTTCACAGAGGAAGGTGATGGCAAACCACCTCTGTTTCTTGCTTACTTTGAAAGCCCATTGATGGAGTTGCCATAAGTCAGTTGCAACTTGATGGCATTTACATATGTACATTCACATGGCTAGCTGTGTTAGTCTGTAGTAGTAGAACAAAATTCAAGTCCAGTAGCACCTTCAGGCCAATAAAATTTCCCAGAGTTTAAGCTTTTGTGAATCAGATATTTTAGAGAGCCAGTGTGGTGTCGTAGTTAAAGTGCTAGACTAGGATCAGTAAACCCAGGTTCAATCCTCACTCTGTCATGAGTAACCAGATGGGCCAGATGCAAACTCTCAGTGCAACCAACTTCACAAGGTTGCTGTGAGGATAAAATGGAGGACAAAGATGCAAGCTGTTTAGGGTCCCTATTGGGGAGAAAGGTGGGATATAAGTAAAATAAAGACAATAAACAAAGATGGTGTGCATATGGGCTGGCTTAGTAGAATGTGTACAGTTATTGTACCGCTTACTGCCCACAGGGCCCAGTATGACTACATGATGCCAGCTTTGAACTTGCCAAGTTCTGTCCTTTGATTTGCTGATCTCCATTCTTTGACCCTACCCAGAATGTTGTCTTCAAACAAATGGTCATCTCAACCATGCACTTCAAGCAAATGGCTACTCCAAGAATGAAATTAGAAGAGCAATTAAAGCAAAGGTAAAACAAACAACTGAGGAAAAACAGTCTCCCACAGGAAAAGTGTTTTTGCCATATGTTGTCGAAGGCTTTCACGGCTGGAGTTCATTAGTTGCTGTAGATTTTCTGGGTTGTGTGGCTGTGGTCTTGGCATTGTAGGACCTGACATTTCGCCAGTAGCTGTGAATGGCATCCTCAGAGGTGTAACACAGAAAGATGTAGTACTTGACACAGAGAGTACTGCATCTTTCTGTGTTATACCTCTGAGGATGCCAGTCACAGCTACCGGTGAAACGTCAGGTCCTACAGTGCCAAGACCATGGCCACACAACCCTGAAAATCTACAGCAACAAATGGAAACTCTAATTACAAGTATGGTGCTTATCATACATCACTGGGTCATGCATATAGTTAAGGAATATAAATCCAAACAAAATTTGGACCAAATAAAAGTCCAGAATCAATATGGCAGTGGGGGAGGGGAAATCTAGGACATCCTGTTTCTGCAGAACTGACTTCCATTTGAAGAGAAAGGAATGGGAAGCTTAGCAGGAAATATTAACATACCTGTTTGTTTGTAGTATCTATATCATGATTGGGCAGGGAGGGGATCAAAGCTGAGATTGCTGGTGAACATCTCCTTGAGAATAATTACCTCAGATACAATCTGCCTGATTCATATTCCTGAACCTTGGTGGCTCTTAGATAGAACCATGGTTTAGCACTGCATCATGTGAGGGGGCTGTGGCTTAGTGGTGTAGCATGTGCTATGCATATGGAAGGTCCAGGTTCAGTCCCTGATGTCTCTGTGAAAAAGATTTGTGAAAGATATTGACCGGAACAATGCTACTAGTTGAAGTAGACAGTCCTAGGTAAGATTAACCAGTGGTCTGACCTAGTTTGAGCAACTGGTTCATACCTCTGCTAAATGCTTATGTTCTTGATGGAAATCAAACTTGTCTTGAAGAAAACATAAGAGAGCCTCTTTCTTGTTCAAGTGGTAAAAAAAGACATTTGCGTATCTCATTATTAAGTGGTTTAAAAGTGCAGCTTTTGAGATGATGAAAATCCCTGTACTGCAATTGATCTTGGGTCTACATTATATATGGATGTTCATGCTATCAGAGAGACACATTTCATAGATTAAATGGGACTCATTGTGCCATTTATTTTACTATATATTACATGGGAAGAGGTGGAATGATTTAATTAGCATACTAAAAATAATAGGGAGTTTTAATCCCTCTAGCAAAATATCGAAGAAGAAGAAGAAGCAGCTGTGGCCTATAACATCTACCTAGCAAAATCAAAATTTTAAGAAATCTCAAAGGAGTCAAATAGTGGGGATTAGTTTTAAATCTCTTTCAAATTACGACTAGGAGAAATATGAGATGGTGGAGGGGGTGTTTTTTTTTTGCAGGAGATAAAGGGAGACAGAAATCCATTAATTCTTATGTGAACATACCATTAAGGTTAAAAATCTATCCTTAATTCCTGACATATTGAAATGGTATCTACAGCAGGTGAATTACTCTCATTCATCAGCAGCTGGCGGCCAACCAAGGTGAATAGTAAAGTGGCAGTGAACACAAACACATCAAAAACATTCTGACTTACACAGACTGAGAAATGTATAATTAAATTTATTCTAACAGGATGAAATGGGAGTAAAGCCTGCCATAATATGCAGGTGATTAAAGTCTACCTTGATCTTGTATCTCTGTAGGTCAGGAGGGACATTCAAAGGAAGCTATAAAAATGGGCACCACAACATCCATGAGTGGCTGTTATCTCTTGTCTGCTTCAGTGTTCCACTTCAGAATTCAGACTGCACTGGAAATGGGAGTCCATTGCAGTGGAGAAGTTGTGCACTGGAAACACTGCCTGAAACAGCACGTAAAATTCACAGAAAGGTTGTAGGGTGGGGAAAGAGTGAGGACAGCACAATTAACTTACTGGAAAGCTCCCAACCTGAAGCAAAGAAATAGTGAGGAACTGGAAGCAGGCTATAAAATGTATAGTATACCTTTTTATTTGTCTCTAAAATGGGCTCCATGTATCTGAAATTTGCTGGATCTGATGGCATGAGCAACTGGCTTCCTTCCTCCCTCCCTTCCTCCCTCCCTCCCTCCCACTAAAAGCCACATGGACTACAACAGAGCAATACTTGAAATGTGCAGCCCATTTGGATGCAAACACCAATGTTACAGGCAGAAGAACCTTGGGTGGGATTCCCATTGAAATCAATGGAGAACAAAACCAAATGGCAAACATTAAAAACTAATTAACTAATTAATGATGAAAAATAAAATGAGTGCAATTAAAACAAACTAAAAATTAAATGGATTGGGGAACAGTTAAAGTGAAAAACAAATGGACAAATTAAAACATTTTCCCCACAAACATTTTCCAGTATATATAATTCCGTTTTGGTCATGGACTCCCCTGAACATTCCAATACGCTCCAAAATCAGTTTGCTTTCTGATCTGTCATTCAGAGAGTCTCCCTATCCACTAGCTGCTTTGCCTGAGTCCTGCCACCAACATTCTAAACAGTTTACTGTTCCTCTCCCCCCTACAGCCAGTCAGAACACAGAGGTCATTTGCATATGTGACCTGATTGGGCTTTGCCTCAGAACACAGAGGTCGTTTGCCTCTAACATTCTAAACAGTTTGCTGTTGCTGTTCTGAGGTAAAATACATTTCCCCTTAGTGCCTGTTGGGGAAACCATTGTTGCCAATCTCCATGTGAGGGCTGAAGATCACTCAGAATTACAACTGCTTTCCAGATGGCAGAGATCAGTTCCCCTGGAGAAAATGGTGGACTCTGTGTCCTTATATCCTGCTGAGATGCCCCCTGTATGACAGCCAATGTGACGTAGCAGTCAGGGCTTCAGAACACAGTAGAGGCTGCAGGTGGGGGGGATAGAAAGCTGAAGAGTGAGGAGAAAATTAAGGTAGGTTGATGATTGGCTGGGAAGGAGATAGGGTTGCCAACTCCAAGTGGGAAATTCCTGGAGATTTGAGGGATGTAGCCTGGAGAGAGTGAGGTTTCAGGAGGGGTGGGACCTCAGACAGGTACAATGCCATGGACTCCACCCTCCAAACCAGCCATTTTCTCATGGGGAACCATGGGGGCTGGAGATCACTCAGAATTACAACTGCTCTCCAGGAGGGAGGGGGAGGAGATGGAAACCTGAAGTCAGAGGGGCAGATCAAGGTAGGTTGATGGTTGGCTGTAAGGAGACAGGGTTGCCAACTCCAGGTTGGAAAATTCCTGGAGATTTGAGGGGTGGAGCCTAGAAAGGGTGGGGTTTGAGGAGGGTTGGGACCTCAGACAGGTACAATGCCATAGACTCCACCCTCCAAACCAGACATTCCATCATGGTTGCCAATCTCCAGGTGAGGGCTGGAGATCACTCAGAATTACAACTGTTCTTCAGGTAGTACAAACCAGTTCCTCTGGAGAAAATGGTGGACTCTGTGTCATTATACCCTGCTGAGGTCACCACAGCAAATTGGCACTGAGTGCCTAGGACCAGGGCACCTACCCAGAGCCTCTTTCTAGAGCTTGTTGTATTTATTTCCACAACGGGCCTTATTCCTAGTCCCTGCATAAAGTATAGTTAAGTAACAACAAGCACAGAGCTACAAAAATGTTGTGGTTTGTGAAGGGGATGCATTCATGTGTGAATTCAATTGTGGGTACACTGTTTACAATATATTGTTTTAGTGGAATGTGTGCTCAGATGTGAGCCCAAATGCATGTTCTGATTAAAGTAATGAATTCCATATAGATAACAGTTGCACTCAGCTCTATATACATTTCTTTTCAGGTATCCATATGCTCCTAATTTCAGATGGCTTTCAGTGCAACAAGTACAGAGATATGCCTTTTAGTAGAAGCAGTGCAGTACAGAACCATCAGCACTGGGGTGCACCAACCATTTACCCTAAGACAGGTCCATTGGGCAGGGGGAGCTGGACAGGAAGGACATATTAGTTCCTGAGCTGTATCAGCCACCTCTCCTCCTGACCTGTCCCTTTCCTTACTTTTCCACTCAGGATGTTGGTTTCAAAGCAGGAGTGGACTGATCTGCTCATCTACATCTAGTTTTTTGCAGCTAAATTACTGAGGCTCTTTATTTCTCTTTATTTATTTAAGGCATTTCTATGCTGTCTTTCCACCAAATAGGTGGTGAACATCAAAACATTAAAACATTTAAGACATTAAAACATTTAAAATACAGTATATACAAAATGTTTAAACAATTCAATAAAATGTGTGAACACACAAAACATATAACAAAATCAGGGAGAAGGGAGAATACAATTATCAGGGGTATGCCAAAGAAAGCAAAAAAAAAAAAAAGATTGACAAAAGAAGATAGAGGGAGACAAGTCCTAAAGTTTGGTACCATGACTGAGGTTTCTCAGGTTTCCACTAGCCTCAGATGATGGGAGCACTTGATTATTGGAGTGGACAAGTAGATTCATATAGGAAAAGGTGGTCCTTCAGATATGCTGACCCCAAGAAATAAAAGTTAAACCAGCATTTTGATTTATGCCTGGGAGCAAACTGGAAGCCAGTGTAGATGGAACAAGACTGGGGTGATATGGTCCCAAATGTAATTTCTGGACGGTCATCAAGGGCAGTCCTTTATCCCATCATCGTAACTATAAGACCTCAGAATAAGACAATACAGGCAAATTTGCTTGTTGTTGTTGTTTTCTAATTTTTCATTTTCTTTAGCTTTAGTTTGCCTCACTTTCACTGTTGTCACTGATGATTCTTTTATTTCTTTTATGTCATATGTATGCCATTTTACTCAATCTTTCACTACTATATAATATTTTCCTGCCATTTACACATGATGCAAAAAGAGTGCTCCTTCAGTATGAGGAAAGAGAAACAAAGGTCCTGGTCACATGGAGAAGTAGCTACATGAATGGGACGGATTAAGGGCAGATCAAACTGGCGTGATCAGATGCCAACATCTGGCAAGCATTGCGCACCCACCCCTAACCTGTCCCATCTGGCCAAAAACGCAGATTGAAAAGTTACTAGGCAAAATGCAGTACCTACCCAATGATCTGCAGCAAGGGCACACATGAGATCGCCGACGTGCCCGACTCCCATTGTAAGTGAGGTCCTGCCAAACTGCATTTGTGGGCATACACAGTTGCCTCACCTCGCCTGTTATCCCGTTGCTTCTCCCTCAGCATGTGATCACGTCGGGGAGCAACGTGTGATCCAACTCCTGTACTTCATTTTGCCGTGCCTCTGAAAAGCTGCACTTCCGCTGCGGCTTTTCACGGTAGTGTGACCAGGGCCTAAGAGTTACAGTTTTGAGTCTTATAAGGGAGAAATAAAATTGAAATGGTAACATTCAATTTGATACATTCAGCTTTTGAAATTAGATCTTAGCCCTCATTTCTCTTTGTCACCCTTTGGTAAGTCCTAAATTCAGTATAATGGTGGTGTGGTGCAGATAAAGAGTTGGGACTATTTAGACACAGGCTTGGCACTCAATGGCTACCACTAAATTCTAGGTAGTAATTAAGCAATCTCCATACCTGAGATACCCTGGTGTGGAGAAAAACCAGCCAAAACCATGCATTGTAGTATTGCCAGTGGTTAGGATGAGGATACAGATCCCTGCAGCCCTGACCTGGAAAGCCCAGGCTAGCCTGATCTCGTCAGATCTCAGAAGCAAAGCAGGCTTGGCCTTGGCTAATATTTTCAAAGGGTGACCTCCAAGGTATACCAGGGTCATGATGCAGAGGCAGGCAATGGCAAACCACCTCTGAAATATCTTTTGCCTTAAAAACAAATCTAGCTTGCCGCCTAGTGGTGCATAATGCTAAAACAGCTAGAACTTCTGGCTGCCAGACAATTATAAGCTCTCCTGGCTGTATTATACACCATGACATACAATAATGATACTAATAATTAATAACAACCAAAGATCCATGCTGTTTTTTCTTCCATATACATCAGTGGCTCCCAGTGATATATATGAGATACTACCCTGTTCCAATCAGGAAGGTAACTGGGGACATAAAAATATTGCACCTTCCCAAGAATTCCTGAAAATATGTGCCTTCAACCTCCCCCACGTTTCATAATGATGCACTACTTTGCAGGAACAGTTGAATTTTTTCAGCTTAGGTTCCAGACATGCTGAAGTTGAGTATGAATAATTGAATGATCCTAACATTAGCATTACCAAAATACCTATAAAGCATGGGTGTCAAACATGTAGCCTGTGGGCTGGATCAGGCCCTCAGAGGGCCCCAATCCAGCCTGCAAGGCCCTGGCTGTTTCCTACTTCTTTTTCCAGTTCTCTTGCTGCTGCCAGGTCACAGCTTGCTTTACCAGTCTCTCTCAGTCACACAGGAGAGATAGATAGGCAAGCCTTTCCTGTGCAATTGAGAGAGTCTGGTAAAAAACTGGCTGAGGCTCCTCCCCCTCCTCCTCCCAGGATGAGGGAGGGAACAGCCAGAGCTTGCTTCATGGCCAGGCTGCAGGAGACAAAGGGATGCCCTTCTTTCATTCCACTGGCTGAGGCTCCTCCCTGAAGGGAGGGCGGAACGAGGCCGTGGTTGCCTAAGTTGCATGAGAGAAACACCAAGCACCTTTAAGACCAAAAAAGTTTTATTCAAGGTATACACTTTTGTGTGCCTTGCTACAGTGCATGTGTGTTTTGTTGGGCTCCATATGCCAGGGGCCTCCTGGGTGCAACTGGATTCTCTCCCTCTTTTCACTGTATTCATGCCCTCATCATCACATCTTTTTCAATAAGAAAGCAATATGAACTATTTTAGAGGAGGAATAACAACAAGCCAGTGAGGTGGATTAGTCTGAGAGTGTGTGTCCAGACCAAGTTCACCCAGCACATTTCCTTTGTAGGAAATTGTAATTATTTCTCTGGGGAAGAGTATAATTTTGTATACAAACACATGGCCCTCAGTCTGTGTCAGGATGCCTTTTCATGTTCTTGACTAGCACATGAAGCAACTTATGTACAAATGGTGGCAATGCCCAGCCATTTCATGTTTTTCCCTGGGTCCTAGGCTAGGAACACTGAACATGAGATTTCTGTAATGAATGTCAATAAATCAAAAATAGGTTTGCAGCTTAGAGATACACACCTGAACAGCATATTCAAGATTGCTACAACACAGACATTTGATGCAGTAATTCAGAGCAGAGGTGTCAGTTATTAGAGACTGTTAAATAGACAAAATATTGCAAGAGTGCTAGTGTTTTAAGCATGTTTTATTGAAAGTTTAAAAAATCTTTAATTGTAATTGTCCTCTATAAAGTTTATATCTTCACTACCTGGCATTACATTTTATGACACACATGGCCTGGCCCAGCAAGGTCTCATCTATGGGTGTGGTCACACTGCCGTTTTGATCAGGATTCGCTGCTGTTTATTTGCACATGTCAGTTTCACATTCACACGCGCCAATCCATCTCCTGCCGTGAAGCAGGCTTACTCGCGCAATGCTTCCGGGTTTTCCTGACCCCTAGAAAAACTAGTGTTTTCCTGGCACTTCCGCTTTGATTGCATGATTTCGCCTATGTGGACAGCCCTTCTCTCGCAAGGATTGCGATTAGGGTCGTCTGAACATTCTTGGGGTTTTTTTTTAAAAAAAGCTTCCGGTTTGAGCGCTTGAGCAAACATGCGCTTAATAAATCCATTTAAAGTTTAATAATGGATTTATTAAGCGCATGTTTAGTCAAGCGCTCAAACCAGAAGCTTTAAAAAAACACAAAAATGCAGAACGACGGCCCTGGAAGCTGGAACGAGAGGTTGGGGCTATGGCAGCCTGGATGGGGCTGGCAAGGAGAATGGCGGAGCTGGCGGAGCCTATTTTAATGGGTCAATGGTAGCGGCGGCGGCAGCAGCACCCCCCCCCCCAAAGTGTCAGCAGGAGCAGCAGCCGCCCAAGCCTCCCCGTGGCTGGCAGGATCACCTGGAAGGACGGTGCAGCAGTAGGCAAGCGGGTGCTGGGAAAGAGGGGCTGGCTGCATGTAGACAGCCCAATGCGAATAAAAATGTTCCCGATTTAAATAAACCAGGAACAAAGCGCATGTCAGTTGCAGTGTGACCAGAGCCTATGTCAGATCCAGCCCTCATAACAAATGAGTTTGACACCCCTGCTATAAAGCATGTTTATGCACCATCCATCTATATTCAGAAGTAAAGTCATTGATGAGTGATTGGAAAATGAGATTCTCTAATGAGTCATTATGATTATTTGAGCTTACACTTGGGAGTCACAGTTCTTTAACTTACTCTGTGCACCTCAGGAGATAGCCAATACAACTTAACATATTGTCTAAAGGCATTAAAAGTGATTCTATATATGCAGTTGCTGCATTTCAAATGTTAATAACCAATCCATTTCAATTACAAGAAGCAATCCCTTGATATTTCCACATGATTTTCCATAGTTGTTGAGACAACCAGTTCTGGTTTTGAGGGTAAAAAAACCTCATGTGGAATGTCTGTGCACTTTACTTTGCTTTTGAAATGAAAGGCATGCAGTATTTCTGCTGTACAGTAGAATACCTACTGCAGCAAAATGTAGGGAGAAATTAGCATACTATTTGTAGGTGAAATGCCTATGCTACATAAACTTTCAGGATAGCAGTTTGTTTTTTAAAAATAATACTTTTTATTTGGAACTGTACAATGGGTGGTGGTCCTGGGGAAATCTAGCCTGTGGCAGGGATGGAGAAGGAGGAGGTGGCTCAAACTGTCCTTGGATTCCCACCCCTTACTTAGGATGCTTTTCCTTGTGATAACCTTGGAAGAATCACTGGAGAAAAAGATCCTCTTGAATCCTTTCCAATTTAATTGTGGTATAGAGTCAATTTTAGTGGCTCTAGTGAATGATCTATGGCTTAAAATTAGGGTACTTCATCTCTGTTAATTTTTCCGCAGTTATTTACTACTTTTGAAGTACTTTACTTTACTTTACTTTATCTTATTGAATGACCTGTGGAAGGGCTTTGGGACATAA
The DNA here is from genome assembly GCA_029375565.1 of Gekko gecko. NCBI lineage: Eukaryota > Metazoa > Chordata > Lepidosauria > Squamata > Gekkonidae > Gekko > Gekko gecko. The sequence continues at coordinate 82,466,162 of JAPDNY010000010.1, read as the reverse complement.
GGTAATTTTGTTTTTAACTTTCCTTTTTGGACATATTGCAAAGAGTTTCCAATGGAAAGGTGGAATGAACATTTGGAGTTCCTAAACTCTTAGTTCTGTCACTTTTGTTTTTTTTAATATTTAAATAAGCCATTAATAAGAGCATCCATCACTTTAGAGTTGCTTATTATCAATATACTTATAACACCTATTCTTACATTACTTTTTCCTAAACTGCTGTCTGAATGATGTGATCAGTAAGTGCTGAGTGTGAGTGAATATACTGAAATTAAATCTAGACAATGAAGAGGTGATAGTGGCTGGGACAGAATATCTTTTGGCAGTAATTGACTCAGGGATTACCCAGGCTAAATATGGTGTAAGGATTTTGGAGTTCATCTGGTGTCAGCCTTGTTTTGAAGGAGCAGATCAGTGCTACTGCCATGAGTCCCTTCATTCAATTACTTCCAAATTGAAAACTTTCTCCTTATGCCACTGAGCCAGGTTTATGCAATGTCTATACTGGATTATTGTTACATGGTCTACATGGATGGGACTGGCTCTGAAAGTAATCCAGAAACTTTAAATGATAGAGAATGTGGCAAGACACCAGTTGGGTAGTAAATTTAGGGCAGTAAATATATATGACACCAATTCAAGACCAATTGCACTTTGCAGAGTTTCTGGTTCTTACCATTCAAGCCCTCCATGATCTGGGACCCACAAATCTGAAGGCCCATCACTGCCTATATAGGTCCAGCTCAGGTCCTCCCAATAATTTCTCATTATAATCCCATCCTTCCAGCCAGAGCAGCCCTTGGTCAAAGATCATCTGCTTTCTTAATTGTGGCACCTTCCCTGTGCATTGGCAGAGTAAGGGCAGAAGACTCCTACTCTGACTAGTTCTACAAACTTGTCAAAGCTGAGATAGATAGATAGATAGATAGATAGATAGATAGATAGATAGATAGATAGATAGATAGATAGATAGATAGATAGACAGACAGACAGACAGACAGACAGACAGACAGACAGACAGACAGACAGACAGACAGATTTTTTAATTATTTATTTATTATTAGATTTATAGCCCACCCTCTCCACAAGTGGGCTCAGGCAGTTAACAAACTGGGCATGTATGCCAATAATTAAAACAGTTAAAAACAAGATAAAACAATCATTTATAATCATTTATAACAGTACAAAGTGCTCTTGCTGTTTCAAAAAGATCTTCAGTAACAGGATGGCATCCTGGTGGTGGTGGTCCCTAATCGATGATATCAGTTCCAGTCAGCACTGTCGTTCATTTGTCACAGGCCATCTTACCCCCCAATGTTACCCAACCCAGTTGGTGGTGGTGGTGCAGCAGTGGTGGCTCCTACTCGAAAGCCTGGTGGAAGAGCTCCATCTTACAGGCCCTGTGGAACTGCGCAAGGTCCCGCAGGATCCAGACAGGGCCGGCCCTAGGGTTCTTTGCGCCCTAGGCGGGGCTCTGTTTAGCGCCCCCCTCCTCCAGAGTATCCAGTCGAGAGATGGGCCCTGGCTTGGGAGGGCCGTGGGGGGGAGAAGCCCCTTAGAGAGAAGCCCCATCCTGCCGCCCCACCTCTTCCCCCCAGCTTCAGAAGCACCCTAACGGGTGCTTAGAGGGGCCAGGGCGGCTGCCACCCTGCCTCTTCCCCCAGCTTCAAAAGCCCCCCGACAGGCACTTAGAGGGGCCAGGGCGGTGGCGGTGGCAGCAGGGAGAGTCCCCGCTGGCTGCCCTGCCACCCCGCCTCTCCCCCCCAGCTTCAGAAGCGCCCCGATGGGCACTTAGAGGGGCAGGGGCGGCAGCGGGGAGAGTCCCCGCTGGCCACCCTGACACCCCGCCTCTTCCCCCCCAGCTTCAGAAGTGCCCCGACGGGCGCTTAGAGGGGCAGGGGTGGCAGCAGCGGGGAGAGTCCCCGCTGGCCGCCCTGCCGCCCTACTGCCCCGCCTCTTCCCCCCCAGCTTCAGAAGCACCCCAACGGGCACTTAGAGGGGCAGCGGCAGTGGTGGGGACTCTCCCCGCCCGCCGCCGCCCCACCTCTTCCCCCCAGGGCTTGGGAAGAAGCAGCGGCAGGCGGCAGGTTAGGGTGGTGGGGAGGGCTTTTCAGGGGCACCATTTGGCGCCCCTGAGGGCCAGCGCTCTAGGCGAACGCCTAGCTCACCTAGTGAGCGAGCTGGCCCTCGATCCAGATCTCCTCCAGGAGCTCATCCACCAGGTAGGAACCACCACTGAAAAAGCCCTGGCCCTGGTTGCTGCAAATCTGGCATCTTTGGGGCCTGGAATCACCAGAAGATGTTGCGTCCCTGACTGTAGTGCCCTTGGGGGGAATATATGGGGAAAGGCGGTCCCTTAGGTATGTCAGACCCTGGTCATATAGGGCTTTAAAGGTAAGAACCAACACTTTGAAGCAAATCCGGTATGCTACTGGCAGCCAGTGCAGCGCTTTCAGCACAGGCTGGATGTGCTCTTGCCTAGACAGACCCATCTCACCGAGAGAGAGAGAGAGAGAGAGAGAGAGAGAGAGAGAGACAGAGAGAGAGAGAGAGAGAGAGAGAGAGAGACTTGATCTTAAAATGAGGGCTTCATAGCTTGGAATTAGAATGTTAGGTTCAAACTGCACATTACAATTTCTAGCATGTAGTGTCCAGGTTTCCCCAGACTGGCTCTGCAGTCAGACATGAAGAGTGGTGAAACTTTTGTCCCCTGTGTGCAGTGCCCTGATTCAAATGGGACCATAATGCAGGAGGACTTTTTGCACCATTGAGGGGCTACATGTGTAGCACATCAGTATGTGCAAAGCCCCCAGTGGTGCAAAAAGTGCACACCAGGGCCATTTTGGGTTAGGAAAATGGCAGGGGAAGACTGAAACCCCTTCTCCTCCTGCTTCTCCTGTGCCATAGTCCCACTTTTTGTGTGAGAACTCTGTGTGCTTGTGAAACAAGTTCCCTTGTTCCTGGCACGGAACTGTCTGAATTAGTCAGCTCAGTAGCATGTTAAAAATTGCAACACATTATTTGGCACTTAAAACTGTATTAAGTTTGTGTTCAGCCCACTGTCCTTAAATCATTTTAAATTAAATTTCTGAATTTCTCATCATTAACTGCTTTGAATATTTGTGAGGAAGGAGAATAATTATATATATGAACAATGGACAGGCATTCTCTTTGCAAGGAACAGAAGACACCATGGCCGATTTCCTGCAAGCACTGCTCCGTGCTCGCCTTCCCTTTTGCCCTGATGGTACCTGTCAATTTCATACAAGCTGCTGCATGGCTGCATTTTTTCCCGCAGCTTCGCGTGATTTTCCCCATGTCTACTCAATCTCAAAAAACAAGATTGAGTAGACACAGAGAAAATTGCGCGAAACTGCGAGGCAAAATGTGGCCGCGCAGCAGCTTGTGTGAAATTGGCACGTACCGTTGGGGCAAAAGGGAAGGGCGAGCGTGGAGCAGTGCTTGTGGGAAATGGGCCCATGTTTAACATCATGCTGTCCAACATACCACAGATGAAAATAGGATTGTGCTAATAACATCCCATACTAAGTAACACTATATGAGTCCTATTCTTTCCACTCTTACACATGACTGAAGGCTCTTAACATTATACTTGCAGTCACCAGTCCAGCCCCTGAATATAGCAAGAGCTTTCAGGGTGGGGCAGAAGCACTGAATAACTGTGTTGTGATGTTACTTATGGTGAAAACCCAGAAGTGACATCGTGGCTACACTGTAGTGCTCTAGGAATTCCTAAAATGGTCTTTAGCATAGAGATTTGGAACATCATGGTTGTGGATGTGACATAACTTCTGGGTTTTGTCAGGAAGTGATGTTACAATGCATGCAACACTGTTCCCTTCCTTCCCTCCTGCTGCTCAGAGGAACACTGCAGGACAACCACAGCAAAAGCGCAAGAATGTCCACTGAAACCTGCTGAGTAGGAAGCCTATGGATGCTGTATTCATTTACTTTGCAACAGTGTGTCCACAATGATGGGCAGAGCAATCCAGTGCTGCAGCTGTCCCATGGCAGCCAGCCATTGTGTAACTATGGTGGCACTAGTCTATTTCCCATAGGCATAAGTTACGCAGCAGCCAGCAGACAAAGTTGGTGGGTTTGCAGTGTTTTTGGATCATAACCGGGGTAGCATCTGTAGCAATCGCACCGTTGTGATCAGTGGAGGTGTTGTGTGGAAGTGGTGGCACTATGATGGACAGGGCCACCAAAACCAATCGGGGCCATTTGGCAAGTGGGTGGAGTCCAGTGTCCATTTCAGGCAGGGGGCAGAGAGGGGTGGGCCACAGGAGTTGTGCTCATTGTCAGGAGCACATACCCCACCCCCTTAAAGGGACCAGCTCCTGTCAGCAGAACCTGATAGAGGGGAAGGGGTTTGAGCTGTCTGCCCCACAGGCATGCACAGCTGCCTCGATGGCAACACAGAGCACAGGATCCCTGAAGGGCAGAAGGAGAAGGAGGGTGTAATTTCCACCGTATGCATTTGCTTGATGGAAGGTGTGCTTCCCAGCAGCCCAGTGGCAGCAATGTATTGCAATGGAAACTATGCCCGTCATCTGGCATTTCTGACTGCCAGTATGTCCAATGAGAATACCCCCCAAACCCCACCCCGCTCCAAAAACATCAAGTCCACCTGCTGCATTGTCTCCCCCTCCAAATTATTATTATTATTATTATTATTATTATTATTATTATTATTATTATTATTATTATTATTATTATTATTATTATTATTATTATTATGAATCACCCCACCCCCACTACTGCAGGACTCTGGGCAATGTACAACCAGAGATGAAACAAGATAAAATTAATTTAAAACATTAGTACAACATTAAAGGCAATTAGTACATTAGTACTACATTAGTACAACATTAAAGGTGAATAACCAATCCTCATTCCAACTCCCACTGCCAGCTACTTCATGGACAGGGCGGAGGAGGGCAAAATAGATGTAAACCACAGGGAAAGGGAAGGGTGCCAGCCAAGATAGAACCATCGCTGTCCTCACTACAATTCCATGCCCAGGCCAAACCCCTGTACCAAGAAACCTAAAATAAGGGGGGTGCATTCCTACCATGATGTCAACCCCCACTACAAAGACATTTCTGATAAATACGACCCCTAAGGAGATAAAAAAGGGGTAAAATGTGTTCCCCCAATTGTTTTCCATGTGCCTGGCAGGCTGCGGCCTCCTTGCCCCCCCTTTAATTGGTCAACTTTGTAGCTCAGAGTTCTGAGGTAAAGCCTCCTTCTTGCACCCACCTCCCTCTGATTGCTCAGCTGTGGCTCTCAATATTGTGGGGGTAAAAACACAGTTAAAAGAGACTGCAGACAGTTGAGGATAGTTACAAAAATCAGCACTTCAAGACTCCTGAATAGACATTTCTGGTCCACCACATCACCACTCCCTCAGACCAACTCTCCCTCACACTTCTCACCTCTTACTGCCCCCAAGAAAGCTCCTGGCAAACATTGAGCCAGATACAACAACAGTACAAGGAGGAGGTAACTTAGGAATGTGGCAAAGACATTTGCACATAGTACTCCTGAGATGCACTGAGCTATGCTGTCCAAGTACCAGCAAGATCACCCTGAGATGCTCAGAACAGCACATCTCCATATGAGCAAAACAGTGTGGCCTACAGAGAGGTCCTTCAGTAGAGAAAAAAAAAGTACGTGTGTGTCACTTCATTTTTTACATTACAATCTTCTCCATTAGAATGCCTACAATAAATGTTACATTTCAGACTTCACATCATCAGTATTATAACTGGATTTATGGAACTTAAATACTGTAGCAAAGCATGGGTATCAGGCTTGTTCTTGATAGTTCAAAGCTATTGGAATGGATGGAATCTAATAACATCTTAGACTGAAAGCAATTTGGTTTCAGAAGAGGTTGTTCTACTTTAGACTATAGTCTGATTCTCTTCCATTTAGAGGAAAAATATACTTCAATTTTGGAAGGAGTTCCTTATGCAGCCTTTATGGATCTTAAAGGAGCACTTGAGAGCAGCTCTAGATGAAGACTTTGAACAAATTAAGGAAATCTACAATGGATAGGCGACTACTATGGTTGATGAAAAATCTTCATATCAGCCAGAGTGCTCAGGTTCATTGCAGCGCAGAAGGAGGTCTGTCTCAAAGCTTTATAATTGACAAAGGAGTCTGACAGGGGTGCTTGTTAGCTCTATTTAACTTATACTTAAATTATTTACTCAATTCCTTTGACAAAAATTGTCACCTTCCTTGCTAGCCAGCCTAGAGATCCCATCTCTATTATATGCAGATGATGCAGTCCCACTCTGCTGTCCCACTCTTGCTTTGAACTCAGGCTATTGAACAAATTTGCCATTTATTGCTACTCTGAAGACCTAGAAATTAATTATAGTTAACACAAAGTATGCCTCTTTGGGAAGAAAGGGAACCTTCCCTTATACTAATGATCTATTGGTAATGTTAAAACCCAACAAATAAAGGAATTTACATATCTGGGAATAGTTTTTACTTATAATATGAGCTGGTCCTTTCATCAAAAACCATGCTGAAGAAAGCAGGATCTTGTATTGAAGGCATCCTAAATGTTTTTTTAGGTACCATGAAGGACAATATATACCTGGGGTGAATCAATTTTTCAATATGAAAATTGTCCCTATCTTGGTTTTTGGGGCAGCCATCTGGATCCAATCAGTCGAAGAATCCTTTGACATCCTTCTACTTTGCTTCCTTCATAAGTTGACCAGCACACCAAAATGCATCACTGGAGTTGTCCCTATGAGCAGAATTGAACCAACCATCTTTCAGTTTGTACCTTAAAGTGCTCTATAGTAACTCTGGATACCTGTCTTTATTAAAAGCAGATTCTCATAAATCCTCTTGGTCCAAGATTCTCAACTCGAAATTCTGTCTTATTGGATTAAACCCTGACATTATTCAGAGCCTGAAACCCACAGTCGTTAAGTCCTATGTCAGGAAGAATATCCAAGGAAGTGATTACTTGAGCACATGGTCAAGACCCTGCAGAGTCTGGTTTTTATTTTTTGGTATTCCTCCACCAAAATAATTCCTTCCTATGTTTTTTATCTAACTATGCCAATTTTTTTAGAGCTTTCTTATTATCTCATTTGAATGCACAGCCCTCTCCAGTGATGAAGGGAAGATTCAGAAATTCCTTACTCGGACCTTTTGATTGTTCTCAGGAGACAATTGGTACTTTAATACATATTTTGTCTCATCAGAAGCTAGTTTTGCTCCTTTTATCTGACAGATTCCCTAACTTTATTCTGGTGCAAGATTTTTCCATTGGTTTAGTGTCAAGTCCAGAAGATGCTACTTAACAGAAGGGTTTTTGGGCTGATCAAGACTTTTAGTCAAGGAGCCTTACACAGATTTAAGGAAAGGAAAAGGAAAAGGAGGAGAGTTCAAAGCATAACTAAGTGGCTACAGTGTACAAAATGGCAGGTTGTGCACTTTTTGATTACATTCATGTTCATGTATTTACCTTCAAGTTCATTTGAGATAAAATGCATCCACCCACCCCCTCAGAAATGTAACTCTTAGACTTTAAATTTTTGGAAGGGAGCTGAACTCTGTGTAATGACCATGCTAGTAACTTAAAGTAGCACCTTTACCAAGGCATCTTTAGAAGGGAAAAACAGGGCAAAAAAGACAGACAGTGGTTCAGTAGGGACAGAGAACAGAAATTGGAACTGACTCCAGTAAATCATTCCAGGCAAAGTAGTAGAAATTGTTATTAAAGCGAAAATTATTAAGCATGTTGAGGATCAAAGTCTGCTGAGGGGGAAACATAATGGCTTCTGTAAAGGGAAGTCCTGCCTCATTAACCTCTTGGAGTTCTTTGAACAGGTTGTGGCAGAACAGATCTGCTCTGGCCTGCAAGACCTATTCCACCTTGCCACCCAAGGTTCTCCCAGCACCTGGAAAGGCTTTACTCTCTCTCCGGTAATCCAACACCACCACCTGACCTTTTCAGGAATTACCCACTGGGACAGTCAGGACTCCCAGCTTCCCTTCCAAGTTTTGAGGGCTTGCCTCTCTGTCTCCCACTGCCCAGTGCCTGGTCACCATGAGGACAGTCTACTACCTTCTGCACTGCTGGAGAAATAGCCACTTGCTGGCCCTAGCACTCCTTTTAAAATAGAAGGTCTGAGATGTTGGAGGTCAATGTGGTACAGAGAAGCACTGCCAGCATCCAAAGTTATGAAGTATTTATTAAAAAGAAAAGGTTCATAAAAATTCTTTTAGCACAGCACCAGATTGAGCAAGGGATTCCAAAAGAAATGGGTAAAACGCAAATCCTCTGTCTCTCTATATATACATGCCCTATCAGATGTTAAAATAGACTCCTAAGCTTTAAGAAGTTACAGATCTCTACCTTTACCTTGAAGCTCAAGGTGGAAAGTGAATGAGTTTGGAAACAATCTCCTGATGAAGCGAATTGTGAAACACATAGGGATCTACAAGTACCAAAGAAATATTTTTTCACTTTGCAGCTGTTTTTCTACAAGAAATTTAGCAACAGTTTACATTAGAAAACAGCAATTTCAATACAATATAATTACCAGAACACTGAACATCAGAATTAATAAAAGCTCCCAATATATGGTGCCTGGCTTTAACAAACAAAGGACAATGTAACAACACACATGAGACAGTTTCTATTGCTCCAAAAACACAAGAATGCTTTCTCCAGGGAATGTCTTTAAAGTTTCCAGTATATTTTGCTGTTGGAAGAGAATAAAATTAAACATCTATATTTAGAGTTTTGCATAGTGATCAAATAGCTGGTAACCATAAAACAAGTATTGGGAATGTACCCATAATAAAGAGAACACTTCCTATACAAATCAGTAAGCAACCCAGACCAAACTTGCAATAAAATACCTTCACTTATTGTATTAAATAAGAATAATAATTAAAGGAATTATCATCTGTTGAAAACCCCAGCTCACACAATTTGCCAAAAAAGCATTAAGGCCTGATGATAAAAACATAAAGCATACTAATTGACTAGGGGGTTTGCAAAAATATTTTTAACCACATCTTGATAGCATATTTCTATGTCATTGAGGACAACCTGATTTCTAATCTAATTACTGAACTGGGGATACAATTGGGAATTCCTGATATGCTTTTGGGGGGGAAAGCCTCATTTGCTGTCTCTCAAGATCTTTAACAAGCACATGCATACAAGAGTGCAGGTAATAACCTAGAGTTATATAATTTGAGCAGTGTTGAAAAGGACTGTCCACCTTTTGTAAAATAAAATTTCTGCGAGAATTAGACAGAAGTTAAAAGTTACTTTTTATATATTTTAAATGGATTTTCCATATCATTAGTGGTGTGCATTATGGTTACTGTATCACACAAATAGTGCGTAGATATAGTGGGTAGTTCTGGGGCTGTTACCAGCACTGGATACTGCTGCTGATCCATCAAGGACAGGGAAGCTCAAACAAAGGACTGTTTGCATATCAAGAATCTTGTCCCTTCATCTATCCTTCAGTGGCTCAAACATTCTTTGTGATTTTTTGTAAAAAAAAAAATAGTGGTATCAGTTGTGTCAATTTCTGCCAATTACCTCAGGATTTAGAAGAACCCCCAAAACACATACTGATATTAGTACTAGTAAATGTCATCACACACATACACACACAGAGAGAGAAACCCCTGCTCTTTATAGTATCTCTAAGGAGTTACATTTCAGTGCACCCTGGGAAATGTAGTCTCAGGATGTTAGTGTAGTGCTTTGGGTATGTCAGAAAAAAAATATCACTATATCAGGGATGATGGGACAAAAGAGATACTGTGTCTGATACCTAATGCCAGTCCCGTTAGTTCAGGAGCCTCAGCAATATCACCAGCCTGATTTAGCACAGCTACTAGGACTGTGGAGAAGTAGAGAAGGAAAGTTTGCATGACAGATATGTTATCTCTTGGCCCTTCTTTCCCTCTTGCCTCTGAACTTCATGAACTCTACCACAGGCAGCAATGTGCCAGCATAATAAAGCGACCCAAATATTAATGAATATTACTATAATAATTTTGTTAATGTGTTATAGTAACATTGATTTTTTTCTCACTTAAATTAATTAATAAGCATCCCTAGTTAATATTACCCTTTGGAGTCCTAACCTCTTTTTGATAAGAAGTGAGAGTTCAGGGATAGACCAAACAGTGATGTGTTTAATCAGCCAGTGTATTCTCTCCCTTGGGATATAGTCACTGCTCATATATTGGCAGAGTAGGTACAGATCACTGTTGCAATGATTTCCAAAGCCTGCAATAAAGTGATGGCTGCATCCAATATGGTGGCTTAAGTTTTCAAGGCCCATTCTGGTGCCCTAGCACATAGTTTTTGGTTTTGCTTTCACTCAGATTAAGCATTAATTCAATTGTTGATGGCTGCTGTCCTCTCTCCACTCACCTACACTTAATATTCTAGTGGTGCTGCTATAACCCACACAAAAAAGAGGACTATGTTACCTTGAATCTCTGCTCCATGTTTTATAGAATATTTGCCTTGGAAGAGGTGGGTTTCAAGTTGTTGAGGCAGGCTGCACAATGCTATTTTTTTGTTTGTTCTTTTAGCCTCTATGGGCTGAAACAGCAGCTGTTACCTCTGCAATACCACAGCAGGTTTTCTCAGGCATTTAATTTGCATGACATTGGATTTCCTTCTCTTCATACCCAGCTGCTAAATGCTGGCGCAGAGCCTACATTTCTCTGTACAGAAGGTGTAAGGAACTCCTCTGCCATATAGTTATTCTGGGTGTGATTCCCAACAGACTTGTGGAGACCTTCTGTACTGAATACACTACATCAAAATCACCATAGTCTGGTACTCCCCAAGGATCTTTTTTGTTGTTTTGTTCCTTTCTTCTGAAACTGTCATTAGCTAATTAAAATAAATATGACAATACTACCACACAGGAGATATTTTAAGAATATTTCATGAAGATAACTGTCACTCTTGAGTAAAGAAAATAATCAATGGTTGCATCTAAAAAACCCCATTGAGGCACATTACTGAATTCTAGGGATATACATAGCAATGTGTTAAATTTATGCTATTGACACTAAACACTCCTCCACATGGGAGGTCTCATTTTTTAAAAAAATCCTGCAGTTAAGGAGTCAATATGTGAATGTGATTGCCAAATCCCATTCTAATCATAATGGCACTAGTCCTTTCACAACTTCATGAGTACAAATAAAGGCCCCCCCTTCATATTAATGTGAACTTGAATAGCCACTCATTAATGACTGAGAATGCATCCCACTGATTTCAAAAGGGTTGTGTATTTTGCACAGCAGTTTGGTCATGCTAACTGGGGCTGTTTCCGACCTGCTTTATTTTTGCTTGTAATAAATGAAATTAGTGAGATAAGGCCTTTTGCTGGAATCCTGCATTGTATGTATTTATTTATTTAGGAATATTTATATACCACCTCTCAGGAATCATATTGAGAAATATATAAACATAGAAACATAGAGCTAGAAGTGAGCCCAAGGGGTCATCTAGCCCAACCTCCTGAACAACAGAAGAAATTCACAACTACCTCTTCTCCACTTCTTCAGTGATCCCCACTGTATGCCCAGAGGAAGGAAAAAACCTCCAGGATCCTTGTCCAATCTAGTTGGAGGGAAATTCCTTCCTGACTCCAAAGTGGTGATTAGTATTACCCTGGGCATATAAGAAAGGGCCACAAGACAAGCACTGACTCATCCCTACCTGCCATCCATCTTATGATCTGTCTGAATTCACAGAATCTGCATTGCTGTCAGATGGTCATCTAGCCTCTGCTTAAAAACCTCCCAAGAAGGAGAGCCCATCATCTCCCGAGGAAACATGTTCTGCTGAGAAGCTGCCCTAACTGTCCTAATATTTAGCCAAAAACTCTTTTGATTTAATTTCCATCCATTGGTTCTGGTCCAACATTCTGGGGTAACAGAAAGCAACTCAGTTCCATCCTCTATATGACAGCCCTTCAGATACTTGAAGATGGCTATCATATCATTTCTCACTCATCTCCTTTTTTTAGGCTAAAAATACCCAGTTCCTTCAACCTTTCTTCATAGGACTTGGTCTCCAGACCCCTCATCATTGCCCTGCTCAGGACATGTTCCAGCTTGTCAACATTATTCTTAGAGTGTGGTGCCCAAAACTGAACAAAATACTCCTTCTGAGGTCTAACGAGAGCAGACTAAAGTGATATTCACCTTCACATGATGCAGCCCAAAATTGCATTTGCCTTTTTAGCTACTGCATCACAGTGAAACATGTTCCATTTAAAGTCTACTAAGGCCACTAGATCCTTTTTTGCAAGTACTACTGTTGACAAGTCCCCCCATCCTATAATTATGTATTTGATTTTTCTAAACTAAATGCAGAACTTTACATCTCTCTCTGTTGAAATTCATTTTGCTAGTTTTAGCCCCGTTTTCCAGTCTGTTAAGATCATCTTGTATCTTGATTCTGTCTTCTCCTGTATTTGCTACCTCTCCCAATTTAGTATTATTTGCAAATTAATAAGCATCCCCTCTATTCCTTCATCATTTATAAAGATGTTGAATATCTCCACTGGTCACTCCTCTCAAAGAGGATGTGGAATCATTAACAAGCACTTTTTGGGTGCAACCTGTCAAACAGTTACAAATCCCTCTAACAGTAATAGGATCCAAACTACATTTGACCAACTTGTCAACAAGAATATCATGTGGATCCTTATCAAAAGCTTTACTGAAATCAAGATTAAGTAAGATCAAGATAAAGCATTCCCCTGATCCAACAAAGTAGTATCTCTCTCAAAAAAGGAGATAAGGGCTCCGATCACACGCACAATTAGCCACGCAAGAGGGACGAATGCCGTGTGGATTTAATGGGTGCGATCAGATGTGAACATCTGGCCAGTGTCCCACACCTGTTGGAAACTCGTTTCACTCCACCGCAAGAGCAGAGTTAAAAGACACTGGGGAAATTCCACTATCAAACAGGTTGCTACAGGCCACAGACGGACTTTCCCTGTGTGATCGCAGACAGCCACACTGCCCAAGTGGCAGTGTGGCAGTGTGGCACTACCCAAGTGGCAGTGTGGCACAATTTTTTTTAAAAAAAATTATTTGCACATGTGTATAAGTGCATAGGTGCATATCTGCATATCTGTATATGTGCATGCATGTGCATGTGCACAATGGTGAAAGTCACAAAAAACAAACCTACCAGAAGAAGGACATCCAGATGACCTGATCACAATCATTGTGAGAGATGGCTGTCCAGATAGGCAAAATCATGGATTCAGAGCACAACTACCTGGAAAGTACTTGATTTTCCCAGTGTCAGAAAACTCGCTAGGGAACCAGGACTGTGTGATTGTGCAAATGCGGGTCAAATTGCTATGGAGCAAATAGCCTCACTTCTCCCCAGCATTATCTGACCACAGCCAAGGTTAGTCTGACATAACTTGTTCTTAAGGAACCTGTGCTGTTGAGGACCCATGCTAATTGTATATGCAAAACAGTCATTGTAACATAAAACTCTGGAGCTATTCCCAGTATTTATTTATAGATTTTATAAGTCGTGCAGCTCAAGGGCACTGCAGGTCATGTACAATATAAAAACTAACAAATGTATATAAAAAACCAACAAATGTATTGAATATAAATATTGAAATAAAGAATGAAAAAAAATACAGAAAATCCATATGGATCAATCAATAGTTCTAATTGCTAATGTGGCCAAATCTGTGGATACTTAAATCTGGAGACTGAAACCATGACCAGACAAGATAAATATTTCAAAAACTCAAGAAAAACTCCAGTTTTGCAGCAAAATCTGATGTTTGTTAACGAACAACAGAAGCAGCACCGGTTGCTTTAAGAAACAAGTGAACTCTGTGGTTATTGTTAGGCAACTGTAACAGTATTGAAAAAGCTGAAGGCTTGGTTTTTGACAGTGAAAGGCAGGGGAAGTAGCAGGGCCTTTTGGAGGTGCACTTATTGTGGCCAGACCTGGCAGGAACCCAGGTGACTTAATACCACACAACTTCCAAGACTCACCCAGGCCTAGCATCTTGCTACTGTTCAACAGCAGCCACCCCACAAAAAACAATGTGGTGTAGCGACGAGCATATGGGAGACCTACATTCAAATCCCCATTGTGCCATGTTGCTCATTGAGTGACCTGGGGCCAGTCACTTGTTCCTGACCTAACCAACCTCACAGGATGGTTGCATCCTAATCTGCTAATTCTTTTCCCAATAACTCAATTGTCCTTAAATCTGATATGTGATCTACTGTTAAACTATTTCTCACCCTTGTACAAATTATATTCATTAAACTGAAACCACTTTCAGCTTATCTGTGTCCAGATTGTATACTTGTGCCCTACCATACTTTATGAACTAGCACTATCACTCCAGAAGCAATATTGTTAATGCTGAAATTATGCTTTGCTTTGCAATAACGATAGCTAACCTATGTCACTGAATTTGACCCAATGCATTCATTAGTCCTTCTCCATGTCTTGTTTCCTCATTGTCTGTTTTAGACTATAAGCTCCTAAACTGTAAACTGCCTTGTACTGAATCAGACCCTTGGTCCATCAAAGCCAATATTGTCTACTCAGACTGGCAATGTCTCTCCAGGGTCTCGGGCAGAAGTTTTTCACATTACCTACTGCTTGATACTTGAACTGGAGATGCCAGAGGTTGAACCTGGGACCTTCTGCTTTATCACTGAGCCACAGCCCTGCATTTTTGCCTATGAAAGTGTGAATGCTGTGGATGCTGAATAAATAACAGTTCCAAAAGTGAATTGAGAATACATACTCTGCCCTCACACAATTTCTTGGCACCCAGTATCATTAAAATGCACAGATTGTCTCCATCCATAGCAGTCAGGGGTGGACTAGCTATTTATTTTAAGGAGGAGACCCAGCCCCAGGTCTGAAGAAGAGTAGAAGGAAGGCACCCAACTCTGCCCTGAGCACAGTGGGGCTGGCAAGAAGAAATATGGGCACAGTGGCACCTGGGTTCAATCTGCTGACCTGGTCCCAGTGCTGCTGGCAAAAACAAGCACCTGGCTTTGCCCTGTTCTGACCCAACCCTGGCTAGGAAGAACACAGTCCTCCATCAGTGAGTGCAATGATGGGGCAGGACACATTTCCAGGTCTGTTTTAGCCACCAAGTCTGCCCCTGAGGCATAGACACAGTTGTCTTCCCAACCACTTGAACAGCTTCACAGCTCTGCTTACTTCACAAAACTTCACTCACTCTGAGGGATCTGTTTACCCATGTAGCTGTTTTTTTAAGATCTTGCAGCATCTCTCTTGGCACTGCATCTAGACTTTGGTCGTGGTCACACGTGCCAGAAAAAATGAGCAGGGGGGAAGTAAGGCTATTTCCTCCAGAGGAATTTGACCCGCAGTTGTGCCATTACACAGTCCTTGGAAGCTGTGGGCATAGCCCGCCACTGCGTGATCAGATGCAACCACGGGTGAGTTTGTTTTTGCTGTTTGTTTCCAATGCACTTAAACAAGGAATCAATGAATCACATCTCCACACTGAGGGCTTCCTATGGAGTTTGCAATGATGCACATACTGAGAAGGGGGGGGGAACGGCACGAAATCAGGATGCCCTGATCAGACCATCTCGCACCATGAGAGCGCGCTGAAGTGATCAGACAGGGGAAAGTCTGTCTGTGACCTGTTGCAACCTGTTTACTACTGGATTTTCCCTGGTGTCTTTTAACTCTGCTTCTGCAGTGGAGCAGAATGGGTTGCTGACAGCTGCAGGGCACTTCCCAGATTTTGTTGTCTGATCATTCCCTTTAAATCTGACTGGCATTCTCGCCTATGGCAGGTCTAATTGTGTATATGATTGCGGCCTTTGATGGTTGCTTGATTATGGCACCAGAGGCAAAGCCCAAGGGTGCATGTGTCATGAAAGCTTCCTGGGCCTGGAGAGTTTGAGCAAGGGCTTCTTCAGTCATGCTCCCAGATCCTGGGGGGTTTCAAGCCTTTGCTAAGCAACTACTGTTGGTTTTTTATTTATCCTTCCTCTCTTTCCTAGTGGTGTACATGGTCTGTTTGGTGCCCCCTCTTCTATTTTTTTTTTGCCATCAAGTCACAGCTGACTTATGGCAACCCTGTAGGGTTTTCAAGGCAAGAGATGTTTGGAGGTGGTTTGCCATTGCCTGCCTTCATGTCAATCCTGTTTAGCTTCTGAGATATGATAAGATCAGGCTAGGTTGGGGAACCACTATTGCCCATTCGGAGGGAATGAGGCCTGAAGAGTCAATGAAAGTAAACAAAGGTGCAAGAAAGGGTGCCCACCAATCAATATTTTCTTTTAAAAATTCAGATGGCAATCCATCCGACCCAGGAGCCTTACCTGATTTCAATTGGACAATATGAGAGTTGATTTCCTCTTTGGAAACAGGCAGCCAAGGGGGCAGACCTTTGAAATCCCCAGGTGTAACTGGAGACGGAGGGAGGTCCTTAAAAGTTGGTTTAAAAAGGTGGACCAGTTATAGGAAGAAATTGGAGGGTCTATTTGACAGGAAGGATTTTGTTTCCTGTCAGAGACCAATTGCCAAAACATAGAGGAGTTTTTCTGTTTGGTGGCTCGAATCAGTTCAAACCAAAGCATGTTGGTGTAATTTTTTTTTTCTTTTGCGAAATTAGCTGTTTATAGCTCTTTTTGGGGGGCCCAGACCTCTTGCTGAATTTCAGTTCTTTGATTTCTATTTGAATTCTTAAAGGAGTAATAGAGAGCAGAGAGGGCTTTTCTTGCATTTTGGCAATCTACATCAAACCAAGATTTAGAGTTTTCCTGTCCCCACAGCAGACACCCTGTGAGATAGGTGGGGCTGAGAAAGCTCTTTCGAGAAGAAGGGAGATTTCTGATTGAGAAACATATGGAAAGGAGGGGGATAAATTAAGAGATGGAAAGGTTATTTTATCTTGCTGCATCAAGAAAATGGCCTGCAGGCTGGCAATTAGTGTAGTATCTATCAGTGTTTTGGCTTGGTTGTACAATCTGTTAAGCAAGGTTGCTTCAGTCTTGGAAAAAGGAAAGTCTAGTTGATCCTAGGGTGATTTCCACATTGCATTGAATGTGATCACCCTGGTTTTGCCCCACACTTGTCCTGGGATAAACGGATGCTGTTATAACCGGGGATAAATGCAAGGTATTGAGTTACAAGTTGAACTCTGATAAAACCAGGTTATAACAGCATCCATTTATCCTGGGATAAGTGTGGGGCAAAACCAAGGTGACCTCAATGTAATGTGGAAGCAAAAATACCCTGAGATAATTATAGGGGTGAACTTGAATGTAGTGTAGAATATGAATTTTGGGACAGGGTTGAACCAGGATTTAAGGTCTTGTGTGGAATCACCCCTGGAGTGCTTTTTGCTATGCTCAGACTTCCCTGCCTACTAGTGGCTGCAGCCAGAACTGCATTTTAAAAATAAAAGGAAAGACATTCAGCAGGATGAAGCAGGATTGCAGCATGACACTGGCTACAAGGGCCCCCTTCAAGGGCCTCACTTAAGCTACACCTGAAGCAGACCACACCCCCTGCCCTGCCCTTGGTACACCACTGCTCTTTTCTCTAATGCTGCCTACACTGCAACTTCATAGGGGTGCTGTAAACCAGACATATGATCCAATATTAAGCCTTCATTACTAGAGCTCCTGGAGAGTTTTCAACTGACTTGCAAAGTTCCTGAAAATGTAACAATCAGCTCTCACAAGCCAGTACAAGCTGGCTGTACCACACCACTGAACTAGGCCATAGTTTTCCTTGGTAGAAGCTACCAGGGAGAGGGAAGGAGGGAAAGCTGAAGATGGGAGGGCAGATAATGATAATTTGCATGGTGGGTAGGAAGGAGATCAGGAAGCAGGGAAAGGGGAGAGGCCATGGAGGCTTTCAGGGAAGGGAAAGAGGAAATGGTGGATCAGAGGGAAATAAGACCCCCCAGAAGTATTTGTGGGTCCTCAGCTTGTACTGTGCATAGTCATGAATATCTTAATCTCTAGAAAGAGATATTATTATTGTTACAGCTCTAAAGCTGTGCTATTAGGAGTTAAGCAAACTTTCCCCAAAGTGATGGGTTGCAGCCCCTGTGGCTTGGCCCAGTTCCAACCTGCCTAATCACATTCTGACTTCAAATATCTATATTTCCTCTGTAATTGAAAAGGGAGAAGCTGTACTGTAATTTCATTCCTAAAACAACACTAGGGTATTGCTTGCACAGAATGTCTATTGTACTTGACAACTGAAGACCACAGAGATTACTATTATTAGTTCTTTAAATGTAGGATCAGGCATTCAAAACCTCTTTAACATCTTTCAAAGAAGTCATCAGCTGTAGCTAGGTAGGAATGGAGATTGCTTGGTGTGTAGGCAAATTTATATGAGTATTACTGAACTCTCTAATTTGTCCAGTTCTCCTAGTTCATAATTGAATAAATTTAGACAGAGACATCGCTAATGGTATACATCAAATATTCATGACTCTCTCTCTAAAAAAAACCAATTCAAACATTACCCAAAAGACTGCTGTTTCTATGAAGCACAGCAAGACTGATCTATTGTGGCCCCAAATATTGTTCCTAGACTAAAAGTAATCACATTTAATAGTCAGCAATTCAAATTTTAAATGAGTACTTCTTCTTGTGGTTGAAAGCCAACAAGAACCTCAGATTTTCTATTAGCAGTATGTCTATGGCTATCCTTTGAGTTTACTTGCCTGGTGCTTAATTTGCAGTTAGCTTGTCTCTGTTCAGATACAGGCACAGTAAAACATGACCAAGTATCCAGGAAGCACCCTTTTGAACAGCATATGTCTTTGTAAACATTGCTGCACTGAACTACTTCTGAAAATTATGAGAAACGGCTGTTGTATAAATAGCATAAAAAATTGAATGAAAAAGCTATCATAAACAGAATGTAATGTGCCAGTCAGTCATGGCTTACTATGTGACATGAAAAAAATATATTCATACTATAAGTGAAATGCAGCCATCTGGCTCAAAAAACTTCCTGCTCTGAGCACCCTGGGAAGCTTTAATGATTCCTCTTGAGAATCCTGCACAAGGGATTCATCCATGTTCAGTGTATTTAAATGTTCTGGTTACTTTCCTTGAGTCTACAGACAAAATGTCAGCACAGCAAAATGTCCAGTTAGACCAGGAAACTAAGTGATCCAGACAATCCAAAAGCAAACACAAAAAAGAGCCTTATGGAACCTTGGTCGTTAACAGATTTACTGTGACATAAACTTTCATGGACTAGAACCCACTTTATTAGATGCATTGTCTATGAAAGGTTATGTCATTATAAGTATTTTAAATTTATATGTCACAAATTTCTTTATCTTTTTGTTATGCCAGACTATTATTGAATTTATCATCAAATTAAATAGAAATGGAACAAGAAGAAGAAGAAGAAGAAGAAGAAGAAGAAGAAGAAGAAGAAGAAGAAGAAGAAGAAGAAGAAGAAGAAGAAGAAGAAGAAGAAGAAGAAGAAGAAGAGGAGGAAGAGGAGGAGGAGGAGGAGGAGGAGGAGGAGGAGGAGATTGGATTTATACCCCACCCTTCACTACCCAAGGGAGTCTCAGAGCGGCTTACAAACTCCTTTCCCTTCCCCTCCCCTCAACAGACACCCTGTGAGGTAGGCAGGGCTGAGAGAGCTCTAAGAGAACTGTCCTTGAGAGAACAGCTGTGCCAGAGCTTGTGACTGACCCAAGATCACATCAGCAGGTACAAGTGGAGGAGTGGGGAGTAAAACCCGGTTCTCCCAGATTACAGTCTGTGCACTTAATCACTACACCAAACTGGTGTTCATGATTTTCAAGTGTAAAAGACCATTTACGTTACACCCCCTATATGACTAATGTTACTGATGTGCATGTGTTTAATAACACTCTATGGAGATAGAAATTAATTTTACATGGGTTCTTAATAAAAGGTTGCTTGGATTATGAAAACAGGGATACAACCTGTGATTTTTGTTGTTTACTTAACAGCATAGTTATATACAATCCTTGAAATAGAGATTTAAAGGTATTGGGTGGATATATCTAGCTGATCTGATAACCTGTTATAATAGCTTTGCGTACAAGATAGTCATCTCTTCATACTTCCTATGTGATCTCTTTCAGAACAATGGTCGCTTTGTTTGGAGAGACTTATCACTCATATATTACAATGCCATTTGAGACCTATTCTACAACAGGTAGTCTGATAATAATATACTAGACTGTAGCTATCTGTTCAGTGCAACACTACTTAAACTATAATGTGAATAAAAATATTTGCACACTAAACCATATCAGGAAAGATAAAATATATGGCTTAGCTCCCTGGTTTGAAGTTTTTTCAAATTTTATGTTTGAAGTTGTGGACAAGGATGTGATTGGACTTGGGACCGAAGTCTGCTTGCACTGTGATATATAAATTGATTCTTTTCACCTGATTTTTCCAGTGATGGTCATCGGCATATCTAATTCTCAACATGGCAGAATTGTGGATATTTAAATCTAGAAACTGAAGCTGTGAACAGAAAAGACAAATCTTTCTACTTGCCTGAAAAAAACCTGTCTGCAGAAAAATCTGAAATCTTTTTTTTTTAATCATCAAAAGCTTTAAAAATTAAAATAATAAAAGCAGGACATGTTGATTTAAGAAACAAATGCCCTCTCAGTGGCCATTATAGGTGCTGCTAGGTAACCACAACAGTATTGTCAGCCTTCAAGCCTTGGTTTCTGCCAGTGAAAGGTAAGGGGAAGGGCTCAGGGTTGTTTGGCTTTTGAGGCAGGACATATCGGGGCAAGGTCCATGAGCAACCACTGGGTAACTTGCTACCACCCAACCTGCATGACTCACTCAGGACTTGCTGTTTGCTACAGTTCAACAGCAGCCACCCCATGAAAGCCAGTGTGTATATGGTTAACATTTCAGACTAGGATCTGGGAGATCCAGGTTCTCACTCTGCCATGGAAGCTCACTGAGTGATATCAGGCTAGTTACACATTCTCTGCCTAACCTATCTCATGGGGCTATTGTGAGGATAAAATAGACAAAAGGAGAAAGGAGAAGTTTAAATGAACTAAATAAATGTAGCTGAAGATGTGAGTCAGAAAATAGGTTCATTGGGTGGCTAGTGGACAAGGAAGCAGGGAAAGGCAAGGATATGGAGGCTACCAGGAGGAGGAAAAGAGGAAACAGTATGTGGAGGGGGATACAAAGGAAAGTGAGGTGCCCCTAGCAAGTTCTTATAGGTTCCCCACTGTGCAAATGGGCCTAGCCCTGCAACTGGCATGTTGTAACTGGGCCCATCCCAGCAACTGACACTGTGCAAGTAGGCCCAGCCTGGTGACCAGTACTGTATAACTGGGCCAGGCTTGGCACTATGGACAGAACTATGCAAAATTTTCCCAGGGAGGCTCTTCCAGGGGAGGGAAAGCTGAAGGCAGGTAGACAGATAAAGATTGGTTGGCTGGTGGATGGGAAGGAGAGAAGGAAACAGGAGAAGGGGGTTATTGTAGGAGAAGGGAAAATGAGATGCCTGTGCAAGTCCTTGAGGGTCCACCACTAGTAACAACTGTTCTGCAACAGTCTGGTAACGTCTCAGAAAAAAATTGGTTATTGCGATTTTGTCACCTTTTATAATATCACTCAGAAAGAGACCCAAGACACCAAACATCAAGGTTAAACTAGGCTCTATTAATAGTTGATCTGCATCATCAAAACACTGCTGTAACTTCCACTGTGGCTTGCTATCTAAAAAGCAGTCTATAGCAACTAGTGTTTTGGGTAACCCCACCCCAGCTCCATATTTGGCCAGTGTTACTGCTGACTTCATTTATCCCAGCCTGCACAATAAGCTTCTGTGTTTTTTTGGCTGATGGGCTGTATTTGTGCTATATGCAATATATGAGCTGTCACAAAACTGCAGTCCAGCATTATAAGATCTAAACTGGTTTATAGACAGAAGATGTATCTATTCAACAGTAGCAGAAAATCAACTGCTGTAGTTTTCCATCAACATTGTGTGTCTGTGCTGTGAAAAACTTTACCAGATTATTATTTGGTTCTCAGACCACTCTTAAAAGCATGGGGATTCTACACAGTGAAGGCTCATAGCTTATCTAAGCATAGTTCTATCTCCTACTCTTACAGTGCTGTTCTCAGAGTGTAACTCTGCTTAGAACTGTACTGTTAACAACATTGTCCCCAGAACATCCACATACTCACTGTGAGAGCCCTGGTGTGTGCACTGCATAGAACATGATTGTTTATTTATTTATACCCCACCTTCCCAGCCTGATATTCATAGGCTATTGGCCCACCTAGCCATTGTGCTTTAGTGGCTACCCAGTACCTTATATAGAGGTCCTTCTCAGTTCCATTACTTGAAGGTGGGAACAACATGGGTCTGCCAATGCTAATGGTATCCTGTGTGTCCTTCCTGGCCTTCTGCATACAAAACATGTTCTTTGCCACTGAACTATGATCACTTTCAAATAAGCTAGATCTGAGTCCAGTAGAACCTTAGAGACCAACAAGATTTTCAGGGTATGCACTTTCAGGAGTCAAGGATCCCTTTGTCAGATACCCAGCAAGATAATATCACGCCAAGTTCTTTTCATGTGGTTGCAAGTTTTTGTCCCTGTGCAAGTTTTTTTCATGAGGTTGATGTATTCCCATTGTATGCCCCTGAATGTGGTGCCTTCCCTGAAGATAGCTTCAGAGGGTAGCCGTGTTGGTCAGTAGTAGAAGGGCTAGATTTAAGTCCAGTAGCTCTTTGGAGACCAATAAGATTTTTTTTTGGGGGGTGCACTTTCAAGAGTCAAAGCTCCCTTCATCAGATACCTACTAAGCTGTAGCTCCTGAAGTACCCAACAGCTCTTCACTATAACAATCAGAAGCAGTAGAAGAGGGCTTCCAACCCCACAGTGAGAGTTGCCTGAAAGTGCTCTTACGCTTCTCCTCTATAATATTTAAGGATTAATGCCACAATAAATACTAGAACCAGCAACAAAGAATGGTTATAAGCAACACTTACTAAACTCTGGGATAAAATCTGAAAAAGAACTGTGTTAACAACATCTATTTTTAATGCCATTTCTAGCTGCGTCATCTACTGTGGTAAGTAAACTAGTTAAAGGCAACCAAGATGATTTCAGGTGGAATCACCACTGGGCGGAGAACCATAGTGAAAGAGAGCTCATCAGCAGCGCTTCATCAGCCTGGAGGGAGGTCTTGAGGGGGGTGCTGCACAGCTCTGCCCTGGGCTATCTCACGTGTGTCATACAAAAGGATACAGCTGATGCAAGCCAGTGAGAAGTTCTGAGCAATTAAACACACTTTAAAAATAATCAACAACCAATTGCACATTTCAGGTTCTCTGAATGGTGAGCCTTGCACATACTTCGTCTTCAATTTAATGGGACTTGAATAAGAAAATGTCCTGCTGGATTATGCCCAGGAACTCCGTGTTGGCTCCTATCCTTCCTCTAATGTTTCCTATGGAGTCTACATCTGTATGTCTGTGCATCCTCTTCTCTCTCCCCTGTTCTTAACAATCCCTGTGCTGCATTCTTTATATGCTTCCAATGTTGACTATTTTCTAGGTCAGCTTTGCTTTGGTCCCTGCTGCTCTAGGGTGCCTTTTTTTTTTTCTAATCTCCTTCCCAGACTGAACTCATTTCCTTTCCTGGCCTTACTCCTTCTGACCCTTCCAAGCTTTCTTGACACCTGCCCAGAACTCTTTTCCTGCCAAACTTAGACAATGACAATTATGTACTGAAAGCATTTAAACAAACCAAAACTGGGAGATGCAGTAAATATGAGCATTTTTATGCTTTATTCATTTATTGTTTTTCATCTCTCCCCCCTCCTTGGGTTGTTATAAAAATTGAAGTGCCAAGTCATATGGCTATTTTTTTTAAAAGTAATGTGTAACATTTATAAGCTCTGAAGCATTTTGCGCAAAGGCAATAATTAAAGTCTATGTAATAAAATCCATTACTAATATTGTTTCCATTGAATAGACTGCCAAAGTTTTTTCTCATTTGAGATAATGTTATTGGTACTTCTACCAGTAATGTGATTTGACACTTGGTTTTTCTTTTGTTTGTTTGTTTCATTTTGAATACAACATTCATGTTTCTTTGGTCAAGTCTGTCTTGCTTCTTTCTTGTTCCCACTGTTAGTACTGAAAAAAAAAATACAAGGACAGAGAAAAAATTGACTCACTTTACATGATGAAGTGAACAGGAAATAAAAATCTGCAGAATAAAGCTCAGTTTATTTCACTGTTTTTGAAAGGAAAGAGTAATGACTGTTAGAATACCATTCTCAGCCAAATAGTTGTATGTTAATGTGGGTAAGTTATAACTTAGTCATTGGTTGTCAGCAGGAATGGAGTGGCTATTGAACCTACAGAGAAATTTCCCAGTGGGCCAAGCCCTGGAGGGCTGCTGGCAGTGAGGAGCGAGAAAAGCCAAGTCCCAGCAACTCTGCTTCTGAAATGGCACACAAGAGGCTTTTGGAAGTTCAAAATAAACAACATGTTTTATTTGACTTGGAAGAGAAAAGGTTGGGTGGAATCAGGTGTAGGATGTATGAGGTGAACCGATAATCAAAGTGAGGTAACTTTGTATTCACAAACACACCAGATAATTTGTTGCCAATATGTAAGCATTTCTGCTATTCAACAAGGTCTTTAAAACTCTGAGGAGAGAGGCTTTCCCCCCCAATTTCTGCTTAAACACTCAAGCATAGGTTTCTGAGTTTCACCGACACATAAAGTTTAGTAGGAAGGAATATGCAACCAAGTTCCCAAAATCCTTTTTTATACAACAACCATGGATCACTCCTTTTTTAAAAGAAGCTATTGCCCTTCTTAATTGGGCAGGAATAATTTCTCTTTACTAGAAGCTATTTCTGTTCTTAACTACACAGGAATAACTTCTCTTTACTAGAAGCTATTTCCCCTTTTTTGCTTGAATGAGGATCCTCCTTGATCCACTCACTCTCTTAGCCTCCTTCCCAGTCCATAGTCAGTGCTTAAATGTCTTCTTCAACTGTCAGTTCCCAACTATCATTTTTTCTGTGATTTTTTCAACAGAATTCCATTTGAACAGCTTGTCACTCAAAGGTTCTCAGACTCTGTTAGGCATTAACCCTTGACAGTCTGTCACAAATGTCAAAGATGGCCATTAAAGTAATGGTTACTCCACATGGTGGGGTACTTGATTTTTTAAATATATTATAAGGAAATGAAACATTGTATACAATGTTGTATAC
This sequence comes from Gekko gecko, assembly GCA_029375565.1. Lineage (NCBI taxonomy): Eukaryota > Metazoa > Chordata > Lepidosauria > Squamata > Gekkonidae > Gekko > Gekko gecko. Next base: position 82,440,800 of record JAPDNY010000010.1, on the reverse strand, counting down.
AATGTTTTCAAGTGTGAAGCATGTTTCATCATCACCTTGATTTTTCTTTTTGTGATAGGAGTCCAGTCAAAATTAGCCACAGCCTGGCTGATACAAATACATGCACATATACATAAAAATATCAATGTGTCTGGCCTTAATTGTATAAATATGTATAGCCATAGTAGGTTTGCAGGACTGTCTTAACATCAAGGATTAAATCTAGCTCTACTCTCATCATTGCATTCATAGCTATTTGCATGAGGAAACCATCTTCTGGAATAAAAATGTGAGCGGACTCTGCTATTTGCATATGCTATGTATTTTGGTCACATTTGCATTTTGCTGCTTCTGTTGTTATTGAGGCATATTGAAGTCATCAGATCTTATCCCCCTGAATTCCTAAACTGCTATCTTCTGTGTATTCCTGCAACAAAATCAACACCTACTTGTTGAGACTGAGAAAAATCAGCTGTGTGATTTTCCAGAACCGAGATTAACCAACATCCTGTTTCTAAACCCCAACCTCTGTTCTTGCAAAGGAGCAACACAGAGATATTTAAAAACACTATTCAGTCTTGGAGATTTCAAATCCTCCATCCTTTGTTCCTGTTCATCTGAAGAGATTATTCTGCCTGTCATACTTACTTTGATGACAGAACAACAAGTCCAAGCAATACCAAGTTATAAAGGAACAAAAATAAAAGGAGGTTTACAAATCACACTACAAGTTAATACTTCCATAATGGGAACTGTTTAGGCAAGAAGTCAAACTTATTGAAATAGGACATACTTCTAAATTTACTGTACTGTTTGAGACCACTTGCAAAGTAACATGGCACTACTTTCCTCCTCCCCAACATTAAATGAAAGAATCTCAAATCAGTTAAAACTGAGTAAAGTTTTATTTTATTTTTCATGTTATTTATAAATATAGAACATTACTGAGACTGTATGTCATGACTGTGAAGGGAAGGTGGCATGGTATGGCCCAATCTTTTCAGGTCTCAGGAGCTAAGCAGGGTCAGTATTTGGATGGGAGACCATCAAGGGAGACTCTGCAGAGGCAGGAAATGGCAAACCACCTCTGCTTAATCACTTGCCTTGAAAGCCTGTTAATTTGCCTGCAGCTTGACAGAATTTTACACACACAGTTCATAACTATTTTGCACCTTAGGGAGAGGTAAACCCAAATTTACCATGGTGCCTCACAGAGTATTCTCTTCCAGCTCACTCTGCTCCTCCTCCTCCTTCCTGGACCTATGACTCCTGTGGGGGATGAATCTGTACAACCTCCATCTGTGGACAGAGAACTTTCAAACTACACATCGGAATGGTCTCCATGAAAAATAAGTTTTCCAGTGTAGAGACAATGAACATATCAGGGAGGAACTATCTTAGTTTGGAGTAACTTTAGCAGTGCAATCCTATGAATTTTTACTCCATTTATTCAATGAAGCTTTCTCTCAGGTAAATGTTCTTAGGATAGCAGCTTTAAATTTACAAAATCCATCCCTCCAGCATAAAATTGTTAAGTTAAATGATTTTAGTGATTGTACAAACTGGTCCAAAGGCAATATAATTTTAGTTGTAACTGACTGCTCCTTAGAACCTAGTGAAAGTAATGTTATCTGCAAATTGTTAAGTACAGGCACAAGCATTTTTCAGACTGCCTTAAAATTCCACTTTCATTACCCAATGTTACTGTGTTTTTTTCTTGTGTTCAGACAACTTCGTAAACATTCCAGTGCTGTCCCATTTCTTCCCCACTTCTTTAAAACTAATTTCTTCCATACTTTTTTTATTTGCAATGAATTTGCAAGAAAGCCTCTTCCTGGGAATCTGAATGTTTTCCCCTGCCCTGAGGATTGCTGCCCAAACCCACCCAGATAGGGCCGGTTTGGGTGTGTGTGTTTTTTTTAAATGTGCATGCCAGCAGCAAAATGTTTCAGTGTTGGAAGGCGCCTGCATCAAAACAAGCTGTCATTCCCACTGGGGGCACCTTTGTCTTTGTTCTGCCTTGTGAGCTTGTCTGTATATGTGTCAGGTCTGCTCTGGTCTGCTCTCCGTGTGGCATGACTCAGCAGCATGACTTGGTGAGTGAACTCAGCAAGCATTTAAAGTTTAAATTTCATCTCCATTATACCCTATGGCGACAGTCCCCATAGAATATAATGGAGTCAAATAAATTTGGCAATCCCAACTATTTCCTGAATCCCAATATCATACCAATATTGGGATTCAGGAATATTGGGAAATACCGATATTTTTCAGGTTCAGTACACCTGAACCCAAAAAACATTGATTTTTTTTTGCATACCCCTATTCATAGACATTATCATTCAGTTATATCTTCAACTGTAAAGCTGTTAGCTTTATGATAAATGTTTGTTATATTATATTTATTGTATTGTTATAACCTGCCCTGAGCCTGCTTGCAGGGGAGGGTGGACTAGAAGTCAAACAAACAAACACACTGAAAACCATTTAACACATTGAATGGTTTTTTTCTATACTTTTGAAGCAGTTTCCCATTTGACAAGCCATAAGGTGCTGTCATTTATTGATTTGAAACCCCCCTCCCCTTAGAAAGGGTTATATGTAGGAATGTGTGCCTCATTTAATATATCTGAAATCTTCATACATGGAATCCTCACAGTCATCAATGGATGAACATGTAAAACCAAACCCCAGGTCATGTACATTCATTCAGATGTCACAATAAGTTGGCACTAAACATGGATGTGCATCATGAACACAACTTGTTTTCAGGCTCATGTATATGCCTCGCTCATCCTTCCTTTGAAACATTATACATTATTCCAGTTAGAAACTGTCACCGACATCCCATAACACTAAAATATAGGCTTATAGGTTAACCCCCCACCCCACCTCCCACATACACACAACCCATAGACCGGGATTCTAGAGCAGCCTTTAACCCAAGCTTCGAATCTTGATTTTGGGGGGAAACTAATTCCAGTTAATCTGCACAACTATATTTGTTCATTAGTTACCCTTACCTGAAAGGAATACTAGTTTTCTTCCCAGAAGTGCCATCAAGAAAAATAGGGGTTGTCTTAAGTCCTTACAGGTAGGTACAATAAAAATGGTATGTAATTTTTCTTTAGTGAGCAGTCATCATAATTTCAGGGTCTTGCTTTTGGATAAAAATGGTATTTTCTAGAATTAGTTCCTAACTTGGATTCCCCATGTGAGAAAAGGGAGGCGACTGAGGAACAAAGTATGCCTGGAAGCACAATAAGCTTAGTTCATGCACAATAAGCTAAGTTCATGGCTTGATGTTGGTTTGCTGTGTCTGAATATCAGCACAATTTTTATACAAGCTTGCTTCCCTATTCACTTCAGAGGAGGGGACAGCTCCATATATGGGAAACTCCACTGAAATGACAGTGTAAACCCTATAGGGTTGTCAACCTCTAGGTGGGGCCTGGAGATCTCCCAGAATTACAATTGATTTTCAAATGACAGAGATCAGTTCCTCTGGAGAAAATGGCAGCTTTCAAGAGTAGACTTTATGGCATTATATCCCACTGAGGTCGTTCCCCTTCCCAAACCCAGTCCTTCCAAGGCTCCACTCCCAAATCTCCCAGAATCTCCCAACTCAAAGCTGGCAACCCTATGAATATGAAAATTTAAGGTATGCAAGGAAGCTTTGTGACCACATGGAATTATTGGATCAGATCAGTGAAGTTTAGTGATGCTGTATCAAACAGTCCTCAAACTACTAATGCTTGGAGAAAGTCCACTAATTAAAAAGTAATTACTCCAGAGTAAGCAGTCCAGGGATGGCAGCTTATCTGTCTTTAAAACTATATTTAGCCTGAGAAGCACAGGAAGAAGAGCTGACCCCCAGAGACATAGTAATGAACACTCTTGTGATGTGTTTCAGGTATCGGTTTCATTATGTTGTCAAGAATATTGCTTTAGGATAGTACAAAAGCCGAGGGAAACTCTTTATTGGGTGCGTTCAGACGCGCCGTTTGAGCCGTTTTCAGCACGGCTCAGAAACGGCTTTTCCCTGCGCGTTCACACGCCCAACATCTGCCCACCGTCCCCAGCCGTCGCTTTCTGGAGCAAACCCCCTTTGAAACGGAGTATTTTGGCACCACTTACCCAAGCGGTGTTTTCCATGATTCTCTGTTTCAAGCCGCACTTTTCCCTGTCTGATCGCTCCATCCAGCCACTTCCGGGTGCTTCAACCCCCCTCCCCTCTGGGAAGCTGCCTCCAGCTTCCGGTTTTAGTCCTCCATTTTTTTTCTCCTTACCGGTGTGCGCTTGAGCGGAGCTCCGCACTTAGGTTAAAAAAAGAAAAGGTTTACTGGTGCCTAGTTTAGGCATTTAGAGGAGTCCGGGATCTCGGGGAGGCCATTTTTAAAAGGACTCTTCCTTTAAACTTTAAAGGGACCTGTTGAGCTCGCTCTTCTTCGCACCCGCCAAACTTCCTGTTCGGGAGAGGGCTGCCTGTGCGCATGCTCAAAGGAGAGGGGGAAACCCCTCCCACCTGCAGGAGGACGGCGGGGCGCTCGGAAGGAGGAGGTGAGTCTGAGCGCGATTCTCCAGTTTAAAAAAAAGCGCATCGTGCCGGAGCAGTTTAAACCGCTCCAGCACGCTGTCTAAACGCACCCAATATGTTGCTGACCAGCTCAAATAGACTGCGAGGCTAAAAGAGCAACACAAAATCTAACTTTGCCCCTTTTGGAAGTAGTGCTTTATGAATTGTTCGGTACCTACATACCTTTTGAAAGATTTTTTATGAAGGAAATTGCCTGTTTGAGGCCTGTTTTAACCACCATTCAGTCATATCTGTATTTTGCAGAAGCAACAATACTTTGCTATTGTCATAAAGATTGAATGGGATTTTAGTTTCCCTATTTTCAATCTCCAGTTAAAGTAGATATTGCATTCAGTGACAGAGCTTTGCCATATGCAATTACTATAGTTTTCAGCATTTCACTGTGCTATTAAAATGAGGAAAACAAAGCAAGGTGTTTGATTAATGAACTAATCCTTGTCCTCAGGGTGATGACAGATTAGTCACCAAAGGAAATTAAATAAACTAAATATGAGTACTGTGAGGGCTTCTGCCTCTATCAAGTTGTCTTGGCTTATTTAGAATGGAATTTTAATTCAGACTCTGTGAAACTGTGATATTCTTTAGTTTGTCAGCTGTTAATAATTAGCTACTCAGCATAGACTTTTTCTAGTTAATTTTATGTCACTTGTTTCTTCATTACTGTCAGGTAGCACAGAACAATCATGAGCCATCCTTACATATCACTGGAGAGCTTTTGAAATTTGTTCACTCTTAGTCCTGATGCCATCAACACCCAGTCCTTTCCATCATCAACCATCATAGTTACACATTTTTGAAACAAGATGCAGAGTGTATGAACTATTAGTATCAACTGGACCAGTGCAAGATTGGTATCTGTATACTTGCTGGGCTTTGCTAAAAAGAATACCCCCCCCCCCAAAAAAAAAGCATAGGCTTCTGTTTCACAACATTATAAGTTATTTGTTAAACTATCATTGACCTTAAGACCTAGATATGGTTGGTGCATCAAAAATATGTCTTTTCTACTCTATCTGCCACTGCTGTTACCATGCCTGTCTCTAGTCTTCTGAGGCCCATGAATGTTCTGGTGCCATGTTTGCATATAATATTGCATGTATGTCAGTACATACATGATGGCTACAAATAATTTGTTAATTTCCACTGTTGATAGGTAATGGGCAACAGTCTAATATTTCCATGGGATAAAAATTTTGAGCTTGGTCTTGAATATACATACTAGGGATGTGCAGCTCAAACAAACAAATAAAAACCTGGGTCTTTTTTTTAATCCCAGTTTTTTTCTCAGTTTTTCAGGTTCCATATACTGGTTTGGCATTCAGATCTGGGTTTTTTCAGGATCCCAATATTATTCAGCTCCATTATTCCCTATAAAGAATCTTTCCTGAGGGGTGAGGGGTTGTTTTCTTTTTTAATCAAAGCAGAGCAATGGGTGCCTGTCCTTTAAATAATGCTCAGATTTCAAGTTAATTGAACCAAGAGGTCCACTTCTATGGGCCCCTGAACAAGATCCCCCAGCCATTCTCTATTACTTGCCGGGGGGGGAGTATTCCATGCTTTCTCCAGTGCAAAAAAATAGCCAGGGACATTAGAGCAAGCAAAGCAAACCCTGGCCAAAAGCTTCTCAAAACAGGCAGAACCAATAAGCTCAAAGAAGCAATGTAGAAGCTGGAAATCCCAGCAGACCTGGGAAGCCTAACACAACAAATGTACAACCTGAGAATTCAACCCAATGTCCAACCAGAGAATCAACCAAGCCAAACCGAATAGGACTGCTGTTACAAGTGTGACAAATGTAAAACCAGAGAATCTGTGCCAATGTAGAACCTGAGAATTGAAGGCAACCTGAGAATCCACCACAAACTGCAAACCCAACACAAATCAACTTGCACAAAGGGTAAAATGTTGCAAGACCAGTAAAACTAATTTAAAAGGACAGACTCAAAGTGAAACCAACATGGCAAGCAGATATCAAGCCTGGGAAGACACAGACATACAGGAAAAAAAGGGGGGGGAAAGGCAGTCCTGGGAGCCTTCAAATGCTATTTTTGATATTCATAGTTAATCTCAAATATTTCTGGGATTTTTCAGGACCTATGTTCTGGAAAATCCCAGATACCATTCAGAGACCCTAATATAACTGAATAATACCAATAAGATATTTTTTTCTGATATATACATTTGGTCTGGATATATCTAAATGCACATCCATACCATTTTGTCCCATAGACTTGGACAATCTGCTGTACAAAAAGTTATTTTAATATCAAGTTATTTTAATATCAACCTCATCTCCTGACCTTCATAGCCCAGACTAGCCCATTTTCATCAGATCCTGGTTGGATGGTAGACCACTATCAAGGAAGAACAGGGTTATTATACAGTGGCAGGCAATGGCAAACCACCTCGTTATGTCTCTTGGCTGGAAAACTCCGCTGAGGTCACCATAAGTGACATTTTCCACCACCAGCAACCTGGTGACAGTGATACAATGTTATCTGACTTCTCAAGGGAACAATAACAAGTATTTTTGATGAAGGAATCCTGTGGAATAATGAAAATACAAATATAAGTTGTGTTTAATTTCTTAAAACTGCATTTAGTTTAAAAAAAATGTATTTTGGGACTGGGCAGATAGAAGTTAACTTGAAAAGAAGTACTACATTGAGTGAATACTGTTACAAAAATGTAGAAGGAAATGAAATTGTCTCTACAGTGACAGTCATGAAAAGTGCTTTCTTTTCCATGTCTAAAGAGAGCCATTCAGTCTCCTATGCTAGGTCACTGGGTTCTTCTTAACCCATTCTTTCACATTCTTTTGCTCCCAAACAATGTTCAGCCCTTCACTCCTCCACAGACATGATCTGTACTATCTGTTGATTGCATCTATCTCTCTTCTCCATTTTATCCTTACAACATCTTGAACCATGGTGAAAGGTGAGATATCAATGTTTCAATAAATATAAATAAATAAATAGAAATCCCATGTGGTAGCTTAGGCTGGGAGAACTCATGACTGAGTATGGATTTGAACCCAGGCCTCCACAATCCTAGCCCAACATGCTAGCTACTAAATCACACTGGTATTACATGATAAATCTCTAATTCATGAGTTGTGGAAATGAATACCTGAGCTATTAAAGATACATAGATGTCCCATGGAAAGAAATCTGATAAACAAAAAATAAATTCCAGGACATTTGATACAAGGTCCAAACATTTCAATCAAACTTATTCCAATAAGTGTCATGCTGTAAATAGGCTACTCAGGCAATTCACTTAATTTCAATATGTTTAAATTTGGAGAAAAAAATAAAAATGCAGAAAAATAATACATAATATGTATAGAAATAATAAAAATCAGTGTTCTAGGCACAAAGCCTAAGAAATGTAATGTTGATTATATGGTTTCCTTACCCTATGATTATCAATATATCTAATTTTTAATGTAGCCCCATCTGTGGATACATAAAACATGGATTGAGGACATGTTACATGTTGAGAGAAGATCTTTCAACAGGCTTGGGGGGAATCTCGAGGTTTGCAGAAAAATCCAAAAAGTAAAAAGGGGGGGCTAAATCCCCCCAAAAATGTGGTCCGTTGGCCCAATTTCATCCACTGTCCTCATGGTGGAGGCAGTAGATAGCAGTCTGCAGGGCAGGCAGAGTAGGAGGAGGTAGAACCCCCCACCCCTACCACTGCATGAACCATCGAGGCAGCAGTAATGGGGTGGAATGGGGCAGGGAAGAGCAGCAGGAGCCACCACTGCTGCCTCCGCACTGCTGTGTGAGCCAAGAAGTCAGTGGCGATGTGTGTTGGGGAAGAGCAGGAGCCATCCATGCTGCCTCTCCTGCCATGGGAATTGCAGGGGCTGGCAATGAAGGTGGCTGGGTGGGAGAGGAGTAGGAAATGATAGCTTCATATGAACTGGGCAGAAGTGGAAGGTGGCAGATAGGCAGACTGACAAGATAGGTTTCCCCCCTGAATCTTGTGGCTTTTTCTTAAGTATAACTGCTAGATAATTTCAAGTGGGCAGCCGTGTTGGTCTGAAGTAGCAGAACAAAGTTTGAGTCCAGTGGCACCTTTAAGACCAACAAAGGGTATACGCTTTCATGTGCATGCATGATGAAGTGTGCATATACACAAAAGCTTATACCCAGAATTAAACTTTGTTGGACTTAAAGGTGCCACTGGACTAGTATTTCTGAGGGCAGAAGCTATGTTTGCTAACCTCCAGGTGGTGGCTGGAGATCTCCTGTAGTTACAACTGATCTCCAGGTGATAGAAATTAGTTCACTTAGGGGAAACAGCCACTTTGGAAGGTGGACTGTATGGCATTGCAAGCCACTGAAGACTCTTCCTCCCCAAACCCTGCCCTCTTCAGGCTCCACCCCCAGAATCTCCAGGTATTTCCTAACCTGGAGCTGGCAATGCTAGCAAAAGCTCTTGTACCCAAGAAATGAGATTTTCCTGCCTTCCCCTCCCATAGCAGCCTGAAATACCACCACCACCCCCGTTCCTGTTCCCAAGGGTCTTCTTCCCCCAGAAACAGGATTTGGGGGGCATTTGGGCATTTCAGACTGTTGAGGGAGTGGGCATAAGAGCTTGTGCTTTCAGAAGCACTAGTGTAGTTCCAAGAGAATGCTGCTTTCAAATGCTTTTTCCACTTTTAAATGCTGGTGTTTCCATGGGCACAAGAGCTTGCACCCATGGAAAAACTAGCATTCAGAAGTGTCTAAAACCCTAAGAAACTGGCAGGTCTCTGATACCATCTTCTACGGTAAACCTAATTCCCATTCCTCAAAATTGGAAGGAAGGAAAAATCCCATCTTTATATATATATATATATATATATATATATATATATATATATATACATACATATATACATATATATATATATATATATATATATATATATACACATTTCAAATAAAGCGCATCACAATTATGATTTACCCTTACAAAATTAATATTGTTCCAAACCAGCTGCAGTGATCTTGATTGTTACAGAGTAAATGTATCAAGCCATTAACTACACAGTTGGCATTGTTTAATGTAATACACAATAGAAATAATGCCCCATTGTATAGCAACCCAATGGGTAACAAAATCTAATGCCATCATCAGTATACATTCACAGTAATGATGAACAAAAATTATAAACTAGTCAAACAGCATGGATTTTCATATAATCTCCCTCCTATATTTAAGTAAGCTTATCTAATCTTTTCTCAAGATACTGTTCACAGGGTTGCAATTGTAATTCCATTTGTGCTGGCAAACCCCTATTCAAGTCTTAAATAGGTCTGCAGGTGCAAATAAGTTTGATTGCAGTTTTTAGAGCTCTGCTGGCAAAATTATATACAACAGATTTTTCTTTTAGCCTTTCTGAGCAGAAGAATCCTGATGAGTTTGTAGTTAGGGAAGGAACAGCAGAAATAAGGCAGGCCTCAGATTCTGCCCAGCAGATGTAACTGGTCTCTCATGCACACACCAAAAATATATTGTGTGAATAAGGATTGGATACCATCTGGTCTCAGCCCGCTACCATTAATTTAATACATCTATTTCACTTTGCCATACAGAGGATTGGATTCTGTCTAAAATTTCCATGCATGCGAAGGGGCAATATGTGCTGATTCCCCCTTCCTGTGGTACACCTCCAACTCTCCCAAGCTGTAACTGGTTCTCATGTCCTAGAAACAGGTGGGGGGCATCTTGGGCTGCAGCACGAGTGAAAGGGGAAGTTACACTTCCATGGAAATTTTAGGCAGGCTCAAAGCCAGAGAGTTTACATATAATCCTCTCCTTTGGAGGGCTTCTATGGAAGCATCTACTAACATGTATAACTCTCTGCCAAATAGCATCAGAGCCTTGAGAGGTTTAATGCAATTCGGCAGGGCCTGCATGGCAGAAACGTTCCACCAGGCTTTTGGTTGAGGGCAGTGATGGGCTCTATCAGGGCTGTGCCCTCCTGTTTAGTCCATCTTTCTTCGGCCTCCTCTCTGCCTTGCCTGAAATCTTGAAGTGGGTTAAAATTTGATCTATGGATGCCATCTGGGATCTGTTTTTAATATTGTACTGAATGGCTTACTATTGTAATTATTTTATATTGCATTTTATTTACTGTTGTGCTTCGTCCAGAGCCTTTTGTTACTGCCCATGGGGTTTTCTTGGCAAAGATACTGGAGTGGGTTGCCATTTCCTTCTCCAGTGGATGCAACGAACATGAAATTAAGCAAACTCCAAAGCACGACAGAAGACAGGAGGGCCTGGCGTGATGTGGTCCATGGGGCCACAAAGAGTCGGATTCGACTGTGCGACTGAACAACAACAACATCGTCCAGAGCCCTGTGAACTCAAGGATTGGGTGATTCATAAATTTGATTTCTAAATAAATAAATAGATAGGCTCCTCTTTTATATACCTACCACCTAGTTAAGGTCTTCCTTCATCAGAGATCTTGTTGCCTTCTGATATGTAAGAGTAAGCACTAGGAAAAGGAATTTTTACTGCCTAGATTTTGGAGTGCCCTCCCTATGCTGGTCTGCCTGGCACTAAGCTTTCTGATCATTAGGCTGCATGCAAAAACATGACTTTTCCCCAAGTCTGTTGTTCATTTTTCTGTTTGTTGATCTTTCTCATAGAATTGTTTGTAGTATTCATTAATCATTTCCCTTGTCTTGCCCTGCCTTGCCCTGCCATTTTTAGTATACTATAGTTTACTATATTAATTCAGGTTTACTTTTTTAAATGATGGGCATGAATCGAATATGGAAGAGCAAGGACATCAGCCTTGCAACCAAATGCAGATTAGTCTGTGCTATTGTGCTCCCCATAGCAACCTATGGTTGCGAAAGTTGGACCATGAAGAAGCAAGACAGGAGGAAAATTGACTAATTTGAGCTGTGGTGCTGGAGAAGGCTCCTGTGCATTATTTGGATAGCAAAGGTGACAAACAAGCAAGTACTGGAGCGCATAAAACCAGACATGTCATTGGAAGGAAAAATCACAAAACTGCGACTGACATTTTTTGGCCATGTCATGCAGAGGAACTCACTAGAAAAAGCAATGATGCTTGGATTAGTTAGTGACAAAAGGAAACAGTGGCTAGACACCATAAAAGTTGACACCAGCCTGAGTATGGACCAACTCAAAGAAACAGTACAAGATCAGAAAACGTGGAAAGAGCTGACCTATAGAATTGCCAAGAGTCAAACACAACTGAATGGCTAACAACAACATGGTTTTATTGACTTTAACAGTGTGCTACCCATTTGTAATCTATGCAATCTATGTATTTTAATACATTGTTGGTTAGTATATACTATAAGAGGGAAACCCACATAGCATTGTGGGAAATTCTATTCCTACCTCATTGGTTTTTGTGCCCTCCCCTCTTCTTATCCTCCAGTTTCTTCCCCATTGGCCAGTTTCCTTCTCCCTGCCAATTTCCCTTTTTGGGGGTGTGGTTATGGTTTATAATCATTGTCAGCCTGTATGTGTTTCTGATATGTACTGATCAAAATTTTCACAGGCAAATACTTTTTGCCTGTTCCTTTTCAAGGTTGGCCATTCTGTTTGTGATAAAGACCTTGATGCAAATAGAACAGGATTTTAATTTTGCCAAAGTACTACACCAAGACTATTTCAGACACTAGCCATGTTGGACTGCAGTAGAACAGCTAGATTTGAGCCCAGTAGCACTTTGGAGACCAGCAATCTGAAGAAGGGAGCTTTGACTCTCAAAAGCTTATACCCCCAAAATCTTGTTGGTCTCGAAGGTTAATCTTAGGATGCATTAACAGAGGCCAAGTTCAGACTGGAAGTTTGCCCCAAGAGAAGCGCATTTCAGCAATGTTTCACAAGCGGATTAAAGGGAGTGTTCACACAGGCACATCTGTCCGGTGTTCCCCAGCTGTACTCAACCCGTCTTGTAATGCTTCATTCCCAAGTTAAAAAGATACCTGTTAAAAGTGGTATCAAACCCTGGAAAGCATTTCTATCCCATGTATAGCCTGCACCAACACAGTGTGAATGCTAAAATCCTCGATTTTGATTGTGTGCTCATGTGCATATATGCTCATGTGCATAAGTGCATATCTTCAGATTAGCGAAACAGAAAGCTGTGCCTTACAGCTGCGCCTTTGGGCCAACAGTGTGAATGCTCCCTCACACCTCCTCCCCGGTATGCTCCCGCATCAGTCGGCGCAGTGTGACTGGGAAAACCCAGAACATTTTGTTCTGGGGCTTTTTTGCCATGACTCGGTCCCACTTCAAACCAAGTCTGAACTTGGCCAGAAGCATTGTGTCCTGATCATGGGAGGTGGTAGTTCCACTCTATTCTGCTATGGTCAGGCCTCACCTGGTGTACTGCGTCCAGTTTTGGATACCACATTTTAGGAAGGATGTTGACAAGCTTGAGCTTGTCCAGAAGAGGGCAACCATGATGGTGAGAGGGTTGGAATCCAAGTCTTACGAGGAAAGGCTGAAAGACTTGGGTATGTTTAGCCTGGGAAAGAGAAGGCTTAGAGGGGACATGATTGCAATCTTCAACTATTTGAAGGGCTGTCACGTAGAAGATGGAGCAGATCGATTCTCTATTGCTCCAGACTGCAAGACTAGATCTAATGGGTGGAAATTACAAGGGAGTTGATACCAGCTAAATATCAGGAGAAACTTCCTAACTCTAAGAGTGGTTGAGCAGTGGAACAGACTGCCTTGGGAGGTGGTGGATGCTCCTTTGCTGGACATTTTCAAGTGGAGGCTGGATGACCATCTTTCGGGTATGTTGTAGGGTTATCTTTCAGCTATGCTCCTTCGGAGTGCAGGGGGTTGGACTAGATGACCTGCAAGATCCCTTCCAATTCTTAACATTCTATGATTCTACATGATTCTATGATAAGTTTCTATTGGAGTCAAATCTAACTACACCAGGGCTGGTTTCACTGGTATCTCACTGGATAATAATTTCTTCATTCATGTTGTTTTAAAACTGGGTGTTTAGTAACTATTAACCCTTAATCTGTTGGAGGGCTGTATCATGTTGGAGTAGACAACTCCATGCTGCACTCATATCCAGTAGTCATCTTAGACACCCACATACATTGAATAAGTGAGGGAGAAATTTAGATACTTGACAAATGCTTGAAATTGCTGCAGGACTTTAGTATGAGATTCACTGGGCTCAACCTTTTTACTATCTGGTTGCAAGCTTTGAGATGTTAAAAGGTGACCCATGTATGATACTGCTGTCAGTTGTAGCCTTGTCTCAACTTTGTTAGATTTCGGATGGATTTTTCTGGCTCTTTCCAAAAGGCAAATGAGATTACAATTGTGGTGTGAAATAGCTGCCTCTATGGTATCAACACAACCATACACTGAAATGTCATCTGCAATTACACTTATTCCGATGAGACCTGTCAGCACATCCCATGACAGCACTGATATTTCTCAGTTGCTAGTTTTATCCGGAATGGTATGCAAAATCATTTGTAGCAGCCCTCTGGGATCCAAAAGGTGGTAGCTGCTTGCTTTATCTAGTAAAACTTGCCTATGTCCATCTAGCACTGAGAACACATTTGCTCCAGCAAGGTCAAGTAAAATTTCTTCTATGGTGGACTTTTGGTAGTGAGCTTGCAGTAGTACCTTGTTTATACATAGAGAGCCAATTAATAGTAACGGTAAATTACATTTGTAAATCGGCATCCACTAGTAACCACACCTTTTTATTAACTGTTGTATACACAAAAAATCCAGCCTATCACTACTGATTTATGTGCAGAGTTTTTTTAAAAAAAATGGTGAACCAGCCAAAACACAGGACTTCCAACAAGAATCAGTTAATTGCCAATGTAAGCTTACTGGCACTGTACAATACAAATGCAGATGGAACATATTAGGTTGATGGATCAGAGGAAAGATTTGGAATTGTATTGACATCCCCGATTTGAGATAAAAATGTCTTTGACATGCAAAGAAACATACTACACATAAATCTCCAAAGAGATGCATTATGCAGTTGCGTTGGTTTATAAAGCAGTCCTTGGTACATAAGGAGAATATTACAGTGAAGTCTTTGGAAGCAACCACAGAGGACTACAGATTATGGCATTCATGAAACAACTGTGCCTACATAAACATTAAGGGTAAAGGAAGGCTGGAACTGACTGACACTGTAAAACAGTCACATTACTTCTAGTAGGACTTTTTAGCATAGAACAATCTCTTTCCGTTCACAATTATCTTGCTAGGATTACAATTTGGATTTCCTCTTCCAGTGTTTTAGGAGATCTCTCTCTCTCTCTCTCTCTCTCTCTCTCTCTCTCTCTCTCTCTCTCTCTCTCTCTCTCTCTCTCTCTCTCTCTCTCTCTCTCTCTCTCTCTCTCTCCACATTGCCATTCAACCAATTTGGCTCCCAACTTGGGTTAATAAAAAGTTGCATAAAATGCTTAAAATAAAGAAGATAAAATTAAAAGCTTCTGTGATATATTTAAAAGTTACAAGAGGAAAAATAGCAGCAATGCAATATGTAAATGAAGAAGGAGGAGGAGGAAGAGGAGATTGGATTTATACCCTGCCTTTCACTCAGAGTCCCAGAGCGGCTTACAAACTCCTTTCCCTTCCCTTCCTCACAACAGATACCCTGTGAGGTAGGTGGGTCCGAGAGAGTTCTTTCCAGAACTGTCCTTGAGAGAACAGCTCTGACAGAACTATGGCTTGCCCAAGGTCATCCAGCAGCTGCAAGTGGAGAAGAGTAGGGAATCAAACCTGTGCACTTAACCACTACAGCAAACTGGCTCTCATTCAAAAATGGCATCATTAAGAATAAGTGCCATAAGAATCCACCAAAGACAATAGGGATCCCTTAGCGTACAAGTATAGCCACAAACAACACTCACCAAGGCAAGACCATCCACAATTCACAACTATATGTGCTCAAAACTATATATTGCACTCACTGAAATACAAAGAAGGTTTAGTGGTCACAACCCAATAGAGTGTATAGACAATTATCCAACAGAGTGCTCATAACAATTAAGCATATTTTACAAAAAGAACATATTCAAAACCACTAACCCTTCTTTGTATTTGTGGATGGTCTTCCCTTGGTGGGTGTTGTTTGTGGCTATATGAACCCTCCAAGCAGTTCTGCTTTTGGACCCTGTCTAGAATTTCCAAGGGTGCAAGGAGGAAGTAATTTTCCCAATGTCTCCATCCCACAGAAGACTGCTGATTCCACTAAGCTTGTCCTGGGGTGCCCCATCCTCCAGGAACAGCATTTGGGGCATTTGGACTGCCATCCGTATGCATTCTCTGTGATAGCTCCTACATTGTTAGGGTTCCTAACCTCCAGGTGGTGATCTTCTGCTATTACATCTGATTTCCAGGAGACAGAGGTAGTTCACCTGTAGAAAACAGCCACTTTGGAAGGTGAACTCTATGGCATTTTACCTCATTGAAGTCCCTCCCCTCCCCAAACCCCATCCTCTTCAGTGTCCACCCCGCTCCAATTTCCAGATATTTCCCGAGCTGGAGCTGGCAACCCTATAAATTGTGAAACAGTCCACCTGAGGCTATTCAGAAGGCCCCCATATTTCTATCATTTCACAATATGTGCAAATTAGAATTGTTCAGAAGGGCATTGCTGGAGAAGAAGCAAAGTTGTGGTGTAATGGTTGAGCTCAGGAGATCATTGTTGACAGGGATAAAGTACACTAATTGTCTTATAGCCTTAAACAGATATGTTACATATCTCCTCCATTCTACAATCCCACTCCAGCTGCATCAGCCTTACTAGGAATCTTTGCTGTTGGATTCAAATGTTATCATATCTTGTACTCTACTCACTGATTGCCTGATGTTATCATATTTTATAAGCCGCTTACTGATTAACTGGACATTTTTATCATATTTGTAATCTGCTTTGGTTCCCAGTTAGGAAGGTATACTATAAATGAAAATCATAATAGCAATATTGGCACTTGTTTATCCAAATGCCTGGGGGAAAGTTATGTGTTGCTCTACTGCCAAACTGAGCACCAGGCAACTGGGAGGAGGGCATTCCAAAGGCAGAACACTATTAACCAAAAAGGCCTGGTTCTTGTGCCTTCTCTCCCAGCCTCAAGAAAGACAGTCACCAGACAAATAGCTGAACTGATGAGCCACTTTATTGAGCTGTTCTTTAAGTATGGTGGTTACAAGGCATTTAAGCTTTTATAGAGAATGATTGACACACTGAATCTGAACTTGAAGCAAATAGTCAGGACAAATTTTTAACATTGGTTGGATATCTTCTTTGTATGAAGCAGAAGCCAGCTATCAATTTGGTACAAATTGAACCATCTTCACTGGCAGGCCAGATAGAGATTATTTATTTAATCGTTTTTGCCCTCCTTTTGTCTCAAAGTGGCTTACAAAATACAATTTCAATAACCAAATTTGGGTTTTTTTAAAAAAATAGTGCACCACATCTGAATGCATGCACTTAGGGCTACCAGCTGTGAGCCACTGGCCAATAGCCAAGAACCTGGAGCCAAAAGGCTCATTCCTCTAGCCACATCCTTAAATAACTTTTAACAGGAAGGGAAAGAGACCAGGCCAGATGCTATTTAGCTGGCAGACTTGTTACCATGAATTCTTCTTCCCCTGCTAATTATAGTTATGTAACCCAGATTGATCAGAGTGTGGATAACCATAGGCAAGACCCACCTGCCCAAGAAAGGACTAAACACAAAAATTTAACAAAATGAAGCTAATATCTTCAGACAGCCAACAAGAGTTCAATAAAATGAAGTGTTATATCTTGAGACAGTCAACAACAACAGGCATGTTCAGGACTAGGTGTAGGTAGTCAAAGCCAGTGCCTCCTCTGTCTCTTGGCTGGGACATTAACTTGACCCTGCAGAATCAGATTTGATGGAGGAATCCACGCAGAGAATTTTATCTCCCTGAGACAGAAGGCGTAACCATTTGCAGCAAGACTGAGTTTGGAAGAGTTCCTCTGCTAAATGATAGAGTGATTTTTCAAATACAGGTGCTCTTTGAGATTATGGAATGTTTACACAAGCAGGTAAAGAAAACGAGAGAGAGAAAAATCCCCCCACCTGGTGCCAAATAATTACAGCAAGCCTGTGTGTGTGTGTTTTACTGCTCTAAAGAGCCTCAGTCCCCATATTATTATACAGAGCAGCAATAATAACACATTGCAAAGAGAAGAATCTGTGGGCAATTAATCCAAAGAAATGGAACAGGAAACCATGCGTTCTTCTAATGGTTTTAGTGAGGGTGGTGACTGGTGAACAAACAGAGGCTGTGGAAGGTTGCTTCAGTTTAGCAGCCTTCAGAAAGATGAGAAGCTGCCTTTTGTTTTAGCCTTGGGGTGGAAGTGCAGACCATGCAGCCTGCTTCCTCCCCAAGCTACATTTGCAAAAGACTCCAGGGATGGTTGCTGCTTCCTCCCCAAAAAAAAGAAAAAGAAAAGAAAAGGAATCGCTTGGCTCTGGTGTGCTGAGGTGGAGAAAAGGAGGAGGCAATTTGGATGCTAGGCTAGAGCAGCAGCTGCTCTCTTTTGTTGGCTCCATATCACAGTGTCATATGCCAAGATCTTGAATATATAATGTGCTATTGTCCCCTTATTTTTTTATTTATCATCCCCTCTTTTTTTAAGAAGAGAATTTGGGACAGGGCTGTAATGCAAAACATTACATTATAGTAAGTGATGAACATGTCTTCCATTAGAATGGTAGGGTATGTATACCAAAAGTTGAAAGAGCTGGACCATTATGATAAAAGCCAAATGCCAAAACACAGGTGGAACAACTGGTGGCTGTGGTTAGAGGGCAGTGAACCGCCTATTACCTAAGCAACTGGTGTAGAAGCCCACGAAACTACTGGAAACTACTGGAAAGATCTGGAGTATCTGTTGGAGAGAAATGCAACTCTAACCCTAACACAAACCCTAACCATAACCGTAACCCAATCCTCTCCCAGTCAGGTAATGTGGAGGATGTGGCTTTCCCTGGCTGGTGCTTTGCCCTCCCACCCTCCTCACCTTTCTGAAGTGCCTCCCCCCGTTTATGATGTTACCCACCCTGAGCCCAGTCATGGGATGGGTGGGCTATAAATACAAATAATAAATAAATAAATATACTAGGAGCCGACGGGACAGTTTTTGAATACTGAGGATGAAACTCTCTTGAGAATGACATAAGCTAGACCATAGCCTTGTTTACACATTACGGTGAATGAACATCCAACATACGTGCATAACTTCACACATGTATACAAAAAACATGAATTCTCTGTAACTTGTGAACACAGATAGTAATTAGATTGGAGTGGATCCAACCATCTTCTGAGGAGTTTTCCTTCAGTCTAGGGAAATTTCTTCTAAGATAAAAGCCACAAATTGGAGGAAGGCTCCTTAGGTTGGAGGAAAGCTAAAACTCAGCTTTTACGTTCACACAGCAGAGCAGGTGTGTTCAAAACAACTTCTGTTTATGAGCAAGGAGATACAGGGATGGCAGCAACTGGTTTCAGGCCAGTTAGTCTACAGGTCTGACTAACCAGGGACTCCCAGGGATAGGATCCATCCCTTATATAAAAAACAATATGTTGTTCTCCAAATGAAGGTCATGCACTGTTAAAAGTTTTTTTCTAGTTTCTGAATGTCCCTGGATTTGATGTAATGGAAATATTTCTGGCTCAAAGAATCCCTTCATAATTAAAATGTTTTCACACATTGTTCAGGCTTCTCTGTCATGATGGTTTATTTGTGGTGCCTGAACATTTGTGGTGCTTTACACCTAAGTCTGTAGATATATCTATGTATTTATTTATATTTACAAAATGTATATTTATTTATTTATTACTTTCTATTTGTATTCCACCTTGCCAAAGCAAACTGGCTCAAGGCGGCGAACAGCAATTAAAATACAGTAAAACAATAAATACAATAAAATTTCCACCTTTCTCCCCTTACAAGTACTGTCAAGGCAGCTAACAATTTAAAATGCACATGATAAGAACATAAGAGAAGCCAATGTTGAATCAGGCCAGTGGCCCATCTAGTCCAACACTCTGTCACACAACAGCCAAAATATACAAGGTGCCATCAGGAGGTCCAGCAGTGGGGCCAGGACACTAGAAGCCCTCCCACTGCTGCCCCCCCTCCAGCACTAAGAATAGAGTGCATCACCTGCCCCAGACTGAGAGTTCCCATCTATACCCTGTGGCTAATAGCCACTGATGGACTTCTGCTCCATATGTTTATCTAATTCCCTCTTGAAACTCTCCATGCTTGTAGCTGCCACCACCTCCTGTGGCAGTGAATTCCATGTGTTAATCACTCTTTGGATGAAGAAGTATTTCCTTTTATCTGTTCTAACCCAGCTGCTCAGCAATTTCATGGAGTGCCCACGAGTTCTTGTATTGTGAGAAAGGGAGAAAAGTACTTATTTACATTATAAAACCATTAAAATCAACCTCACTCCTAAACATACATCATTGTATGTGGCACTGGGTAACTTGCACTAAATAATGTTATCAGGCTGTTTAATTATGTAGTTATGCTCTGTCTCTCTTTGTGTGTGTGTGTGTGCGTGATGAATATTTCCATGTTTGTAAAATCACACTAATTAAAAAAGACCATCTTCTAAAATAATGGGCAAAAATTAATAATGGATGATGAGAGGTTGTGATAAGATGAGGTGTGGTAGGAGGAAAGAAAACAATATTAGGAGAAATAGAGCACAATGTTCTGAAAAGGAAAAGTAGGTATACATGTTGTTCTCCAAATAAAGGTCTTGCCCTCCTTTTAGGCTTTAACAAAATTTGGGGCTTAAAAAGAAACCACTTGTTTTAGGAAATATAGTTATATATTGACTCATTTTGAAAAGCTCAGTTACAGGGCTCAGTGCAGGGCCCAAAGCAGAGCCAGGCAGGGATAGAAGAGAAACTTTCCATCACTGCTTTTGAAAAAAATGAAACAGGAGCATCCAAACGCACTAGATTCCCCCCTCCTTTTAAAAGACTAACATGGTGGCCTGGCTGGCCCAGAGTTATCCTGATCTTATCAGGTCTTGGAAGCCAAGGAGGGTTTGCCCTAGTTAGTATTTGGACAGGAGACCACCAAGGAATACCAGGGTCACTACACAGCGACAGGCAATGGCAGTCTTCCTCTGAATGTCTCTTAAGTTGAAAACCCTAAAGGGTCACCATAAATTGGCTGCACCTTGATGGCACTTCCCACCACTACCACTGATTGTCCTGGGTGGCTGCAGGTTGTCTGTGACTGGCAACCAGTGGGAAAGTTACTTGGGGTCAGCAACACAGTGATGTTGCTTCAGGAACAACCCAGAAGAGACTTTATCACATGGGGCAATTTGGTCGAACATCACCCAGCAAGTTGATGTCACTTCCAGGTCACACCAGAAGTGATGTGATGGCATTGGTGTGACACCCATCACCCCCTAATTTCAATAATTTCCCACCTCCAGCCAGGGGTGCAGCAGGAGGCAGCACTTGCCAGAGACCTGACCTCTCTAGCTTTTAAAGGCAAACTGAAATCCATGATCTCAGCCTTGTCTAATGTGACCCTTATTAGTCAGGTTTAGATGGACTGGAGGCCCCACAAGGTGCAACTGTGCAAATCAAAGGACTTTTCCAAGATATGCCCAATTTATACTTTTACCAGCCCTTTGCTCATACGTAGTACTAAGAAATTCTACTGTCAGAGAAAAGTTAGCTTCCTCCCCCCTCCTTTACTGGGTACTCCCCTATATTTAGAAATGGGGGCTGAAAAAATGTCAAGAAGATATGATGAACCTCTGGTTTAATCTAAAGCGACACATTCCATATTGACGTGATGGTGGGATATAGTGTGCCTGACCTTCAGGTCACGGTTTACAATTCAGTACTGGACAGTATTGATCTCTCATTAGGGTTTGTGTTTTGTAGCCTCTACATAGAGACTGATTCCAAACTAGCCACAAAGACAAAAAAAAAATTTATTCATCTACCGTACAGTCTTCCAGTAACTAACAGTGAGGCCAGGTGGGGAACCGTGTACAGAACCTACTAACTAAATGACACTGCTATGGATATAGTACAGTTAGATGATTAATTCTGTAATCATCATCACATAACACTGATAATTTCCCACCAAACAAATAAGTAAACCATTGTGTTCCTGAGCTAGATTTGATTCTGATACGTGTTAACAATAAGGGATAAACTATACACGATACTGGGAATCCATGAACAGTTCCTCAGACATGTGCAAACATTAGTCATGAGAGCCCTTAATTTGGACTGAGATTGTGACGCTGGAAAAAGGGTGGGGTTAATACTTCCACCTTTGGCATTTCCTGGACTGAAAATGCCCTACTGGGCTACATTAAGCCCTAGTGGGAAAAAGACCTATAGTGTGTCTGTATTGTTTCATTCTAGGAGCTTGCAAGTAGTTGTGAGGAATTTCTGATTCTGGAGATTGCACAGTATGATGATCAAATCCTCCCCTTCGTCAGTGCCACAACCACAATCAATACCATCTCCATCCTCTCTGGTAGCTGCATTCTGTAGCCAAATAAATTGAGGCTACAAACTCAGACACCCAGAATCATATATTGTTCAGCCCTAATTCTACTGAATCTCTCTCAGCCTAACCCTAATCATGTGTTACTTGAAAGCACAGCCCACTGACTTAGTTAGGACTTCCTTCCATAGTAAATATGTTTAGGATTACTGCATTAAGTTCAATAGGCACATACTTGATAATGTTCCACAGGATTCAGCCAAGGAAACAAGTCATAGGATGGAGCAGTGACTTCCTTAGAATTTGTTTAAAAGCACAAGCACTACTTGCATATATAAAAGGAGCAATGTTCTGATTGGATATCAGGCAGCGATGATTTATTCTGACATTTTTGATCACATGCATAGCAAAGCACATAAAATAGATATTTATACAGTCCCGGACTTCATTAGTTTTTATTAAAGACAGGATGGCTTTTGGCAGCCATTTTATTTTCTTAGGAAAAGACTAGCTATATGTACATAAAGAAATAGCTGATGCTTGGCAAAATCATTGTGTGTTAGAAACAAAATGCACCAAGGAGTAGTGCTGCACATTTCCACTTTCAAGGCTTGTGTGCTTGAGTGTAACCTTGACATCTGAAAGTTTATTTTAAAGCTGACACTGAAATAAATAATGAACTAACAGGTATAAGGAAACTCCACCAGCATTTATATTCGAGGCCTATAAATTAACTTCCAGTAAGTATTATAACAGTTGATTTATGCTCCATGTGCACTATTAGAGTTGCCAGCAGAGTGCTGGCAAACAGCAAAGCAGGAGAGACATTGCCCAATGGCATGCAACATCATGATGTCACTTTTGTTTTGTACCCAGGAACAATGTTATGATGGTCTAGGAATTACTGTGATGTCACTTCCAGGGACAAACCAGAAGTAACATTGTGCATTATTGTGTGATACTGCCCACACTTTTGCCCTTGCTGTTAGGGAAGCAAAGAGGCCCAGCGGGGCCTGGAGTCTGCCCACCTTTCCAAGGAGTATACTGAACCTGAGTGGCACATGGCCCTCCCAGCATGTAGAATGATTTGTGTGACTCCTAATCCCATTCATAGAATCTGGACACTGCAAAAGGAGTGTAGATTAGATGGTGATTTGTGTGTGTGTGTTTATATGTGTGTGTGTGACAATCCAATTCATACCTTCTAAGCTTATTGACTTCAGAAGACTCAGAACATTCAAAGCTCAGGGTTTTGTTTTTGTTTTTAAATGCCATTCACTCTTTCTAAATGGTATATATAAAGGAACAGGTGAGTTTCTCCAATGGGCCCATCACCAGAACTAGGGATGGGCGTCAGGGAGCAGAAAGCAGGGGGGTTAAATGGCTCAGAGCCATTTAAACCCCTGCTTTCTGCTCCCCACCACTTTTCATGTGGAGATCTCCTGCTTTCTGCTCCCTACTAAAAGCATCAGGGAGCAAAAAGCAGGGGTCACAAACTGCTATGAACCTGTTCAGTTCACAAACTAACATCCTGGTTCATACCAGTTTGTGGTTTGGGTCATTGTTCGACCACAAACCATGAACCAAAATGAACCGCAAAAATGTGGTTTGTGCCCATCTCTAACCAGAACCATTGCAAGTCAGGAATATGACACAGGAAGAATGCTGAAGCCCCTAAAGGTTGCCATGATCTCAATCCAAATTGACCAAATGAATATGGGAAAGGAGAACCTATAACTCATATCTGACTATTACGCAGGGAGGGCCCTGTAACATGTGAATTGGCCTATATATAATCTGTTAGGGAATGGAAAGTGTATATTGCTTCTAATTGCACCATTAGGGTAACCACAAGCCAATATGTGTAGGTTTTCCTTAATACAAATATCACCACTTGCCCAGTAATAGGTTAATATGCACCACTGATTGCTCCATAAAAAGACTGAAAGAGATATGTACATTCTTTCTTTTCTCTTGCACACTTATTTCACATGGCTCCTATCCCCTGTTTGCTATTTAGAGACTTATCCTAAGTGGGTCTACTCATAGTCCTCCCCAGGTCTATTCCATAGAGCCTAGTCCTAGGAAAGGGTTCTTAGGATTGCACTGTCAATATCCAGTTCACTTACATTAATGGGTTTTTAGCCCAGAAAACTGGCTTTGTATAGGCCACTGCATGTCCGTTGGTGGGGGTGGATAGGCAGCAGATGGAGCAAAGAATGCTCAGCCTGAAGCATGAGGAGATAGTCATGGAACTATTGTCTGCAGAGTACAACCTTGATTATTAAACACTGAATATATTTGCATAATTGAAGCTTTGGATAATGGAGGCAATTTTCACCCTAATGGCCTTCTGGGATGACTCTGTTTTAGAAAAGAGGCAATCCGAGACAAATGATATTCAGATAGCTGAGGCAACATTACGTATGATCAAAATTAAATATCTTATACCAGATCAAAATTTAAACCATTTTCCCCATTTTCTCAGAACTGTTGTCTGGATCTGCTAGCTACTCTGCTACTAAAGACCAGATGATGGAAGCACAAATACTCAGGAATTTCACTGAAAAGTAAAATGTGCTAAATAATTTCAAAAGAAATATCTGTGAAATCATTGTGGATATTGATGATGATGATGATGGTGATGTATGACTCCAGAACAGACAGACAATCTTTATTTTAGTGGTGCTGGTTTTTTTATATTATTATTATTTTAAACTGAAATTACTAATTAATAATGTTATTTAAACTTGAAAGCAATCCTAGGCATGCCAGGGGTCAGGCTTCAAAAGACATGTATAAAAACATCACGGTGGCATAGTGATGAATATGCAAATCATCTTCTCCCCTTAAATGATGATTAAAAAAAATACTCACACTTAGATCAAACAGTCGTTTGTAAAATATTTGCCAGTGGTTTACAGCAGTTGACACCAAAATGGCAAGAGCAGCCTCTAGTGTTAACACATAGCATAAAATGTCCCAGAAATGTGATCCAAAGCCTGGACGGACAAAAAGAAGCAATTAAATACTTTGCTTCTTAGCATAAATATTTAGATGAGTACAATATTGTGCTTTCCATATGATTCACCAAAGACAAGATAAAAGATAATTAAGAAAAATAAAGTGATTTCAGTAGAGGCTGCAAGAAATCAGGGGAGGCTATCAAGGCCTTTCTCGAGGGCTCAGCCATAACCAGAGGCTACCTGCAGAAAGGTGGCCCCTACCTTTACCACACGCTTCCCTACAGATGAAGTGTACTTAACTTTACTACCTCCCACTGATGGTAGAAGATGGAATTTGTTGACAAAACTGGGTACCTTTCTGGGCTTGATGTTTTTTGTACAATCCGTCCTATTCCTGTTTACTCAGAATTAAATCCCACTATGTTCGATGGACCTAATGCCATGTGAAAATGGCAGCATTAGTGAAATCTGACAAGCTGCTTGTTTAAGTATAGTTAACTGTGGCTTGACCCATTCACTGAGGTCGTAAAAAGAACTCTGACATTAAAAAAACAAACAAACTATCAGGTCAGGGGAGAAAGCTAAACTTTAACCATGTCCCTGACATCTGGTTTTTGTATGGAGTATTCACTCATGTGAATCACCCACTTGCAGACCCCTGCTCAGGTTTACCACTTCAGTGAATCCTAGACTTAGGCCTCTTTTTAAAAGAACGCTGCATTGTCCCTGCAGAGTCAAACATGGTATATGAATAAACAGTCCAGTTTACACGTCAATAGTTATGATTTTTATATATTACATTGACAGTCTTTTAAGGTTGAACCTGACTGATTTGCGGCTGGCCTTGTTTGTTGAAAGTATATATTCCTTAAGGGCATTTTTAAGATGGTCATCCTAGCATCCTATTACAATAGGTTTAATATGGCCAAATATTGGAAATCCACATGGTATTTCTAGATTTGCAATTCTCCAGTAATGCTCAGGCAGTTCAAAAGTGGAATTGTTCTGTTCAGTAAACATCTGAACTGACTGCCCAGTGTTTTAGATTAAGATATAATTAAGATACAATTTCATTCGCCTTTAATATTAGAGCAGAATCCAACTTAGTGCAGAGGTAAAATCTATGCTAGTGATGGAAAGTGCTGTCAACAGGGTTGCCACGTCTCCTCTGACCACCAGTGGGGATGGGAGGGTTGCCAGTTCCGGGCTGGTAAACTCCTGGAGATTTGGGGATGGAGTCTAGGGAGGAAAGGGACCTCAGTGGGATACAATACCTAGAGTCCACCCTCTAGTTCCTCTGGAAGCAATGGCTACTTTGGAGGGTGGATGATACCCTGCTGAGGTCTCTCCCCTCTCCAAATACTTCCTTCCACAGGCTCCACCCAGAAATCTCTAGGAATTTCTCAACCTGGAGTTGGCAACCCTATAATAAGCAAATAAACCATAATTCCTGAAAGGAATCCCTTGTATACTCAGGATTATTATTGCAGTCGCTGCTGTGTCATCTCTCTCTTTCTCTCTCTCTCTCTGTTTGTCTAGGATATTTTTATTCTACGCTTTCTCCACAGACCTCTTGTGAGACTATCAATGTAGTCATATGAATAGAAAGTCCAATCATTCTGCATAAAATTTGCACTGGAAATGTGCAGGAACTATTTTAGTTTCATTCTCCAAAGAACAAGTTGCAGTTAAAACTGGCAAGTGGCTACATTTCTTCAGGAAGCAAAGTGGAAGTCTTTTTGACACTTTCTAAACAAATATATAGTTGCAGTTATAAAATGCTAAGTAAGGTTGGCCATAGATTAATTTGTTGTGTCGTCAAAGAGGGACCACCAATCCAGCCAATCTATTGTATATTATGAGTAGGCTTTTCAGGAGGCTGAAGCAATTACAGGAATCCATTTCTCATAGTTATTTTTTTATTCCAAAAGGCCTTTGAGCAAAATTAAGATAGGGTTGGTGCCTGCTGTCTTTGTTTTTGGCATTTTATATTAATTACTGTTGGTTCTGTTCTAATTTTATTATATGTCATTTCAGATTTTGAATTTTTATTAGACTTTTTGAGCACTTAGGAAGGCTAAAAGTTGGGTTATAAGCAGTATAAATTAAAAAATAAACATAACTGATAAACATTGCAAAGTGACAATGCCATCCTAAATAGAGTTATGTCCTTCTAAGTCCATAGACTTCAATGGATTTTGAAATTCTGCTTGAGATGGCTCTGTAGCTCTACTAGCTATGAACTTCCACATCCTGTAAAAACCACCTACCCCCCACCGGTGGCCAGTGAAAACCTGGTAACCCTACAAGTGCTGGGAGGCAACAGTGATGGAGGCCTTGGCCTTCATGCCCTGTTTGTTGATCCTGACAGTGTACCTCTTATGTCCAGACTTCACTTACAGAAGACTGTGTGTTCAGAACTATTCAAAGTAAGGACCAACATGGACTATAATTGCATGCAGAGGAGCTATGAAGTCTGAATTATTATTCTAAGATACAACTCTGGGCAATAAACTTATAAATAATTTACAAAATAATGATATTTTGCTGTTTACAACCATATATCAACAAGAATGAATGATCTGCAGACCATTTATATTAATAATCGATTTAATGTGTTAAATTATAACAACTTTTTTTTCTTCTTTAAAAGAAATATGGCTATAAATGTTCCTATTTTACTTGCTCATACCTACTAACTAAGGAATGGTGGCCATAAGTAAGTGAATTGTACCACCTGGTGGTCTTCCAGAAAATGGCAGCTTCAGGTTTTCATTTGCCTTGCTTTAGAAAATATGTGGATTCAAATTAAAAAATAAATCCATCAATCAAAATCCCTGCAACCCAAAAGAGCCAGAAAAAAATCAAGATAGGAGGCTATATATTCTCTTGAAGAGGTGAATGTTGGATGTAGGACCAAACCTAGATGTGATTAATTAGAAACGGAAGTCCTTTGTGAAGAAACATTAATTTAATTTTTAAAACTCTCCAGTTTGCAGCTATATAGATATTTTGAATAACACCTTTGAAGAAACTGTCTCGAACAGTGTAATTGTGATAAATGTGTATATTTTACATTTTAGAGAGTCTCTCTTTCAAGAGGTACAAAACTATTTCACTTGTGTATTTATTATTAATTTGTTCACTTAGGTTTATGAAAATCTTGGTCTATCCCAAAAGGTTTGGGTTAGGTAGCAACAATAGAAATTAAAGGCCACAGTCAGTGACATGGGCAGTTTAACTTTATCTCCTTCTACTTTCTACCTTCTGACTATATGCAAATGTTTCATGCCTATTATTATGTCCAGTTTGTCTTTCTTTCATCATATTGCTTCACATTTTTTCTTCCTATGCCTCCCAGGCCCTCCCTAGGTTTGACCTGCTTTCTTCTCTGGCTTCTACCTCCTCCAATCCTAGGCTCAGAAGATATGGCAATGGTCACCAGTTTATTTACCGTATTTATTATTTATTTTATTTTTATTTTATTAGATTTCTATCCTGCCTATCCCCCAGAATGGGGCTCGAGGAGGCTCACAACATGACAATACAGTAACAATAATGATGCACAAATCTGTGCCCTGTGTGCTCCCGGGGTTGGATGAGGAACACACAGTTGGAGTGCAGTGAGTTGAATAAAAAACTGTTTATTGCAATAACAGAAAAATACAGGCCTGGATACCTTAGCACCCAGTGACACCAAGCATGCACAGTTCTAATAAAATCCAATTTTTTTAGATGGTTTTAGAAAGTTTTGAGATAAATTTACGGAAACTCTATGTTCAGAGGCAATACACTTTTACTCCAAGAGAAAACTGTTGCCTTTATAACTTTCGTGTTTTATGAAATCATTCAGCTATGGTTACCAGCCTCTAGGTGGGGGATGGAAATCTCCTGGAACTACAATAGCATACAGAGATCAGTTCCCCTGGAGCAAATGGTTGCTTTGGAGGATAGACCTTATGGCATTATACCTCATGAAGGTCCCTCCCCACTCCAAATCCGGCTGTCCGCAAGCTCCATCTCCAAATCTCCAGGAATTTCCCATCCTGGAGTTGGCAACCCTATATCCAGCTGAGCAGTGTTGGATAACAATGCTGGACTAGATAGGCCCTCAATTTGCTCCAGCAAAGTATTTGTACATTTTTCTACCTGTCTCACTTCTTTCTACTATCTGAGCAACTCAGTCACAGACATTCAAACATCAAAGGAGCTCACAGGGACCCTTCTGTGACATCAGAGCATCTCAGCCTGTTGCTGCTGATCTTTATCACCATCTCAAAATTTCTTAGTGCATTCTAGTCAGATAATAGCACAGTCCCAGACACTAAAAGCTAATTGAAACAGAAACCATTCATAACGCACCTAAAAGTTACTTAAACTTTCCAAGTGGTGGGACTGGGAATCTCTTCCAATCAGAGGACTATACTGTGGTTCAAAGTTACTGGAAATTCATATGGCCCAATCACCTGCCCTAAGGCAAGAAAATTCATAGTCTAACATCCAAACGATTCTGCATGCCATAAGCAAAACCCAGAAGGCCCACCATAAAAAGTATGACTTTATTTCATCTCACGGACTGTCATGGGACAAAAGTGTACAAAGTAGCATGTATGACTGCTGCTACAATCCCATGCACCCTTGTTTAAGAATAAATGCAGTTAAGACTAGTAAGGCTAGCTTCCAAACCAATGTGGAAGGCACTGGATATTATACACTCAGATGGCAACAGGCAAGCCCCTGTCATGTGATAAGGTAAAAAAAAAAATTCAACATCACCAGAAGTCCATTTAATTTGACTGAAAATGCCACTGTCCATATATGATTGCTGGTCACAGCAACAGTTCTGCAGCCAGACTTTGGAATTCCTCCCCCAAGCACATTTATCAGGCATCTCCATTGTTTTCATTTAGGAACAGTGAAGGCTGCTATTCACCCAGGTCTTTGGTGTTTTTGATTACTATCATTAGGACTCTTTCTGTTTTAATTTGCTTCATGCATTGTTACAAATTTTTTTAAAAATAACTATGAACTATGAGAAATAAATAACTATAAACTATGAGAAATAAATAAAAATAAACAATGGCCCCGGTCATACAGGCCGGATAACACGGGGGGAGTCGGGGCTATTTGCGGCGCTGCAATTAGAGCCACCAGAACGCGATCCCATACGTCGGTGGCATGCCATGGTTTTGTCCCTCCAAGTCTGCGCATCAATGAGGGGCTGGAGGGAAAAGCCGTGCACTAGCGTGATCACACCGAGGGAGTTCGGAGGCAGCCCATGGCAAACCGTTTGCCAGTACCTTCGAGGAGGTAGGTTTTTACTCTGCATCTTTGTCGGGAAGCCATGGGTTGGCCACGGGAGTGCTACAACTCCCAGATGTTGTGGTGTGATCGTGCCCAGGAACTCCGCCAATCAATCGTGGCTCTCCCGTGGCAAATTCGGCATGTGAACAGGGCCAATGAAAGCCAAAGTGGTTACAATTTTGCACTAGGATCTGGGAGACCCAGGTTTGAATCCCCCCTCTGCCACAGAAGATTGCTTGGGGACCTTGGGCCAATCACACACACTCAGCCTAACCTACATCACAGGGTGTTGTGATGATAAAATGGAGGTTAGGAGAATGATATAAACTGATTTGGGTCCCCATTAGAATTCAAATGAAGTAAGTAAGTAAGTAAATACATTGAAATCCTGGATTTGGTAGAAAGGTGGGCCTACTTATTTTAATAAATTAAAATTCAGGCAACGGGACTGGGGAATTTAGGAAGTGGGTGTAGTAACTGGTACCCAAGTTGCTGAAGAGAGCAGAAAACAGGTTTGTATATGAAGCAGACTTACATGGAGTCAGGCCATTGGTCCATCTGGCCTAGTACAGTGACAGGAAGCAGTTGTACAAGTTCTTGCTAATATGCATATGCAGCAGTGGTGCTAGAACCAACCCACAAGATATTGAATAGTGGAAGCAATGAAGAAGGCAAGCGGATGAAAGAGATCAGAACAAAATAGGAACTCTACTCACCCTGGCACATCCAGATATGTATAGATCTCATTCATCCCTCCAAGTTTGCTCTCAGAAAATGACCTGTCTCCTGACCTGTCTCCAGAAGATTTTGGTATTGATTAATGTAAGCAACCTAGACTCTAATATGCAAAGTAGACACAGCCTGAATATGTGTTTAGATTATCCCATCTTTTCTTGGTTCAAAATAAATAGAGCCCAAGTGGAAAGCAAAGCTCTCATGAAGAACCATTCATTTTCACCCTCTGTATGTTTATGCAGATATAAAAACCACTCCTAGGGATCAGAATGAACTGGAAAAATGTGGTTCATGTTGGTTTGTGCTTTGTGGCTGAACCATAAACTGAACCAAACCAGTTCATGGTCCCACAAACACTGTTGAAAGTGACCAGAGTCGCTTTAAACAGGGTCTGCAGAAAGCCCCAAAAACATCTGAGCAATCAAAGGGACTGTTTAAGACAACCCAAAACAGCTGAGGGGTGGGGAGCAGGCTGCTCTCCATCACTTAGCTGTTTTTGCAGCTTTCAGGAGGAACAGAAACCAGAGGTTTAAAGGGACTCAGAGTCCCTTTAAAACCTTGATTTCTGCTCTATCCATGAACCACCATGAACTGCTACAAACTGCTTTAAAAGTTCATGGAAGCTTGTGACAGTAGACCTATCATGACGAATCTTGCTTCCTGGTTCAGTTCCTGCCCATATCTACTAATGCCATTTAATCTGCATTGTATTTCAGTGGGGTAATATAGTATAATGTTAAGTGGAACAATCGCGCCTACCAGTAAGCCTGATTGAAAGTCTTTAGTATTAAAGAAACAGTGCATTTATTAATTTCTTGTTAAAAGGATACTTTTTAAAAGAATACAGTGAACCCATCTGTATTTATGGACTTTTAACAAGGTAACATTTCTAATTCCCTCAGTTTTGTTCTTTTGCCACCCATTGTTCTCTTATACTACATTAAACCTTCGATAAAACTATAAGAAATACACAAAACACGGAAAAAAAAGACGGGGAGGAAGAAAAAGGGGGGAAATGAGGAAGGGGGATGAGCAATATGCATGAATATTTGTGTCGAATAGCTTAAGAAACTTTCACTAAACATTGTTAAATTAAGTGCTATTACAGAGCAATACTATGCAGAATTAGTGTCCTTGGTGACCATGTTTGGGTAAAAAGGCAGCATATAAATGTTTTAAATAAAAAATGGAAAAAAGTGTAAGCCCACAGACATTACTGGGCTGTGACCAGAATTGCTTCAAATATGATTGCACTGCAAGTCTATTAAAATTATTGGACTTAAACTGAGAGTAATTCTGCAAAAGATTGCACTGCACTGCACTCCCAGATTGTGTTGTATTCTCCATCACTCTTTCTTTGCTTCTCCTTCCTTGAAAAAAAGCTTTTGCCTTGCTTGCAACTATCAGTTACAATAAAGGATACTCCTCATATGTGTAAGCAACTCATAACCCAAAGTAGCAGATGGAATCAGTAGCCAGACAACAGGACGCAACTACTTGTGATAATCAATTTCACATCAAAGCCTTCCTCCTTCACTATTTGTATGCATCTCTCTCTGACTGCAAAAGATTCTAATCTCTAAAGGCCACAGCCAAGTATATGCTGTTCTTCCATCTTTATGCCAGATGCTAAATTACTCATATAAAAGAGCAGGAGACTTGCAAGAATTAATGACCTGTGATAGCTCTTTGTTTTAGAGAGCAAAGACTTTCCAGAAATCAGCCCAAACAATTCTTTTGTAATGAACACCAGCCAAAGTCCCACATAAAGTTTAATTCTGATCTCTCTTTTTCATTGGAGCCTTGGAGAAACAAGTCTCTGACTTGTGGCAAGCAGGGAGCTGGGCAAGCAGGGAGCCAGGAATTCTTGGTAAGTTGCTTTGTTAACATTCTGCTCCTGCCATTCTTCATGAGTCTTCTGCCATTTATTTTTCATTCACTTGAAGAAATATTGAGTCCTGGTGCTCTAAAGGAAAGGGGTAAAAGACTCGATTGGCTGAACCTATTCTTTGTAAACAAGATAATATTTTGGTAGTTTTATTCCTGAAACTACAAAATGTTTTGTTTTGCATTGCAGCAAGGTCCAGGAGTATAGCCTTGATAGTCTGTTGTGGCAAAAGCAACTAAGAGCATTGTGGCAACTTAAACAATAATCAGTGTACTGTGGTTAGAACCCACTTTGTCCTATGTAAGACATATTGTATATATTTGGCCACTGTGACATATGCTCTGATCACATCCAGGCTATGTCCTGGTACCACATTTTATGTTGGCTGCCTTTGAATACAATTATGTGGGGCTGCCTTTGAAGATGATAGTGCAGCTGTGCCCACCAGGACTGAAAGTGATAACAAATGCCCACCACCTCATAAAATATCAAATCCTTCCCTCCAAAAGAAACATGGGGAGGGAGAGGGTTGGGAGGGGAGGGCTTCTAGTGTCCTGGCCCCACTGCTGGACCTCCTGATGGCATCTGGTATTTTTAGCTACTGTGTGACAGAGTGTTGGACTAGTTGGGCCATTGGCCTGATCCAACATTGGCTTCTCTTACGTTCTTATGAGAGGATATCAAGGTACAGGGCCATTTTATAATGGTATAAATTATCAGGGAGTGTTTTCTTTTTAAAAGTAAAAATCAAACACTTGCCTACACAAGGGGGAAAACCTTTCTTTGCATGGAGGGAAAGGGGAGGAGGTCAGAACGTATCAACAGAGCCAGGCACAAAGGGAAAGAGGGAAGGCGGGGGGGGGCAGAAAAAGCAGTTAACACTCCTGTATCTATATCTATCTGTCTATATAATAACATAAGAGAAGCCAATGTTGGATCAGGCCAATGGCCCATCCAGTCCAACACTCTGTCACACAGTGGCCAAAAATACCAGCTGCCATCAGGAGGTCCAGCAGTGGGGCCAGGACACTAGAAGCCCTCCCAAGCACCAAGAATGCAGAGCATCACTTGCCCCAGACTGAGAGTTCCTTTGTGGCTAATAGCCACTGATGGATCTCTGCTCCATATGTTTATCCAATTCCCTCTTGAAGCCATCCATGGTTGTAGCTGCCACCACCTCCTGTACTTCCTCAGGTACTTTTTCTCTACCTACTCTATCCCATGTATCATATCTATCCTCTGTCTATCTATCTATATCATCATCATCATCAGTTTGGTTTTGGTTTCTATTGAAGGAAATCTGAAAGCATAAGGAAGCAAATGGTGGTGGGAAAAAGCTGTGGGAGGGACAGAAAAAGAAATCAGTTGCTGCAAGTACATGGGAAGTGCAATATATTTATTGCTGTATAAATTGTATAAATCATTGGTGCAACCTCATTTGGAATACTGTGTACAGTTCTGGTCGCCACACCTCAAAAAGGATATTATAGTATTGGAAAAAGTGCAGAGAAGGGCAACTAGAATGATAAAAGGGTTGGAGCACTTTCCCTATGAAGAAAGGTTAAAACTCTTGGAGCTCTTTAGCTTGGAGAAATGACAGCTGAGGGGTGACATGATCGAGGTTTATAAATTTATGCATGGGACTGAGCAGGTTGAGAAAGAAGTACTTTTCTCGTGGGTACTCAATGAAATTGCTGAGCAGTCGGGTTAGAACAGATAAAAGGAAGTACTTCTTCACCCAGAGAGTGATTAACACATGGAATTCACTGCCACAAGAGGCAGCTACAAGCATGGACAGTTTCAAGAGGGAATTAGATAAACATATGGAGCAGAAGTCCATCAGTGGCTATTAGCCACAAGGTATAGATAGGAACCCTCAGTCTGGGGCACGTGATGCACTCTGTTCTTGGTGCTGGGGGGAGCAGCAGTGGGAGGGCTTCTAGTGTCCTGGCCCCACTGCTGGACCTCCTGATGGCATCTGGTACTTTTGGCCACTGTGTGACAGAGTGTTGGACTAGATGGGCCATTGGTCTGATCCAACATTGGCTTCTCTTATGTTATGTTTAATATATAGTGATATATCACTATCAGGTGAGTGTTTTAAAAAATCCATACCTGAAAATTTGCCAGTGCAAGGATAAACATTTATTATGAAAGCAGAGGGAAAGGGAGCACAGGGTGGGACTATTGTCCCACAGTCACAGCCCAATCAGAGGAAAGTGGGTGGGAAGTGGAAGGAACCAACAAAAGAGCAGGAAACATTACACATGGAAACAATTGTGTCTCAAAATTGGTTGTCAGAAAAATATCAGGGTAAAGGTGGTCCCAAGAGAACCTGAAAAAAACAGGGAAAATGTGAGGTGAAAACTAGCATCTGAAGAGAACACGCAGAAGCCCAGAGATAAACACAGGCAGTCTGGGTCCAGAACGGACTCAATAATGGCCTCACTTTGATAGGATTGTTTACTCATTCAACTGGACCTTGTCATTTGTGTTCTGTCTTGTGTTCTGCCCATTTCTTAGATTGCTAGGTTTCTGGTCTCAACTTTGTTCTTTGTCATTTGGCTGCTCAGCTGCCACCAGCTCCATCCCACTAGAAAGACTGAGGAGGGAAATATATCTATATCTAGATTAAATGTATGTATGATTCTGAGTGATGCAGAAAGCTTTCTTTTTGAATTGCTCAGGCAGGTACATACCTCTCTACTAGATCTGTAGCCAGGAAGGGCCCAATTAGTACACCATTTTATCTGGATTTTTGTTTCAGCTCACCAATTTTCAAACAACAGACTTAATTTTTGACATATTTTCAGTTTGAGAGAATGTTTTGATTAATCTTTTTAAATCCCTGCATAGATATTATGGCTGAGATTATGGCAAGGCACTAAAAAGAATGTGTGTGTGTGGGGGGGAATTCATGGTAACTTCAAGTAGGCATGTGGCCAGCTTCAAGTTGTCCATGACTGGAATTCTCTTAGCAATGATATGACTGTTCCCTCTCATGTGCAATTTGGCTTGGCAGGGTTTGACCCTACAGGACAATGTTGGAACCCTACGTAGGGTGGGAATCTGGCTATGATCCTGTAGTTTACCTTTAAGACTCAGATTTGCTTGTGATGGTGAATGCAAAGCCCAAAGATGGAATCTGAGTGGATGCAAACTAATGTTTTTAAATATACTGCTAAAATAGCCAGAAGTGAAGACCCACTCAGGAAACTGAAAGTGCAGTCCTTTGAATTTGGGAAGAACAGGGCCTAGGTATCCTTGAATACACTATTTAATGTAACATTTAAAGAGTTGGGTTTTTAAATTATTATTGATGGCACATTTTCATCAAAGTCTGAGACAGGGACAATCATGATATTTTTCAAACAACAGCAGCAACAACCAAGACGGTCTGATTAAACACAAAGATATAAAGTTCAGTCATCCACCAAATAAAATAAGCAACACTAATCAGAGAACGTGAGATCTCCTGACCCAGGGTGGAGAGTGCAAATGGCTGCCCTGGGAGGCAGAGCCAACCACAAAATGTCAGAGAGTGAGGTTATGCGTAACTCTGATAGTGCATCTTCAACATTTCAGGCAAAAGCTCGGTTTACATGCATGCCTTTTAAAATGAATATATTGTTTAAAATATTTTCTTGTGTACACACAAAATAAGTATACATACTGAGCTAGCAAAGAAACCCCCATCTGGCAGTATCTGTCTTCATTTTGCAGGCATCCAACGCATTTATGCAAAAGGAAAAGGTGTGGGAGGGGAGCTTTTTCTCCTGACTCTCCCCTTTACCTGGTGGAGAGGGGACAGGCTATTAGTATGCGGCCAGGATTAAGATCTGCCCCATCTTGGTTTTACATGTTGATGTCGTACTGTATGATGTTATGATTTTATTTGTTTTATACTGTTTTATACTGTTTAAACTGGCATTTATGCCCTGTTGTTAGCCGCCCTGAGCCTTCGGTGAGGGCGGGATATAAATCGAAATAAATAAATAAATAAATAAATTTACATCAATCCATTTTTAACTTGTGTTATTACTTGTAACAATTATGACAATTAGTGCTGAAGGGCCAGTTAGAGCTCCTTGCAAGTGTGTAAGTGAGAGATTTGGGCCGGATTATGAGAGAAAATGATATTTGATGTAGTGATGTTATTATCAACTTCCACCTGAATTACATCTAAATTGGGAATATTTGATGACATCAACACAAGTTCCAGTTAGGTGTATTAAGTATTTTAACTGTGCACTGCAGCCCAATTGTGGTTAGTCAGAATCGAATCCCACTGTATTCTTAGAATACCACTTTGCTGTTTGCACAAGTTAGGTACTAAAGCCACTGTCTGCATTAACGTCAACAACTCAAAAGCCCCACCTGTCTGTACTTGCTTTCTAATAACAGTTGGTGGCAGTGTTCTCTCTAAGCTGAGTTAGTGTGAGCTAGCTCACAGTTTTTTAGCTTCCTGCTCACATATTGTTGTCTTAGCTCAGGAAGGATGGCTCCAGGGCAAACTAATTTATGCAGGAGCCAAATCGCTTGTTCGCAAGTGTAATGCCAGTAGCTCACAAAGTAGATTTTTTGCTCACAAGACTCCACAGCTTAGAGGTAGCATTGGTTGGTGGGTGCCAGGAAATGTGCCTGTGGGGGCTATGACACCCACGGACACAATGCTGGGGAAACTTGAGATATACAGTGTTGGGGGGGGGGATCAGTGCTTGTAAGCCCAGTGGAATTATAACAATGTATTTCTCCTCAGGAAAATCATTCCAGAAAAACAGCAGTGCTGTTGATTTCACCATCTTCATGGGGCAGATGGAACACAGTTGCCAAGAGGGTCTGTTGGATGTAAGGCTGAAAGGGAGGAATGGCCCCATAGTGACTAGAAGTTTACTCTCGCAGGAGCCAGTTTGGTATAATGTCTGGGAGCACAGACTCCAGTCTGAGAGAACCAGGTTTGATCCCCCACATGCAGCTGCTGGGCAACCTTGGGCAAGCCACAGTTCTCTCAGAGCTGTTCTCTCAAGAGCAGTTCTCAAAGAGCTCTCTCAGCTCCACCTACCTCACAGGGTATCTGTTGTGGGGAGAGGAAAGGAAGGAGATTATAAACTGCTCTGAGACTATGAGTGAAGGACAGGGTATAAATCCTGCTCCTCCTCCTCCTTCTTCCAAAGCTGGGAAATGGAGCCAATTATAAATATGAGGGAGTTATACTTGTTCAACTGACTTTCGAGCAAGGGAAACTTTTACCTTTATACTTGTTGAACTCAAAAAAACTTATTTCCCAGCACTGGATCAAAATGAATAATAGCTAGCAGTGCTGGCTATGGAGCTTGAGGTAAGTTCAGTAAGAATGACCTGAAATTCCTTCCTTGAGCTCATACAGAGGTCATATTAGATCTGGGAATTCTACCTTTGCTGCCAGATGTGTGAAATAGACATAAAGTACCAAACACATTACAAATAACTCTTTTACATTTATTTAAATGCTTGGTGTTCTCCCATTCCCTGATTTCCATAACATACTATCACTTCTTGGCCTTTTGGCTAATATCAAGTGTATTACCATAACATACTATTAAGTTTTTGGCAGTTTGAGATTTGGGATTGCCAGGAAGTTTCTTCTTCAGGAAATATCTAGTGGTTGGATACAATTTTAAGTTATTGTACAATAGAAATTATACTTTCTCCCAAAAGGTGCAATTCAGAGATTCCTGAAAATCTTTTCGCTCCTGCTACTATCCCAAGGCAATAAAGAGGAAATAGCTTTGTAACAAGATACTTCTATTCTACTAATAAAATTAAACAAGGCAGTCAAGTGAAAACAAGTTTAACAGCACAGGAACACCAGAGGGCAGTCTTGACCTGTGGCTGAGTTGTTCAGCCTTAGTCTACAGAAGAAGAAATTGAATAGGTATAAGTAAATTGAAAGGTACACATTTAATACCTGCATTACAACTGCTAATTCGTACCTTAATATTATAGACAAAGGGCTTTTCCAGGTATTAAAAAGTAGACTCTTTTCACTTCTGTTCATCTCTGTAGCTGCTAGCAACTAAATATGCCATCCCCATGGAATGAATGGTATGTTTCTGTGGTTAAGAAAGAATTCCTGGAAAAAAGTAAAGTGCAAATATATTTCATATCTTTTAAAACATGCAGAAATTTATATTTCAGCACTGGAGAGGGAAAGCGGACAATCTGTACATCAGATTGGGTTATATCAGTGCTTTAATATTAAAAGAAGAGCAACTTCTGAAGCATTTTGTACTGTTTGAAAAGTTCACGAATTATCATGGGCAGAAGAGTGGACCATTGTTCAAATGATTTCATTGATGCTGTCCAATAGGCATACTTTATTGTGTTATATTTAAAGATCAACATATAAATTGTTCCCCTGCCTTCACAATCTAGCAAAAGAAGAAAGGTTACTGAATAACTGTCAGTATTATTTTCTATCCAAAGTAGCAATTGCTGTTGTGTTTGTAAAGGTTTGTACTAAATGGAGAAAAGGAATGTTTCTGTTCTACAGTAGTATTGTTCCATTTTCTAATCAGTAAATTTGGTAACCCATTTGTTATTATTATTGCTGAATTATGTGCTATGTATTTTATATTGTGTTTATTTATTGTTAATCTTTTTAATAGTTATTTATTGTTATTTATAAATGATAGTTATTTATTGTTAGTCTTCTCCAGACTATTAAATATGTTGTGATTGCAAAATCATAATCTGGGGAGGGGAGGAAATCATAAAAGAGAATTACAGTGCAATCCTAAAAAGAAAGTTATACCTACATAAACACACTGATTTCAATATAAGGAGAATGTTACATTTGTTTAAAAAGGCGATTAAAATACACTAGCAGCAGTGTTCAAAATCACTTAATTGACCCTCAGATATCTACTGCCTCCAGAGACTTCAAGAGTCTGCCAGCTTTTCCCTGGTCAGCCAGTCCTCAAGCTGTCCTTACAACAAACCTATAAAATAAGGAGACCTTAGTTTGATCCAGGGATCGCCAGGCTCAGACCTGGCACTAATTCTCAGTTCTGTGGTTCATCCCTAGACTACATGCACTAAAGGGAATGTGAATGTAATTCAGCCAAAAGATGCTTCTACCCATTTGGTTTCAAAGGAAGAGGTAAGCATTGCTCAGACCTCCCTCATTAAAATCAGTGGTCTTAAAAAGCAGGGTAGATTTGAGTGGATTGTGCCCTTCTCTGACCATATTAATTTCATTGTATATGTATGAAATGATAGAAAATTGGATATTAGAATACTTATGAATATTTCATAATACCAAAAAAACACTTAGGCCTTGATATTTGAACATTTATTCTTAAAAAGCATACAGCCTTTAGATTAGGAACATCTTTAAGGGGAGTGTATCTTTCAGGTAGGTTTCGCTCTGGTCACCTCTTATTTCAACACTTAACCCACCACCAACAGGGATAATTGCTATCCCCATTTTACAGAT
The DNA here is from genome assembly GCA_029375565.1 of Gekko gecko. Taxonomy (NCBI): domain Eukaryota; kingdom Metazoa; phylum Chordata; class Lepidosauria; order Squamata; family Gekkonidae; genus Gekko; species Gekko gecko. The sequence continues at coordinate 82,400,315 of JAPDNY010000010.1, read as the reverse complement.
ATGGAATTGAGGCTGAAAGATTAGGAGCTGCCTGAAAAACAGGTGGCTGAGGTGACTGAACTGATGTCTGAGTGGCAGAAATCCTCAGTCATAGGAACGGGGTGCAGGATTCAGCACGATTTACAGAGAAGTCAACATGGACTGGCTACAGATTTTTCAGTGGCAGTAACACTGTGTGGCGGAAGACAGTGTGCTGTGCTGGTGTGCCAGGGATACAGTGCAGATTGCCAATTATTTCTTAGGATGCTTAAGTTTCCTTTTGGGGGGATATGCATATAGAGGGGGCATTTCCCTGCATACACGTTTAACATACTTCTACAGTCACCACTAATCTGAATGACGTTCTTCTCATTTTACCATTGTGATGAAGAATGCCTGTGTGTAATTTTTTTTTAAGTGTCTTGCCTCGGCAGGCAACGCTGTTTTTGTTCTACATTGTAGACGTCTGCAGTTTGTTCAGACTGGCGACGTTGCTTCTCATATTTCCTTACAGAAGCAGCGTTTCTGGTTGTGTGTGCGGGGGTGGGGGGTACGCTTTCATGAGTCCTTCTGTCAACTAGGTTCTTTATATTTGATTTTAAAAAATTGCTCCCCATGCTTTGCTGTTTACAAATAACCCAGATGCCTGCAATACAAAAAGAAACGGAACAGGACTCGGATATCTGGATCGTCTGAAACACCGCTGGTGTTCAAACTACAGGGGGATGTAGCCGAGGCTCCTATTGTTCAGTCGCTTCCAAAGGAGACGAAACAGTTAACCTACAAAGCTGTGTCGCGCCTTCCCAGACATGCTTCCCTTAATCCCTTTCGGACTTATTGTTTATTGTGGCAACCCAGCATCACCCCGTCTTCAGCGGGACCGGCTTCCGACGGCTTGTTGCAGAAACGCACCGCCAGACCGGCCTCGCAGATCGCACTTTGACGGACAGGGGAAGGAACCACTGGGATTCTCGCTCGGGGAGAGAAGCGCTTCGCGTAGGGCGGAGACGGCGGCGCTCGTCTCAATGAGCGACGCGTGGGCGGGGCGGGAGATGACAGGCCAATTGGAGGCGGAGACGGAGGCGGCGCGAGGCGGGGAGGGGAGTCGCGTCTGGAAGTAAAGAGTGAGCCGCTGAATGGGCAGCGAGCAAACTTTCTGCCTGGCTCGCTGCTGCGCGGTGCGCGCGGGGAAGGCGCTGGTTGCCTGCGGAGCGCAGCAAGCGGGACCCTCCTTGGCCGAGCTGAAGGGCTGCGCCAAAAGCCTTCCAGGGAGAGCGACAAAGTGTCGGGGTTACAAAAGCTCAAGGAGTCCCGGAGACGCGCCCCCCCCTCCTGCTCTTCCCGGTCCGTCTTTCGTGCTGGCTGCGGGACTCTCGCCCTCCACCTCCTTGGGCCCCGCTTTGGGCAAAGAGGAACCAGCAGCCTCGGCCGGCGGCGCCGGATGCCTGGAGCGGAGCGAAGCCGGTGCTCTGAAGGATGCACAAAGGAGGCAGGCGGGGCGTCCAGCTGGGCTGACGGGAGAAGAACTTTTCACAATGTCCAGGAGCACTCGGGGCTGCGCGCGAGCCCGGGAAGTCTGCGAGCAGCAGCAGCAGCAGGAGCGGCGGCGAGAGAGGGAAAGAGCGCGGGGACAGTCCCGTAGCTGAAGGTCCGGCTGGAGCCTCGCTCTGCCCTGCGAAGCGGACTTTTCTCAGCCGCCGTTTGGAAGCCAAGTTGCCGCCGCACCGGCCGCTGCCGGGACTTTTGCTGAGGGGACCGGCTGGACTGATCTCTCGCAGGGAGCTAAAGCCCGAATCGGCGGCGGGTCTCTCTCGAGTCCGTGTAGACGCCCTAGCAGCCCGCGAGCAGACGAGCCGGCGTTTGGGTGGGAGGTCTCGGACGGACTGCGCGTTGCCTCGGGCGCTGGCGAGGAGACAGAGAGAGATGCCCGCCGCTTGGCCGCGGCCGACCGCCCGCGCCCTGCCACCAGAGGACCTCTAGTGATGGGGATTGGCTCTGCCCGCCTGGACATTTGCCGCACCGTAGGTAGGCACCCTCCCCTGCTTCCCCTCCCTTGCCTCGGCAGCACGATGGGCCTCCGGGGGAGCGGCAGTGCCTCTTCCACGGGGCTCCTCTTCTTCGCCTTGCTCCTGCTGCTCCCGCTTCATGCCTCCGCTGAGCCCAGGCAGGTCTTCCGTGTGCTGGAGGAACAGCCACCAGGCACTTGGGTAGGAACCATCACCACCCGCCCAGGCTTCACCTATCGCTTGAGTGAGCTCCATGCTCTTTTCACCATCAATGCCACTTCAGGGGATCTGCATACCCGTGCCACCATTGACCGCGAGAGTTTGGTTAGCGATGTGATGGACCTTGTGGTGCTCTCCAGCCAACCGACTTACCCCAGTGAGGTGCGCATTGTGGTGCTGGACCTGAACGACAATGCTCCTGTCTTCCCAGATCCCTCCATTGTGGTGACTTTCAAGGAGGACACAGGGAGCGGCCGACAGCTGATCCTGGACACAGCTACCGATGCGGACAGCGGGACCAATGGTGTGGACCACAGCTCCTACCGCATTGTGGGCGGCAACGAAGAGGGCCGATTCCGACTCAACATCACCCTCAACCCTAGTGGGGAAGGTGCTTTCCTGCACTTGGTCTCTCGTGGTGGGCTGGACAGAGAGGCCTCCCCTGCCTACCAGCTGCTGGTGCAGGTGGACGACAAAGGGGAACCAGGGCGGCATGGATACTTACAAGTCAATGTCACCGTGCAGGATATCAACGATAACCCACCTGTCTTCAGCCAAACCCTCTACCAAGCTCGTGTACCTGAGGATGCACCTGTTGGAGCCAGTGTCCTACAGGTGACAGCAGCAGATGCTGATGAGGGCACCAATGCTGACATCCGCTATCGCTTGGAAGGGGCAGAAAGTGCTGGTGGAGATGGAGCAGGGGTGCTTCCCTTTGAGGTGGACCCAGAGAGTGGGGTAATCCGTATCCGGGAAGCACTGGACTATGAATCACGACGGCAGTACTCCCTGACGGTTCAGGCTACAGACCGTGGAGTGCCAGCTCTAAGTGGTCGTGCCGAAGCTCTGATCCACCTGCTTGATGTGAATGACAATGAGCCACGGGTGAAATTTCGCTATTTCCCAGCCACCTCCCGCTTTGCCTCAGTAGATGAGAATGCAGCCCCTGGCACAGTTGTAGCACTGCTGACTGTGAGTGATGCTGACTCACCGGCTGCCAATGGGAATATTTCAGTAGCCATCTTGGGTGGAAATGAGCAGCGTCACTTTGAGGTGCAGAGCAGCAAAGTTCCCAACCTTAGCCTTATAAAAGTGGCTGCTGCTCTTGATCGGGAACGCATACCCACCTACAACCTTACTGTGGCTGTGACTGACAACTCTGGGGCCCCTCCACCATTACCATCACCCCCTTCTTCCCTGACCCCTGAAAGAGCGACTCCTGCCCCAGTGAGCCGCTCTTCTGTGGCTAGTCTGGTGATCTTTGTGAATGACATCAATGACCACCCACCTGTCTTTGGGCAGTCAGTGTACCAAGTGAATATCAGTGAAGAGGTGCCACCTGGCAGCTATGTACAAGGCCTAAGTGCTACTGATCGTGACTCTGGTCTCAATGCCAACCTCAAGTACAACATAGTTTCTGGCAATGAGCTTGGCTGGTTCCGTATTAGTGAGCACAGTGGCCTGGTCACAACCAAGAGCACTAATACTATCATGGCTAGACCTCCCCTTGGTGTTTCTAGTGCCAGCATGGCAGCATCTGGAGGGCTGGACCGGGAATTAGCTTCACAGGTGGTGCTAAACATCAGTGCCCGTGACCAAGGTGTGCAGCCCAAAGTTTCCTATGCTCAGCTAGTAGTGAATATCCTGGATGTTAATGATGAGAGGCCCCAGTTTAGCCAGCTAGATGGCTATCATGTGTCTGTGGCAGAGAATTCCCCTTCAGGAACTGAGTTGCTAGTTCTCACTGCTGTTGATGGAGATTTAGGAGACAATGGGACTGTGCGCTTCTCCTTGCAAGAAACAGAGCCAGGGATGTTGACAGCTGGTCCTTTGGTAGTTCCATGGAAAGTATTTCGCTTGGATCCTGTATCAGGCCGACTCAGTACAATCTCACAGTTAGATAGGGAAGAGCAGGGCCACTACCTGTTGCAGGTCCTGGCCACTGATCTGGGCTCTCCTCCCCTCTCTTCAATGGCTCAGGTCAATGTGAGCCTACTTGATGTGAATGATAACAGCCCCATATTCTATCCTGTTCAATACTTTGCCCATATCCAGGAAAATGAACCTGCAGGCAGTTATGTTGCCACTGTGTCTGCCAGTGATCCAGACCTTGGGGTCAATGGGACAGTTAGATACAGCATCTCTGCAGGAGACACCTCCAGGTTTCAGATCCATAGTCAGAAAGGAGTTATCACCACCAAAACAATCCTTGATAGAGAGGAGAAGACTGCTTACCAGCTCCAAGTAGTGGCCAGTGATGGTGGCAACCTTCAGTCTCAAAACCAAGCAATAGTCACTGTCACTGTCTTGGACACTCAGGATAACCCCCCAGTATTTAGCCAGGTTATGTACAGCTTTGTGGTCTTTGAAAATGTTGCCCTGGGTTATCACGTAGGTAGCGTTTCTGCTTCCACTATGGATCTTGATACCAATATCACATACCTTATCACTACAGGGGACCAAAGGGGTGTTTTCCAAATTAACAAAATGACTGGTCTGATCACCACAGCTAGTATTATTGATAGGGAAGAGCAAGCCTTTTACCAGCTAAAAGTAGTGGCCAGTGCTGGAGCTATAACTGGGGAGACAGTGGTCAACATACATGTCAGAGATTTAAATGACAATTCCCCCCACTTCCTTCATGCAGTGGAAAGTGTGAATGTGGTTGAGAACTGGAGTACTGGACACACAATATTCCAAGCCAAAGCTGTTGACCCTGATGAAGGTATCAATGGAATGGTCCATTACAGCCTTAAGCACAATCCAAAGGACCTGTTTCATATTGGTGAGGAAAGTGGTGCCATAAGTTTAACTGGGCCACTTGACATAAATGCTGGATCTTATCAAGTGGAGGTTTTGGCCTCTGATTTGGGAGTGCCACAGCGCTCCTCTAGTTTCATTTTAACTGTTTCTGTTCATGATGTAAATGACAACCCACCAGTGTTTGACCAGCTTTCCTATGAAGTTACTATTTCTGAACTGGAGCCTGTGAATTCCCGATTTTTTAGTGTACATGCTTCTGACAAGGATTCAGGCCCAAATGGAGAAATAGCTTATATCATAATGGAAGGAAATGCTGGGGATGCCTTTGGCATTTTTCCAGATGGTCAGCTGTATATAAAGAGTGAGCTGGACCGTGAACTTCAGGAAAGATACACACTACTGGTTGTGGCTTCTGACAGAGCTGTAGAAGCGCTCAGTGCCACAGTGAATGTCACTGTAATTCTAGAAGATGTAAATGATAACAGACCGTTGTTTAACAGTACCAATTATGTTTTTTATTATGAGGAGGAGCAGAGCGGGGGATCATTTGTTGGTAAAATAAGTGCTGTTGACAAAGACTCGGGATCTAACGGTGAAGTCAGATACTCATTTGAGCACATGCAGCCTGATTTTGAGTTGGATGCAATAAGTGGGGAAATAAAAAGTACTCATCAGCTGGACAGGGAATCCCTTATGAGGCAAAGGGGAGCGGCAGTGTTTACATTTACAGTTATTGCAATGGATCAGGGGCTGCCAAAGCCTTTAAGGGATCAGGCAACTGTGCAAGTTTACTTGAAGGATATAAATGATAACGTGCCAAAGTTTTTAAAAGAACTTTATCAAGCCACTGTATCGGAATTGGCTGCAAACTTGACACAGGTTTTAAGAGTATCTGCCTCGGATGTTGATGAAGGAAGTAATGGATTGATCCAGTATTCTATAATTAAGGGAAATGAAGAAAACCAGTTTACAATAGACAGTGGCACTGGACAGGTGACTTTGATAGGCAAACTGGACCATGAGGCTACTGCATCCTACTCACTTCTTATCCAGGCAGTAGATTCTGGGACAGTTTCCCTAAGCTCAGTTTGTACATTGAACATTGATGTGCTAGATGAAAATGACAACAGTCCTTCCTTCCCGCAATCAACCCTGTTTGTTGATGTTTTGGAAAACATGAGAATTGGGGAACTTGTCTCTTCTGTCACTGCCACCGATTTGGATGCTGGGGACAATGCTGATCTTCATTACAGTATTACTGGAACAAATAATCATGGAACGTTTAGTATCAGTCCTAACACTGGCAGCATTTTCCTTGCAAAAAAGTTGGATTTTGAAACACAGTCCATATATAAACTAAACATAACAGCAAAAGACAAAGGAAGGCCTCCTCAGTCATCTACTATGTCCATTGTAATATATGTTAGGGATTATAATGACAACCCTCCTACATTTCCACCTGGGGACATTTTTAAATCAATTGTTGAGAACATTCCTGTTGGGAGCTCTGTCATTTCTGTTACTGCTCATGATCCAGATGCAGATATTAATGGGCAGTTAACATATACAATCATTCAGCAGATGCCAAGAGGGAACCATTTTCATATTGATGAACTCAAAGGAACCATATACACTAATGCTGAAATAGACCGTGAATTTGCTAATCTCTTTGAGTTAACAGTGAAAGCCACTGATCAGGCTGTCCCTGTAGAGTCCAGAAGATTTGCTTTGAAGAATGTGACCATTCTAGTAACTGATCAGAATGACAACGTTCCTACTTTTGTATCACAAAATGCTCTTGCTGCAGACCCCTCTGCAGTGATTGGTACAGTCTTAACTACTATTGTCGCTGCTGATCCCGATGAAGGAGCTAATGGGGACGTTGAATATGAAATAATTAATGGGGACATGGACACCTTTATTGTGGATCGCTACAGTGGAGATCTGAGAGTGACATCAGCCTTAGTACCTTCCCAGCTTATGTACAGCTTCATAGTTGCAGCCACAGATCTTGGCTCTGAGAGAAGAAAATCAACTACTGAAATGACTGTGATTCTACAGGGACTTGATGGGCCTGTTTTTACTCAGCCAAAATATATTACTATTTTAAAAGAAGGTGAACCTATTGGGACAAATGTGATATCCATAGTGGCAGCTAGTCCTCGGGGGACTGAAGCTCTTGTGGAGTATTTCATAGTCTCAGTGCGTTGTGAGAACAAAAAGTTTGGGCGACTTTTTACCATTGGGCGCCACACTGGAGTGATCCAGACTGCCGCAATTTTGGACAGGGAGCAAGGAGCACGCTTGTACTTGGTGGATGTTTACGCCATTGAAAAATCTGCTGCTTTGCCACGAACCCAGAAAGCTGAGGTATAACTTTTTTTCCTATTCTATTCTTTTTTTACAGTAAAAACTTGTTCCTCTCCCTATCAGCTAAATGCCCTTTAATCTGACAGGTGTTCATTATTTTACAGGTGCCAAGTAGTGTTATATTGTCACAATGTCTTGTTAACTGCATAAAAATGACTTTTGAGCCAGCATGCAAGCAAGTTTCATCATTAGGACGATATACCAAAGAAATTATATTAGAATAAAACACAGTATTTCCTCACTGAGGTCAATTAATTGATTATCATGATGTATAACTGATTTTCCGGGGGGGGTATCCATTCCCAGAGACTAAAAATTGACTTTAGCCTTTTAGGTTGCTCCACGCATGATCCTTCAGATAGGAAAATCCTGTGTGTGAAGTGATCTGGATAGGAAAATCCTGTGTGTGAAGTGAACTTGCTTTAGGCCTTCTTCCTGCTTATTGTGCAATACTAGAGTGTTTGGATGATGCCCAGGCAAACTTAGCCTCTTCTTCCAAATGCATTTTTCTTAATTCTCAGCACAGTTTTAGTTCCTCTGGCTTTGGTTCCTCTGGTATTCAGAGTTGTGTTCAATGCTTTGTTGATATCCTCAGACTGCTAGTGAAGCCAAACAGCAAATATTAAAATAGCTCTCTTATTAGTGTAAATCATGCTTCAGAGGGAGAGTATTCCAAAACAATATTGGAATGATATGCCAAGTTGTTGTTTTACTGAAGGAATTCTGCTGTCAGCATATTTAGCTATAGTATCTTTTGTGTGGTTGGAAACATACCCTGGCTATTGTCTTTCAGAAAGAAATTTGGAACCCACTAGATCAATTAAGGTGGGGCCTTTCTTTTGCCTTATGATATTGTTCAGGTCCCTCTCTATACCCTGAGCTTTTGCTGTCTGGAACAAAATCTGTTTTATAGTCAACCAGCAGGGGATGCCGGAAGTGCACAGTGATTCAGATGTTTCCCTCATGGTCTAAGTTCTTTAACTCTGAAACTGAATGTGTTCCAGGAATTGCTGTCAAGTACTGATACACTGAGGTTGCAGTCCTGTGCATACTTACTTGGAAGCAAGTCCTTTTGAAATCAAAGGGATATGTTCATGACTGAGTACGGATCAGACCAAGTACATATGGACAAGCTTGGAATATGCATGCTTACACTTCTGAGAACACGCAGTGGACTGGGCTGTACAATTGCTGCATTTTGGTTTTAAACCAAAGTTATCTCTTTCTCTTTCTCTCTCTCTCTGTGTATAATTATCTACTATTATTCATACAGCTCTTGGTATTATTTAAAACATATTTTTGTATTGTTCTTGATAAGGAATTCCAAGACTCACAGATCTCTTGTTTAAGAAGTATGTAGTGCTGGTACTTAGTTTACTTTCATGCCTTTTGTCATCAACCAAATTATTGTTCAGTAAATGTTGGCACATGATTCAGGTTAAGCTGAAATAGTGATGCTATATTTATGCATCTTTCTTGTATTAAAAATATGTATGCTGTTTTGGTATAGAATCACAAATAATGATGCCACAGACAGGTTTTCAGCTCCATCTACAAGTTCAACTCAGTTAAACCCAATTTCATATTTTATTTTAACCAGTTATAGATTAGGATGTCTACATAAGGTTACTGTCTTACTAGGGTACTCTCTGATTGTGAAAGACAGGAATCTGGCAAGCCCTCATTTCTAGTGAACTAATTAAAGCTTTGGATATCAGTGTTTTGATCAATGAGGAAAACTGGGATGATTGTGGAAGACAGGTCCAGCAAGAGTTTTTGCATATATTTGTGTACTACAAGGAAATGGTATCATTTGGAGCGCTGAATATAAAATAGTCCAATGTAAATACACGACAGTAGAATATTTGGTAGTGACGTTACTATTGCTTGTAACTTTAATGAATTTGAGGCCACATTTACCTGGAAGTAAATCCTATTGAACCTCTTTGGACTAAGTTCTGACTAGATTTGCATAGGATTGCACTGTGCAACCTATTATGTACTTAACATAGAATAGCTTCTCAGTGTTTTTCTTTTAAATGGCCGTTTTATTTTAAAACTATGGAAAGTTATGGTTCCTTGCTTCCTACCAGTTTAAGTTTCTAATAATGCACTCCTGTGTTAGGTTTAGGGTTGCCAGCTCTGGCGTGGGAAATTCTTGGAGATGGGGTGTGTGTGAGGACCCTAAGGAGAGTGGGGGTTGGGGAGGGGAGAGACCTCAGCAGGGTATAATTCCATATAATCCATCCTGGAAAGCAGACATTTTCTTCAGGTGAACAGATCTCTGTAGTCTAGAGATCAATTGTAATTTCGGGAGATTCCACTAGGAGATTGGCATCCTTGGTAAAGTTATTCCAATCTAAACTTAAATTGGAGTAACTCTGCATAGGATTGCTCTCTAAGACAGGATTGTGAATATACTTCTACTGCAAGATTTTGAATAAGTATTTTGGTTAGTTTTTATTTCTTCTCTAAATACCTTAAAAATAACCTTCACAAATGTCCTCAGAATGCGCACAAAGCAACTCAGAGAGTGGTTTTAAATTTCATTCCTTTATCTTAAATGCCACTTTTTGATATTAGACCCTCATAGGAATGTTACTGTTGTGTTATGAAGGAATACACATTTTCTTTTGTATTTAAACAAATATTTTCAAAAATGAAATAAAATAACTCCTGCCTCTTTGGTTCTCAATAGAAGAGTAGGTTTTTATACCATGCCTTTCTCTACCTCAGGGCTGCCAGCTCTAGGTTAGGAATTACCTGGAGATTGTGGGGGTGGCACCTGCAGAGGGTGGGGTTTGGGGGGAAGGATACTCACTGCAGGGTACAATGCCATAGAGTCCATCCCCAAAGCAGCCATTTTCTCCGGGGGAACTGAGCTATGTCATCTGGAAATCAATTATAATAGCAGGAGATCTCCAGGTGCCACTGGGAGGTTGACAACCCTACTGTACCTTAAGGAGTCTCAAAGTGGCTTACAATCACATTCCCTTTGCCTCTCTGCAGCAGGTACCCTCTGAGGTAGTAGGGGCTGAGAGAGTTCTGAAAGAACTGTGACTAGCTCAAGGTCACCCAGCAGCTTCCTGTGGAGGAGTGGGGAATCAAACCCAGTTCTCCAGATTAGAGTCCACTGCTTTTAATCACTACACCAAGCTGGCTGTCAGTACTAGATATTATAGTACTTATATGCCTTTAGCAGGTATGTAGATGTTCTGAAGGGAATGGCCACAATGGAAGTTGACCACCCTACCGATACTGCCTGGGTACTAGTGGTCGTTTTAATACTGTGAAAGCATATGAGTGTCTCAGAAGTTCTCAGAACTGTTTTCAGTGCAAGGACTTGGGGCCAAACCAGATGGTGCAAAGGAATATAGAAACAGGTCTTTCTGGTGGTTTTTTTTTTAAAAAAATGAAATAGCAGCTGTACAAGTCCCAGTTTGGATTAGGGTCACTGCTAAGGAGAGAGTTAGTTTAAACCTGTCTCCCTATGTAATTTTGAAGATTAAACTGTCCCCCAGCTGTTATTAGCTTGAGGAAGCAAAAAATGACAGCAAAGAGCCTTCAAAGCCCAGGAAGTGGTGGGAGTGTATCAGCAAAATTGTATAAGGCCAAGAAGGGTTAAACCTCTCCCCCACCCTGCACCAAGGCTCTGATATGCACTAGAGCCCAAATGCTTGGAAAATCCAATGAAAATCTCCAAGCAGTCTGACCTGTTTGTTACCCCTTAGGACGGAAGTTCCTCTAAACATGTGAAAATGCTAGACTTTGTAGTTAGGGTTACCAGCCTCCAGGTGGGGCCTGGAGATCTCCTAGAATTACAGCTGCTCTCCAGACTACAGAAGATGGTTCTCCTGGAGAAAATGGGTGGGGGGTGGTCCCCATGGCATTATACCCCACTGAGATCCCTCCCCCACCCCAGGCTCTACCCCCAGATTTCCAGGCAATTCAAAAGTTGGCAGCCCAATCTGCAATTCTGGCAGAATAGAACTAGTAGTGGTTTCAGTGAAAGGTTCTTTGATGAGGAGGCTATGGCTTGGTGGCACAGTGAACAACCAGATGCTGAGCAAGTGTGGGTCTTGAATAGGAGACTTAGCTTCTTTGCGTATGTTGCTTTGAACTCCAGGAAAAATAAATGTGGACTATAAATGTAGTAAATACATAAAACAATAATTCTTACCTCCTCTTCAGTCAGTGAACTGAGCTACTGGGCCTGACTTTGTTCCACATTGCCTACATTTCAACAGGACTGTACAAAAGCAATTGCTTTGATGCAGACTTCAGGGTATTTTTTTTAAGACGAAGGAAGCCCGTTCCCTGCCCTGCCACTTTCACCTTATACACTAAATCAGGGGTCCTCAAACTACGGCCCGCGGGCCACATGCGGCCTGCCGAGGACATTTATGCGGCCCGCCGAGTGTTTATGCCCCCCCGCCCGGAGCCACCTCCTCCTCGGGAGCGCAGCAGCAGCGCCCCCGCCCGCCTGCCGGGCTCCTCCTCCCGAGTAGCCCCATTGGGAGAGGCACTGCTGGCTCGCTCACTAGGGTGGCAGGCTCTTAGGGGCGGCAAATTGCCACCCCCGCCCCCTCAAAGCCGCCCCCCGCGGCCTCTTTCTTCCTCCAGCAGCCCTGGGCGGCAAGAGCGCCCAGGAGCTGAGGAGGAGGAAGGGGTGAGCAGGCTGGTTGTGGGGGACGGGGCGAATGTAGCGGCGGGGCGAGCAGGCTGGTAGGGGGCAGGGGGCGAACGCGGCGGCGGGGTGAGCAGGCTGGTGGGGGGGAGGCAGCCAACGCGGCAGCAGGGCGAGCGGGCTGGTGGGGGGAGGGGGCGAACATGGCGGCGGGGTGAGCAGGCTGGTGGGGGGAGGGGGCGAACGCGGCGGGGGGCGAGCAGGCTGGTCGTGGGGGGCAGGGGACGAACGCAGCGGTGGGGGGGCGAGCAGGCTGGTGGGGGAGGGGGCGAACGTGGCGGGGGGGCGAGCAGGCTGGTCGTGGGGGGCAGGGGGCGAACGCAGCGGCGGGGAAGCAGGCTGGTGGGGGAGGGGCAAACGCGGCGGCCCTCCAACGGTCTGAGGGACAGTGAACTGGCCCTCTGTTTAAAAAGTTTGAGGACCCCTGCACTAAATACTGCTGTCCCATTGACGCATAAGCAGTATTAGGACAAAACTGATCTTCCAGGATGCTCTCACTGATTTGTGTCACCCACAATTAACTGAGATGCACTCTGCCTTTTTATATAAAAATGATGTTTTGGAATAATAAAATAACTTAAGATGTATCTTGCCTTCTATCACAGCCTACTTTCCTTTTAGACCTCAAATATCTGTGGCCTGTTTAAACATGGACTGCAGTCCTGCTCAGTTATGTAATATAAACCACTGATTGAAACTTTCATATAAGAACTGTGCACAGAGCTGGGACACTGGATAAGGGTTTCTGTTATTCAGTCTCTCAAAATAAAGTTGCAAACAAGGAGCCTAAACCCAGATCTCAGAGGTATAAACTACCTGCTATGTGAAGTGCAGAACTTAATCATATACAAACATTTGTAACTTTAGGGTTATAAAACTCATTAATTTCTGTTGGGTGTACTGAAATGTCAAAAGATTTCCACAGGAATACATTAGAAGGATTATTAGGATGTCTATATCAGAAAATACTACTGTGCAAGCAAAGATGGATGGTTTTTTTTGGAGATTTCATATAACATTTTAACTCCCTGGTGTTTTTCTCCCTCCCCGTTCTCCGTTCCTGCACTGTTACACTATTTGTAATCCATCATGCATCCTTGTGCTGTCTGAATGATGAGGACCTGTTGTCATTGGAAGAGGAAGGGATTGCCTTAACTTCTGTATTTTTATAGTTTGGAGATTTGTATTTTGGTTTGTCTTTGATTTGGTTTACCTAATTGGGTCTTAGATCTATTCTTTTACAGCAGAAGTTAATGAGAGGATGGTTGCTGACTGTAGTAAACATAAAATACATTCAGATGTCACAACAAACCTCTTTCCAAATAATAAGGTGACCACAGTTTGTTATTATGTTCATGGACTCCTTCCAATCTTCCTTCCTCAATAAAATTCCAATCTGCCATAACATATGAATGTAGATGCCTAGGAAAATTTTGTTTCCTTCTCTCAAACTCAGATTGTAAACCACTATTTAATCCCAATATCACAAATGAATCCAATTTGTTCAGGTATTTGCATTCAGACATTATGGCAAAATGGTGTCTGATTGAACATTTCACAAACTGGGAAGCTGTTGGATAAACAGGTTGGTGTAGTTGCTGGAAGTGCCTTCTTTCAGTTTGTAATCTGGCCCCCCATTTTAGTTTGTCTGATCTAGCCATGTGGACACCACTGTAACCATTATATTGGGACTCCTGTAAGACATTTGGTATGTGACTACTCTTGAAGACAACTTGAAGCAGAATGGGTAGCTGTCTGCTTAGGGTTGCCAGCCTCCCGCTTTTACAACTGATCTCCAGCTGACACATATCAGTTCCCCTGGAGAACATGGCTGATTTGAAGTGTGGACTCTATGGTACTGTACCATGCTGAAGCCCCTCCCCTTCCCAAACCCCGCCCTCTCCCAGATCCACCCCCAAAGCCTCCAGGTATTTTCCAACTCAGACCTGGCAACCCTATGTCTGCTTTGTATCACAAAATTTTAACTGCCTAGTTGATTTCATGTTCAGTTTTACCTATAAAGTCTTTCACAGCCTAGGACTCCCATATCTGAACAAACAACCTGTGTTACCACTTGTCACAGACAAATGGGGCTTGTCCTCACATCTGAATGCAAGCACAACTTTGTGCTAACAAATAACCACTCTATCTCTCTTTTGCATCCTTCACCCCTCTTTTGCAGTGTGTGTGTGTGAGAATAATGTGTATGTGTGTAGTTTGAAAAAAAAAAGTTTCAATCATCCTTTAGCTTGCACTCAATTAAACATAGCCAGTGATAGGGTATTATTTTACATCTAGTCCTTGACAGATTTAGAACACTACTTGACCTTTGTAATGTTAGAGAATGAAGGAACTGGGAGTAAAACACTTTCTTTGCAAGGCTAGATCCTATTGGATAGGAGGGTGAAATAGAAATGCCTGCCAAAATAGTTGGCTCAAACTAAAGGAACACAGATGGCTGTTACTGATAACTTTGTCTATTATTGTTATTTTTTCCTGAGAAGCATGCTGCTTAGGACATGCACACGTTCCCGCACACACATGCACATACACACATTTGTGTATCTGTGGAGAGAAAAAGTAGCAAGACCAGCAGTTAAAAAAATGAAGAATAAAAACTGTAAATGTACTGTTCTTCTGTGCCTTCATTCAGCCATGGTACTGCAAGCCAAACTTAAGGAACAACGCAGAACAAAGATGGTTTCCTTTGTACTAACCCCATGTGTAAGGGTTGCCAACCTCCTGATGGGACTTGAAGATGCCCTGGAATCCCAACTGATCTTCAAACTACAAAGATCACTTCCTTAGAGAAAATGGCTGCTTTGTAGTGTGGACTGTATCACATTATATCCCACTGAGGTCTCTCCTCTCCCCAAACCCTGCCATCCTCAGTTTCCACCTCCAGATTTCCAGGAATTTCCCAACCCATAGTTGGCAACCCTACATCATGTGGAAAATGATCAGTACTAGAGGAAAACTAGAGGATTTCAGTCCATATGGATTACTAAATAGACCTGGATGCAAGAGATTTGGAAACTCCTGCTGCACTACGATAGTAGTGGTGTTTGGAGAATCAATGCCTGTCACTCTGTCTCACATAAATCAAAAAACTAAATGGTCTTTAAAACTAGATTCCTCCAAGTGATTTAAGGGCATCCTTAATGAAGTGCCTACAGCTGTTCAGAGAGGTGTGAATTCTTTTTTTCTAGCCATTTAAATTTTTGTATGACTTAACAAATACAGAAGGTGCCATAACATTCTCTGCTGCAACTTTCCATGCCACATTGCAAACCCCTTTAAAAAATGAGCAAAGTTCCCAAAGCAGCTTATGAAACAGTTATTTATATGTACATATATAGAAATTCCTCTTGACACAGGCAAACTTGTATTTGCATCTAAAGTAACTGTTTGGGTGCTGGCCATTACGTTTGAACCTTTTCCATTTATTTCATTGAGCTGAGATAATGTTCGCTTTGTTTTGTCCTCAGTATTCCAGCAAGAAAAGTAATTTATCATAAGTGCACATGATGAATAGTATAAATGAGCAGTAATGGATGAAAAAAAATATCTTGTTTCCCAGAACGTCCCAAAGAAGGTAGGCCTGCTGAGAATCATATTTGCGGTGCAGTTCTAAGCAGAGTTACACTCCTTCTAAGCCCGTTGATTTCAGTGGCTTTAGAAGGGCATAACTCTGCTTCGGAGTGTACTGTAGGCTCCCTAGAAGGATATGGTACAGTTACACAGGCTTTCTCCAGAGGGAGTTATTAATATCATAAATCAATTTTCAAAGTGTGCTTTCTGAGAAATAATTCACAATGGCTGGCTTTTTTCTGCCTCATGTTCATTTGTTGCATTTCAGAGAAACCATGATTGTTTAAACAGTTGATCATTTCTTACTGTCCTCACCAGGGGTCCTTAACACATAGCCCCTTTTTTACGTCTACCAAGCATTTGCAGGAAGTATATGGATCCAACACAAAGACTATGTCAAACACATAGCCTTTTTTTACGACCACCAAACATTTGCAGGAAGTGGGTGGGTCCAGGTGCGGCTTGCTGTGACTGAAAAAAATTGCTTCAGCAGCAGCCCTTCCCCCCCCCAGCCAGTCAGCTTCTTTTCCTCCAGAGCAGCACTGCCTAGGAGGAAAGGAGACTCACTGGATTGAAGTGAGGGGGGTGGAAAGCCCTCCTCCCCCCACACCAATCACCTGTAAAAATAACCTTGTGGTTGGCCCTTCTCCCCCCACACCAATCACCTGTAAAAATAACGTTGTGGTTGGCCCTTCTCCCCCCACACCAATCACCTGTAAAAATAACCTTGTGGTTGGCTCTGCCCTGTCCAGCAGCTATTTTATGATTGGCCCCGGCTCTTCCAGCAGCTATTTTGTTCTTGCACCACCATCCCATGTCAAAAACCTCAAAGTGCCTACAGACTGAGAAAGTTTGGGGATGCCTGGTCTTAACATTTCCACAGATTTATCAACCAACAACAATAACAACTACTATACTATTATGGGCTCTTGAAAAAAAAACATGAGGGAAAAGTAAAATTGTATTGAGGAGAGAAGAAGAAGAGATTGGATTTATACCCCACCCTTTAATATCTGAAGGAGTCTAGTGGCTTACAATACCTTCTCCTCCCCAAAATGCACACCCTGTGAGCAATGTTCCCTCTAAGCTGTGGAGTCTTGTGAACAAAAATTCTACTTTGTGAGCTACTGGCATTAAAGTTGTGAGGGAGCAATTCAGCTGCTGCATAAATTAGTTTGCGATGGAGCTGTCCTTCCTGAGCTCAGACAAAAATGTGTGAGCTGGAGGCTAAAACCTGTGAGCTAGCTCACACTAACTCAGCTTAGAGGGAACACTGCCTGTGAGGTAGGTGGGACTGAGAAAGCTCTCTTGAGAACTGCTCTTGAGAGAACAGCTCTGAAAGAACTTATGACTGACCCAAGGTCACACCAGCAGCTGCATGTGGAGGAGTGGGGAATCAAACCAGGTTTTCCCAGATTAGAGTCTGCACTCCTAACCACTACACCAAACTGTATTGTACAGTTTATTAAAATTATATTAGGACAATCATTTATTTTTATGACTGTCTACTAATTATTGTTATCTAAATACCTTCTGACACAAATGTAGAAAATGTTTCTATCTCTTAATAGTGTGGTAGTTATTCTTCGTTATCTTCTTGAAAAATTTATATATACTGGTATAATGCAAGTTAGAATGATTTTCTGCAGTATTTGTAGCATTCATTTTCATTTATTTATATACAAGATTTCTGTGCCATCTTTCCACCCATGTAGGATGTCTAAACATTTGTAATGGAATAATGGTATGGCCTTATAGTAGTTTGGTAGTAACTGCACTGACTTAAGCTTCTGTTGCTTTGTAGTGTTCCTCTCTTCCAACCAAACCTTTTTAATGTGTGTTGAAATAATGCAGACCCAATGTGCTGAACTGGCTAAGAATGTGAACCAGAGAGTCCCCAGGTCAAAGTTCACCTCATCCAAATATCTCCAGATAATTTTAATAGTCCGGTATTCTCTCAGCCTTCTCTTAAGCCATTGAAGGAACAGGGAGAGGGTTTGATTTTCAGTCCCTGTTCAAGTAAGTTGGTTTACCAGTGTATGAGCAGAGAGCTGTGTTGCAGATTGGCCTGCTACTTTTCTTTCTAATGGGTGTACCAAGAAGTCTTGCAAACCATTACAGAGTGATGTTTTCCACAATACATGTGTTTGGAGAACACTGCAAATATTCCTGTAATGCCCAGTCTCCAAGAGTTTCTGTGTCCCCTTAACATCCTCAAGCATTATAACTGTGCTGGAAGAATTGAACAGTATCACATCTCCAATTACTATTATACTGCATGATTTATTGTTGCCTCACTGGGTGCGTTCAGACGCGCCGTTTGAGCCGTTTTCAGCACGGCTCAGAAACGGCTTTTCACTGCGCGTTCACACGCCCAACATCTGCCCACCGTCCCCAGCCGTCGCTTTCTGGAGCAAACCCCCTTTGAAACGGAGTATTTTGGCACCACTTACCCAAGTGGTGTTTTCCATGATTCTCCGTTTCAAGCCGCACTTTTCCCTGTCTGATCGCTCCATCCAGCCACTTCCGGGTGCTTCAACCCCCCTCCCCTCTGGGAAGCTGCCTCCAGCCGGTTTTTCCGGTTTTAGTCCTCCATTTTTTTCCCCCTTACCGGTGTGCGCTTGAGCGGAGCTCCGCACTTAGGTTAAAAAAAGAAAAGGTTTACTGGTGCCTAGTTTAGGCATTTAGAGGAGTCCGGGATCTCGGGGAGGCCATTTTTAAAAGGACTCTTCCTTTAAACTTTAAAGGGACCTGTTGAGCTCGCTCTTCTTCGCACCGGCCAAACTTCCTGTTTGGAAGAGGGCTGCCTGTGCGCATGCTCAAAGGAGAGGGGGAAACCCCTCCCACCTGCAGGAGGACGGCGGGGCGCTCGGAAGGAGGAGGTGAGTCTGAGCGCGATTCTCCAGTTTAAAAAAAGCGCATCGTGCCGGAGCAGTTTAAACCGCTCCAGCACGCTGTCTAAACGCACCCACTGAAAGTTTCTTTGCTCTGGAATTTCGCCAAATGCATTCCAAAAATAGTTTCCTTAGGAATAAGAATAAATATCAATAAACATAGATCAAAATCAATATGAAAACACAACATAACTGATCTTTATGTGCTTGAATTCCTGTCTTCACAGGAGATCTTTGCGCAGTCTATATTCTCCATCTTTTCAGTGTATGGACAATGTGTTTTGAACCTTCATTCATCAGTATATTTACATGCTGGGTGCCCCAGTTGTGACGGGACTTTGAATGTGTAGAAGTTGGGTACGAGCAAAAGAGTAGAGCCACTGAGTGGTATCCCTTGCCAGCACATGTCATTACTTGAACAGACACCAGCTGGAATCATTACACTACAATTTCAGTCTGTACACATATGGGAGGTATATATGTTATGTGTTATCATCACATTTATGTGCTATCATCACATCACATCACAGTCAGGTTATCATCACATTTATTTGTGCACATATTAATCAAGATGAAAAGGAAGACAAGAAAAAACAACTTAAAAATAAAATTCCTGGATATAATCAATTTATATATAGTCCAGAGAATTGTGTTGCTTGGGCCACAACACAAAGGCAAATAGAACTGTGAAGTAGTTATCCTGGGACAACACTTATTGTTTGACAACATTCATCTCTTGCCAATTTTTTTTTTATGTGAAAGGTATTACTCTATAATTAGACAGCTTACATGGGTAGAATTCATTAATTGTGAGACAATGGTGTTAACAAAGTACTTCTTTGAATGAGGCTAACGATAAATTCAAGTGCTAGGAGGACAACTGTGTAACTTAATGGAGAACAATTCTATAGAAGCCTCAGTTAGGAAGTCAATTAGATTCTGTATAGAGCAGAGTTTATTGTAATCTCTTTGAAAACAAATAGGCATTTCAGTCTAGCTCTCATGTTTTTCAGTTTTTGAGGTATAATTTTAAGAAGACAATATAGCTGCCAATTTTCTATTATTTGAGAGACTCCAATGGCTTTCTACTTATGCTGGCATCAGTTATAAAGGAAAAAGGTTGTCCTAGAAGCAGAATGGATGCCAGTATTGAGCAAGCAATTTTCATATTCTTTTCAGGTGTCAGCCATTTCTTGTATGTATATATACAGTCAGTCAAGGGACTACAACATTTTAAGGTGTGGTAATGGTTGATTTAAATACTGTATACACCATATATATGTTGGTTCCCATATGAACTGATTCTAAAATATCAGGTTTTTCTCCTTGCTTCTGATATGGTGAAGCACAGTGTCATTTTACAGAATTAGCGGAATCTGGCAATTAGCAGAACCAGGCAATAATACTTTACCTGGATTGGCCCCAAAGACCAGCATTTCAGGGGGGGATTTAGGCCTGCAGCAGGAGGGGAGGGAGTGATGAAGTAATGCTCTGTGGGGACATTCTTTTGCCTATGATGCTCCAATTGGATCCAGCCCATTTTACTATATGTAACATACTAATTTTTGAGATACTTTTTTGTGGCAGCAGAACATTCAAGCATTTTAATTCCTCAGCTGCAGCCTGAAGTTGTCCATTCCATATAAGCCTTTAGCACTAGCCATGAGCACCAACAAATCCAAAGACTTCATCTTGGGTAAATCTGCCAGTTGCAGAAAATTCAGAATGAAACAGTTTTTAGGGATCATAAGGCATAAAAGTTTGTCCTTTTGTTTGTAAATTAATTAGCTTTTCAGTTTCTCGTGTTCTAAAGATGTACAACTCAGTGATGCTTTCTGTCAATTCCAGTTGAGGACTTGGAGAAGGGTTGACAGATGTTCATTTTATATGGTTGGGTGTGAAAGTTGCAACATAGTCTGGAGTATGTTGACTTGGTTTTAATTTAAAAATTTTAGTTGTTAATGATTGGTAGCATATGTTGCAAACTCATTTTCTAAGAGCAGCATTGTGGGATTCCATGTACATTGCCATTCAGTGGTTTCCAGATAATGTATTATGTCCAATTAAAATAATTTTTTAAAAATGCAAGCATTATTAACAGGAAATGCAGTCTCTTTTATTCTAGTGCAGTAATATCTTGCTAAGCTTTTCTGTTTGGATAACCATTGTGTCTAGTTATGCTTTATCAGACATAAGCTCTGTGGCATTGAAATGTAAGTATTTTAAACCAATGCAAAGTAATATTTTTTTATTTTTTTGCATTTTGAGTTTACTACTGAACTGGCACAGTTTTCAGGGAACAAAGATCTGTTTCTACCATCAACAGCAACAACAGCAAAAAAAGATTTTACTGGAGTCTCTTCACTGAATGCTCAGAGATGCTCTTGGTTGGGCATCCCTGGAGTTACTTACAAAACTTTTCCTTTTACTGTTACTAGTGGATTATGTGTATTGGCTGTTACCCTATTACATGGTGCATTTCAACTGTCCAGGTTTTGAAGTAACTAGACTAGAACTGCCTGTAGCCCTTCTGAGACAAAATATCATAAAAAGAAAACGAGTGTAGCTGGTTGTCCTCCGACCCCTCTTCCTAGTGCTGTTCCTTTGAGCCTCTAGTACAAGCATCTAAATTTCCTTAATGGGTATATTATAAAGATAACTTCTGTTTTGTATATAACTGTGCCTTATTTAATTATGGTTTAAGCTACTATATAGTGTGAATTGTACTATGAGCTCACAAAACATTTGAAATATAACATTATCTATAACACATATCTGAAAATGGGTTCATAGGAGAATGATTGTATCAAGTATCTTATATTTTCTTTTAAAAAATCATGATTGTGGGGATGATATACATTTAAATGAGAATATTCATCATGTGGTGTAAAATCTTATTTAGCTTGGCCTTTCTATAATCTTTATGTTCAAGTAGTTAAAAACGTATAATTATTAATGGGTCTGAAATGAATGTATTATGATCTGTTCTGAACAAATGATATGCAATAATTCAAGCTGGTTTCAGAAACAAGCTGTATGATAAGGAGAGTAAGGAATACTTCATACATTGAAGTTTCAGTAATAGAAGCAGTGTGGTAAAGTAGTTAGAATGTTGGACTAGGATCTCTCTGTGTGTGATGCTGTCAAGTCACAGCCAAATTATGGTAACCCCATATGATTTTCAAGGCAAAAGACAAACAAGTGGTTTGCCATTGCCTTCCTCTGCATAGTGAGCATGGAATTCCTTGGTGGACTCCCATCCAAATACTAATCATGTCTGACCCTCCTTCACTTTCAAGATCAGATGAGATCAGACTAGCCTGGGCCATTCAAGTCAGGGCAAGATCTGGGAGACTCAAGTTTAAATCCACCGTATGCCATGGAAGCTTGCTGGGTGACCTTGGACCAGTCACATACTGTCAACTTAACTTACCCTGTTGTGAGGATAAAATGGAGGGGAGGGGAATCTAAGCTATGTTGAGTCCCTTTGGGGAGAGGGGCAGTATGTGAATTAAATCTCTCCTTATATATAAAAGAGTTTTGGTGTCTCTCCTGTACACGCTCCCACAGCCTTTGGCTCCTTCTCCTGCCACTCTGAAGGATTCCCTGGCAACATTGGCTGGCTCCCTTGCCGCCGTCCCACCCACAGAGGCAGTCCCCAGCGTCTCTGGGTCAGTGTGCTCTGAGCCGATGATGGGATGGATGCTCCAGCAGCTGGAGGGTGAGCACGCCGAATGGGAGACGTGGGGAAGAGAGGCGAGAGGCCAGAGACGTTCAGAAATGCCATGGCCGAGGAGGAGGCAGGGCTGGGGCAGCCCTGTCATCATCGTCCGGCTCAGCTGAACCAGCTCTAATGCCACTCCACACTGCGCCCCGTTGCCACCACCAGCGCCGAACACACCATGAGACCTCCCTCATGCAGGCCCGCCGCTGTGTCAAATGTCTCCCCCTGTCTGACCCCTCTACCCGGTGCTGGGCCTGGGGGACAAGGCCACTACTGCCCCCTCTTCTCCCAGGAGAGTGACTGGTGGATGGTGGCCCAGCTAGAGCTCATTGCATTTGTCTCCGCAACGGTCCTTATTCCTAGTAAATAAATAATATCATGATGTTTGGAAAATAGCATGTGGATATAAATATGCAGATTAAAATCCAAAGGATACACACAATATGTTTTATACGTTTTTATATTTGTTACCCACCATGGGTTCTGAGATGTTCAGGAGAAAGGCAAGCCTATAAATATTTTAAATAAATGAATAAAATATTGTTCTTCTGTGTTGTTGCTAAGAAAAAATTACTCATGTAAAGGCAGATGGATGCCTTGTAATAATTACTGAAATATTTATTTTCCACTGTAGCATAAATAGGGACACAAAATTCAGTAATAAAATACTGACAGATCTGCACCAGTATACTGTGATTTAATAATTAACGAAGACATACAGCACTGCCAAAAAGTAAAACTAAAGCAAGAAAATTTTAGAAAGGTGAACCAATGGTGTTCAAGATCCTGTAGCATAATATCTGCAATTAATTTGTAAAACACACCCTCTCCATAATACTGACACATTCATTTGAAAACAAGTGCTACTAAAATAAGTGCAATGTTCAACCACTGCATTTTCTTTGAGATCGACTTCCTATATGTGCTAGAGACGCTAACTAGGGTCTTGGTTTTTCAGGTCCCTCCTGGGCCTGGCTGTTGGTTGGTTGCAAGGTTGAGGTTGGGAAACTCCTGGAGATTTGGGGGTGGGGCCTAGGAAGGACAGGGGCCTCAGTGGGGTACAATGTCATAGAGTCTACCCTCCAAAGCACCCATTTTCTCCAGAGCAACTGATCTCTGTAGTCTGCAGATGAGTTGTAATTCTGGGGGATCCCAGGTCCCACCTGGAGGCTGGAATCTTTGTTAGGGTCAGGAGGAAACTCTGGTTTGAATTATTTTTATGCCCTGGGAATGGGCCTGCTTCAAAACTAGGGCTGCCAGCCTCCAGATGGTGGCTGGAGATCTCCTGGGATTACAAATTATCTCCAGATGACAGAGATCAGTTCACCAGGAGAAAATGGCCACTTTAGAAAGTGGACTCTGTGACATTATAATGAACACTACCCTCTTCAGGCTTTACCTGCAAAATCTCTGGGTAATTCCCTATCTGGAGCTGGCAACCTTATCTAAAACATACAAATCAGGTCTGAAGGGATGTTAAATCCAGCACCTGGAACAATTCCTTTTAGAATGGACTGGGGAGGGCAGAGTTTGGTGAGGGTAGGAGCTAAGTGGAGATGTCACTCTAATACATTCTATTTATTTATTAGGATTTTTGACTGCCCTTCTTTGCTTGTGTGGAGCTCAGAACGGTTCACAACAATTTGGCTCAACACAGTATAAAACAAGTTAAAACCATAAAAAGGCAATATTTAAAACATTCAAAACATTTAAACATCTTAAGAACAAGATGGCAGTGTCAGCATTCAGTCATAGGAGGGGAGGGTGCCAGGCAGATGTGAAGAACTATCACTGGGCTCAACCAAAAGCCTGGGGGACCATCTCTGCCCTGTGAAACTCTGCTTTCAATTCTCTTCCATTGAAATAAATGGTACGTAAAATGTTTCACTGGATTGGTCTTGCATTGTGTTCTGATTTTAATGCACTAGAGATTACAACATGGTTAATTTACAACAGATAGCAATGTTAAATATTCTCTGTCCCCTTCTTACTACCTTCCCTTATAGGATCTCAGGCCATGGCTTGTATATAATCATTATAGTCATGATTGATTTGGAGATTTGTGATCTACCGAAGATTAATTGTTGTGAAAGGAATGTGATTTTATACAAAACAATATTTAACTTGTTTTCTACACACTTTTTTTTAAAGCAACGCACTTATTAGACTAGATTAGGTCATTAGACTTTTAAGAACCATTCAGTCTTTTGGTCTTAACACTAAAACACTTTGGATTCTGATTAGTGATGCTTTAATAAAGTCATTTGAAGTTCAGTGGACTGCATCTTCAACCATTTCTAATGTTTCTATGGTCACCAAGAAGCAACCCTCATTGAAGCCTGTGTACAGTATTTTTTTAGAGTGCAAATCTTTGCAAAGGATTCTTGAGGGTATATGTTTCTTCATTGTCTGAATTTTTTGCAGCTACAAATGCAGATTTTTTTTTCTTTCCAACAATTTCCTTTTTATCTTTTTATTTTTAATGTGACAGTAATTGACTAAACTTGGGCCTTTTAGGATGACAAAAGTTTGAGAGAATCTTTAGACTGTTTATTGCTGCACTTTCCTACAATGGAGCATGGGAGATAAAGACTGTTTCCACTTGATTAGATAGCAAGGCAAACAGTTTGCAACTAAAAAAAATACCTTAACATTCCCTGATTTCGCCCCTTTATTTCTTTCCTTTTTAAAATTCTCTCTATTTTTTAATTTGACAAAGAAGAAAACTGTGCCTAATCAGCCACAATGAAACCATTCAAAGAGAACTTAACTTTGCAGGAATTAATGCATTTTTGTATTGGCTAATGACTTGAGTGAACATTTACAACATGTGAAAACTGGGGGGAAGAAAAATTATAGCCATCTCTTGGTTCACAGGAGCAAGGGATGCAGGTCATTGACTTGATTTTCATGGGAAGCCTGACTCTAGACTGCTCGCATACTCAGAGGCTAAACAACCTGATATTGACAGCTGTGGTTTGGGGAGGGGAGCCTACAGCATCATTGTGTACTGGCTTACTGAGAGAAAAAAGAGCAAGATTTAAAAGAAAGCTCTGAAAGGGAACAGTAGTTCTAGTGTCCTGAAGTGGATGGGCTGCTTCTTCCTAGAGACTGATAAAACTGCTGCTTTATTGTAATGACAGGATAAAGATTTATCATTTAAAGTGAGAGGTACCACTTAGTTAAATGGCAGGAAAAGCACAAAACCCTCTAAATATGGACAGTTTTTTAAAAAAGGAGTTGGAGGTGCTCCAACCGCAAGATATGCACAGAGGACAAATGGTAGTGGTACAGGTATCTGTTTACAAAATAGTTGTTGAACATACCCCATAGATCTGTGCTTTAGTTTCATTTTATGTCTTTTAACACACACAACTATCAAGAACGTTGCTTGGTTACAGAATCAAACACACAGTGATAGCTGTGTTCTTTTCAGTATATAGACCCTTAGGGTTGCCAGGTCTGGGTTGGAAAATACCTGGAGACTTTGGGGGTGGATTCAGGAGGGGAGGGTTGGGAAGGGGAGGGACCTCAGCATGGCACAATGCCACAGAGTCCACCCTTCAAAGCAGCCATTTTCTCCAGGGGAGATGATCTCTGTCAGCTGGGGATCAGTTGTAAAAGCAGGAGTTCCCCAGGCCCCATCTGGAGGTTGGCAACCCTATAGACCCTTTTCAAATTGCCTTTGTATTCCATTTTAGTAACTGGTTGCTAATGGATTTTTTCCTGTCATTTCAGACTGACCTGTTTTAGTAACCAGTTGCTAGTAGAATTTATTTAACTGTTCATACAAACCTGTTTGTATTGGGTTAGCAAAACATGGTTGAGCCGCTTTTGAGGGAAATTGCTTTTTCCTGTTTTTAACCCATTTGTTTTGCTTCTGAATCATTGTGGTATGCTGTTAAAAATGTGCATAGTGCTTCCTACAATGCTGCTTTTCCCCACCTTTTTTGTTGTGTGATCTTCTTCAGACATTTTAAAAAACGTTCTAATGCAAGCACTATAGCACTAAACTGCTATAGCACTGAACTGCTAATAGTGGTTCAGCGCAATAGTGTTCACATTAGAATGCTTTCAAAAAGTCTGAGAAAGATGGTGTGGTGAAAAGGGGGGGGAAGCAGCACTGTTTGAAATGATCATAGTGCTTCAGAGATGGCTCATAAATGGGAGGAAATTCACTGTATATCCAGGGCTCTTTTTGTAGCAAGAACTCTTTTACATATTAGGCAACAAACCCCTAATGTAGCCAGTCCTCCAAGAGCTTACAGTAGCCCCTGTAAGAAGAGGAGGATGTGCTGCATTAGGGGTGTGTCGCCTAATATGTGAAGGAGATCCAGTTAAGTATGAGACTTCAGGCAGCTCTTAAGTGATTCAACTTTATTTGAACATGATAGAAACCAACACAAAAACAGGAGAACAACAGGCTCTCTTTTAAACTTACTGGGCTAGGATAACCATGCCCCCTGGTGGGTTAAGAACCAAACAATACTCTTGCATAAAGGCCAATAGTAATTGTTCCCTCCGAAACCTTTCTTAAGCTCTGATTGGTCTATTACACAGAATAGCCAATCAGAACATTTCATGTACGAAACCTTAGCTCCTATGGAGTTAAGACTCAAGCTAGACCTTCAGTATGTATGTACAATACATAACAGTTCCTCCTACAAAGACAGCCCTGCCCCCACCCCTGTATCTCTTTAATCAAAACTGGGCCAACAGCAAATAACATCTGGTTTAGAACGGTAACGTGAAAAGGGCCATCTGGATTTCCTCACAAGCATCCCTCTTTAATATTGCTGAATAAAGGTTTATTTCCTCCCTTATATTCATAAAGCTGATATTTATAGATTATTTTAACCAATCTAGATTCTCACTGATAGTGGCGACTTCTCATCTGTTGTACAGTTAGGACCTTTCTGGACCTTTATCATTTCCACTAAAGAAGAAGAATTCACTTGGAGTCTCAGAGTGGCTTATAATCACTTTCCCTTCCTCTCCCCACAACAGGCACCCTGTGAGGTAGTTGGGGCTGAGAGAGCTCTGAGAAAACTGCTCTTGAGAGAACAGCTCTGAGAGAACTGTGACTGACCGAAGGTCACCCAGCTGGTTTCATGTGAAGGAGCAGGGAATCAAACCCGGTTCTCCAGATTAGAGTCCACTGCTCTTAACCACTGCACCTGGCTATCATACCTTTGAGGAGAAATAATAATGATAGAATACTTGCCACTTGTAATTTTTCCCAGTTTAAACACAAACATAAAGGAAATGCTAGGTGATATATTTATTTTGGTCTAGTAGGTAAGTATGTCTTTTTTGCATTGGGATACTATCCATGTATAAGTTGTGACTAAATTCCTATGGGTGAAAACAGGCATGTTGGAAACTCGTCCCTTTTCTGTTTCCTTTTTGGTTCCACAACTTGTTGTCTAGTTTACATGAAACTAGTAATAGTGATGACTATTGTGTGTGTTAAGTACTGTTAAGTCACTTTCAACTTATGGTGACCCTATGAATTAATGACCTCTACAATGTCCTATGTTAATAGCTTTGCTCAGGTTTTACAAATTGATGATTGTGGCTTCCTTTATTGAGTCATAACCAATAATCATTTAAGAACAATTATAAACTATCTATCTGCACAGTGCATTTAGATCAGCCAGTGTCCTTATCTCAGATCTCAAACTTCTGAACTAATTTGTCACCTCAAAGCACTGTGAAATGGAATTAGTTTGATCTCAGTAATCTTGATGCTCAGTCTGGGAGATTATCTGCCTTGCAGGGTGACACTTTATACAGCCTGAAAAAGACTAAAGCCATCCACAATTCTTTTTCTTCCCCTGAGATATATATCTAGTACTCAAAGGACCCTCTTCATTCAAATAGATGTACATAATGCAACATTCTGAGACCGCTGTGTAGGTATGGAAAAAGTGGCCAAAAAAGTGACACAAGTCATAGACACAATTCCTCATTGGTACTAGAAATACTTGCTCTCTGAGTTATTGGGGTGCCAGGTAACAAACTTTTGCTGCTGTCAATGAGTTCTGAGGTTGCCTAAGAATAATAACCTGCCATAAAAATCAGTGTCACATGTTGTGTTTGACTCCAAGAATAAAGATTCAGATGGGTAGCTGTGTTGGTCTGAAGCAGGAGAACAAAGCAGCAGTAAATTAGCAAATGGTAACCATATAAACTAAGCTTGTTATGCCTATTTGGTCCTTGAGTCTCTTAAACATCTTCATTATGCTGTATGCTAATTTACTGCTCATCCGCTACCTGTATATATGGACTGGTCATTTCCATTTCATTGTATCTGAAGAAGTGTGCGTGCACACGGAAGCTTATATCTTGAATAAAACTCTGTTGATCTTAAAGGTGCCACTGTGCTCAAACTTTGTTTCAAGAATAAAGATACACGGCACAGATTTTTTGTGTGTGTGTGTGCATTCATTGTGGCTATACATTATACGGTTCCAGCTCTGTTTTTATGCAGTCAAGTTGCAACCGATTTATGGCTACCCCATAGTGTTCTTAAGGCAAGAGACATTCAGAGATGGTTTGCTATTGCCTGCCTCTGTGCAGAGACCCTGGACTTCTTTGGTGGTTGGCCCTGCTTAGTTTCTGAGAGCTGATGAGATCGGGCTAGCCTGGGCTATCCAGGTCAGGGTGAGTTAATACAATTTTCACAAGTGTAAGAGGGTGCATGATTGCGGCCTCCCTTTTGGAAGATAGACACCTCTAAGCCCATTAACTAATTAAAGGCAACATAGTTTAAACACAGGATTAAAATGTACTTCACATAGGTTAGAGCTTTTGGTCAGAAGCCAGTCCAAAAGATAAGGATTTGAAGATTGCAGTAATCCTGGAGAATGATCAGTGTCACAGCCAGTGCACACACAATTTGACATACTTTCGTGTATTTTAACATGCAAAGCACTGTTGATATTGAATGTGCACCTGCACTAGATTTGCAAATTTGAATTAAAAATGGGATATGAACGTTTTAAGTAAAACTAGATGTGTCTCACTAGCATGGATCATGTATAAAGCACACACGGTTATTTGCTATATTTGCTTTCATCTACAAATGAGCAAGTATAGTTCCTAAAAACTGAAGAGGCTTCCTAGAAAGTGCTAGCTCAAGGTAACTTGGTCAAAGATTTGCATACCTAAGTAGCTGTGGCATGTTAAAAAGCTGCCTGTATTACAGCTGCATCCCCTGATTGACACACTAATACCCTCAAAGTAGTAATCCCGCTGTTTTTACCATGTTTTGTTTTTGTCAGCGGTATATCAGCCGTGTTTTCTTCAGTGGGCCCAAGCGTGGAGCTGGTAAAAGCTTCATGTTGCTGTAACTCCCTTTGAATTATTTCAAAGGCCAAAGTGGCAGCTGCCTTATTCCTCACACGGACAGCTAGGGTGGCCTCATTTTGTGCAACCTAATAATTTGTTTCCAGCAAAATGGTACATGTCATTATTTAGTTCAGCCACCATCTCTTTTATCTGCCAATTATTGCAAATAATGAAGTGCTAAATGTTTTAATGGCACTTTATAGCCCTTTTAAGATTGAGCACTGCATATAGCTACAATGGAAGCATCATATATATTTTTAACATCACCATTGTTTTGAGGTATTTATAGCAAAAACACAGAAGCTGGCCATGAGTCCACTCTTCTGTGTTTCTTAGACTATACAAAGACATTGCCTGAAGGTGAAGGTGAATATTCTTTTTCTGGGATGTCAGACTCATTTGTTATAAGGGCAAGATCTTACATAAATGAGACTTTGTCAGGCTGGGCCATGTTTGTCATAAAATGTAATACCAGGTAGCAGAAATAAAAAAACACAAACACAGTTAAAGATGCAGTGCAGCACTGGGCTGATGCTCCTGTACTGCCTGAAATGGGGAGCAAACACTTTCCCCAGCCTGCTTTCATGGTCAATACTCTGAGCCTAGGACTTAGGGGAAAACATGAAATGGCTGGGCATCCCAAGCTCCCTCCCCCCATCTAATCAGAGTGACAGTGGCTCTCCTGGATCTCAGGTTGAAGTATTTCTCATAATAAGCCACAGCCTGGTCCTTTTAACTGAAGATTGCAGAGTTAGACCCACCTGGCTCCTTAGCTCAATGAGTGCAAGAGAAGAGTCTCCACTTGGAAGCACAACATTTGCCACCAAGCCCCCTCCTCCTCCAGCAAATGAACAACTCTAACAGACCCACATGGACACTGGAGAAGCCTGTGAAGACAAGGGAAGTCAGTAGCCCTGCCCTCTGCTCTCTGCGCTCAGAGGCAGCTCAGAAGGGTGAGGACAGGCAAGGGCACAGAGGGGGTAGAGAAGAGACCTGCAGGCTGGATTAAAGCCCTGAGTGGGCTGTATGGGCTGTATGTTTGACATCCATGGTCTTTTTCTTTTGTTTCTTGCATGTATGGACCACTTAAAGTCATTCAGGCATTGGTAAATGGACCTTGTTCTTCTTAGAAGCACTTGATATCGATGGTGTTTAGGTTTCAATGATACCAATGTGCTTTGATTAGAAACAAAATACCTCTAAGAACAGGTAGGCTTAGGAGAATGACTCATTGATGCTGAATTTTCAATCACCACTTCATAATATTAATGTGTTGAATTGATGTAATTAGTACCAAATAACACTCACAGGAAAACCACACGGTACACTTTTGAAAGATGTAAACTAGGTAGGATCAAATGAATGAAAGCTCCCTCAATTAAAAAAGCAACAACAAAAGCTTTGTGCATAGAACACAAAACCCCAGCATGTCAAGGACAAAGCTAGATTAGAAAATTTGTCCTTGACCTGATAACCATTTTTTGTATTCTTTGATGCAGCTAAGTAGCTGTTTATGTAATTTTTCACCTACATCCAAAAGTGATGCATCCAGGGAGGGTTGTACTGCATCTTGAGTGCATAGATTGGTCCTTAATAGGGATGGGCATGACCCCACAAATGATCCCTGGTTTGAGCTTGAACCAGGTCCACTTGTGATTTGTGTACCAGCAGTTCGGGAGAACTGTCTCCCACAATCCGCCCATGAACCTCCATGAAGGTTTGTGGGAAGGTTTGTGTGGGCTCTGATGGCATTTAAATACCTTTGGAGCTTACTTCCAGGTCAGGCTGCACACAAAAAAAATCAGGTATATATTGAACTTGAAAAATATCAGTGTTTCCCAATATTTTTAAATCCCAATATTGGTATGGTATTGGGATTTGGGAAATATTCATGATTGCTGGATTTTTTTCAGCTCCATTATACCCTATGGGGACCATTATAGTCAATGGTCCCCATAGGGTATAATGAAGACTCGATCCAGGGGTATCTGAGGATCAGGAGTGGTGGTGCTGTTTTTGAGGTAGAGGCACCAAATTTTCAGCACAGATGCTGATGCCTCTCCTGAAAACCTCCCAAGTTTCAAAAAGATCGGACCCAGGTGTTCAATCCTATGTACCCCAGAAGAAGGTGCCCCCATCCTCCATTGTTTCCAATGGAGAAAAAAAGGCATTTAAAGGGATATGGTCCCTTTAAATGCCTTCTCCAAGCTGCAGTGTGACTCTGTGCTGTGGTGACTGAACGCTGAAGGTATTTAAAGGAACTGAGAGCCTTTTAAATGCCCTGTAACTGTGGCTATCTGGTGGCCATTTTTAGATAGCCAAATCACTACTCCCCTCACTGAGAAAATACCTGATAAATACCCAATAAGGTATTTATTGGGGGGGGGGGTTGGCTCTGTTATGTATTAGCTGTAGAAGATGGCCGCTATGGAGGTGGGCTTACCATGTGGTCTGACAAACCTCAGACCTTCGTTCCTAAGACAATAGCTACTTTGGATCTGAAGGTGCACCTATGGGCTCGCCCGAATCCAAAAGTAGACCTATTGTAGTATAGACTTGTAAATAAGGCCAATCACGGATGATGAGTGTGTGTGTGGGTGTGGTGTGGGGCACGCATATAAGCCAGTCACTGCCCGGCCAGTTTATCTTTTGTTCCTGATGTAATCCAATAAACAAGAGCTGATTCACTATGCTGAGTCTCTGGCCTCAGTACTTTTCAGGCTCAATTTATACTGAGCACACATCCCTAGCTCTTCCTTTCGTCCCACACATTCTCCAGCAGTGATTAATCCCTCCCCTCCATGAATACATGCAAGAGAACTGTTTCTTGAACCTTCATTTCCAAAAGAAAGTTCCTGCAGCAAAATCCCTAGGAATTGTAGTTTGCCAGGACATCTGGGACTCTGAGATCTACCATGGCAACATAGAATTGATCAGATGTTGTACTTATTCTGATAAGTTGGTTACACAGGGATATTTTTCATATTGTGACCAAAAATCATTATTGTGTGATAGAACAAAGGAAGAAACCCTAGTTGTCTGAATCCATTCTTAAGGAAAACAAAATATTTGTCTTTGACTTTGTAGTTGTGTCTTAAAAGTTGATTAGTAAAGGTAAAGGTTCCCTTGCTCGAAAGCCAGTCGAATCCGACTCTAGGGTTGCGGTGCTCATCTCCGTTTCAAAGCCGAAGAGCCAGCGCTGTCCAAAGACGTTTCTGTGGTCATGTGGCCGGCATGACTAAACACCAAGGCGCACAGAACGCTGTTACCTTCCCACCGAAGTGGTACCTATTTATCTACTTGCAATTTCTTGCTTTCGAACTGCTAGGTTGGCAGGAGCTGGAACTAGAGACGGGAGCTCACTCCATCATGCGGCACTCTCGGGTCTCGAACTGCTGAACTACTGACCTTCCACAGCCTGCAGTTCAGCGTCTTAACCACTTGAGCCACCGCAGCTCCCAAAAGTTGATTAGTAGAGTGTAAATTCTTTCACAGGAGCTGCGGTGGCTCAAGTGGTTAAGACGCTGAACTGCAGGCTGTGGAAGGTCAGTAGTTCAGCAGTTCGAGACCCGAGAGTGCCGCATGACAGGTTGAGCTCCTGTCTCTAGTTCCAGCTCCTGCCAACCTAGCAGTTCGAAAGCAAGAAATTGCAAGTAGATAAATAGGTACCACTTCAGTGGGAAGGTAACAGCGTTCCGTGCGCCTTGGTGTTTAGTCATGCCGGCCACATGACCACGGAAATGTCTTTGGACAGCGCTGGCTCTTCGGCTTTGAAACGGAGATGAGCACCGCAACCCTAGAGTTGGATTCGACTGGCTTTCGAGCAAGGGAACCTTTACCTTTACTAAATTCTTTCACATTAAAGTTTTTGTGCTTAAAGGAGATGCTTGAATTTTGGTTTTAAAAGGTGTTTTGTTCCTAAGGGACTTTGGCATTTTATTAATATTTTTCCTACTTCAGTATTTTTATTAACATTACAAATTCCAATGGAAATAAGAGCCAGAAAGATTTATAGGAAGCAGCAGAAATCTTTAATATATTTTAATTAATTCTTACTTTAGTAAAGTACTTACACATAATTGGCAAGTTAAATTTCAAACCTTTTTGATGTAGCTTTCTCTTCATGATAGCTTTGAATGAATCTAGTAAGACAACATAAATCAGTTCTGTATGGCATTATACTTTGCTGAGGTCCCTCCCCTCCCCAAACCCTCCCCTGTCCAGCTTGCATGCCAGATCTCCAAGAATTACCAGACACAGAGTTGGCTTTAGACCACAACAAGGAAGATGTCATCCGAGAGCAACTTATTTTTCTTTTTGCTCATGATTTCATTAAATTGAGCTTTTTTGCTGAAGTCATAAAGACAGTTAATATGAAATTAAGTTCCAGTGTAATCATCTGAATATTCAACTACCGTATTTTTCGCTCCATAAGATGCACTTTTCCACCCCAAAAAAGTGGCGGGAAAAGTGTGTTCGTCTTATGGAGCGAACACTGCAAAAGTTGGGGGGTGGGTGGAGCGCCGGCTTTCCTGGGCATGCCGCAGCTGCGGCGCACCCAGGAAAGCCAGGGAAGGGGCGGGCATTCTAACTCCCGCCCCTTCCCTCCAAGCCCCAGTGCCGGCTTTCCTGAGCGCGCCGCATGAGCAGCACACCCAGAAAAGCCAGGGAAGGGGCAGGCATTCTAACTCCCGCCCATTCCCTCTGAGCCCCAGTGCCGGCTTTCCTGAGCGCACTGCACGAGCAGTGCGCCCAGGAAAGCCAGGGAAGGGGCAGGCATTCTAACTCCTGCCCCTTCCCTCCCAAATGATGTGCGTCTTATGGTCAGGTGCGTCTTATGGCGCGAAAAATACGGTATATGTTTATGACTGCTGGCTAAATAAAAATGTACTTTTTATTGTATATGCTAAATTACGTGTCAAAAATAAAGAAGCTCCTTCTCCTTGCTAATAGTCATAGTAAAACATCCTGAAGATGTTTTTACTCTCTTAGGTATGCTTTGCAGTAGATAAAAACAATTTTTTTTCTTAATGCCAAAAGAAGGGGGGGAAATGGCATGAAAGGTCATTGCTCTACAATCATTAATCTTTGTCCATTGCTCTGGTTATCTCAAAGCCAATATAACTGTCACTTTTGTTACTGTAGACAATATGTATGTACAATTTCTGATTTTCTATTAACAGATGACATTTCTACATGCAATCCAAAAGCAAATTTAATATTGACTCAGGGTTGTTGTTGCTGTTTCTCCTTGTAGATACCCACTTCTATTTTCTCTCTCTTTAGTTATTTGCTTCAGTCACTGAAGGAAGTTTTGCTGTGTGGCTTAGTTATATATAATCTTTATTCAGTTAGACTCATGTTTTTATAACCAACATGGGTGAGACCAACAGTTGTCTGGGGGCTGTGTCTTCTGTTGTCAGATTATAACAGTTTTATGTAAGTAAAGACCTGAGTAGGTTTTGAAACTTCGACCTTAAGGTGAGAGGCTTTGTATTCCCTTACAAACTTCACAGCTCTCTATTCCTCATTCAAGGCTTTTTCTTTTCTATAAGAAGTTATTATTGTGACTAACATCAGAAAAATAGTGGCAGAATAAATATTCTGAAGAAAATGTCACATGTTTTAATAGAAACAAAATATAAATTATTAAACGTGTAACCATTTCCAACGTATTAATTTATTGGATTTGAAATAGCTATTTTATTTCAGCTAGAAGAAATGTTTGTGCAAAGATGGGTTGCTGAGGCGATTTTACCTCATTAGCTGGGAATTTACTGTAAGGATGGTAGATACAGCTTACTCTAAAACCCATGCACATCTGTCTTGTTAGTTCTGAGCATTTACTCCATCCTTTACTCCATGAGAAGTATATCAGCGTGTCTGCTAAGATGGTGACACAGAATTAAAGATTATGCCCGAACTGCTGCAAGGTTACATAATATACATTTTTGAACAGAGCACACTATCATAAAATGCAGATTTTTGTTCAATCTGTTCTGTGATTTTAAGAATGCATAGGGCATTCAGTAATTTTAAATATTGTGTATTTCCTAAAACTTATTAGATTCATGCACATTGTTGTAACTGATCTTGTGCTGATCATGAACCGTAATAATAAATTTGATTTGATTTGAAACTAGATCAGATTTGGGTGGTTATTGCTGAAAAATAAAGTATTTTTGCAGTAAGAAAGATATTGTAGTATTCTGTCTCATACTATTGCATTACAGCACTATTGTGCAACAGGTGTATGCAGGGCTTTTTTTTGTAGAAAAAGCCCAGCAAGAACTCATTAGCATAATAGGCCACACCCAACAGCAGAAACTCATTAGCATATTAGGCCACATCCGTGACAGCACAGCTCATTAGCATATTAAGCCACAACCCCATGTTACCAGAAGTGTGGTCATCCAGCCGCACCCACCTTTTGCTTCTTATTCTGTTTACCTTGTTTGTTGTCAAAACCCAGGGCTTTTTTGGTAGCAGGAACTCCACCTCTAATGTAGGCAATCCTAATGAGTTTCTGCTGTTGGGTGTGGCCTATTATGTTAATGAGTTCCTGCTGGGTGTGGCCAACTGGGGAGACAGCCGGAACTCTGTTCCTGTGCGTTCCTGCCCAAAAATAGCCCTGGGTGTATGTATGTTAAAAATAGTCACCAGTATGGAGGTTTATCCTTAACCCCTTCCTAAGAGCTAGCTTTGTGTAGTGGCTGGAAATAGGTGCCAGGTCCCTTTTGCCTGCCAACGGGGGAGATGGTGGACATTCCGGGAGTGGGAATTGACATTGCCATTCATTCCTCCCCAAAACAGTGACATCACATGCAATGTGCCTGTGTCACCTGGAAGTGACTTTATCAAGTTGGCAATGTCAGATACATTTCTCTGGATTTTGGGCAAAATGCAGGGTTGTTGTTGTAGAGTTTGGCCCCAAATCTAGAAAGCATCACCCCCCAAAGTGCCGATGTTACTAATGAGTGATGCAGGCATGTTGGTGCAACATCGCTATTGGGGGGGGATTCCCTCCCACAAAATTGGGGGATCCCCCTCCCCACTGGGCAAATGGCAACCCTAGTTGGAAATACTGGACAGGGATCTGAGAGACTCAGGGTTGGATCTCCACTCTGCCCTGAAGCTTACTGGATGATCTGGAACCTATCACACACTTTCAGTGTAAGCTGCCTCATGGGAAAAAAAACAGTGGACGGGAGACTGAAGTATGCAACCTTTAGAAACTTGGATGAAGGGCAGGATGAAGGGTGAATGGCATAGACAGACCAGTCACAGTGTCTGCCTAAGCAGCTGACCCTGTAGTTACACCAGTTGAATTGCAGTCACCTACAACTCTGTTCCATACCTTCACTTCATAGGCAGTGTTCTTCAGATATTCCAGCTATGTGAATAAGTCATCAAGACGGCTCTCCTGGGTGCCTTCCTGTTCTGTCTCTAATCATTATGTTGTTGTTTTCTATGTCCACACTAGTTCTTCTGCTTAAATTGTCTTGAAATAGAGAAAAATGCAGCCAAACGAAATTAAAAAACTAAAATTGGCAAGGTAAAAATCCTGCCAGAACAACAACCAAACAGATGGGCTCAAGTTTTCCAGTCTTGTTTCTTTTGTGAAGACCCCATTTGTAGGTATGTTGTTGTTGTTCAGTCGCACAGTCGAGTCCGACTCTTCGCGACCCCATGGACCAGATTACGCCAGGCCCTCCTGTCTTCCGCTGTCTGCTGAAGTTTGCTCAATTTCATGTTCGTTGCATCGATGACACTGTCTAACCATCTCATCCTTTGCCGTCCCCTTCTTCTTTGACTTTCAATCTTTCCCAGCATCAGGGTCTTCTCCAGTGAATGCTCCCTTCTCATTTGGTGGACAAAGTATTTGAGCTTCAGCTTCAGGATCTGGCCATCCAAGGAACAATCAGGGTTGATTTCTTTTAGGATTGACTGATTTGATCTCCTGGCAGTCCAAGGGACTCTCAAGAGTCTTCTCCAGCACCATAGTTCAAAAGAATCTATTCTTCGGCGCTCGGCCTTCGTTATAGTCCAACTCTCGCAGCCATACATTACTACGGGGAATACCATTGCTTTGACCATGCGGACTTTTGTTGGCAAGGTGATGTCTCTGCTTTTTATCATACAGTTTAGGTTTGCCATCGCTTTCCTCCCAAGGAGCAGGCGTCTTTTAATTTCATGGCTGCAGTCACCATCTGCAGTGATCTGGGATCCTAGGAACGTGAAGTCTGTCACTACTTCTACGACTTCCCCTTCTATTTGCCAAGGAGTGATGGGCCCAGATGCCATGATCTTAGTTTTTTTGATGTTGAGCTTCAAGCCCACTTTTGCGCTCTCCTCTTTCACCCTGAGCAAGAGGCTCTTTAGGTCCTCTTCACTTTCTGCCATCAGAGTGGTATCATCTGCATATCTGAGGTTATTGATCTTTTCCCCAGCAATCTTAACTCCAGCTTGTGATTCATCCAGGCCAGCATTTCGTATGATGTACTCTGCATATAAATTAAATAAGCAAGGTGACAATATACATCCTTGTCGTACTCCTTTTCCTATGCTAAACCAATCAGTTGTTCCATATCCAGTTCTAACTGTTGCTTCTTGACCCTTATACAGGTTTCTCAGGAGACATGTGAGGTGGTCTGGTACTCCCATCTCTTTAAGAACCTGCCATAATTTATTGTGATCCACACAATCAAAGGCTTTAGCATAGTCAATGAAGCAGAAGTAGATGTTTTTCTGGTACTCTCTTGCTTTCTCCATAATCCAGCGAATGTTGGCAATTTGACCTCTCGTTCCTCTGCCTCTTCGAAACCCAGCTTGTACTTCTGGCAATTCTCTGTCCACGTACTGTTGAAGCCTAGCTTGTAGGATTTTGAGCATGACCTTGCTAGCGTGTGAAATGAGTGCAATTGTGCGATAGTTTGAACATTCCTTGACATTGCCCTTCTTTGGGATTGGAATGTAAACTGACCTTTTCCAATCCTCTGGCCACTGTTGTGTTTTCCAAATTTGTTGGCAAATTGGGTGCAGCACTTTAACAGCATCTTCTTTTAAGACTTTGAATAACTCAGCTGGGATACCATCACCTCCACTAGCTTTGTTGTTAGTAATGCTTTCTAAGGCCCATTTAACTTCGCTTTCCAGGATGTCTGGCTCGAGGTCAGTGATTATACCATCGTGGTTGTCAAGGACATCGAGGTCCTTCTTGTATAGTTCTTCTGTGTATTCTTGCCATCTTTTCCTAATCTCTTCTGCTTCTGTTAGGTCCCTACCGTTTTTGTCCTTTATCATGGCCAGCTTTGCATGGAACGTTCCCTTGATTTCTGCAATTTTCTTGAACAGATCTCTAGTCCTTCCCAATCTATTGTTTTCCTCTACTACTTTGCATTGTTCATTCAGGAAAGCCTCCTTATCTCTCCTTGCTGTTCTCTGGAAATCTGCATTCAGTTGGGCAAATCTTTCCTTTTCACCGTTGCCTTTAGCTTTCCTTCTTTCCTCTGCTATGTGTAAAGCCTCATCAGACAGCCACTTTGCTTTCTTGCATTTCTTTTTCTTTGGGATGGCGGTGATTGCTGCCTCCTTTACAATGTCACGGACCTCTGTCCATAGTTCTTCAGGCACTCTGTCTATCAAATCTAGTCCCTTAAACCTATTCTTCACCTCTACTGTATATTCATCGGGGATGCAATCTAGGTCAAATCTGAATGGCCTTGTGGTTTTCCCAACTTTCTTCAATTTAAGTCTGAATTTTGCAATGAGTAGCTCATGATCTGAGCCACAGTCAGCTCCAGGTCTTGTTTTTACTGACTGGATAGAGCTTCTCCATCTTTGACTGCAAATTATATAGTCAATCTGATTTCGGTGTTGCCCATCTGGTGATGTCCATGTGTAGAGACGCCTCTTAGGTTGTTGGAAAAGGGTGTTCGCTATGACCAGCGTGTTCTCTTGACAAAACTCTGTTAGCCTTTGCCCTGCTTCATTTTGTTCTCCAAGGCCAAACTTGTCTGTTATTCCGGTTACCTTTTGATTTCCTACTTTAGCATTCCAGTCCCCTATGATGAGGAGGACATCATTTTTTGGTATTAGTTCTATGAACTGTTGTAGGTCTTCATAGAACTGGTCCATTTCAGCCTCTTCTGCAGCAGTGGTTGGGGCATAGACTTGGATTACTGTGATATTGAATGGTTTGCCTTGGATTCGGACAGAGATCATTCTGTCATTTTTGAGATTGTATCCCAGTACTGCCTTTCTCACTCTCTTGTTGACTATAAAGGCCACACCATTTTTTCTATGGGATTCCTGGCCACAGTAGTAGATATAATGGTCTTCTGAGTTAAATTCGCCCATTCCTGTCCACTTTAGTTCACTAATTCCCAAGATGTCGATGTTCATTCTTGCCATCTCATTTTTGACCACGTCAAGCTTACCTTGATTCATAGACCTTACATTCCAGGTTCCTATGCAGTATTGTTCTTTGCAGCATCGAACTTTCCTTTCACCGTCAGACACATCCACAACTGAGCGTCCTTTCGGCTTTGGCCCAGCCGCTTCACTCTTTCTGGGGTTACTCGTACTTGCCCTCTGCTCTTCCTCAGTAGCATATTGGACACCTTCCGACCTGAGGGGCTCATCTTCCGGCGTCATATCTTTTAGCCTTTTGTAACTGTCCATGGGGTTTTCTTGGCAAAGATACTGGAGTGGGTTGCCATTTCCTTCTCCAGGGGGATCACGCTTGGTCTGAGTTCTCTGCTGTGGCCTGTCCGTCCTGGGTGGCCCTCCACGGCATAGCCCACAGCCTCATCGAACCACGCAAGCCCCCTCGCCACGACAAGGCAGTGATCCATGAGGGAGATTTATAGGTATATACCTCATTATATTCTGAGATTATTTTCTGATTGTGATCTTCAGCATCTTTTTCTAGTTTTCAGCAACTTTCTCTGGTTGCTTCAGAAAGCCTTTAAAGGGGAGCTTCTGAATTTCCCTATTGGGTTGGATCCAACCAGCATTTCCACTAAGGAAAAAGGGAGGAAGTGGTTACCTTTGATCACCAAAAATGCTGTGGTGGGAACCACAGACAAAACCATATGGGACACAGGTGTGAACAAAACCATATGGTTTTGTCTGTGGTTCCCAAGGAGGGGATCTGTGGTTCCCAAGGAGGGGATCTGGCCATGATTTGGTAAAAATGCTGGCTGGTTCCAATCCATTCATTAAAAACAAAGCAAGTTTTCTGTGGTGTGTTAGAAAAACAACAAAAGGGTTCAAGAAGCAGGAGAAGCAGGTAAAAGTTGGACTGAGCAAAATTGCATCAGATGAAATCTGAGTATAGAAGTGAAAACTGATTTTTCCTGTTCTAAGTATGATGAGGTAAGAAGAAAAATAATTTTTAATTTCCACAACTGAAAGAAACCCAATTTTAACATTAGATCAGGGGTGCCCAAACTTTTTGACCCAGCAGGCCAATTCTGAGACGAGAATATTGAGACAGGCTAGTGGGCGCAGCCACAAAATGGCTGCTCCAGAAGGCAGAGGTAACCATGCAGTGTCAGGGAGTGAGGTCATGCATAACTCTAATAGTAACTCTTCAATTTTTAGACAGAAGCTTTGTTTAATGGGATGACTTTTAAAATGAATATATTATTTAAAAGTATTATCTCTTATACACAGCGTACTTTCAATTATACAGTGAAAATCCCTGTGCTGTAGTGGTAGCTGCTGCTGAAGCCACTTGTTAAAATCTTGCACAGCCAATCAGTGATCAATCAGGCATGCTGGGCAAAAGCCCCACCTGGCCCCACCCACTTTCTCAAAACACTTGGGGGGATCTGGAAAGGTATCCGTGGGCACCATGGTGTCCATGGGCACCATGTTGGGGAACCCTTCATTAGATTTAAGCATATGCAA
This sequence comes from Gekko gecko, assembly GCA_029375565.1. Taxonomy (NCBI): domain Eukaryota; kingdom Metazoa; phylum Chordata; class Lepidosauria; order Squamata; family Gekkonidae; genus Gekko; species Gekko gecko. The sequence continues at coordinate 82,358,813 of JAPDNY010000010.1, read as the reverse complement.
TAACTGATCTCAACCCACAGTCAGGGCCAATTCTTTGCAACATGTTGGATCAGCAGATATTATTATTACTGTCCAGCATCCCTCCATCATTACAAGTTAGCCCTAAATAGCTGGAATTTTTTGCCAGCTCAATAGAAAGGAATAAGAGAAAGTTCTTTGTTATTGCTTAATGACTGTAGGATTCAGCCAGTTCTAAGCCATTCTGGAACATGGTGCCAGATACAAAACAAGGAACTAGTGTCTATATCAGACATTTGGTCATATCACTAGAGGATGAAAAGTGCCTACTTTGTGTCAGTGTATAAAAACACTTTCAGACTCTGAGCTTATAAATATGACAAATGATGCCACTATTTTAAGTTTTTATAATGGATTCCTTCCCATGATTGGCATTAACATCATTAATGCTTCAGTTATAATAAAAAAGTTTAAATGGTATGAGTTTTGTGGGGAAAAACGTTCAGTGTGAAAAATGAAATTTTTGTCTGAGTTATTAGTTATTATAGGAAACAGGAAAAAACCATGCTATAGAGAATTTTTGAAGTGAAATCATCACCAAAGGAAATGCTAGTATGAGTGCTGGCATATGAGGAAAATTTATCAAAAAACATTCACACATATTATGGTGGTCTGGTTATTAACAAGAGGTATCCTTCTTGTTGTTGAATGTCAGAAAGTTTTCCAAGAAATATATTTATGCACAAATAGACAGCATTGGCTTCCTGTAGGACTTTATAAGGCAATTAAAAAAGACAAAGTGAAAGATTAAATCTAATCTTTTCTTAGCTCTCAGAAAACGTTCTTTTTCCCCTCCAGTAGTAAAACAGTGGCTTGAATCTAGCAGTGTGCAAATGGAATCATGGATTGATTTAGGTGCAGTTCTACTTGCTAAAGGTCTTGGGCAACACCTAGGGCTTTCTTTCCTATATATTGTAATGCCCAGAAACCAGTTGCATATTTGGTTGTGCAAGTGGAAACACAAGCAGGGATACAATGTTTGATTTAGTACAAGGGCTGTTGTGATCTTTTTATTGCACTTCTGGTTACGCAAGAGCTCTGGAGTAAGTGGAAATTTTGTGCTGGATCCAACCCAATATTTTCTCATCCTCCATCATCCCTAGCCTTGCCATTCCCTCAGGGGGAGCGGGGGTTTGCCCATTTTTAGGGCCCCCACTCTGCCGGAACCACACCCCAAAGTTCTGGGATCATGCCAACGTGCTGGGCATGATGGCATCACTCAGAGGTGATGTCATCATACCAGGCACATCGCTGGGGACGCTCTAACATGGCCAAAAAAACTCTATGGTACTGTAGTGTTTCTGGCCAAATGCTAGAGCATCTCCCTGGTGATGTGCCTAGCCTTGTCCACCCCTCTGGCAAAAAGGAGGGACCTTGCAATCCTAATCCCCCCTAAAACATAATTAGAAGTGCTTTATTAAATAGTATCACATATGGCCTAGGATTCTGGATCTCTAACCCACATGAAAACAGTTTATATTCTTCAAGACTGAAACCTTCCATAACTGTATCTTTCAAATTAATATGCTTTTCAGATTTTTTAAAGAAGTTATACAAATTAGAGGAAGACCATATTCACTCATCTTAGTGTTTTTATTGGGAGCAGGGGAGATTGGCAGAACCCAGGATGGAAAACAGGAGTGAGTCCCAGAAAGGTACTGTCATACTCACACTTAATAATTCAGTGGATGAAGAGGAAGTGCAATAATTTTAATTATTATTGATTATTTTTTGTTTGTTATCTGTTTCATTTCTAGCATGCTTTTCTTCTGAAGGACTCAAAAGGGGTTACATTTAAATATTGCAATTACATATAATGAAACAATAATAATAAAATACCATATAAAAGTTACTGGAAAACACCCCAAGATTCATAAATTCGTTAAAAAGCCCTCTTTAAGAATTTTGCTTTACGACACTTCTTAAAAACCAGTAATATTAAAACCCTCCTAATAGTAACCGACAAACTGTTCCGCAAGGTGGGAAGCATCACTGAAAAAGATCAAGAATGTAACATTCACTATTTGCAGTTCCAGTCAGGATGAAAACAATTGCCTCAGGTGGTGTACACAATGAAATATAATTCTGGGTGCTATCAGTCCTAGCAGCCTGTGGGAGGGAATTACCTGCAATGGGGGCCTTCAGCAGCAACATAATGACACTTCCAGCAATGTGTTGACATCACTCACTATGCACCCAGAAGTAACAGCGATACATCTCTGGGGAATGCTGGATTTGTTCTTGTATTTGGGTAAAACTCAAACCCAGCATCCCACAGCGATGTGCTGATGTCACTTCTGGGTGCACAGCAAGTTATGTCAACAAGTCAGGACATTACAACATGCCCCCCCCCATTTCCCACTATTTCCTCTTCCACCAGCGAGTTGAGCAGCAGTGGGGAAGTACCCACTGGGGATGGGAGTCCCCCCCAGCAGGGGAATGGCAGCCGTATTTCCAACAGCAACAATATTCTGTATGTGATAAGGAAAGAACTATACCACCTCAACACAAACTTTTAATACTGATTTTTATTTTTAACCTAGGAAATTTTTATGGACTATTGACAAATCCATTAGCAGCAGTAACAATGCACAGCCATTATCCACAGTCAATCAGAGATTGTCTACCAAGGCGACCTATGCTGTTTCTGTCCTGTACCCTGGGTGAAAACCAAATTGAAAAGGACAGATATGCAATTCAGGGGAAAAACCTACAAAAAAACTAGAGTTGCTTGGTCACCATTTTCTCACTCACAGCCCCCCACCCAGCTAATTAGACATTGGAAAATGATTTTACCTCATCACTCTTCTCAAGTAATGGTTTTTCATCAGCAGATAAATAACTGCCTATTTCAAAGAACAAGGGAAGACCCCCTGATGCAAACAGCCATTAATAATGAGTAACAAAGGCTCCCTAATGTTCTTTTGCTTGATTTCAATAACCAAGATAGACAGAGGTTCAAAACATGTGGTGATCCTCGGATCACCCAGGATCCTGTCGACATCCATCAGTTAAGTGAGGCAAAGTAATCCATAAATCAGTCATCTAATTAGGATGCAGCATTCCTAGCCTACACCCTTTACCTAGGGTGAAATCAGGCCAGTTTCAATAAATAGCTCTCAAAAAGGAACAGTGTGAAGCAAGCAAAATAGGAAAAATCTCATGGCCAATTTGAGAGAGACCCAAAACATCCTTGCTTGGCCTTGAATTGACCAGCAATTGACCAGTAGTGAGAGGGTTCACCTCAGCAGTGGATGACCACAGAGGCCACCAAGGCTATATAAAGTCTTGGGAAACTAGACTGCTTGCCTAGAAATAGCTCTACCAGCAGAGCTGGCCAGTCAGGTTGGTGCCTTCATTCTGTACTACAGTGTCAGGAATAACAAATCTCATCTAGTTGGGATCCTTCTGTCTCTTATTCTTGTACCCAGACTGGTATTCAATTTGTATTTGTGATCAATGACTGTAAACATACATTAAGGATAATGTTAAAAGTACAGTCACAGAGACCTAATTGTAATGTGGGATGTTTACATATTAAGCTCAGGGCATTCAGTTTGTTTACCATAGGATTAGAATGGCCGTGGTCAAGAGTTAGTTTATGTTCCTTGACAGCACAGACCCAAATGAGTCACAGATGTGTTTGTCCTAAGCCAAAATGAAAGCTTTAGGAATTTACCTCAGATAAGTAAAGCTAACAGTGCATCTTCTCATTGCTGAATGATTATTGTATAAAGTGAACAATAATGAAAAGCAGTTTCATTGCTGTGTATCAGAATTCTGCAGGCCTTTTTAAAAACACAAGTGGGTACAAGCTATTTTAATGTTAAAATATTAGTTTAAAATTATGTATAGAAAACAATAACAGTTTCATAGAGTGCTCCTTGGTTCTTGATTTTTAAGTGAAATTACTTCCTGTTATGTAATGATTGTAGATTAAAAATGATTATAGAACATGAACAGACATGTTAAAAATGAAAATGATTGGACAGATGTTGCACTTGACAACTGAATCATATCTTTGCTATAAATCAGGGTTTTGTTAATAGAATTTATCTCTGACATGACTTTCCATGGTGGTAAATAGAGCATTTATATATTTCTATAAATACTTTCTATGAAGATATCTATCTTTACAGGCTCTTACATTCAAACCAATGAATTTACTGCAGAAATTGTTTGAGACTGGAGGCTCCAAAACTGCAGTCCATGAAATTAGAAGTTGTGTGTGATCTTGTATGTTGTCACAGGTGGAAGGAAATACATATAAAATATAGTATGAGTTTAAAGCAGGCTTTGGTTCTTTGTTGATTATTTTTATTTAAATGTTTGGTGTGTAACAATGAGCCAGTGTGGTGCAGCGGTTAAGAGCAGTGGACTCTAATCTGGAGAACCGGGTTTGATTCCCCACTGCTCCACATGAAGCCATCTGGGTGACCTTGGTCCAGTCACAGTTCTCTCAGAGCTCTTTCAGCCCCACCTACCTCACAGGGTGTGTGTTGTGAGGAGAAGAAGGGAAGGCAGTTGTAAGCAGCTTTGAGATTTCTTCAGGTAGAAAAAAGCGGGGTATAAAAACCAACTCCTCTCCTCCTTCTATCTTCTTTTAGACTATAAGATCCTAACAGGAGCTTACAGCATTTGAAAAATACCATTTTAACATTTTTACTTTAGGGTTGTCAGCCTCCAGGTAGGACCTGGGGATCTCCCACTTTGACAACTGATCTCCAGCTGACAGAGATCAGCTCCCCTGGAGAAAATGGCTGCTTTGAAGGGTGGACTCTATGGCATTATACCCCATTGAAGTCCCTCCCCTCCCCAAACCCTGCCCTCTCCTGGATCCACCTGCAAAGTTTCCAATCCAGACCCGGCAACCCTATTTTGCTCAGATTAAAGAAATAACAAACACTGATTGATTGATTGTATTTATTGTATTTGTATCCCATCCATCCCATTGAAAGCCATAATCACATGTTGTAAAGAGAATTAATAGACGTTCATAGATGAACAATCTTTTTTGCAGTAGATCAGAGCTCCCCAGCCTTTTTGAGCCTGCAGGGACCTTTGGAATTCTGATACAGGGTAGTGGATATAGTCACGAAATGGCTACCATAAGAGGTGAGATTATGCATAACTCTGATAATAATTCTTCAACATTTTAGGCAGAAGCTTTGCTTGACAGGATCCTTTTAAAAATGACCATATTGTTTAAAAATGTTTTCTTACATGAACATAGTTTATCTTAAGTCACTGATGACTGTAGTGAAAATCTTCCCCGTTATCTAGTGTTGGAATTACAATGAGTGGCACAATTACCTCCACCTTCATGAAGCTTTCATCAGATAGCCATCCTCCCTCAAAGATGATTAAAACTTAATAAATTAAACCAGATAATTAAAAAAGATAGTTTTTTTGGCTCTGTGGATAGTGTCAGACTAGGATGTGGGAGATCTCAGTTGAAATTGCTATTCTGCCACAGATGCTTGCTGGGTGCTAAGGGCCAGTCATATACTTTCAGCCTAAAGTATCCCACCGGATTGTTCTTGCGGGAAAATGGAGGAGGGGAGATCAGTGTTGTGAGCTAGTTTAGTTCCTCATTGGGGTAGAAAAGTGGGGTATAAATAAATACAATACATAAGAATACAGTTATCAGCCCCTTTTCTGCAGTGACTGATAATCCAATGTGGTCAGGAATGGTTGACATGGTTTGCATCACAAACATTTTAGCCTGTATTTGACCAGCATCTGACACAGTGAAAGACTGGAACTGATTGTAGTTAAATGTGACAGTAATATTACTGTCCTCTGCAGGTGATATCTGTAACACCTGCACTGAATGTTAGTCTTGGGCAGTGACATTAGAATATTTTTATTCATTCAGTGGGCCTGGCTTGCTTACATACTTTGGCCATTCAGACTGTGAAGAGTCAATAAGAACTTGAAGTTTCAGAGAAATATAGAATACAGAAGAAATGAAAAGCAATAAAGATTTTGAGAAAGGAAGTGTTATAAAATATAAGCTAATATCTTTCCTGTGCAAAATAATGTTTCACTCCATTATTCTGTCACTGCAGCAGAAAATTAAAAGTACTTAGAAAGTACTGTTTCTTAAGAACATAAGAACATAAGAGAAGCCAATGTTGAATCAGGCCAATGGCCCATCTAATCCAACACTCTGTCACACAGCGGCCAAAATATACCAGGTGCCATCCGGAGGTCCAGCAGTGGGGCCAGGGCACCAGAAGCCCTCCCACTGCTGCCCCCTCCAGCACCAAGAATAGAGTGCATCACCTGCCCCAGACTGAGAGTTCCCATCCATACCCTGTGGCTAATAGCCACTGGTGGACTTCTGCTCCATATGTTTATCTAATTTCCTCTTGAAACTGTCCATGCTTGCAGCTGCCTCGACCTCCTGTGGCAGTGAATTCCATATGTTAATCACTCTTTGGGTGAAGAAGTATTTCCTTTTATCTGTTTTAACCCGACTGCTCAGCAATTTCATAGAGTGCCCACGAGTTCTTGTATTGTGAGAAAGGGAGAAAAGTACTTCTTTCTCAACCTGCTCAATCCCATTCATAATCTTATAAACCTCGATCATGTCACCCCTCAACCGTCGTTTCTCCAAGCTAAAGAGCCCCAAGCATTTTAACCTTTCTTCATAGGGAAGGTGTTTCAACCCTTTTATCATTCTAGTTGCCCTTCTCTGCACTTTTTCCAATGCTATAATATCCTTTTTGAGATGTGGTGACCAGAACTGTACACAGTATTCCAAATGAGGTCGCACCAATGATTTATACAGGGGCATGATGATACTGGCTGATTTGTTATCAATTCCCTTCCTAATAATCCCCAGCATAGCGTTGGCCTTCTTTATTGCAGCTACACATTGTGTAGACATTTTCAGCGAGTTATCCACTACGACTCCAAGATCTCTCTCTTGGTCAGTCTCTGCCAGATCAGACCCCATCAACGTGTATTTATATTTAGGATTTTTGGCTCCAATGTGCATCACTTTGCACTTGGCCACATTGAACCCCATTTGCCATGTTGACGCCCACTCACCCATCCTCAACAGATCCCTTTGGAGTGCCTCACAATCCTCCCTGGTTTTCACCACCCTGAACAACTTTGTGTCATCTGCAAATTTAGCCACATCACTGCTTACTCCCAATTCCAAATCGTTAATAAACAAGTTAAAAAGCATCGGACCGAGTACTGATCCCTGTGGTACCCCACTGCTTACCACCCTCCACTGAGAAAGTTTCCCATTTATACTCACTCTCTGTTTCCTATTTATAAGCCAGTTTTTGATCCACAAGAGGACTTGTCCTTTTATCCCATGACTATTGAGCTTACTTAGGAGCCTTTGATGAGGAACTGTATCAAAAGCTTTCCGGAAGTCAAGGTAAATAATATCTATTGGGTCCCCCTTGTCCACATGTTTGTTCACTCCCTCAAAAAACACTAACAGGTTAGTGAGACAAGATCTTCCCTTACAGAACCCATGCTGAGTCTGCCTCAATAGTTTTTGTTCATCAATGTGCCTACTAATTCTTTCCTTAATAACAGTTTCCACCAACTTACCCGATATCGATGTCAGACTGACTGGCCTGTAATTTCCCGGATCTCCCCTGGAGCCCTTTTTAAAGATGGGAGTGACATTAGCTACCTTCCAGTCCTCAGGAATGGAGGCAGATTTTAAAGAAAGGTTACATATTTTTGTCAGGAGATCCACAAGTTCACATTTGAGTTCTTTCAGAACTCTCGGATGAATGCCATCCGGGCCTGGTGATTTATTAGTTTTTAAATTGTCCATCAGTCGGAGGACTTCCTCTCTTGTTACCGCAATCTGATTCAGGTCTTTCAAACCCCTCCCGAAATCGGTGCTTCTGGAGTGGGCAAACACTTCTCCTCTTCCACAGTGAAGACAGAGGCAAAAAATGCATTCAGCTTCTCAGCCATTTCCCTATCATCCTTCACTACTCCTTTTACCCCTTGGTCATCCAAGGGCCCCACTGCCTCCCTGGCTGGCTTCCTACTTCTAATGTATTTGAAGAAAGTTTTATTGTTGGTCTTTATGTTTTTTGTGATATGCTCCTCATATTCCCTTTTTGCTTGCCTGATCACAGACTTGCATTTTATTTGCCATAGTCTGTGTTCCCTTTTATCAACCTCACTAAGACTAGCTTTCCACCACTTAAAGGAATCCTTCTTACCTTTTACAGCTTCCATTACTTTATTTGTTAACCATGCAGGCTTTTTTCTATACCTATTTGTACCTTTCCTAACCTGCGGTATATATTTTTTCTGAGCTTCTAGGATTGTCTTTTTAAATAGTCTCCAAGCTTCCCCAATGGTTTTGACCTTCTCCACTCTTCCTTTCAATTTCTTCCTCACATGTCCCCTCATACCAGAGAAGTTACCCCTTTTAAAGTTAAAAGTGGTTGCGTCAGTCTTTTTGGGCAACTCCCTATCTGTACAAATGTTAAACTCAATGACATTATGGTCACTGTTCCCAAGTGGTGCAATCACTTTTACATCTCTCACCAGGTCTTGGGTGTTACTTAGGACCAAATCCAGGATCGCCTCTCCCCTGGTAGGATCTGTGACCATCTGTTCCACAGCACAGTCATTGAGAGTGTCTAAGAACGCAATCTCTTTTTCCCGACTAGAACTCATATTGACCCAATCAATGTGTGGGTAGTTAAAGTCGCCTATTACAACACAGTTATTTCGTCTAGCCGCTATCTTTAATTCATTCATCATTTTATAATCCTCCCCTATCTTTTGATCTGGTGGGCGATAACAAACTCCCACTGTTAAGCCTCCTTTTGGACCCACTATTTCAACCCATAGCATTTCCAGAAGCGAATCCAATTCTCTTACCCTCTCAATCTTACTGGACGGTACACCCTCTCTGACATACAGAGCCACCCCACCTCCAACCCTTTCCCCCCTATCCTTCCGATATAATTTATAACCAGGAATCACCGTATCCCACTGATTTTCCTCATCCCACCAAGTTTCTGAAATACCCACAATGTCTATTTCCCCCCCCAACACCAAGCATTCCAACTCCCCGATTTTACCTCGGAGACTTCTAGCATTTGTGTATAAACACTTATAGTTTCCCATGTTTGTTAAGCCCACAGCCTTCCTCTTGCTGCCTCGAGACCTTGCCAGGCAGTTCCTATCATTAGCCACAGTCTCAGTGGACAATTGTAATCCATTTCCTTGTACAAAAGTAATAGCTACCCCTTCATCTCTTTGAGATGAGCCATCCCGAACCAGAGACTTTTCATCTCCTGTCGGCTTTCCCCCATTATTCAGTTTAAAAACTGCTCTGCCACCTTTTTGATTTTGAGCGCCAGCAGCCTGGTTCCTTCTCGGGACAAGTGGAGACCGTCCCTTTTGTACAGCTCCCTCTTGTCCCGAAAAGCATCCCAGTGCCTATCAAACTTGAACCCTTCCCCCTACACCACCGTCTCATCCACGCGTTGAGACTCCTGATCTGTGCCTGTCTCTCCGGCCCTGCGCGTGGAACAGGTAGCACTTCCGAGAAGGCTACCTTGGAGGTCCTGGCCTTGAGTTTCCTGCCCAGCAGCCTAAATTTCTCCTCCAGGACCTCACGACTGCATTTCCCCACATCGTTGGTGCCGACGTGCACTACGACCACTGGCTCCTCCCCAGCGCTATCTACCAGCCTATCTAAAACACGTGTAATGTCCGCTACCTTCGCACCAGGCAGGCAAGTCACCATACAGTCAGTACGCGGGTTCGCCACCCAGCTGTCTACCTGCCTAAGGATCGAATCACCAACTACCAAGAGCCCCCCTCCCACCCTTCCCAGGGACGGTTCCTTGGTACGAAAGGATACCCGTTCACCAGCTGAAGAAGAGGTCCCTTCTGAGGGCACATTCCCCTTATCCTCAGCATGGTGGCCCTTTTCCCCTTGACCCTCATGCTCCCTGGCAGCAGCCGGGCTGCCAGATCCAGAGTGGGACATATCTAACAAGTCCCCGAGAGTCTTCCCCGTGCACCTAACTGACTGTCCCTGCTTCTCCAGGTCAGCCACCTTGGCCTCAAGGGAGCAAACTCGCTCCCTGAGAACCAGGAGCTCCTTGCACCGAGCACACACCCAAGACTTCTGACCAGTGGGCAGATAGTCATACATGTGACACTCCATGCAAAACACTGGATAGCCCCCAACCCCCTGCTGGCATTCTGGCTTCATAATTGTTTTTAAACAAATACTTTTCTATAACCCCCTTTTAAACCCTTTGTATTTATATGGCTCCTGTTGTAGGAGTCTACTTACCTTACCAAGGAGCCAAGGTCCTGGCTTTCTGGCTCTTCCTGGGCTTCTTACAGAGCCCCTAGGCCAAGAGCCACAGGCAAAGAGCCTCGCCCTTTTGCTCTCGCCCTTCGGCTCGTGCCAGAGGCCCGTGCCTCTTGCAAACTTCCTGCCTTAAATGGAATTGTCTCCCAGGAGAGGGCGTGGCCAGCAGCTACTCAAAATCACCCAAGGCACTTAATGACGGTCAAAAAAAGCCCCTTTCACACCCCAACTCCAGCAGCCAGGAGTCTGCTATTCAATTTCACCCAAGCACTTAATTACAGGCAACAATGACCCTTTCACACCCTAACTCCAGCAGTCAGGAGTCTGTTACAACTTGCCCACACACTCCCAAATACAGTCACTGACACAGCACCTTCTCAGCTAAAGCACCTCAGCTGAAAGTAAATAAATAAAAATACCACTCACCCTTCTGGCAGCTCAAACACCTTGCTCCTTCTCAGAGCTCAGCTGGGTCAGCTCATTTTTCTTTCAGTAAAACATGAGATCTACTGCGTTCATTTAGTACGCCACAATAAGAGACTGTCATTTATCACAGTCATTTACTGTAATACAATATAATTACAGCACAGTTATATTTTACATTGTTTTTTTGTTTGTTTGTTCCTGAGTTCAGTTCTGCTACTCTGAGCTCAGATATGCATTCCCAAATTCTGCTGGGTTCAAAGTGGTATGCAGTTCTGCAGAACTACAGTCCCAATCTTGTGACAGTTTATGTGGTAGGCTCTGAGGACATATAGCTTACACAATGGAGGCAACTAAAATACTAACGTAGCACAGCAGTAATTTGAGGGAAGTTGTACATATCACTTACAAGGGCCACAGGTGGGTGAATAAATAAATAATAGTATCCTCTGAATATGTTATTGTGATTCTCCAAAACTATGAACTCATGAAAAAAGAAACATTTAAGATCCAAGAAGAACTGAACTCAGGTAAATCAGTATCGATGGCTGATTACATTACATTCTGTCAAAAGAATAAATATGAAACTGTACAAGAGTTAAGTTCAATGCAAACAAGATTTGAGTGCATATGGTAGGTCCCTCACTCGTCTAGAAGAAACTGAGCCAAGCAATTGATTATTGTTTCAGTACAGCTGCCTCTTTATTTTCCTCCTCACCTCCAGCTACTCATGCCCCTTTCTCCTCTGTCACAGGGTTTACATCCGCAGCATGGTAGAATGCTGAAGCTGAGAATAGTCAATACAGGTAGGGACTTGTGAGACTCATGAGGGGGATCCATAAACACCAGTGGCCCAATTTGTGTCCACTTTATTGTGAGGCTTGTGCAGATCTTCCCAGTGCATGGATACTTGATATGGGTTGCCAGTGGGCAACTAACACCCCCCTTGTCATTGCCACCTCATGTTCCTCTCCAGCATGCTCCCACGAGTATGGGTCAGGGGGCTGCCACTTGAACTGGCACCACTTGCTCAGGTTTGCACAGGACTTGGCACACTGTGGGAGGAGACTCAGCCTGGCTTTTTATTTAAGCCTCCCTGAGCCTGCTTCAGCGGGGAGGGTGGGGTACAAATCAAATCAATCAGTCAATCAATAAGAGTCCCTCCCTCGGCCCTGATTGGTTCCCATCAGTTTGGTTTGGTAGTGATTGCTGACAATTGTGCAGCCTAAGTAGGATTGAGCAGCCTCCTCCAGGACACACTAGCCAGCTGCTGTTGTGCCCTGCCAGCTGAAGCATGGAGGAGCCAGACAGTGGGACTCAGTAGAAGAGGAAAGCTGCTGCTGCTGCTATGCAAGCAAAGCAACCTCAGTTTCCGAAGTTTCATGGGTCCCCAGACCTTCAGAGGTGGTGTCCTGCTTCCTCCCTACCTGGCTATGGGTGGGCAAGGTGAGCCTTGGCAGGGGGGAGCAAGGCAGACAGGAGGAGCCCAGGTGAAGGTAACAGGCAGAGGGGCGCTGGAGAGTGCACAGCCTGCTGATCAGGTTGCTGTCTCTAGCTGGGACTTTCCTTCAGTCCAGAACTTTGTTCCTAGAAGAAGCCCCCTCTCCTCCATCCCAAATATCAGAGATGGGGGATGGTGGGTCCTGCTCACCCACCTGCCCATAGCCAATGCTGTTGACTCAGTTGATGTTTCATTGGCTTTGGGGACAATGCACCTTCCCCTGCCAGCTTGTCCTCCTGCAAAGAGGCCACTTCAGCAGGAGGTGGGGAAAAGACTCTTTCAGGAGCCCTGCACAGTAGTCTCTCCACTTGCCCCCAGCCTTGGCCATGCTGTTGTCTCATGTCTTCATTGGGGGGAAGGGTACCTGAGGCAACTATTTTTAGATTTGTGGATTAAGAAACCCCAGTTTTGTACATCTTAAAGCATCCTATGAAAATAGCTCACAGAAGTCACAGGGATGATTCTAAAAGAAAGTCAGTAGAATGATGCTTTTTAATACTAGACATGTATTTGCATCAATATATATAACTACTAAATAGTTTGAGACATTTTTTTGGTGAGTATTTTGTGCATGTGGGTCACTGGGTGGGTGTGTACGTGTGTGTACCTGGAAGTCATGGTTGACTTCTGGTGACCCCTAGTGGGGCTTGGACGTTTCAGAGAGGTGGCTTGCTATGGCCTGCCTCTGTGTCTTGGTCCTGGTATTCCTTGGAGGTCTCTCATCCAAGTAATTGCCAGGGTTGGCCCTGCTTAGCTTCTGAGATCCGACGAAATTGGACTTGCCTGGGCTATCCAGGTTAGGGCTGAGACTTTTGATTTCCACTGAACAAAAATCATAAAAGGAGAAAAATTAAAACTGCCTAATGCACTGACATGTACCCTTCTTTAACCCTTTTATTTTAATCGTTTTTGTGAAACTCAAATGAACAGTCCACATTGATAGATTTTATTTAAATATATTGAAAATGCAGCGTATGAATTTTTTTTCATGCAGTGAAGATTGCATTAAGTTTTACCCAGAATAGTGTTGTTATTTTTTCTTTTTTAGACAGGCCTATAGCCAGGATCTTTTGTTCAGGGGGCATTTCAGTTTTTAAGGGGGCAATTAAATTACAATTAATTAAATTAATCTGAATGACTGTCCTGTCCGAGCCTGTTTCTAGCCCTTCCTTTCAAAGAATAGAGCAGCAAGCATGTCAGTTCTGGGGGGGAGGGGGAGAACAACTCAGAGGGCATTTGATTGCCTTCAGAAGACAGCTACATGACTTTTGAGTTTCCTTCCTCAGGGCAAGAAAGCTTAGAAGGGCACTCAAGAATGGCACCTTCAATATATCTGTAACAACCCTCCCCCTTTCTGCTAGGAGAAGGTGCCACTCTTGAGTGCCCTTCTAAGCTTTCTTGCCTTGAGGAAGGAAACTCAAAAGGCATTTAAATGCCTTCTGAGATATCTTTTCCCAGGTCCCATAATGCCCCCCAAGAATTCCACAGTGGGATGGAGAGGAAAGCCCAAGGGCACACCACGGTGCTGCTGCCTGTGGGGGTCCCTCCTCAAAAACAAGGTTTCTACACACACATATTTTAAAAATACAAAAAATATCCCCCCCAAAAGGTTTCTGGCATGGATATTTGTGGGGCAGGGCTTTTAATTAAGGGGGCAGGCCCCACAAAATGCCCCACTGTAGCTACAGGCCTGTTCTTAGATGTATTTCTTGATTCTGACAATGGGCATATTACCCAAGGCACTTGTGCTAGCTATATGTAGAAGGAAGCTTTTACCAACTGTGATTTATGATTAAATTAAGAATGATTTTTAATTTCTCATCTTTACTGTTTCTGATTCCTAAATCCCTGTTTTAATTCAACTTTTCCCTTGTGCATGTCAAATAGACAAGACATTGCTTTTGTGTCATGTTCCATTGTCCCATGGCAAACCTGTAATGTTATTTTTGTGTAAATTACATATAAATGGAATAAAATGGTGTTAAAATGGCCCCAATATTGCCTGAAATAAACAATTGGAAACATCAGGTATGAAATTTGGCAAAATGAAAAGACTCACAACAACATCACAATGACACCAAAAGAAACCAAAATAGGGCATATTCATACATTCCTAAATGAAACAGCTTTAGGTGAATAGAAAATAGTTCTCAGATGGAAAATAAAAAAAAAATATTGCAGATACAAGCATAGAAAGACTGGCTATAGTCAAGTCATTAAAAAGTTATTTAAATTCAGTTGCTAAAATTTTGATAATGTAAGTCTTTTTCAAGGGGATAAATCCTGAGGTAAATTAGCGTTACCTGTTTATAGGATCCATGTGTTGATTTCTTTGTTATGAGAAGTTATATACACACACTGATCCTAAATATTTGTATTGGCATCTTTGCCTTCAGCACCATGGTATCGACAGTACTTTCAATGCCATATTACTATTTTTAGTTATATCTTGCAATTACATTAGTTGAGATGCTCCAGTTTTACAATTAGGATATAAACCTCAGATGTGATTAAAGAAAACAAAAAAAAATTGTGAAAGACAGAATGCATTTAATTTTGTTTGATTCCTTTTTAAGGTGCAGTTAGATTATTAAGGTTCCACTGAAGAATGAGTCTTAGCATAAATTGACTCACATTCTTTATTTTTGTTTTTTTCCTCCTGCTGTGAAAATTATCCTTGCATGAAACAAATGTATAGAATGTATAGTGCTTCTGCTTTTTAAGGTTTTTAGAGTCTCTGTTGAGCATTTGTCTCTCCTGATAAGAAGCTTTGTCTAAGGGCCTGGCTTCTTATAACCAACACACTCTTATTTAATCTGTCACAATGATGACTGATGCCCCCCAGAGACAGGATTATCATGGGGTTTTACTGAAGGCAGTACTGTAATTTTCTGAAAACCGTTTACAATTTACATGCAATAGAAGCAGATTAATTGTTTCTCAGTGCTTTGCTTTTTCTGTTTTCCTCTTTCTTTAGCTTGTTCTTTAGCTAGAAACCTATGAGTTCAAACTGAAGTCGTTCTAAGAATTCATAAGAGGTATTCTTATAGATTTGATTTCATGTAATGAAATCTCTTGGTTTTAAAATATTTGATATGCTGATAATTTAGGCAAAATAACTGATACATAATCAAAGCCTTCTTAAGGTATTGACTATGCTCATGTGTACAAAGTATAGGTAAACAAACAAGAAAGAAAAAATTGTTATATTATAAATATCATGTATTATCAAATAATACAGCCTTTATATTTCAAGCAAAAATATTTGAAAATGAGTGTCAAACTGGGAAGCCCCAAAACATTCTTGATAAACATTTGAGGAGGGAAGAGTTACTGTGACAGACAGAAGGCTGTTCTACCCCTGAAAACCACCACTCATTTGAGCCTATGTGGGTGCATTCAGACAGGCTGTTTGATCAGCTTTCATCATGCTTCAGTAATGGATTTTATATGCACACATCAACATCTGTGCACCATCCCCAGCCTTCGCTTTCCAGCTCAAAACCCCCTTTAAACCAGAGTATTTTGTTACCAGTTCCCTCTCTGGTGTTTTCCTGATTCTCCAGTTTCAAGCCACAGTTTCTGATGTCTGATTGCTCCTGCAGTGTCGAGCCACTTCTGGGTGCTTCAGCCTCCCCCCTCTGGAAAGCTGCCACGGATGCCCAAGGCTTCCACTTTTCGCCCACCATTTTTTTAGTGTTGGCAGTATGCACATAAGCAGAGCTCCGCTCCCGTGTTAATAAAACCAAAGTTTAAATGGTGTTTTAGCATTTAGATGAGTTTGTGATCTCACGGAGGCCAGTTTCAGGTCAAAAGTTTAAAGAGAAGTGTTCTGTTACAGCTGTTGGAGACACCTCAGGGCATGCTTTTGGTGGGAAACCAGTTGTTCTGTGCATGCGTGAAGATTCCAATTCTATGGATGACTGCCTATGCACATGTGCAAACTGAGAAAAAATTTAAAAAACCACCAACACATGCTTCCGCGCATCGGTAGTGTAGACGGCGAGGAGCGATGTGACTGCGCAGTGAGCCAGGATAAGGATCATGATTATCCAGATTAAAAAAAAATAGAGTCAGAACTGGACCAGTTTAAGCCACTCTTAGCACGCCATCTGAATGTACCCTGTAAGTGCTTCTCCAGGATCCAATCACCTTTGAGAAGGGGGTGGGGTTGGAATGTTGGAGAGAAACACTGCAGGAGTTCAAATCAGTTCTCCCTCAGGGAGAGAGCATTGAGAGCTCAGGTCTGGCTCAGGAAAAAAAGCAGACAGAGGCTCTGTTCAAACTGCCTTTGTATTCCATTTTCGTAACTGGATGCTAATGGATTTTTTCTGTCATTTCAGACAGACCCATTTTAGTAACCAGCTGCTAGCGGGATTTATTTACCTGTTCATATAAACCTACTTGTGATGGATTAGCAAAGTGTGGTTGAGCTGTTTTTGAGGAAAACTGCTTTTTCCCCATTTTCAATCCCTTTCTTGTGCTTCTGAAAAGCTGTAGTGTGCTGTTTAAAATGTCCATAGCACTTCCTACAATGCCACTTTTTCCCCTGCCCTCCCCCCCCCACAACTTTCCTTGGACTTTAAAAAAAATCATCTTAAGATGACTGCTATAGCATTAAACCCAGGGGTCTTTTCGTAGAAAAATAGCTGCAGGAGCTCATTAGCATACTGTATGCTAATGAGCTATTAGGCTATTAGCATATGCCACATCCCCTGACATCACTGGAAGTGATGTCAGAAGGGGAAGCAAAAGGGGGGAGGCATCTTCAAAAGCCTCCCCTTCCCTTCCCCAGCTGGTCTGGGTGGGGGAGCTAAGAGAGAAGGGGTTTAAAGTTTAAACTCCTTCTCATGAGAGTTGGGCCACAGAAGGAGGAAAGAGGGAAGGAAAGAGAGAGAGTAGAGAGAAGGAAAGAAGGAAGGAAAGAGGGAAAGAAAGAGAAGGAAAGGGGAGGGAAAGAAAGAGAGGGAGGAAGGAGGAAAACAGGGAAAGGAGGAAAAAAGAGAAGAGAAGAAGGTGGGAAATAAAGGAAGAGAGAAGAGAAGAAGGAGGGAAAGAGGAAAAAGAGAGAAGGAAAGGAGGGAATGAAAAATTTGGCGGCAATTCGGCCCCATTATATCCTATGGGCCATTGAAGTCAATGGTGAAAACATAGGGTATATTCTGGGGGCTGGAGGGGAAGGGGTTTGAGGGAGAGGCTCCAAACTCACAGGGTAGCTGTTGGATTCTCTCCCCAAGATATCCACCAAGTTTCAAGAACATTGAACCAGGAGGTCCAATTCTATGGACCCCCAAACAGGTTGCCCCTATTCCCTCCATTGTTCTCTATCGTGGGAAAAAAAGTTATTTTTCCCACCATAGAGAACAATGAAGGGAATAGGGGCAACCTGTTTGGGGGCCCATAGAATTGGACCCCTGGTCCAATGTTCTTGAAACTTGGTTGGGTACCTTGGGGAGAGGCTCCATCAGCTACCCTGTGAGTTTGGAGCCTCTCCTCAAACCCCTCCCTCCAGCCCCCAGAATATACCCTATGTTTTCACCATTGACTTCAATAGCCCATAGGATATAATGGAGCTGAAATTGACATTCGGCTGCCTGAAAGACTCCTCGGGACGCCGGATGGGGGCGGGGCTTGGCTCCTGAGCTCCCGGAGCTGTGCTCCGGTGTGCTCCCCCCCCAAAAAGACCCCTGATTAAACCACTATGTCACTGAAATGCTATAGCAACACCATTGAGATACAGTGACTCCATTGAGTCAATGCATCTCAATGGTGCTGTTACAGTGCTTCAGTGCTATAGGGGTTTAGCATTGTAACACTCAACTTTGAATGTTTTTTACAAGTTTGAGAAAGATTGTACAGTGAAAAAGGGTTGGGGAAAAAGCAGCATGGCTCATTAATGGAAAGAAATTCACTGTATAACAACCCCATCTCTGTACTGCTTTACTCGAAATCGGGCCAACAACGAATAACTTCTGATTTAGAATGGTAATTTGAAAAGGACCAGAGTGAAGAATAGCTCTGCTTCGTAGCAGGGCAGAGTGGTTTGGCTATACTTATGACAGAGAACAGAGTCCCAAACTGTTAGGCCTGTCTCTGGCAATGAGCAGACCTTGTGCCATTTAGTCTGACTCTTCAGAAAGGGCAGGCTGGTGTGGGTGGAATCCTGTGTGTGTGTTAGGATTCAACCTAGTAGCTAATCTGTAAAAGCCTGTTTATGCTGGAAAGCATTAAAGATAATTGAAACTACTCTCTAGTTTAATGTGCCTCAGCCAGGTTTCTTTTTTGTCTGTCTGGAGGCCTGTACTGCTGATCTGTTCCTTGAAACCTACTTGTAAGAAAGTATATATTGTTTGTTGTTAATATATAATTCCTGCATCAATGACCTCCATATTCTACTTGTGCACCACAAAACTTACCTCACAGCAGCAAACTCAAAGCCTGTACACTTGCTACCTTTAGAAAACCTGGTAACTGAGGGGAAGGTTTATAGTTAAAAATAAACCTGGTTCCCCAGAATCATAGGTGACTCTGTGGGTTCCCCTCAGTTGATGAAAATGGCCTGCCGTAATTGCTTCTTATGAGAAGTAGTTGATACTATTCCAGGAATGTTTGAGGCTTTTCTCTATTATCTGTCTTTTCTAAATGCATAGACATTGTCATCTGGACTGCCATCATCACCTCCAAAATTTATGCTGTTGGTTGGCTTATCTGTTGCCCAAACCAGTTTTTCATCCAATCCAGTCACACAGACACATTCCAGGGTGATGTCATAGCACACTTTGTGCTCTCACAACTAGGGTTGCAAGGTTGCTTATCTGGTGTGGTGTTGGGGGGGAGTAGGTCCCGGTCTGAGAAGTTCACGCATGTGCATAGACACTCTAGCATTCAGCTTGAAATCTCTATGATACTATAGAGTTTTCAGGTCAAATACTAGAGCGTCTCCCCGGCAATGTGCCCAGCGTGCCCAGCGTGACGCCTTTGTGCCGGGCATGTTGGCTGGATTGAGGCACTTTGGGGGCGGGGTTTCCCCCACTGACCGGATCTGGGCTGGCAGGCCAGGGGCCCTTTGAGTGGGCAAACTCCCACTCCCCCCGGGGGACCTGGCCGCCCTACTCACAACAAATGCTTGCTATGATGTTATTACCTCCTTGCATAGTCTAAATAAGGAAAATGTACCATTGATAATCAGCACATCTAACAATATCTGACCAGCAGATTAGAGTATTGGTTTAAAATACTTATATACCTACTTTTCTTCCAAGAACCTCAGAAAAAAATTGATTAAAAATATTACAAAAGCACACAATGCATTAAAACTGTATTAAGAACCAGCCTAGAAGCACTTTATGGTTCTTTTGGAGGCAGGTTTGCCAGCTCTGGGTTGGGTAATTCCTGAAAAAATTTTGGGGGGTGGAGCTCGGGGAAGGCAGGCTTTTTTTCAAAAAAGGGAGGACCCAGAAAACTACAGGTCGGTCAGTATGACCTCTGTCCTGAGGAAGATACTGGAGCAGATTTTAAAGGGATCAATCTGCGAGCATCTAAAGAACAGCTTGGTGATCTGGGGAAGTCAGCATGGATTTGTCCCCCGCAGGTCCTGCCAGACCAATCTAATTTCTTTCTTAGATCGAGTGACGAGCTTACTGGATCAAGGGAATGCTGTTGATGTTTTTTACCTGGATTTCAGTAAAGCTTTTGACAGGGTTCTCCGTGATGTTCTGATGGGTAAACTAGAGGACTGTGGGCTGGACTGTAGGATAGTTAGATGGATAGGGAACTGGTTGGAGAACCGCACTCAAAGAGTAGTTGTCAATGGCATTTCATCTGAATGGAGGGAGGTGCCCAGTGGGATGACACAAGGCTTCGTTCTGGGCCTGGTACTTTTTATTTTAATAAATGATCTGGATAAGGGTGTGGAGGGGCTACTCATAAAATTGGCAGATGACACCAAATTGGGAGGAGCACCAAACACACCAGAAGATAGAGATAGAATTCAGTGAGATTCAAGGGTGTGGTCACATGTGTGAGATAAATTGGGGGGGGGGGTGAGGCTATTCCCTCCAGAGAAAATTGACCCACAGTTGCATGATCACACAGTCCTTTGAAGCTGTGGGGACAGCTCACCACTGCGTGATGAGATGCAGCCACGGGTGAGTCGGATTTTTTTTTTCCATTTGTTTCTGATTCATTTAAACGGGCAATTGATGAATCGCATCTCAGCACTGAGGACTCCCTATGCAGTGTGTGATGATGTGCATACTGAGAAGGGGGGGGGACAACAGCACAGAGTCGGGATGGCCTGAGCAGACCATCCCGACGCTATGAGAGTGCACTGGAGCGATCAGACAGGGAAAGTCTGTCTGTGGCCCATAGCAACCCATTTGCTACCAGACTTTCCCTGGTGTCTTTTTACTCTGCTTCTGTGGTGGAGCAAAACGGGTTGTCAATGGGTGTAGGGCACTTCCCAGATGTTCGTGTCTGATTGCGTCTATGACACGCACCCGCTTTATACTGACAGCAGTACCGTGAGGGTCTGTGTGTTGTGCCTGGTCAGAGCTGCTGATAATTTTGCTACCAGTCCTTCATACAAATCTACAATAGTCTCTTCGGGGTATTTGATTTCCTTTCTTGGTCAGGGACATTTGTAAGGACCACTGCTAAGTGTATTTGCTTTACCATTAAATAGATAGGCACTACGGCTTGTTAACTTCAAAGTAGAACAGGCTTTATTTAAAGAAAACACAACAGGGGAATGGAAGTTTTACATGGAGGTTAATTTGTTTCTTTTTCTCAGTTACACAGCTGTTAAATAGTTCACTATACTCTCTGATGATCACACCCTCCTGCACTAATTTGTGGTTAACTTTTGGCTTTGGTTCTCTGGTCCCTTTTTGAATCCAACTGGCTACCACCAATTTTCCTGACTTGGCTCAGACCTTTTTCTTAGCCCTCATGAAACCACTTCTCTCAGATCCCTTAAGGAGTGATGTCTCATTGGTGTATCACACTATTGTGTTTTGTTTTTAACCATCTGGTCACTGTCCCCTTCTTTTTGAGGAACTCAGTAAACCAGCTTATTCCACACAGAGCTACAGAACTCCTTCAGTTTGCTGACAGACTCCCTGTTAGCTCTCCGTCCAACAACTAACTGCTGCTTCTGAACTGCCAATTCCAAACTGACTGTTTGGTCTGTTAAACGCCAATCATTGAGGGTTCCGAGCTAAATGGCCTCCTCCTCACTCCATCATGTGACTCAGCAGTGTTCTGTGTTTATTTTCTGCTGGTCCCAGATCTTTAAGTCTGTCACAGCGCCCTTTAAATTTGCCTGGCATTCATGCCTATGGCGCAGCCAATTGTGCGTGTGATGATGCCCTAAGAAGGATAAGTGCTGAGTTCTACATCTGGGTAACGGAACTGAGGAACACGCATACTGGATGGGGGATACCCTTCTGAGTAGCAATGTATGTGAATAAGATCGTGGGGTACTGGTGGACTGAAACTTAAATATGAGCAGCCAGTGTGATGCGGTGATAAAAAAAAGGCTAATGCAATCTTGGGGTGTATCAACAGTGGCATAACATCCAAATCATTGTGCATTGCATTGCTCGGCCGGCTGCACCTGGAGTATTGTGTGCAGTTCTGGAGGCCTCACTTTCAAAAAAGGTGTGGACAGAATGGAGTGGGTGCAAAGGAGAGCAACAAGAATGATTGGGGGCTTGGAGACCAAGCCCTGTGAGGAAAGGCTGAGGGACTTGGAAATGTTTAGTCTGGAGAAGAGGAGGTTGAGTGGGGACATGATTGCTCTCTTTTAGTATCTGAAGGGCTGTCACTTAGAGGAGGGCAAGGAGCTGTTCTTGTTGGCAGTAGAGGATAGGACTCACAATAATGGGTTTGAATTAAGTGCGGGAAGGTACCAGCTGGATATTAGGAAAAAAACTTTTTTACAGTAAGAGATGTGCAACAGTGGAATCAGCTGCCTAGGAAGGTGGTGAGCTTCCCCTCACTGGCCGTCTTTAAGCAGCGGCTGGACAAACAGTTGTCAGGAATGCTCTAGGTTGATCCTGCATTGAGTGGGGGGTGGACTAAATGGCCTGTATGCCCCCTTCCAACTCCGTAATTCTATGCTTCTGTGATTCTAGAAGGGGAGCGACATCCATGGGTTATAATGCCATAGATTCCACTCTCCAAAGTGGCCATTTTTTGGTGGTGGTGATGGGGACTGATATCTGTAATCTGGATATCAGCTGTAGTTCCAGGAGATCTCCAGGACCCATGTGGAAGTTGGCAAACCTACTAGGCTAATATGCCCCCTCTTCCCAGACTCAGGTTTCTTCAAAGGCTCTCAGAAATAACTCTGTCATTCATCCTCATCAGAAAGCTAAGAGGGTCAAAACCTTTCTGATCTCTTCTAGAAGGCTGCTCCACAAGCACTAGGCAGCCACTGAAGAAGTCCAAGCTCAGACAATTGTAGATGTGCCTTAGACAAATGGGAGTACTAACAATAGACTTTTCTTGGAAGAATTAAGCTGCTTCACAGGAACATGAAAGGTAGGAACACTTTTAAAAGTTCAGTTAAAACCATACTAAACAGGTTCACTTGGGCATCAAGTACCTAAGAATGCCAACTTGTCAGAATCCACTTGAGCTGGGTCTGAGTCCAGAGCTGTCTCACTCTCCAGGATTGCTTTTTGTTGGGCAAGTGCATCGGGATAGAGCATCAGAATAGAGCAAGAGGAAGAGGTTTCCTTTCACTCAATTTCACCACACTGTTCTGCTGAATACCTATTTCCATCTGCCAGGGAATGGGTCTGGCTCTTCTTCCCTGGCTGCTCCTGGGCATGGCTTTTAAATGCTTCCCCAAGGGAGGTCCAACCGTGAACTCAACCAGTCCTCTCTTCACAACCCAGTCTTGGGATGTGACAGGCCCCTAGGCTAATGGATACTTGCCTTGGATTAGTGAGCTCCCTGGACCTTTCCCCCTGAACTTCTTTAAAGAGCTTGCTGCCCCTCCTGATCTCCTCTAAGAAAGTTAGTGCTGCCTGCTGTCCCTTCCCCCTTGGCAGAACTCTGCTGGATCTCAGTATCAGGATTTCCTCTGTTAGAAACTATGCTGGGTTGGCTTCTGTGGCTAAGCTTGCTGCTGGTACTCGGCTGGGCTCCTTCAAGCTGGCTGACTCCTGAGTAGACTTAGTCAAGGCCATACCCTGCTGCAACCTGGCAGACAGTTTGGTGTAGTGGTTAGGAGCACAGACTCTAATCTGGGAGAATTGGGTTTGATTCCCTAGTCCTCCACATGCAGCTGCTGGTGTAACCTTGGGTCAGTCACAGTTCTCTCAGAGCTGTTCTGGAAAGAGCAGTTCTCTAGAGCTCTCTCAGCCCCACCTACCTCACAGGGTGTCTGTTGTGGGAAGGGGAAGGGGAAGGAGATTGTAAGCCACTCTGAGACTCCTTCAGGTAGTAAAGGGCAGTGTATAAATCCAATCTCTTCTTCTCTTCTTTTTCCCCAGCTTCAAGGCTTGCTGGTGCAGCACGCCTTTGGTGGCCCTTGCAGTCTCCTGGGATAAATGTGGGGACAGTGGCACCAATCCCGGACACTACTTTGTGATGTAACTGAGCCGCCCTGAGCTACCGGATAGGGCGGGGTATAAATCCCAAAATAAATAAATAAATAAATAAATATAAATAAATATATGTTAATCCAGCATTTTTTTCCCCAGTCAGAAACGTGGTCAGTGCTCTTTGCAGTTGTTTCTTTACACCAGGTACAAAGGCAGAAAGCTGACAAGTGTGATAAAATACTTCTTGAAAAACAAAACAAACCCAGTTAGACCTCTAGTTTGAACATGGAGAGTAAAGGTATTCAGTAATGTTTTAAAGAATTCCAAAAGTAATTCAAAAGTGGAATAACAGTTAAAGTGGATGCAGTGGTAGAAGTCAATGAATAGAATCTAATACAGACAAGGAGATCAGTTCTCCTGATCTGGTGGGAGACCACTTACCACCCTGCTGATTTTACCTGCTGCCCCTAAACTGGTTGCAGGGGAAAACTGCGGGGAGAAATGTGGTGACTGTTATGTACTGAATGTGAATCGCTCCTATCTATTCACATGTTAAGCTTGAGTCTGAATGTGGCTCTTCAGATGTCGCATTGCTATTGGTCGGTTTCTGCGAAACCTGTGTAATTACCCAATCACTGAGTGATATTGTTGCAAAGAGGGAACGGTCCTGATTGGCCTTTATCCCTGTATTCTGATTGGTCTTTAACTTGTAATGGGTGTGGCTTTGACAGCCCGGGAGAGTTTAAAAGAAGGAGCTGTGCTCCCCTTGTTGTTGTGTGTTCCTAACTTACAGTTGCTGTTTAATAAAGCTGAAATCACTTGAAGCTGAATCCTTTGTTGAGTCTCATACTTAACAGTGACCAACCCAGTCAGGGACATAATGACATTATTTCCAGCATGACCTGGAAGTGGCATCATCTCACTGATCTAGCATTTGGCCGTAGAGTTTTGGGCAAATACTAGGAGTGTCACTGGCTGTGCAATTATGTCACTTTTGGTTTGCATTGAAAGTGATGCTATGGTTTAACCATAAAGTTTTGGGTGAATGCTAGAGCATTTCCTAACAAAAATAACTTCACTTCCAGATCATGCCAACGTGACATCATAGCTTCCCTCGTAACACCAGTTGGCACTCCATTTCTTCCTGCAGTTTTCCTCAGATGACTAGCTAAGCAGCTGTGGGTAGTGCAGTAAGAAGATTCTTTGCTCTGCAAAGTTACCTAGAGCTTTGGGAGGGCTACTTAAATCATAGAAGAGGCCTAGAAATAAAGATTAAACACTCCTACCCCAGTGATTCTTCTCTGATCTTTAGATAACACAAGCTGTTAACTAGTTTTGTTTTAACTGAACAAATATGAAATTTCCCCTCACTTCTACATTAGAAAGCTATTTCTTTTCTTTTTAATCATTTAGCCTTTTATTCCTTTCTGCAACATAACAATTTTAATCGGTTGAAAAGTAATTTTTAAATGTTCTTCTTTCATATGGGTTTAAAATAAAGTAGTTAAAATTTTACAGTTTTGAAATGAATCACAATTACAGAACATTGGACGTTTTCCCAGTTTGCATAACTGAATTGTGATGGTCAATAAGTTTGCAGAATGTGCTTATCCCATAGAAGGAAATAACTAGGGCTTATTCCCTTTTTTATCTATCGGGGTGTTCATTTTAAGTGTAATGTTGTTGCAAGCTCGCATTTCTTGTTATTATATTGAATGTGAGAGGAAATTAGAGTAAAAACAATTCCAGGAAATTTCTACAATGTCTAAAAGCAGATGGAATCTCCCTTAACAGAGCTCAGTACTATTTTTTTAAAGAAAAAAAAAGAGTCCATGACTTTGCATATTATATTGTCATAAGGATTGGCAGTGAAGCATAGTAAAGTAATAAAAGGGCAGTGTGTCCAGCCAAATCCGTCTGGTTGTGATTGTGATGGTGGTATGCTCAACAGCAGGAAAAACAAATCCAATACAGATGTTTTTGCAAGACGACTTTGACATTTATTAGTGATATGGTACTCAAGGTGACATTGACAGTGTGAAAAGGGGATAAAGGAAGGCATGTGCTATAAACTGTTTATACATAACTATCCATAGCTTTCCTGATTCGGCAGTTGCTTTGGACATTGGTAAGAGCCTTGTGTGTATTGAACAGCTGTTCTATCTGTGCACACTTCCAAAGGATTCTGCTGCCCTCCAAACTAATGTATTCAGAGATTCTGTACCTTTACACACACGTGTTCTGAAGCTGGCTGACACTAAGCTGAACTGCTTTTGTGGATCTCCACCTGCCCCACAATATTATCATACCATCTCAGATAACTGTGCTTGGGTTTTTATGAGGTACTTTATTGGAGATCTCTACTTTCAATAATATATGGTGTGCTGAGAAAGGTTTTGGTATCTTAATGCCTTCCTTTGCAAATCAGTATGAAATATTTGTCTGATTCCTGGGGTGGTGCTTCATTTTATGCAGATGACAAGTTAGATAGCCTTTAGTTAAACCAGTGTTACTCACTCCACAACTCACAGTGTTACTCACTCCACTTGGAATTAACATCAGTCAAAAGAGCCACAAGACTACTGTGTGCAGTGTGCACCAATTCATAAACATACACACATACAATAACACAATACAACTATTAATATTATATATTTAACTATAGCTGTTTATTTCCCAGAGCACCTCTGTGCAGGTAGGGCTATCTTTCCCTACCACTGGTGCAGGGCCATTATTGTTAAATTTTAGACTGTCACCTAGAGCGACGGCTCATCGAGGGCACCATTCTGGCCGGCCTCATCCCCTCCTCGCCCCGCACAGGAAGCCTTCCTTGCCGGCTTCTTGCTCCGCCCTGGGCAGTCCTGCTGAATTCAGCAGGGATTTACTCCTAAGTAAGGGCGAACAGGATCTCAGCTTTCAAGACGCCCCTTCAAGGGGTTAAGTCCCGCAGGGTGGCGTGCAAGGGAGCCATTCCGGAGTCTAAATGGCAAGCTTTCAGTTCTGCAAAGCAGCGGCTTAACTTGCTCACGGAGAGCAAAAGTGAGGGGGCCAAGCCAGACTTGCGGGGCTCTGTGTGGCAGTGTGACTGGTGGCGGGGGCCGGATCTGGCAAGAGTTGGATCGCTCTTCCCCTCTGGCCCCAACCAGGCTCCAGAAAAGGAGCCTCTGTGGTCGGTCTCCTTCACAATTGAGGAAGGCAAGCAATGGGGGAGGCCGGGCCTTTTTCAGTGTCAACCCACCACCCGGTGCCCATTCCCATCCCGTCCTGCACAGGGTGTGTGTGTGCCAGAATGTACCCTCACCTAGTGGGCAAAAAAACCTGGGGCCATCACTGCACTGGTGAACCTTTGACAGTCCTTCTGCATTTGGAGTAAGGAGACTGGCTTCGTACTCTGCCTTCTTGCTCTCTACTCAGTACAAGGCATATCAGGTTGGGTGAGATTGCTAAATTGCCCAGAGAGCAAGCTGATAGGGAGACAGGAGAGTAAACCCATCACCATTCCGCTGTGGCAATCCTGCTATTTTCTTGTGTGGCTACTGAGGATGCTGGCTTTGTGTGAGTGTTTTTCTTTCTGCAGCCAGCTTGCTCTCCTTCCAGCATCTAAGGTGGTGGCTGGTATAAGAGGTCAGAGGCTGCAAAGAAGGGTTAGCTGGTGCTGTTGGAGTGGTTGGGCTCTTCCATTTCTAGCACAAAGCCCTCATTTTACTCATCCTCCAGTTCCTCCAGATGTGGCTGTTTCAAGGAATAAACTGTCTGTCAAAAGCAAAAGCAGTGGTCTTACTTTAGTGGAACATGGGGCGCTCAGAAGAGCCACTGGTAGCATGTCAGAGCCCCCTGTGGCTCCCAAGTAACTGAGTAACACTGAGTTAAGGTAATGTGTCAGAAGTCTTGCAGTTGAGAACATTGAGAAACTTAAGTAACTTAAGTACAGATTCTTTTTTCAAAGGATCTGCTGACCTTTGAGTAACATTACAGAAGTAAGTCCCTCACCACTTTGGATGCAAGTAATGGAGTATTAGTTATAAACTATAGGAAGCTGTAATGCAGTAACTGTATGCAGCCGTGTATATTGGCCTTATGCTACTTCATCCACCTGCAATGTTACTCTGCTTGGCCAGAAAGGGTGTAGTTCCAAAACTATAAAATATGAAATTGAATATCAGATAGAGAATAATACACAAAAGCAGGATGCTTTTCATAAACCAGAGGAGAAAAGATTCAGCCAGTTTTTATCCACAGTCTATAAATACTCTTTAACTAAACAAAAAGAAATGAAGGAAAGAAATTATTCACAATCGCAGGTGTGGAGTAGAGGGAGCAATGACAGGATGCTAAGACAGGAAATACCTATGATGAAAACTTAATAGTTTTATAGTAGAGACACTGAGAGATAGAATGGAAGTCTGTGTTATCACTGTCGACAACTGTTTTGAAAGGACAGTTGGAGATACTGCATTGTGTCAGTGGTATTATTAAAAAAAAATTCTTCAGTAACTATGCAGCAAAATCTCTGTGGCATCTCAAGAAGAGCCACTTTACTGTGTGATTTGTGATCATAAATGAAAATCGTCCTCAGCCCAGTGCTTTGCTCAAGATAAGCTTCAAGGCAACCCGATCAGAAGTTTATTTTTTGTATAGTCGAAGGCACTCAAGTGCACTAAACTCATCCAGAGACTGTGTTTGTGTTGACAATGACAGGGTAATATATTCAACCAGCATCTTCTTTCTCATCCGATCTATTCTCTTCTTTCTCATTTGATCCATTAGGGACAGTTGTAGGGAGAGAAACATGAGATAACCTGCCTACCGTCCCTTGTCATTGGTTGAACACAAGCCAATATCTATAACTTTGTAACCATGCCATGAAATATAGACAGGCAGGCAGGTGGGCGGGCTGTAGGGGTTCAGAGTGTTTTGCCCAACTTTTGCTGGTGCGTCAACTGCATTCATTCCTCAGTCAGTCAGATCTAGCCACAATGGTCCATACTTCTAGACTGGACTGCTGCAATGTGTTATGCTTGGGGCTACCCTTGAAGGGTGTTCAGAGGTTGTAACTAGTGCAGAATGCTGAGACTACTGGGAGTTTGTGACCCTGGCTACCAAGCCACTCCTTTAAAGTGCTATATGTCTAGGGACAAGTGTATTTGAATGACTGTCTTCTCCCATATGTTCCTGTCTGGGAATTAAGATTACAAAGAGAGCCCCCCCCCCAATTGGTCCATAAATCAAAGAAGCCTGTTTGGTGGGTTCATGAGAGAGAGTCTTTTCAAGGGCAGCCCTACAATTATGAAGGAACCTCTTCAGAGAGGTGCACCTGGCCCTCTCACTTTCAATCAAGTTAAAGATGGTTTTATTTAGGACTGCATTTGGTTTAGTTTATTGGAACTGTGACTCTAAATCTTGGTTTTTAAAGTTTTTATTTTATTTTGTATGCTTTATCTTTGCTGTAAAGTGCCTCAAGCTTCATAAGGAAGAAAGGTGGCTAATAAATGTTTTAAACAAATAAAATAAATATGCTGACTTTTCTATGTCTCTGTGTAGTATTTTAGAATGATATAGAATTGTATCATTAATCGTTTTAACTTCCTTTTGTTGTTGTTGTTCAGTCGCACAGTTGAGTCCATCTCTTCGCCACCCCTTGGACCGCATCACACCAGGCCCTCCTGTCTTCGGCCTTCCTCTGGAGTTTGCTTAACTTTATGTTCGTTGCATAGATAACACTGTCTAACCATCTCATCCTTTGCCATCCTCTTCTTCTTTTCCCTTCAATCCTTCCCAGCATCAGAGTCTTCTCCAGTGAGTGGTCCCTTGTTATTTGGTGGCCAAAGTATTTGAGCTTCAGCTTTAGTATCTGGCCTTCCAGGAAACAGTTAGGGTTGATTTCTTTTAGGACTGACTGATTTGATCTCCTTGCAGTCCAAGGGACTCTCAAGAGTCTTCTCCAGCAACATAATTCAAAAGCATCTGTTCTTTGGCACTCAGCCTTCCTTATAGTCTAACTCTCGTAACCATACGTTACTATTGGGAATACCATTGCTTTGACCATACAGACTTTGGTTGGCAAGGTGATGTCTCTACTTTTGATTATGCTGTCTAGGTTTGCCATTGCTTTCCTCCCAAGGAACAGGTGTCTTAATTTCATGGCTGCAGTCACGGTCTGCAGTGATCTTGGATGCAACAAACGTGAAATTTGTTTCTTCTTCCATGACTTCCCCTTCTGTTTGCCAAGGTGTGATGTGGTCAGATGCCATGATCTTAGTTTTTTTGATGCTGAGTTCAAGCCAACTTTTGTGCTTTCCTCTTTCATCACGAGCAAGAGACTCTTGAGGTCCTTTTCACTTTCTGCCAGAGTTGTTATGTATTATGATTTCTTCTGCATGCCTAGCTTCAGTACACAGAACATTAAAGGCTGGTATCTAAAAGCGCATGATCTGATTGGCTGTTTCCAATAGTGGGCCAATCAGAGCTAAAGATTGTGACGTGGAGAGAAAAACAATGATTGGTCTTTATCTTGTAAATACGATTGGTTCTTACCGTTTGCCTGGGCATGGTTTCCCCAGCCCAGGATGTTTAAAAGGAGCTCAGACTCCTATGTTTTTTTGTGTTGATTTGTTCTCGTTCAGTAAAGCTGAAATCACTGTTTAAGAGCTGCCTGTGTCTGATACATTTCAAGAGTGGTATTGTCTGCATATCTGAGGTTGTTGATGTTTTCCCCAGCAATCTTAATTCTGGCTTGTGATTCATCCAGGGCAGCATTTTGCATGATGTACTCTGCATATAAATTAAATAAGCAGAGTGACAGTATACATCCTTGACTTACTCCTTTTCCTATTCTAAACCCATCAGTTGCTCCATATCTGGTTCTGTCACTTCTTGACCCTTATACAGATTTCTCAGGAGACATGTGAGTTGTTCTGGTACTCCCATCTCTTTAAGAACTCGCCACAGTTTGTTGTGATCCACACAAAGGCTTTAGCGTATTCAGTGCAGCAGAAGTAGATGTTTTTCTGGTACTCCCTTGCTTTCTCCATAATCCAGAGAATGTTGGCAATTTGATCTTGCATTCCTTTACCTCTTTGAAACCCAGTTTGTACTTCTGGCAGTTCTCTATCCATGTACTGCTGACGTCTCGCTTGTAGGATCTTGAGCATGACCTTGCTAGTGCAAGTGAAATGAGTGCAATTGTGTGATAGTTTGAACATTCCTTGACATTGCCCTTCTTTGGGACTGGAATGTAAACTGACCTTTTCCAATCCTGTGGCCACTGTTGTGTTTTCCAAATTTGCTGGCATATTGAGTGCAGCACTTTAACAGCATCATCTTTTAAGACTTTGAATAGCTCAGCTGGGATACCATCACCTCCTCTAGCTTTGTTGTTAGTAATGCTTTCTAAGGCCCATTTGACTTTGTACTCCAGGATGTCTGGCTTGAGGTCAGTGATCACACCATCGTGGTTATCGAGGACACTGAGGTCCTTGTATAGACCTTCTGTGTATTCTTGCCATCTCTTTCTAATCTCTTCTGCTTCTGTTAGGTCCCTACCATAGGTTTGCCTTGGATTCGGACCAAGATCATTCTGTCGTTTTTGAGATTGTATCCCATTACTGCCTTTCTCACTCTCTTGTTGACTATAAAGGTCATATATCATATAATATAATAATGTTCATATCTCTCTCTTAACTTCCTAGATGAAGGGAATTTAAAATAATTTGTGTTTAAATTAACATTCTTCATAATAGCAAAGTCTTGATTGATTGATTGATTGATTGATTGATTGATCGTCCCCTTTCTCACTGAGACTCAAGGTAGATTACAACAGTGTAATCCAATGCAATCAATATGATGTGACTTCTAATAAACAACATAATATGACTAGGATTACAGAAATTTGAAAGAAAGCAAAAAAGTATTAAACATAGGGTTGCCAGCTCTGGGTGGGAAAATACCTGGATATTTTGGGGCTGGAGACTGGGGAGAGAGGGGAGGGATTTCAGCAGGATACAATGCCATAGAGTCCACCCTCCAAAGCAGCCATTTTCTCCAGGGGAACTGATCTGTATTGCAAGGAAAGCAACTGTAGTAGTGGGGGATCTCCAGGCACCACCTGGAGATTGGCAACTGTAGTTAGACATGGTATGATACTGCAGGAAATGATATTATATTAGTAGAAGACAGTACTGTGGGAGCAGGGTAATACATGGAGGAAACAGATAATGCCTTACTTTGAAATTGCCCTTCATTACAGCTGGAAATGTGGTATGTTCCTTTCTAACATTACAGTAATTTGTCATGTTTAACGTTAAACACATTAATACAAATTAGATTCCTTGACTACGCTGTCTGATCCCCTGGGAAAGAAAATGTGAACTGCTTTCCACATCTTGAACTTTGTTATTTATTCCTATTAACTCCTCTTTTCTTCAGTTTTTTTTCTCTAAACTTTGGGTTCTAGAAGATCACAGATCCCTGAAAGTTGATCTCTTCGTCAATTTTTTTCTGTAGAGGGATATCCAAAGCTCTTTGTTCTCAAATGGATCAAACCAACCTACATAATTCCATAACAAGATATATTGTTCTCATTTTGTCTATTGAATAAGTATGTTTTGTGGCATAAGATTGTAAACATATCACATTGTACATTTTCCCCCAGTTTCTCATGAAAGGTTATTTAGGAAGTAGATGGAAATACATTGAACAAGGACTCGCTCTGATTATCAGTGGTTTCAGATAGCAATTTTTCAACAGTCATATTACATGTAAACACATAATAATCTAGTCATCTGTAGCATCTTGCTGTGTGGTAGTGAGAATTTGCCCCTCATTTTCACTCGTTTCCACTTTGTCTCAGATACTTACCAGTTGGGCTAAGGCTACAGCTTATAGGCTTTCCTCATGTTACTGTAGCATGTGTAATGGTTCTCCATTGGTTATTTTTGCATAATGTGTCATAGATGATGACTAGGCCTACTGTCAGACCTTCCTCTGTACAGCAGAAAAGATAATTTATATTGCATGACACAATGTTGCTGCACCATGTAGTAGACAATTTCAGTGTTTGTGACATAGAAATAGATGGTTCTGCTGATGGTCACAAAGAGGCAGTGTGGTATAGTCCGTAGAGTGTTGAACTAGGAAAGCTAGATAGATGACCTTGGGCCAGTCACACACACTAGCCCTAACCTACCTCACAGGATTGTTGTAAGGATAAAATGGAAGAGAGGATAATGATGCAAGCCATTTTTGTGTCCTCATTTGAAAGACAGGTGGAGTATAAATGTAGTAAATAAATAAATAAATACAAATATGTCACAGAATGTCTGAGGGTGCAGCCCACGCAAGATGCTGTAGCTCCACCAATAGTGGTTGCAAAGAACAAAGCTTTGAATGAACCTTGCCATTGGCAAAATTGTTAGCTAGGCTGTATATATTTGGGATTTGGCCCTTTGTGAAAGAGAATAAGAAGCAAATCTTGCTGGTACCAGATCCTTCTCTGTTCTTCAAGGAGCAAATATGGGTGATGATGCTGTATTTCAAATTCTGAACCTCCCGAAATGACATATATGTCCCTGCAGAAATACATATATATTGGCTGGGTCAGAGTACTAACAGTTTTTCAGCACTCTCCAGTATAATGCAATTATACAGAACTTACTTTTAAGGAATTTATTGGGAAACTGAGGGTTCCCTGCTAAGAGTATGCAATTTGGAAGGTGTGCATAAAAAAGTCCTTTAGGGATTGGACTGGCTTCAGTGAATACCATGAAATCTGTGTTGCAAGAATAACACAGAAAGGGTCAGAACAGTTTAACCACAAAATGTAATAGAAATCATATGCTTTTCAGTGTTCTCAATGTTTTATTTCTTCATTCTCCTTCCAGTAGATCATGCCAGAAATTTCTAAAAGTATATCTAATACTTAATAGTGGAGATGTGCTTACAATGCCATAACAAATTGGACAGTGTTTTCAAACTCCTTGGTACACTTAACTCATGTATTAACCACATACTAAATTGACTAGAGCACTGAATCAATTAAGACTCAAATGGCTTGTACATTTTCATTAATTAGTGTATGTGACACAGATGGGGGGGTTCCCCACATCAATGGACATTGGGACACATGTCCAAATGTGATATAAGTAAAAACATCCATGTCTTTATGCATTACTTTTCAGCATAGCATAAAATAATCTACCGAAAGTGGAACGATAGGCAAGACAAGGCCTGGTAAGAACAGGGGATCTAGTAGAAACTTGAAAGACTGTTGAACATGCTTCCCAACATGATTTCTCCTGCTGCTGCTACAAGCTTGCTCCAGCTAGAATTTCCTTGTGATCTTACTATGAGCAAATCTGCATGTTTGCATGAGTTGGGGCTTACAGAATTAAATATGCTGCAAGGGAGCATAGAGTGTCTGATGGTGTTAGGCTATGGCTGGTATGCATTGTTGCATCTGACCCACAATTACAATATGGGTTTTATGTGCACAGAGCCACTGGAAGCTGGATGTAGGAGCAGAAAGTATGTGAGCCAGGAGACAAGTCCCCAGCTCATGTAAAGCAGCAGTATGTGTGTACATCAGGGAAACCCAAAGAACACATTTGTGTCCGCAGATGCATTTGAACCTTTTTTTCTATTTATACAAACAAGGAGTGAAAATGCCTTATTTATTTATTTGTTATACAAGTTATACAAACAACTATTCTAAGTACTCCACTTTGAATACAATTACCTTTCCCCAGATCAATTTACATTAATTTATATCATAGAACTTTGAATAACAACAATATAATTGTCTTTTGAACTGAATTTGGTTAGCTAGATACATGCTTGAGTGCTTGAAATAAGCTTTTGTACCCTGAAGAATTATGACTGTTTGTTTCAACTGTAATTCTGAATCCTCTTCATTGATTACTTACATTGTTCCATAGAAATAATACTGAAACACAGCATAATTTGTATTTCTCATGGCTGTGTCTGGAAAATGTTCAAAACTGATAATCTGAACAAAGAAAGTAATGAATTCTGACAGAAGACTACTGTATTACACTATTATATGTATACAATCACACTATTTTAATGAAATAGTAG
The DNA here is from genome assembly GCA_029375565.1 of Gekko gecko. Lineage (NCBI taxonomy): Eukaryota > Metazoa > Chordata > Lepidosauria > Squamata > Gekkonidae > Gekko > Gekko gecko. The sequence continues at coordinate 82,323,889 of JAPDNY010000010.1, read as the reverse complement.
ATACAAATGCAAGTTATTATATTACAGTGGTCACTGTAAGTCAATTTCAGAAAAGCAGGCAAATCACACCACGACTCCTTAGGTACAAGATGGTGGGTGGTCAATGAAACAGCCTACTTTAAGGATCACCAGAGTCTGATGATGATGTACTCTGCATATAAATTAAATAAGCAGAGTGACAATATACATCCTTGACTTACTCCTTTTCCTATACTAAACCCATCAGTTGTTCCATATCTGGTTCTAACTGTCGCTTTTTGACCCTGATACAGATTTCTCAGGAGACATGTGAAGTGTTCTGGTACTCCCATCTCTTTAAGAACTCGCCACAGTTTGTTGTGATCCACACAATCAAAGGTTTTAGCATAGTCAATGTAGCGGAAGTAGATGTTTTTCTGGTACTTCCTTGCTTTCTCCATGATCCAGCGAATGTTTGCAATTTGATCTCTCATTCCTCTACCTCTTGTACTTGAAACCCAGCTTGTACTTCTGACAGTACTCTATCCACATACTGTTGAAGCTTATCTTGTAGGATCTTGAGCATGACCTTGCCAGCATGTTAAATGAGTGCAATTGTATGATAGTTTGAACATTCCTTGACATTGCCCTTCTTTGGGATTGGAATGAAGGGTTGCCATCCCCCTAATGGGGGCAGGTTTCCCCCCAATTTCAGGGACCTCAGTCCACCATCAGCCAGCTGGACACTGGGGGGAGCCCTGCCCCAAAGAGTCCCATCACACCCAATGTGCCTGGTGCGATGATGGCCCCCAGAGGTGATGTCATCATGCCGGGAACATCACATGGGGGACACTAGCATTTGGGTAAAAACTCTATGATGACCATAGAGTTTTTAGCCAAATTCTAGAGTGTCCCCTGCATGACATGCCTGGCGTGATGAGGGTCCTGGGGAGCAGCATGGAGCCCCCTGCCAGAAGACGGTAAGTACCTGGCAACCCTACTGCTATGGCTGTTTTCAGGGGGCCTCCTTTGGGCATTTCCATGATCTGAGGCGACAGATAGCAATCTGAGAAGAGGCCTTTTTGGTAATGACACCCAAACTTTGGAATTTCCTCCCCAGAAAGATTCATCTGTTCCCCTCTATCCCTTCTATCCCCTATCTAGGGTTGCCAGGCCTGGCAACGAGCAGGAGATGGGGCGAAACACACAGGTGCCAACCATCAGTGGCATCAGTCTTCTCTAGGAAGCACCAAAAATGCTGTGGTAAAACCATAGAATTTTCCGTGATTCCTAGAGAGGATTGACATCACTTCTGGGTTTTTCTGGAAGAGATGTCACAATATCAGACAGCTATTTTTTGTTTTCATCCCGCCACTGCTCATTGTGGTGGTGGGAAATGTGATGTGGGGTGAGGATTTCCTTGCCCCCATCAGCAACTGGGCAACTGCCCCCATCAGCAACCTTTATCATTATATTTTAGTTTCATTTTATGTTCCCTTACTGACTGTTCTTCCTGTTATGTTTTAAACTGCTGTTGAACTGCTGTTTCATATATAAGTGTTGTTTTGAAAATTAACTTTCAGTGTCTTGTTAACTATTCACTGTCTTGAGAGCCCTATTTAGGTAGAAAAAGCTGTGAATACCAATGATTCATAATGTTAAGCAAATATCAAGAAGTATTTTTTCTTTCTGAAAATTTGCCCCTTTCAAATAAAGCTAAATGGATGGCAAAGTGTTTCACAGTGCCATCCTAAGCAGAAGGACACCCTGTGAGGTATATGGATGTCAATAGTTAGATTATTGTTAGATTAATGATGACCCCACTGTCTCATTTTTTATATTTCTTTGAGTAACTAGCCCTACATACAGTTTAAATTGTTGAAAAAATTATTTTTCTGAATTCCGCTTAACATTTACTGAACTGTTCAGACATTATGTACAATAATAGGTGTGAATAAGATTAAATTGATTGTCTAAGCTTGTCATAATGAAACAAGTCTCTTTGCTCCTAGTGGGTTTCTGGACCCAATTCAAAGTGTACATTTCGATCTTTAAAGTTTTAAATTGTCTGGGATAAGGTACCTCAACAATCATTTTCTTCCACATAGGCCCAGGACAGACTGGCAATTTGCCCCGGTAGCCAGTCGCGGCAAAAAAAACCCGGATTAAACAATACCGGGTTTTCCCGTCCACACAGCGGGGGCCGCTGCCGGAAGATACAGGACGGAGGCGCGCGGGAGCGTTCAGACTGCCGCGCCGGAGGCGTGCTATATTCGCCGTTTCCCCATTAATTCGGCTGTGGGTGTATGTGCGCATAAGCGCATTTTGCCTTTTTTTTTTGCCCTGCAACGCCGGCACCGCATTGGGCAGTGGAGCGGAGCGCAGCCAATCACACCGCTGCTGCCTCATGCCCAACGCGGGTTGCTCCCGGCTTTTCGGCTGCGCGTTCAGACTCCCCGGAAGCGGAGAAACGCGCAACGAACGCAGGCTTTCAAGATTTGCGCCGGCTTTTATCAGGTGTTTTTTTAATCCAGCAGTGAAGCGCAACAGCACCGGTAGGCTACGGGTGGGGGACGCCAGGCAGATGTGCCTGTGTGAACATTCCATTTACTCCGGTATTGAATCGTTGTCAGCCCGGGTCCCATCCCGTGGCAAATTGCCAGTCTGTCCTCGGCCATTAACTTACCTGCTCATTCTTTTCATCTACAAAGGCTTCATTTATGAAGAAGTATGGAAGGTTACAGTGCAAAACAGGGCCCTTTCAGTGGTTGCACTGGTGTTTTGCATTTTCCTTACTAGCATAGCCTTCTGATTCTGTCCATTTTTGTTTGTTCTCTTTTTAGTGACAGACACCGGGTGTGTTCAGACAGGCAGCTAAATCTGCCATTGGCCTGGCTCTAATTTGATCCAGATCTTTTTTATCCGGCATTGCACGACCAGACAGCTCCCCTTACCATGTGTGTAGTCCGTGGTGGATTGTCTAGACGGCATCCACCTGAAGGAGCCGCACGGTCATTTTTTTATTATTCTGTTTGTGCATGTGCATCTGCTCTTCAACATGTACTTGTTTTTCCACGCATGCACGGAATTGAATGGTTAAAGCACCACCAGTGGTACCTCCTTCTAGGTACCTTTTTAATTAATGCAGTTCATAAAATTCACAGGCCATTCAGAAACGTGAAATTATCTGGAACATTTGTGCGGAGCTCTGTGGCTGTTGCACGTTTCGCATTTATGTGCATATTGCTTAGATTTTTTAAAAAATGGTGGCCGCTTGCAATGGTCTGATGTCAGACCATCCCAATGGGAGGATTGTGCATTGGAATGATCAGACAGGGGAAAGTCCACAATTGGCCTGTCAGGAACTGAAAACTCCAGATCTGAACTAGTATCTTTTCAGTAAGTCTTCGAAGCTTGGCAAAATGGGATGCTCACGGAAGAGACACGTTTCCCAGATGTTGCTGTCTGGTCATTACCTTTAAATCCACCAGGCACTCATGCCTGGCGCAGATCTAAAGAGCCATCTGATCAGGACCTGAAACAGTTTTATTTCACAAAACATTTGGCATCAGTTGCTCAGTACTGGTTGCTGGGATCTGAATTTATATTCTGTAGTTTTTCTTTATGTCTGTTAGGTTATTTATGGTATTAGGGTTATTTTTGTTTTTGTTTAGTTTTACGCTGGTTGTAAGCTCATTTGTGAGCACATGTAAGTCAAAAAGCTGGATACAACTATTTTAAATCAATCAATACCTCTCATGTATTAATTTTTTGTCGTGATCTGCCTTTTAACATTTTTTATTAAATTCTCTGTGGAATGCTGTGGGCATGTTTAGAATGTTACCATGCCCTGAATACTAAGGCCATTAGCATTGCAGCAGATTCCATTGTTTAATAAAGTATTCCCTCTTGCATTATAAAACAAAACAAAACAAAAATACTACAACTGAGGGAGTGACATGGGTTTTCTACAGTATTTTTTAACATGACTCGAACTGTGTAGTTTCTGGCAGCCTAGAAAGGAGCGCTGTATTGTTTCCTTCTTGCCATCCTCATTAAATTTGACAGATCTGAGTAGTTTGCATTTTTGTACTAGCATGTTTTGATTAACTCTTTTTTTGCTTCAGAAGTCTTGCTCAACAAAAATGAGCTGGCAAAGTAATTTGTATAATGTGAACAGAAGGTCACTGACACAGTTTGATTCACTCAGAATTTACAATGGTGTAACATACAATACCTCAACACTGATATAATGTGAATTTCTTTTTTTTTTGCATCTGCTGATTGTATCTGGAGGTGCAATATTCACTTAATGTCCTTAAGTTGTTGTTGAACCACTAAAATGCTGAGCACAGTACTTTGCAAAGCTGATTTCAGCTGTTTCCAAATGTAGCCTGTAGTTAAAACCTGAATTATTGTATTCATTCAGACGTGTCATTAAGAGAGGGCATGAAGTGATATTACCTCTCTGCCTCTCATAACCTTTTGTTATTGTTCTGGAACATCTATATCAATGCAATACTTTCCTCTAGAGCAAGGATCCCCAGCGTGGGGCCCATGGGCATCATGGTGCCCACCACAACTTCAGCTCATGCCCACCAAGCACTATTTCCTCCAAGCTTGCTGTCCTCCCAGTGGCTGGACTATGCTTCCAACCAAGGATACTACTATTCTTGACAGACAAATGACTGGAATGTGTTCAGTGTGGATGCTATGCAATTCTTTTGTAAAGGGAGGATGGAGGTATTGCTCGTGGTACCAGTTCCTGCAGCCACCATTTTGGGGTGGCACTCATCACCCCCTCTCAAAATTCCAAAGTTGCCCACAGGCTCAAAAAGGTTGGGGATCGGGGTTCTGGTTTAAGCATCTCGCTGCTCGGCTGCACCCCATCTCACTCTGATGGGGGGAGCCAAGACTCGGCTGACAGGAAGGGTCCGAGTTCGTCTTGGACTCTCCCGGGATCTCTGTAGGAGATCCTCAGCCTGGGGAGCTGAGGAGAGCCTTTTCCAAGGCGACGGCCAAGAAATTGAAGCTCACCTTCTTATCTGAAAAGTCCTGTCGCCGCAGATCCAGCATGGCGCCGAGAGACGACTGCCGGATGAGTGGACACAGTCAAAAGTTTTGAAATGCTTCTAAAAGATTTCCAAGGCTTCAAAGCTTGAGTTAAGCAAAGCTCAGGTGATTAAAAGTGTCTATAAGAACCTTGGTAGCAATTAAAAACGCCTAAGTGCAAAGCGGTGTGGGAGGGAGGAAACTCAAGAATCCCCACACACACACTTAAAGTAAGGCGGTTTTAAAACGGGATTTAAAAACTTTCTGAACTAAACTAAATGCACCAGAATATCAGTGAAATTGAAAACTCCATAATAACACGAAGCGGATAAGATTTACTCAACGTTTACTTTGTTTGGGGAAGCTTACTTCTTGTTGATATTTTGGCTGGGAGAGGGCAGAAGGCGGGTCTGGAGAAAAAAACGCAAACCGGAAATAGCCAACCAGCGACTCCCTTCCACAACCAGGAAGTAACAGCAGATATACCTACACTACTGGCGAGAGCATTGTGCCCTCTAATGGAACAGATGACTAACCTCAGCCTTAAAATGGATAATTTGCAGAAGCAAATGTCCCAAATAGATAAAAGGACTTCCATGACTTAAAAGGTGTTAGAAAAGATGGAAAAACAGACTGAGAGTATTAATAAAAGAGCGGATGAAGCGGAGAAAGAGAGATCCTCCAATAAAACTCAGTTAATACAGCTCCAGCTGGAAAGATCCATGTACATTTTATGCTTCCAAGGGATCCCAGAAGAAAAGAACGAAGATTTGAAGGCTCTCTTAGCAGAGACTTTGGCTCCAATAATAGATTATAAACAGGAAGACTTAATGAAGGAGATGGACTTGGCCTACAGGGCTTATCCAGACTTTATAAAAAAAAATAAACTCCTGGAAGAAATATGTTTGAAATTCACGAGACGGTCTACCAGAGATCTGGTGCTGAAATCTACACAGGGGAAACCCTTGAAAATCAAAAATGAGGAGATAAAAATCTTGAAGGATATCCCCTTTGAAATCAGAAAGCGGAGGAGACTTTATAGGGATCTTACTCTCTCTCTTCAGAAGGAAGGAATTACTTATAGATAATCATTTCCCGAAAGACTGAGTTTCAAATTTAAAGATAAAAAATTCAACATTGACACTGTTCCTAAGTCGAAGAAGTTTGTAGACCAATACTTTAATCCCAAGCAACGCAACAAAGACAAGAAATCTAAAACAGAAGAGGAGGAAGAAGAAGATGAAGAAGAATCCTACTCACAGGATTCATCAAGCGACAGATAACATCGGAATCAGAGAAAGGAGCAGCCGCTTCCAACCCCCAAGGAAAAAAGAAACTCAAGAAGAAAAGACTCTAAAACCAAGATAATTGTTGATAATGCAGTTTTTGTTCTCCAGCTAGTTAATGCAACTCTATTATTTTTTGTTAAATTTTTACAAGCAATAACAGTGCTATATCACTAGGTGACAGGGATATATACCTATGTAACCAGATCATGTCATCTTGTTAGTCTTCCCTTCCCTATAACCATTAGCTGTCTTAGAGTTAGGGCGGTAGTCTCCCTCCCCCATTCCAGTAGTTTGTGTTGTATAAGTTTTCCCTTCCCCGTTTCCTATAGAATTTAGAGGTAGGGATTTAGTAACCTTTCCCCAAACCCTGTAGTATTGCAAAATCAATAAAATACATATATATATATATATATATATATATATATATATATATATATATATATTAAAAAAAAGGTTGGGGATCACTGCTTTGGAACATCTGTATTAATAAGAAGGAGTTGTGCCTCATTAGTAGAGCACCATGAACACCAGCCATTTTGAAGCTTTTCTGCTAGAGGAATGTTGTGACATGGCTTGGAGTGAAGTTCCAGGGGCAGAATCATGGCTGCCGATACAGGAGCTGAACTAGGGACTGTTTCCACTGCTGTCCCACCACAAGAAACAGGAGAGAGGGTTTTTTTTCCCTTGAATTTGTTACTTAAAAACAACCCCGCCCAGGGGTTCTCGATCCCAACAAAATATTGTGGCACAGAAATGCACAAGCTGTGTTTCATAACCCTGACACAAACATGCAATTATGCGCACTTCAATAACTTTTTTTTTAAGACAGCGAAAATGGAATGGAAGGTTCAGACTTCCCAAATGGCTTGAGTTCACAATAGAGAATTCAGACATCTGGAAACGTGGAGTGAAACCACTTACGTCTCAGGCTTTTCCCAGTGTTGCAAAACTTGCAATCGAAGGGGTGTGAGAACAGGGGGGATGACTGGGGAATGGAGTACAGATGATGCTGTTTGAATGTGCCATTTCAATCCACAGGGTAACAGCAATGACATCAGATCAAACAGCTTGTCTGACCACACCCAGTGACTAAAGATAAAAGGTAAAGGTTTCCCTTGCTTGAGAGCTAGTCCTATCTGATTCTAGGGGGCACTGTTCATCTCTGTGTCCAAGCAAAGAGCCAGCGTTGTCTGCAGACTTCTCCATGGTCATGTAATTGGCATGGCTAAATGCCAAGGAACGTGGAACGCTGTTACCTTCCCACTGAAGCAGTACCTATTTATCTACTTGCAATGTCTTGCTTTCGAACTGCTAGGTTGGCAGGAGCTGGGGCCAGAGACGGGAGCTCACTCCGTCATGTGGTGCTAGGGTCTCGAACTGCCGAGCTACTGACCGTCCATTCTGCAACTCAGCAGCTTAATTTCTGAGCCACTGTGGCCCTCCTACTCAGTGACTAGATACTTCTAAATGAAGCCAATATTAAAGGAAGATTTTATCTTTTTAAATATATTCCTGTATAACCCATCACATAGGAGCAGAATAGGAATACATATGCTTTATGAGTTTGTTTGTTTTGTGAGCTACCCCCTTCCTGGTCATATTCTTGTTTGTCATTCTTTATTCTTGAATTTAAAGTCACTGCATTCTGCTTCCAGGAGCACTTAAGATGTAGTTCAAAAGATGTTATTTCTGAATTTGCAAGGAGTTCACAAGGTTCTTAATTGCCACTGTGAACGTTACAGGTCAGAAAGTATTATGAGTTTAGTCTTCAGTCAAGCATGCTTCAGGACAAAAAAAAAATCAGCAGTTTTTACCCTTAAAGTCTTTTGGAGAAAGAAATGGCTTCATTCACACTTAGCATTCTTTCAGCTTGTCTGGTTCCACTAACAAGGCAAGGAAACCCAACTGCGAATCTATGTAGTAAGGGTGTTGAGGGTCAATACCAATCCCATAATGAGATTTAAAGAGCTAAATTGCCGTGATTTTTTTTTTCTATGAAGAATGGTGTGTATGTATTTCTAGTAAGTAAATTCACTCAAGAGTAAACAATATGTTTCTTGGAGTAGTTTAAAAAGGTTACCATTTCCTAATAATCAGGGTTCTGTATTCAAGCCAATCTTGTTAGGGCAATAAGAGGCTGTAATGTTCAACTGAATGGTTTTGTTTAGCTTTGATTAGCTATAATTTAGCCTTTATAAAACCGTAATTGATTTCTTGAGGGGATTGATTTCCTGACTCTGTAAAACTTAATTTCCTTAATAAAAAATGGAGTAAATACAATTTTGTTTTCTTTTTAGTAAAACATTTCAAAATATCTTGCATAGGCTTTAGTGATGTCATCACATTGACATCATTTGAGGTAATTACTGGGTAATTCATATTCATTTCCTCGCCTCTTTTTCGCCCTCTTGATCTTATTGACAAATTTATTCATTCTCTGGACAAAGAATTGAAGCTACTACTTTATTTATAGGTAGGTTACCCAATAAGTTTTGATTTTTGTCATCATTAAACAGAGGAATTCAGGTGATACTATGCCATCGCTCACTCCCAAAATAACAAATGGATAGATTGTAATTTTTGTAATCTACCTGTACTAATTGTCAATAAGTTTGAGAAGCATTGCTTGCCCCAGACCCTCTGGAAAATGGGTGCAGATATTTTGCTGGGACTCATAACTGAAACAAGGAATGGCATCCTGAATGTGGAATTTTATTCGAGTGGGTTGGATCTAATGCTTCTATGTAGATTGAGAGCCAAACTAGACATTACAGCAGCCATGGGTCCAACCCATGACTGGTTATGGCAGTTTAGAGATGAATTTAGCCATTTTAAAATGCTATGAGGCCCTTGGCACAGCAGTATGAAGTGATCTTTTTTACCCCCCATGTCTTTTCACATGCCAAAACAGTTGCCCATGGCTGGTTGAGCACTTGAAAAGGCATTGAGAGGGGAACAAGCACTACGGGCCCAATTGGATACTTGCAGCATTTTTAAATGGCCAAATTATTCTCTAAAATGGCAGCAGCAGCCATGGGGCAGATGACTATGTCACAAGACTGTCCTGAGCATGCACACAGATTTCCATTCTATTGTATCAGTCTTTAAGGGAGATAATATCACATTGTGATATATTAGGTAGTTTCCTCTCCCTTTTGAAATGTAGGGATTAAGTTGGTATTCAAACTTGACATCTACTTCTGCTGTTGTGTGTGTATACCATTCTAATATGGCTCAGAAACAAATGGAATGCTAAACGGTAGTGGAAACCAAATCCATCACCTAACTCAGACAATTAATTTGCCCCCACAGACGGAATAAAAAGACGGACAACAGTTTTTGGATCAGACAAGGGCCACTTTATTAACTACATAACGTTTAAACAACTAAAACAGCAAGGAAGCATTTCAAGAGCAGAATAGACAAGGCAGGTGTCAGCCAGACCAGCCTCCTTGTCCAGGAGAGCCACCAACCCCGATCTTGAGCCATTAATCTGGCTTGCGACCAGCAGCCCAGCCACTGGTGGCTTCCTGGGAGCGCCTACCCCTGAAACCATAAAGTTTGCAGAGAGGAGCTTATCCAAGAGGTTCCCAGAGGGAATCATCATTCACCACCCAGAGCCTTAATAACTCGCAGGCCGTTCCTGATGACCCCATGTTCCTAAACTAGGAATGGCTTAAGGTGCTCACCAATTTCTGCTTTCTACTCCCTGCACTATTCTGCCACTAGCGAGGACAAGCCTCTGCTTTGTCCGAAGCGGCCACCAAACCAAGTGCAGCCTTAATCCCTTGCTGAATATCCCCCAAAAACAATTTATTGCCCTTGTCTGACTATGTGAATGCCGTCATCCCGGTAGAGGTCAGTATTTCCAACCAAAATTCCGGGATGCGGCAAAAATTGACCCAGGCCACCCTCCATAGCCTTTCTCATTTGCCGGTTAACCTTGCGGCGAGCCCGGTCAATGCACCTAGGGTCCCCCAGGTTGCGCCATACCCGCCTTGGCAAAATTGCCGACCAAATGACCAATGCCCCGGGCCATCTTCGCTGTATCAATGACAGATCATGTATGGCTTGAATCACCAGGGCCTTGCCTTTCATCAGGCCAAGGTCATTGCCACCCAGGTGAATCAGTAAAATATCAGGAGGCGGCCCATGCCGTTCCTCAAACAGTAGTGGGAGCAATCTGGGCCAATGCATGCCCCGCCTTCCCCACCATTCAACAACCGCAAACTCACTCAAGCCCAACTGAGAACCAACCATCGTCCTCCTGGCCTGATGAGCCGCCCAAAAAATCATACTGTGGCCGCATAAAATGACTCTCCTCAGCATCTGCCGGCCCACAGCACCTGAAAAAGAACTATTTTAGTAACATGAACCAATTAAAACTTACACTGTCGAACATAACTTTTGAAACTACGCGATCTCCAACGTCCTATACCTTTTATGTCCTCTCGAGAGTACCCCATGGCAGCTGCCGTGGAAGCAGCTCCAATCCTAAATGAATGGGTCCCAAAACGGAAGCCACCCAAACCCAACGCCTCCAGCGCTCGTTTTGTCACTGCCCCAAACTGAAACTTAGTGAGGGGTGATCCGTCTCTGTGCTGAAATAACACCCCCATGACGTAACCTCGCAATCCCAAGTAATGCTGTAAACCCGACACCGGGCACAATTCAGGCTCACAGCACCATCCCAATTCTATCGTTGAGCCCCTACCCAACTGATCAGTCTTCGACCTCCTAAGATGAATGACTACTTTATCTTTATTAACCCTAATGTCACCCAAATTAATAGCCCGATTAGATGTGTCATGACACGAAGCAGGGACAAGCTCACTGATTCGAAGAGCTCCAAAAAAGGCAAGCAAAGCTGCTGAGTGAAAAAGAGCGGCCTCGTATTCATCCTTGCATAGGCCAGGCCACAACGCCCTCAAGCCCTTCAGAATCGAAGGAGTTAACGGTTCCCTAGAATCAGGTAGCTGCCCTGCCTCGCGAGACCACCCTTCCAGAATTTTTCTAACCCGAAAATCATTTGTCTTATCTTCATGCCCAGCAGCTTTACTAGCATAGGCCAAAGAAGACAACCTGCCCTTTATAGAGCGTACCGATAACCCCCTGCCCTTCAGATAAACACAGTACTGCATCAATTGATGCACCGGAATAGGCCATTCATGCCGTAATCCAGCCTCCCTTTGGAAAGCCAAAAATTGGCGACCGGCCCTCATATACGATTTACGTGTTGACGGGGCCAGGGCCATACTTATCGCCCGCTCAGCTTCAAACCACCAATCTGCCAAAAATTGGGGGGCATCCTTACCGGGCGCTCGTCCGCATCCAGTGCCAGCTGACGGAATCTCTCCATCTGTTTCCGAGAGAGAGCGTCAGCGACCCCATTACTTATGCCCGGAACATGCCTTGCACGAAATAATATATTATTCCGTAAACATAGTAGTGTAAATGCCCTAACTAACTTCATGACCCGCATGGACTTAGATGTCAGAGAATTTATCACGTGTACTGTAGCCTGATTGTCGCACCAAAAGTGGACCGAACGACCAGCAAAATCAGCCGTCCAAATCCCCACTGCTACCACAATCGGGAAAAACTCCAGGAAGGTTAGGTCTTTGACCCAGCCAGCCTGGAACCACTCCGGAGGCCAATCTTCAGCACACCAATGACGTCTAAAGTAAACTCCAAAACCGGATGAGCCTGCTGCATCTGACGTCACCTGTAATTCTGCCTCCAATTGCAATTCCTCCCTCCAGAATGACACCCCATTAAATGACCGTAAAAACTCCTTCCAAAGTAGCAGGTCCTCCTGCATCCCTAAAGTCACCCTAGTCCTGTGATGAGGAAGGCGAAGGCCCCGTATAGCATCACAAAGACGCCGGACGAAGGCCCGACCGGGAGCCACAACTTTGCATGCAAAGTTAAGATGACCCACCAGTTGTTGCAATTCCCGCAATGATATCTTCTTACAAACACTAAATCTGTCAACCAAGGCCTGAAGAACCTCCAACTTCTCCAAAGGAAGCCTAGAACACTGTTGAACCGTATCTATCTCAATACCCAAGAAGGTCAAAATAGGCTTAGGACCTTCCGTCTTCTCCTCAGCCAAGGGCACCCCCAATTCAGCTGCCATGTCTATGAAACTAGACAGTAAAAAGGCACACTGAATAGTCCCTGCACGGCCAGCAAACAAAAAATCATCCAAATAGTGAGCTGTAGAGGCCAGCCCTGTCCTGAATCACAAAGCCCATTCCAAAAAGGAACTAAACTTCTCAAATGCAGCACAGGACACTGAACAGCCCATGGGAAGGGCCCTGTCCATATAGTAAAACCCTTCAAAAGCAAAACCCAATAAATCAAAATCAGCCGGGTGTAATGGCAGAAGTCGGAAAGCTGACTTGATGTCGCATTTTGCCAAAAGTGCACCACGACCACAGCCCCGTACAACCCTCATGGCTTGATCAAATGATGTATATTTAACTGAACAAAGCTCATCCGGTATAGCATCATTCACAGATCCGCCCCGGGGGTACGATAAATGATGAATGAGGCGATACTCGCCAGGTGCCTTCTTTGGTACAACGCCCAACGGAGACACCCGTAAATTAGGCACTGGGGGGGAAAGAAAAGGCCCCAAGATTCTCCCCTCTTTACACTCTTTTCCAATTTTAGCTCGCACTATGTCTTCCATCCCTATGACTGACTTTAAATTAGGAGCACAAAAAGGTGCCCTCTCACCTTTGTAAGGAATCCGAAATCCAAACAAAAACCCTTCAAGTAAATACATACTATCTGTTTTATTAGGGTAACTTCTCAAAATCCTCTCCAAAACCCGAATCTTAATTGGGCTGGGCCCCTTTGTCATTAAAGGCAGCTTGATTTCCACCCCCACCGGGACGCTTACCTCCCCTCGCTCCGAAACGTCCCCTCGGCTTGGGGCAACTGGACAATGCATGCTGCCCCCCACATAGAGGGCACTCATGCCGAAAGGAGCAAGACTTCCTTCCACAAGTACCTTGAGATATAAATTCCCAGCACAGGGGACGCTTCTGGACCAGAGTCCCCGTCTGCACCCGTGAAGGGTTCTGACCCTGCAGCCTCTGCACTACGTGACCACTGTCAGAGTGCTCGGAATACAAAGATTTAGGGGCAGACACCACCTGCAGCCGTAGGTGGGGATGAATAAGGTCCCAGCGCAAGGACGGATTCATCGCTGCCCTTGTGCGAAAGCCCTCATCATATTCCAGCCACGCGTGCCCAGTGAAACCCGTAAAGGCCTTATAAATTATATCCATGTATTGTAAAAGTGCTGATGCCCTCCACGGCTGGTGACGCACTATCACACCAGAATAAATGAGGAAACCTGGGTACCAATTACCCCAGGTCCGATCTACTCTACGCTTCTTAATACGCTCCCTGTCCCTTTCATCTAAGTCTTCTTTGTCTTTTTTGTCCAATTCGCGGTATAACAGAGAAAAAACATCAACATAGGAGCCTTTAAGAATTTTTTCCCTAGTAGCCAGGGAAAGGTGATCTCGCAATGGCAGGGCTATATCACCCACAGGCAAAACTTTGGCTGGAGCTTGCTCGTAAGAATACCCCACTGGAGTAGATGGAGTAGAGGGATACCACCCACCCTGTCCGGGATATTGTGAGGTGCCACCGTCTAAAGCAGGTGGTACAAAGTGCCACCCAGCGGGCGATGAGGAGGCCCCCGGCCTTGCCGTGGAACTCTTGCTAGAAGATGAAGCCCCTGCTGTGTCCTGATTACCTGAACCCCAAGGCCACGATGTGTCATCCTGACTAGCAGCACCCGCCTTACCATCCTGGCCAGGAGGACGTACAGGACCCTTGTAGAGCTCCAATTGATGAGACCCCTCGCCCTCTTCCGCCGGCCTGCTCCCTGCATCACCAATCCCCGAAGAAGACGATTGACCATCCTCGAGCAGTGCCAGTCTTGCTAACACCTGTGCCTGAAATGAAGAAATACCAGCGTTTTTTGACCTCTTTGCTACAGGTGGAGCGGGATCAAGCTGCTGCGGCCTGGTCCTTTGCTTCTCCAAGGCCTCCAGCCGAGCTAGTATTGCGGCATTAATCGAATCAGTGTCATCGTCCTCAGAAAGTGGCTGCGCAGGAGCAGCCATTGGAATTTTAGGTGCAGGCTGTTTACCTTTTGGCTTGCCCTGATCCTTCTTGGGAGCCATCTAATCCAAGATATAAACCGAGCCTGACTGAATTCCTAACCGTGCGAAACTGGCAAGTATTGCAGAAGGGCTTAGCAAAGACAAAGCCTCCTAAAATTATAACTGCACACAAACACCTCCCAAAATGGCTGCCAGCAGAAATACCAAGAATAATCCCCCAAAATGGCCGCTTCCCAGTATGTGTCTCACTCCTCCTCACCACACCTAAAATGGCTGCCCCACCAGTGCAATGAATGACCTGCAATACCCACCAGGGGGCAATAGCCCGCCTAAACTAACGGCCCATGGATAAAAATTTTTCAATAATAAAGAAAAATCCAAAAAAAACCCTGGGGGGGAAGGGGGGGGCTGCAACCCCTATGCCTAAACTTAAATAAAATAGTACCCCCTCAAACTGCTGTGAACAACAATCCCCCCAAACGGCCACCAGTTAAAGAAATAAATTAATAAAATGAAGCCGAGGAGTACTCGGCACGATCACCACCGCCTGTTTTAGAAGGACCCTGCTGCGTCGTCCGGCCTCCGAGCTGCTTCCACCAGAACGCTGCCGCGATGCCCGGCCTCTAGGCCGCGTCAATCACTGTCGCCCCAGGGCCCCCAGCTGTCGAACGTTGCCGTGTCGCCCGCTCTATGGCCGCTCCGGACCACTGTCGCCCCAGAGCCCACCACAGCCACAGCCTAAAATGCCGCCTCTGCCAGGAGCCTGCCGCTTAAACTCTCTCTGGCCTGACGTGCTGCTGTGAAACCGCCTGCAGAGCCTCCCGGTCTGCAGCAACCAAGCACGCGGTTCCAACTGCTTTGGGCGGGAGAGGGAGCCGAGCTATATTGGGCTGGCTCCTCCCCGCCCACGTCATAGCGCATCGCGCTATGACCAGCTGTTGCCCCGTCATTCCGGCGGCGGCAAAACAGCCCCCGGTCTCCATTGCCTTCGGCTGGAGACCGGGAGCTCCATTCTCATCATTCTATTTTCATTACAATCTTTGCTTTCTTTCATAGGTTGACACTGATGAAATTTGTTACTGCTCTACAATGCTATCTGCAAAAGTCATTAGTGGCTATTCTGTTTCACTGCTAGGATGTCATTTTTTACATAATAAGTTTGCTCTGGAACTGAATGGTTTGCAAAAAAGAGAACTAAGCAGTTTTACTGTTATACCATGGTCTCTAGAGTGGTTAAGTAATGCTGAAGATTGGGTATTTTGATGGGAATATAAAGAAAGTTCAATAAATTCCCTCAAATGCTAAACATATCTTTTTATAATTTTAATTGCTTTATTGCAGATAATTTAATGAATTGCAGCCATATACCTTTTTGACTTTTATCCATTTTACATGTTGCAAAATTACAGACATTCTGCCTATCCTTTCTGTATATTAAGGATATTCTGTGTTTCAGTACCTTCCACAATAAACTTCTGTTCCTGTTTTTGGTTATTTGACAATGTTTTGGTTACTAACCCCCCAAAAAAGAACTGTTAATGTGAGTACCTGGAAATCATTATTTACGATTCGTCTTGCACCTCAGGGCCAGTGGAAGTTAAATCTCTGAATAAGGGTTGAGTGGGGATGTATGCATTTGGTGTCTAATGCACATGCATGTAAATGCATGCCTCTGAACACTAAAATGGAACAAAATGCACAGATTACTATTTCACACATTGCAGCTGCTGACTGTGGGTTGAATGTTTAATGATGTATTTTTACACAACAATGTTTTTTCTGGTTATCTAAAATGAGAACAAACATTCTCTTGGTTTTTAAAGCTATGTAGGGCAGGCTGTTGAAGAGTAAATGAATACAAGTTGAGTGGCATCTTCAGCCGTGTACAATAGGTAGAACTTGGGCAATAATCCTTGATATGAGAAAAAAGGGGTAGGGTTGCCTGGTCCAATTATTCTGCCAGCAGGGGCAGATGTCGCATGGCAACGCTCTAGCATTTTTGGCCAAAACTCTATAGATACCACAGAGTTTTGGCCATTATGCTAGAGTGTTGCTGTGAGATGTCCTCAGCATGATGGCACTTCCGCATCATGTCATTGTGCCAACGATGTCAACACGCGACATGCCTGTTTTGGGGTGGGGCTTCCCCCACTGGCCAACTGGCTGGCAGCAGGCTGAAGCCCCAAAAATTGGGGGAAGCCCTGCCTAAACTGGGGGTCTGGCAACCTTAAAAAAGGGGTGTTATAACATGTCCCTGTTATTGTTAATTAAATGATGGAGGGCATGGTTTTGTTAGCATGTGTGGTAGGACTGGGTGTCTCCTGGGTGACCTGTAGTACTGCAGCCTGTATCCAGCATGTTAAGGGTCTAGATTGCATTGGTCCCATTCTCCCCAAGCACATGCAGTACCCTCCAGTCAGTTCAACCAGATGTTTATTTGGTCCTTCAGGGATACTGTGCAAGGAAGTAGATGACAGCACCTTTCCTGCCTCATGGGTCACAAGTTGTCCTTTGTATTAGCCTTCCATCTCAGAGCCCTACACTGCTGCTTTGAAACGCTGTCTTAACAAGCATCCTGGTCTGGCTGACTTGCTGCCCTACCTATCCCCTAACTGCTGATAATGGCTGCTAGTTCAGCCCATCTTCAGAGTTGTTAACCCTTACTGGCTCCAACTGGGGCTTGCCTTGCCTGTCCTGAGTAGGCTGCTCAGAGCTGCTTGTGAAACTTTTTGTTTTCAGTTAAACCTCAGGGCTTTCCTCATGAAGTGCCTTTCCTGGCATCCGGTAAGTGAGTTCATTCTCTGTCACAGCATGTTGTAAAGGATGGGGTGCAGGAAGTTAGGGTTGCCACCCACCCATTGGGGCAGGGGATAGCATGTGTGGCAGGACTGGGTGTCTCCCAGGTGACCTGTAGTATATCAGCCTGTATCTGGTGGGGTAAAGGTCTAGATTCCATTGGTCCCATTCTCCCCAAGCACATGCAGGACTCTTCAGTTATGATATCACTTCTGAGAAAACCTGGAAGGCATGTCACATCTCTTTAGAAATTGTTCAGAACTCTGTGGTGAAACCATATGGGAAAACCATAGTTAAAACTCTTTGATAAAACCATGCGGGTTTTGGCTCCTAGAGACGACTGATGTCACTTCTGCATTTCCTGGAAGTCACATCACTGCTCTCTAGGAGTCACGAAAAACTCTGTGATTTTGCCATAGAATTTCAGCCACTTTCTAGAGTGGGTATGACATGACTTCCAGGTTTTCCTGGAAGTGACACCACATGGTAGTCTACCACCCACCTATGTCCCCCATCTTCCCCCACTGTTCTCTTGCTGGTTTCTTATTGTTCACCTTGAGCTCTTGATAATGAAAAAATATATAATAAGCACAGTTATACAGGGTTATTTTTGGGCAGGAACACACAGGAATGGAGTTCTGGCTGGCTCCTGAGTTGGCCACGCCCAGCAGGAACTTATTAGCATAATAGGCCACACCCAGCAGCAGAAACTCATTAGGGCTGGCTACATTAGGGGTGTGTGCTAAGGAGTTCCTGCTACAAAAAAAGCCCTGGGTTTTGACAATATACAAGGTAAACAGAATAAGAAGCAAACAGTGAGTGTGGCTGGATGACCACACTTCTGGTAACATGGGGGTGTGGCCTAATATGCTAATGAGTTTCTGCTGTTGGGTGTGGCCTGTTATGCTGATGAGTTCCTGCTGGGCTTTTTCTACAACCCCCCCCCCCCGCAGTTATATATGTGACAACTAGAATTTCCAGCTTTAGGTTTAGAGGTTCCTGGAGATTTGGAGATGGAGTCTGGGAAGGGTGAGGGAAGGGTGAGGAGATCAGTTGTAACTGTGGGAGATCTCCAGATCTTACCTGGAAGTTGGCAATCCCACAACATAACTGTAACATATATACATACAATGGGGAAACAAACAGACAAAAAAAATCCTGTAGGAGAAGTTGATGTGATTTGAACCACAGTACAACAAATTGAGATAGGCCGAAGCTTAGATTTGACTGTACACATAAGAGGATAACAGTTAAAGCAGCTCTGGATCTTTATCTGTTTTGATTCCATGTAGCTCAGACTACACATATGTTAATACTAACTATTGTGTAGACCAGAGATATAAATTAGTTAATTGTTAGCATTTTATATAGTATTTTAATGTTTTATATATAGCATTTTACTTGTAGAGTTAAATTTGAGTTTAGTAGCATCTCAGAGACCTACAAGATTTTGGGGGTGTAAGCTTTTGAAGGTCAAAGTCACTTCATTGGTCTCTAAGTTGCTTCTGGATTTGAATATAGCTCTCCTACTGTAAACCAACATGGCTACCCTATGAAACTATTTCAGTTGTCAATAAAATACCAAAATAACTGCAAATATGTATTTTGGACACCGAAACCCACCTCTAGTCATTTTGCAATGGTATCTGGCTTCTACCATGGCTCCTGACTTTCCTACATTAAGATAAATGTGCATCTTTTACATCTGTTTCTCTGTAAAGTGCATAACTCATAAAGTGATGCAGTTGATATACATTAGGGATGATATCTAATTACCCAAGTTTGCTGTTTGATTCAGTTATCTCTGTTTTGATATCTCATCATCACCAAATCAAACCCATTGGTTTTATTTGCATGCCATCATATTTTGTACACAATACATTAAAATCAATACAGTCTTCCCAAATAAATCTTCTGTATGAGCAGTGAAAATGGGTGGATGAAAGCCATTCATAATAAAATACATTAACAAAAAGAAATTGTGGTTGATATATTTATGCATCCCCCAATATAAAAATGGGAAAAGAACATTCCCACTGAATTCAGTCCTCATCCAGCTTGACAAAATTAATTCCTTTATGGCCTCAGTCTACTGGACACTTTTAATGTACAAGTCTTATGAAATTACACCTGTATACTTGGTTGTCATTTATTAATTTATTGTTGGTGACATTTGTACTCTGGAACTGCAGGCTCGTTTTCCCTGCAAGAATGGTAACATGCATACCTCTGAAATCCATATATTATTAAACAGTGATACATCTCATTAAGTTAAACATAAAATTGTAAACTATATGATTCCCAAATGTATAAGATTCCAGTATTTTACTCTTAAAGTATCCTAGGAAAAGGTGCTTGCTAAGCATTTGTATCAGTTTGGCAGATGGCTAAAACAGATTTTAATGACTAAAAGAAATGCTAGCTGCAGGAAGCTTAATGTAGGCTTAAAATAAAATCACCAGACTTTACTAAAGGGAATGACACACTGTCTGTAAGACTGAGTTTTGAGATCCAGGTTATTCAGGTGCAAAACATAAAATATGCACAAGAAGCCTACTCCCGTACTCAATTCTGTACTCATCTAGGAGAAAAGTGACCTGTACATATATTGTCATCATATGTAACTTTTTGAGGCGTATCCCCTGTGGTGATAATCACCGTCACTGGTAAACCGATCACATTAAGTACCACCACACACAAAATCAGGCTTTTTACATGCCGTTACAAAGTGACCATACTAAATGTTTTACTGTTGTTTGTGACACAACCTGCGCCTGTAACAAACCACCATAGGCAATTAGGCAAGAAAGAGTAGTTACTGAATTATTGTTAAAACTATTAAAACAGAAGACACTAATTTGTTGGGTCTGGAAGCTGGACCTTCGAAATCCAGGATTGTGGTCTGCAGGCCGTACACTTGAGTTGAGGGACTATTGTATGAATTCCCATTCCAAATTAATAATTCATCAAAAGGTTAGAAACATCCACCAGTACACCAGGGTACACCCTTTTATTCTTTATGTATAACCTGTGCTGTCTTTTACAAATAGAGGTGTCCATTCTGAATTTATCATACATTGTTTTGAAAAGTAGGAAATCCAGGCTTTTGAAATACTCTTCAGTAGTCTGCACTGTGACTGTGACAGGTTGGTTAAAGTGTGTTAAGACTTAATTCCCCTGAGAAAGGAGTGGAAGGAGTGAGATACAGCAGCTGGAACCGAATATGAAAGAAAAGGGATAACAAAGGGCATGGAAGAGGGAGAGGCGAATCATTCAAATAAAACTTGTTCTCTTCATTAACTCCCCCCCCCGGGCAATTTAAATCAGGGTCCCTATTTTTAAAAAAAAAAAAAAAGCAAAGCAAAAACTACTGAGAAGTGTGTGGTGGTGGAAAATGTCATCAAGCCACAACTGACTTGTTTTATCACTGTAGGATTTATAAGGCAAGAGAAAAACAGAAGTGGCTTGCCATTGCCTGCTTCTGCAATAGCAACCCTGGACTTCCTTGGTGGCCTCCCATCCAAGTACTAACCCAGGCTGAGTCTGCTTAGCAGCCAAGAGCAGATGAGACTGGCCTAGCCTTAGGTCTGCCAGGTCCATCCTGGCCACCAGTGGGGGATGGGGGGGTAGGGTTGCAAGAGCCAGGTTGGGAAACTCCTGGAGATTTGGAGGTGGAGCCTGGAGAGGACAGGGACCACAGCGGGGTACGATGCCATACAGTCCACCCTCCAAAGCAAAGAACTAGCCTGGGCCATTTAGGTCAGATTGAGAAGTGTGTAGTAATGCTTAAATGCTTTTACAAGGAACATTTATAAATCAGCACTGCCTAATTTAGGGAGCAGCCAAAGCTGTATATACTTATTTTATTGATTTATTTAGTTTAGTTCATTTATGCCGCACTGTTCTCTCCAGAGAGCACCCAAATGGACTTACATCATTCTCCCCTTGCTTCATTTTATCCTCACAACAGCCCTGTGAAGTAGCTTAGACTGAAAGTGCGTGGCTGGTCCCAGATTATCCAGCAACCTTCCGTGGCAGATGGGGGAGGGCTGAACTTGCATCTCCCAGCTCCTAGTCTGACACCCCAACCACTACATTAATCTGATACACTCGACTGTCGTGTGATAAACTCATGTAAACATTAGTCTCTATTGCTCTTTAGTAGCAACCATAGATGGTAACTAAACCATGGATCAGGCCCCCCCATTTCTCTCCTCCATCACAAATAAATATATATTTAAATTCAACATGTTTTTGATGGGCACAATGTATTAATATCGAGGGATGGAGCTTGTGTTCAATATTTTATTCTAATAACAGTTTAAAAGATTTCTTGACTCTAATGGGGTTACTGCTAGGTTTAATAATGCCATTCTGCATGTGAAGATGGATGTTTTGAAACCATAACTTTCCAATGCTTTCTAGTATTTTTGAACTGCTCTTGCTTTCATTCCTCAAAGCGTTGCTGACAGCAAGCGCTCTATGGACTTCACTGGTGTTCCTGATGGCAAAAAGCATTTTGACCATCAGGCTGTCAGTTACAGGAGAAGCAGCACTTCTCCTAAGAGGTCAGTAAATGACTTAAACAATTAGTGAAACTGTATTAATTTCCAGAAAGCTAAAAAGGGCAGTGTAATTCTCTTTGATTCTTGGGGAGGAGGGCGCACACTCAGTCACAGCTTTTCAAGCAACATGGTCTGGTAACAAAAGCTCAACTCCTTTATTATTTCACCGTACACTCAGTGGGTTTTCAAAAGCTTTTTGGTGTCAAGAGTAGAGCTATCCCATTCTTGTCCACACTATGGGGTGTTCTTGGCATTTGGGCTGATTGCCCAGTTTGTCATTCATACTGTTTCTTCCCCTCCCCCACCCTTTGATAAGGAATACCCTTGTATGAAGAACACATGGCTATGGCTGCTAGGTGATACTTAGTGATTAATAGAAATAATCATCTTAATATGAGATACAAAAGCAGTGCCTGCCCCATTCAGGAGCCACAGGCAGTCTGGAACTGAGAGACTGTCTGAATAGATTTATGTTTCACTGTTCCCTCCCACATGCCCTAGAGGGGCTTAACCCAAACACCACAATAAATCTTTGAACAAACTAGTTTGACAGAATATTTAGACTCATAAATGAGTTTATTTCAATCAGGGAAGCAAGACTGGGAAACACAAAAGTGTATCTTTGTTTAAAAATTCAAAGTAGGAAATGTACACTGAAACCAAGGAGTTTAGACCAATCCCTGGTATTGGGGTTAATTTTATTAGACAGTGCATTTGTAAATGTATAGCTAATATTTTAAGATTCAGGGGTACAAATAATGGTTTCTAGGTGACTGTGTATACAATAATGTTTACTCAACTGTTTCTGAACAATTTGAAAGAGATAACATTAATCAGCCACATAGATACCTCCATCCACTAATAATTTGGTCTCCTGTGCCATAGCATTGAATGCATGCCTTTCTGAATTATTAGTCACAGAGTATATTTTGGCTAAGGTGCTTGATGAAGTCTTGTGCATGGAGTGAAACATTTACTACAGATCCTAGGCTGTATAATTCCCTCTGTGAATGAAGCCATATTGCTTTTAAAAAACTGAATAGTGTCATGAAACATTCAGTTTCAAAGCACATATAAACTAGAGCACTACTACAGTGATAAGGGAATAGTTGATAATTTGATTTATTGCATACTAGGAATAAGGCCCGTTGTGGAAATAAATACAATGGCCTCTAGAAAGAGGCTCTGGGAGAGTGCCCTGGCTTTGGGCACACAGTGTGAATTTGCTGTGGCGACCTCAGCAGGGTATGACAGAGTCCACCATTTTCTCCAGAAGAACTGATCTCTGCTGCCTGAAGAGCAGTGAATGAGAAAAGTGTGGAAAAGTGGGAGATAAATTAAGGAAAAGAGAGGGAAAGGTTGTTTTATCTTGCTGCAACATCCAAACTACTGTTTTGCAAGTTCTAGCTGAGCTGGGTACCAAGAAAGGAAAAGAGAAAGGCTAGGCTATTCTAGAAAATTAGGAGTAAGGCCCATTGTTGAAATAGATACAACAAACTCTAGAAAGAGGCTCTGGGCGGGCACCCTGGAATTGGGCACTCAGCGTCAATTTGCTGTGGCAACCTCAGCAAAGTATAATGACACAGAGTTCACCATTTTCTCCAGGGGAACTGATCTCTGCCATCTGCCAAGAGCAGTTATAGTTTTGAGTGATCTCCAGCCCTCACCTGGAGATTAGCAACAATTGTTACCCAGGAGGAAATGGCTGGTTTGGAGGGTGGAGTCTATGGCATTCCACCTGCCTGAGGTCCAACCCCTCCTCAAACCCCACCCTCTCCAGGCTCCACCCCTCAAATCCCCAGGAATTTGCCTACCTGGAGTTGGCAACCCCATCTCCTTCCCAGCTAACCATCAACCTACTGTTATCTGCCCCTCTGACTTCAGCTGACTTCTGCCCTCCCTCCTGCAGAGCAGTTGTAATTCTGAGTGGTCTCCAGCTGCACAACAGGGGGTTGAAGAGAATGGTTTGATGGCCACTGGGCCAAGACTGGCAACAATAGTTCCCCAGGAGAAAATGGCTGGTTTGGAGGGTGGAGTTTATGGCACTGTACCTGTCTGAGGTCCCACCCCTCCTCAAACCTCACCTTCTCTGGGCTCCACCCCTCAAATCTCCAGGAATTTCCATACCTAAAGTTGGCAACTTTATCTCATCCCCTCTCAGCAGCCTCTTCCTAGGCAAAATTCTGTTTTTCTCATTAGTGGGGAGCAAATCAGTTTACTTCATTCTTTTCCGCTTTGTGATCTGTACAGCAACCTTGTAAGGTAGGTTAGGCAGAAAGTCTATGGCTGGTCCAAAATCATCCAGGCAGTTGCCATAGGGATGCTCCTGCTGAACAGGAGCAAGCAGCCAGGGCTAGTGATGCCATGCCAGTCAGGAGGCATGAAGTCACCCTGAGAGTGCTGGCAGGCCTAGAGTTGCCATTGCCAGCAAAGACAAATTGATGCAAAAGGAAGATGGAAAAGTCTCCATATCTCTATTTTGCCTTAAATTGGTTTTGATGCCAGCAGAGTGAGAAAATGCCAGAGGCTCTGGGTGGGTGCCCCATGGTAAATGCACCAAACAATTCCTAAAGATTTTCCAAAAGACTACTGTTTCAATAAATGATTTTCTACACTCACAGCATCCCCTGCCAGAACACAACTCATCCCCAGCACTTTGAATTAGTACCAGAGCTTTTTTTTGCCTTGTGGTATACTGCTTGTGGTGTGATCTATCTTTTTTGTGGTGCGGCATGGTTGTGTTATTGGGTTTGTTTCTTTTGAAGGGGAAGTGTTGTGAGTGAGGACATATTTTACCTCAGAATACAACAGGTTGCCAATTTCAACTGACAATTTCAACTGTCTTGTGGGGGGGGGGAGTTTGAGGTGTGGGATCGAGTGAAGTCCAGTCAGCTTCCATATGCAAATGAGCTTGAAATGCTGGCTCAATCAGAGAAGAGTGGCCTAGGCTGCAGTGGGTGGGAGAGAACTCAGGCAATGCAGCTAGTGGATAGGGACAGCTTTTGAGTGACATATCAGGGAGCTAACTGATTTTGCCAAGCATAGAACCTTGCTAGACCTTTTTATATAATAGGACAGGATAGGAATTTAAGTTTGTCTGATTCATGGGAGATGTAACTTAATGGGTTGATTAAACGGTGTGCTTGAGTTAGGATAATTGTAAATGGAAAAAGAATAAATGTGTGGGAGTTTTTTTCCTTCCAGAAAGCCTAGTACTGGCATATATTCTTATCTAGTCCTTTCCTTTCTTGATTTGATTTACAAAATCATTATAATGTAAATTTAATAACAGTGTAGATACAAAGTGTTCTGTCTTTATCAATAGTGACACTATGGGTACATTTATGTTCCTGTACATTCAAGCAGCATGATAGTTAGAGTGCCCCAACTCTTAGCAGCTGTTTGTTTAGGTATCAAGTGTATGAGTTTGCCTGCAACTTCTCTTTTTGGTGTTTTACTAAAGCAGATTATTTCAAACCAAAGTATGAACAAGTATGGAGAATGAGAAAGGCCCAGGACTCGTTGCTGGCATTGCACAGAAAGTGATATCATCATACCAGCAACATCCAGGCAATGCTGTGGTATTTGGGCAAAAACTCTGTGGTAAAACTGGCTTCTACCATAGAGTTTTTGTGCAAATGCCAGAGTGTCACCTGAACATCGCTGGTGTGATTACATCCCTTCTTATGTGATGTTGGTAAAGAGACCTGTGTCTTTCTCTTTCTCCAGGTAAGGCCCATTGCTGGCCAGCTGATCAGCAGCTGGGGGGGCAGGGCCCTGGCAGTGGGGGAACCCCAACTCAACCAGGCGGTATGGCATCCTAGATTGTAAACATTACTACTTTGCACTCAATATACAAAACCATCAGTCCGTGCACTTACAGACAGCAATATCAGTGGAAAAGAATGCACTGTGCTTTTTCTTTGTATCCGTACAGATATTTTTATTTACATTGGTGAACCTGGGTTTGACCTGCTTCTTCAGCGTAAAAGAAAACTTCATTTATACACCTTATTGAATAAAAATATAAGCATAAGCACATAAGCAAGCATTCCTTTCTCTCTTTTAAGCCAAGGTAAGATTTACTGCCTTGAGATATGGTATTTCACAAGACTCTGGATAATATCACTGCAGCAAATGAAAATAAATTGGATAGATCATCAAGCATGTACTTTGCCCAGAGCTCTTTGAAAAGAGGGGTACAGATAGAAAAAGTGGTGTGACAACATAATAAAAGAGGGGTGAAAGAAGAGAAAACCAAAAATCAGTTGCTCTTGACTAAACTCATTTTTTCCATGTTTCAATTTTCAACAAAATAGTAGCAGGGTACAAGTATTTGTCAGCTACATAGTAAGACATGGCGGTCCCTTTCTTCTTAGATTATATTCCATCTGTGACACTCTGATGAAACACACGTTCAGTGGTATGAAGAAAGGATTGTTGAATGTGTTTTTGTCTTGCCAATGCAAACTGTTCTTGCCTTATAGCAGCTGACTCAGCATTTTCCTGGCCACTCTGTTTCCTTGCAATCACTGGACAGTTGAAAAGTTTCAGGAAAAAGGGGGGGGAAATTGCTTCTACTTCATATGCAGAAGATATCTTCCCTTTTTTGACTAATAGAGAGGAGTAGTTTTAGCGTTTCCCTTTGCGAAAAGACTGTTGTGCTTGCATAAATCTTCCTTGGGACCCAGCCCATTTATTTTTAAAACATCCACTTGATCTTAACCAAAAAGTCGAGAAATGTAGAATACTTTGTTTCAAGACTATGGGTTCCAAACCAGCTTCTGTCTAAAGTTTTGCTCACAATTTGGTTATGCTGCTACTCAAAAGCTCATCTGTGCATTCTGAGGGGGCTACGGCATTGAGGAGCCATGAGGAATTGACAGGTGCTGGTTGGCTGCTCTCATTTTAACCATTCAGAGAGGTATCATTGGCTCTTCCACCAGGCCTTCGATTAGGAGCCGCCACTGACGAATGAGCTATCAAAAACTGAACACGTTAAGGCCCTTATGTTACTGGCATTAAGAACAACTTTGGATACTGGTCTTCCTACATTGGACCATCTTATAGCAATCACCATCTGCACTTACTTGCACTTTATGTAAATTGTTTGTTTACATGAAATTTTATAGTACTGCATCTGTGCATTGGTGTTTTATTGTATTTTAGCCTGTTGTATGCCAGCTTGTGCCAGCTTGCGCTGGCAAGGCGGGATATAAATCAAAAGTAATAAATAAATAAATAACTACTGCTCCATGATGGGTGGGTGTTGCTGGGGTTGCTAGAGACTCTGGTGTGCTTGCTATGGGTCTGTGCCTGGCAGAACAGTGACATGAATGACCATAGGCAGCCAACCAGCAGTGCTGCTGTTAGGCTGGTGGCAATCCGCCAGCACACCAGCAGCTCTCAGGTTTGGGCTGTATTTATTTATTTAATTAATACATTTATATCTTACCTGATCTCCTCATATTCAAGGTGGCTAATGCATACTACAAGCATAACAATTCATTAACCAGCTAAAAATGCTAAATTTAAAAATGTGCAGATTTTTTATTTCAAATGCTCAAATTACAGATTTAAAATGTACAGGATTATAGAGTACAACCAAAATTTGCTGAAACAGTATATTCTTTAATGCTGTTGGGGTCTTACCTCATGTGATAATTTGTATTATTGAATATACAGTCACGGGTTTGTTTGTTTTTAAATGCTTGTCATGTTGAAAGTTTCCCAGAATTTCTATGACATAAGCACTGAAAGAGATTTGGAATCTGTATGGGTGTGTGATTGGTTGTCTCTAATTCGTATATGGATGTTTGGGTGGACCAAGCAAATTCCTCCTCATATTCATTTGAACTGAAGATATTTAAGAAAGAAACTGTGACAGTGTAGCCTTGCTGACCCATGAGCACTGTTCCATTTAGCCCTCCGAGGCAACTAGGCACCCAGAACCATCCCAAGCCTCCACATTGTGACGTAGTACTGTCGCAGCTCGCCCAACTTTCAGAGAGGTTTTTCTCTTGCTTCTCCTTTGGTTGTTTTAAGAATTACCCACCAAGATGGCTAGTACTCCCAGCTTTCCTTCCACATTGCCTTTCTAAGGCTCTGCCTAGTGTTGGCACCTCCTACTACTAGCGATGCCAGGTTCTTCCTGGCAACTGGTGGGGAATGGGGGGGACTTTCCAGGAGAAAGAGAAGGGCCCTGGCCATGTCACTGGCATCACACAGGAAGTCACATCATCACACCAACAACTTCCTGGCAACACTCTGGTATTTGGGGAAAAACAATATGGTAAAACTGTCTTTTACCATAGAGTTTTTGCCCAAATACTGGAACATCACCCAGAAGTCTCTGGCATGATGATGTCACTTCCTGTGCAATGCCAGCAACATAGCCTAGGCTTTCTTCTTTCTACTGGCAAATCCACCCTCTGGCAGCAGGGGACCGCCACCTCCACCTTGACACAGAGAGTACTACATCTTTCTGTGTTATACCTCTGAGGATGCCAGTCACAGCTACAGGCAAAATGTCAGGTCCTACAATGCCAAGACCATGGCCACACAACCCGGAAAATCTACAGCAAATAATACCACATGGATGATTTACCACATTTGTGCACTCCTAACAAATAGTGATTTAGCAACTGACTGCCTCCCTTTCCATGACACACATTTTAAATAGCATGTTTAAACAGTGCAGGTCTAAGTAGTACAGAGAAGTACTTCCATATAAACACATATTCTCTGCACAGCAACAGACTGAGTGAGAAATACAAAGGAAAGATGTAAAAATGTGATCCTGTGTTCTTCAACCCTATATATGCCCTAGCTCAAAGGTGTTGAACTTATTTGTTATGAGGGCTGGATCTGACATAAATGTCACTGTGTTGGGCCAGGCCATGCATGCCATAAAATGTAACATGAGGTACCAGAGATATTAACTTTATAAAGGTGATTTCAGATGCAAAATGGCAATAGCAGGTGAATGAATTAGGCTTGATTGGATTAGGTGTGATATGCAGAAGAGTAGTTGGTGTGGAGATATCAACATTGGTAATGAGAGAGGAAACCGAGATCTCAACTCTGTCCAGGAGGATTCAGTCCAGGAGGATGCAAAGAATAAATGAATGTAAGTCTGACATTAGAAACCACAACATTCAGTTGCTGACCTAAGAGTGGCAATGCTCTTACAAAGGAATTTCAAAAGGAGATTAAAGAGACTGCTGAATTGCAATTGATAATAAAGCTCAAGACATTGCATCCTCCAGGACTGAATTGAGAGCTGGTTTTCTTGTCTCATTACCAGTGTGTACGATATCATTTGGCACTCCATTCTCCGAGATACAAGGACCAGTCCAAGTATTCGAATTCCTAATTGGGTTCTTTTGGAAAGAAAATAAAATCCAGATAGGAAAAGAGAAATCCAACCTTTAAAAAAAAAAAACCTTTTCAGAATAAGCCAAAAAAATAATTTCCACAATGTCAGAAGAATCCATCCATCCACCCTTCCTCCCTCCCTCTGAAGACATGTGCTTGCACACAAAAGCTTATACCTGGTGAAAGGTACTGAGACTGACGGGTGATTTCAGCTCTCACATACTTTATTAGTTACAGAACAAGACAAGAGAAGCCGGCTCACAGGCCGGCTTTTATTTCCAAGGAACCCCACACCCCACACACACTCACACCCCGTGATTGGGTTATTTACAGTGATTTAGTTATTACCTAGGATTCTGGATCCATGATTGGAAGGGAGCTAGGATCCGACAGTCCATTGTCTTTGGGAGTGAAGCTCAGGCCCTTCGCCTAGCCTCATGGTGGACCGGTTTGAACCAGTCCGAGCACATGGCTGTCCTGAGCACATGTTCTCTGGTGGATACATTACACCTGGAATAAAACATTGTTGGTCTTAAATGTTCAAAGGGACTCTAACTTTCTTTTCTCTTTCTCTCTGTCTTTCCTCCAACTCCCTTCCTCCCCAAAAGAGGAGGAGCAGCCCCATAGAAGGAAGCAGAAGATCTGTGTGTGTGAGTGAGTGAGTGAGTGAGAGAGAGAGAGAGAGAGAGAGAGAGAGAGAGAGAGAGAGAGGAAGAGACTTGTCTTTGTATCTCTCCTGCACAAAGCAGGAAGCAGCCACTCTAAGGCAAGCTCTTAAATTTAGAAGTTACAGTCTACTAAAAACTTCCCATTGCTTTGGGAGGCATTTCTACACAGGCTGAAAAATACATTTTCAATCCACTTTAAATGCATGGCACTGATCATTTGCAAGTGGACTTTGCAATTTCACACAGGATTGAGAGTGCATTATTCAGAGTGTGGGAAAACTACCACTTTGTCTCTTCCATGTGGCAATGGCCACCACCCAAGGTGGAGCTTGATGTGGGAGTTCCCTCCCAGATGGAATCAGCAAAGAAAATGGACTCTCCATGCCAAAGGATTTTATTATCTCCATTTACCCACCCTTTGCGGATCACAGTATCTCCATTAAGATGCCATCCAGTCCCTTGCATTCCCCAAGTCTCTGTGTCCCTTTTAGGTGTCAGATTCCAGCCAAGCTGTGAGCTGGCCATCTTGTCCAGGAGGGCCTATTGTAATAATAAAGTTTTGATGGTTGGTACTTGCTGGAGCTGTTGGCGAGACAGGCAATACTTGGGAGCAATTGAATTCCCCCTTCCTTCCAGTCTTCTGCTAACCAAGAATAATGTTTAAAAGTAAGTGCTTTTACAAAGCCCAAACCACAAAATAAAATACATTTCTCCACAGGAACAAACAATGGATAGTTTTCATTCCCAGGCCCAATAAGTGTCCCTTTCAACTGATTGCTCATTCCACACTCCTTCCTTCAGCTGACTCTGACATTGTTCTAACTCACTTCAGATTTTTACAGACATCTCCAAAGCAATGTTACTGGCAAATTACGAGTAAGCTCTTCAAGAGCCAATTGGCTTGTGAAGAGTGTTGCTGTTTGCAAAAGTAATTTGTTTTGATCTATGGAGTTCAACTCATGACAAGCAATAAAACAACTTGCAGTGTCTGAGCTGCTAGATCAAAAGAGATCTCTATGCAGACTTGGTTCCTTTGCAAGTGAATTGTGATATAAAGTTTGCTATAACTCCAGACTACAGTCTTTGACAGTTCTTGTCTCACTCAGAACATACCAGTAGAATAAAAGAAGAATGAGATCTGCTGCTGAGCCTTAACATGGCCTAAGCAGTCCGTCCCACCAACTTTGGTAGGGATCACTTAGAATCACACTATGCACTACACTATCACACTACACAGCTGCGATCCATGTATACTTTGTAAAGATGTTTTGTTCATCTCATTAGAGTTTATGTATATATATATATTTAAATATTCCTATTTTGTCCTTCTTTTCAACCTCAGGCAGCCTAAAAATCACAATTTAAACACTGTAATTTAAAAGATACAAAATAATGTCCCAAATAACTCTCTAAGACTCCCTGCAGTCTATATCATGTTGAAATGCCTGGAAAATAAAATGGTCCCACAGCGCCTACTGGAAATTTCTGGAGATGGTGCCCCCCCAAAAAAAATTGGTCTATAAAGTGAGAACTACAATGGAAAAGCCATGGGTCTGGTTGATTCCAGGCTGACTACCTTAAATATGGGAACAGCCAATAGGTGAAAACCTAAGGACCATAGCTGGCATACGGAGGCAACGCTGGAGGCCCTTTAGATATGTGAGGTTTTGAAGGGCTTTAAAGATCACAGTTAGCACCTTGAGTTGGACTTGGAAACAGATTTACAGCTAATTTACCCAGCGCTTCCAAGAGCCACCATGGGCCCCTGGACAAAGATTCCATCTGCACCACCCATAAGACCCTGATCCAAACCAAAAGTCATTACAAAATGAACCACTTGGCTTGCTCTTACCATGAATCTGTAGTAATAAAAGAATTAGCCTGTCTGTCCATGTTTGTTTATTTATTTATTTGTATCCCACCTTTACCCCCAATGGGGACTGAAAGTGGCTTACATAATTCTCCTCTCCTCCATTTTATCCTCACAACAACTCTGCGAGGTAGGTCAGGTTGAGAGTGTGTGATTGGCCCAAGGTCACCCAGCAAGCTTCCATAGCAGAGTGGGTATTTGAATCTGGATTTCCCAGATCCTAGTCCAACACTTTAACCATTACACCACATTGGTAGGCATAACTCATCAGAGAACAAAGCTAAGAGACTCAAATTTGGCCACCAGCTTCAGGATGATTGTGGGCGTTCCATGGCCAAAACTAAAAGGCATGGGAAAATCCTAGTCCAGGTGAGACAAACCACCACCACCACACTGTGCTATTTGCAACTGAAGCAAAGGGTCTCTGTGGCGGGCATAATTCAGAAAAAATGTTTGAAAACTGGCCACTAACCTCAGGATGATGGTGGAAGTTACAGAGTCAAAAATGAAGGGAACTGGAACACCCTGAACCAAGTTATCTTCACGACAGGCAACATGTAATAAGAGACCTTTTAAGGAACCTGTCATGTGTCTCTAATACTAAGATGCCCAACCTGCCTTGAAAGGTTGTTGAGGGATACACTCTCAGCCAGACCTATCGTACAATGCCTTTGTGAGGATAAAATGGAGGACAGGAGAACAATGCAGCTTTGGGTCTCCACTGGGAAGAAAGACTGGATATGGCATTTGCTATAAATCTAATTTTTAAAGATATTAAAAATATTATCAGTATTTTATTTTGATACAAAATCAGTTCTGAAGAATCAGCAATAATAAAAAGAAATAGAAATAAAATAAATTTATATAAAAATATTGCATAATTTGATGTACAGCAAAATAGCCTTTACAAAGGCTTATTAGATCTCCCACCAGCAAAATAATGATTAATAACCCAAAGCCTGAACTGGGAGTTGTAACTTCTGTTCCACATGTGTAACCACTAAAACTGATTAATGCTCCATTACCATGCAAGTAAAGTGTGGATGAGGGGAGAAGCATCCTTTTATTACTTTGTTAGATCATGGGGAAATATTAACTCTCCCCCCTTCTGTTCATATTATAACAAAGGTTTGCTACTATACTACTCTTAAGGACATTCTGTCACCAAGCAGGATAGAGATGAGAAGGTCTTGAGACCAAGAGGTGAAAATAGAGGGGGAGGAATTAGGTGGAGAGAGACAGAAATGAATGAGAAAAGTGTGGAAAAGTGGGAGATAAATTAAGGAAAAGAGAGGGAGAGGCTTTCTTTTATCTTGCTGCAACATCCTAACTACTGTTTTGCAAGATGTAGCTGAGCTGGGTACAAAGAAAGGAAATGAGAAAGCCTAGGCCAGTGGTGGTGAACCTATGGCATGTGTGCCAGAGAGGGCACGCGCTCCGGAGCGCCCACCCACCCACCGCCTTTCTCTGCCTGTGCGCCGAGGCACGCAGGCAGAGAAAGACCTCTGGAGAGCCTCCACCCAGCCACCCACCCACCAATGCCGCCAACAGCTTTCTCTGCCGGCGTGCCAAGGCACGCCGGCAGAGAAAGGCCTCAAGCACCCCCCGCCTGCCCACCGCCTTTCTCTGCCTGCGCGCCAGCAGAGAAAGGCCTCCAAAGCCCCCTCGCCTGCCCGCTGCCTTTCTCTGCCTGCGCGCCGAGGCGTGCCGGCAGAGAAAGGCCTCCAAAGGCCCCCCACCCGCCCTTCTCTGCCCTCCTGCTTTCTTCTTTCCCTCCCTCCCTCTCTCCCTCTTTCTCTTCCTCCCTCCCTCCCTCTCTCTTTCTTCCTTTATCACTCTTTGCCATCTTTCCCTTCCTCCCCATCTCTTTTTTCTTCCCCCCTTTCTTTTCTTTTCTTCTTTCCCAAAATTCTTTGCCCTCTTTCCCTACCTCCCTTTTTCTCTTTCTTCCTTCCTTCATCCCCATATCTCTCTCTGTCTCTCTTTCTCCCTCTTTCTCTCTCTCTTTCTTTCTCTCTTTCTTGCCAGCTTGCCATAATTCCCGTGATGTCAGGCTGTGTGTGCAGAAAAGGGCAACTTGAATGATAAAAGGGTTGGAACACTTTCCCTATGAAGAAAGGTTAAAGCACTTGGGGCTCTTTAGCTTGGAGAAACCATGGCTGAAGGGTGACATGATTGAGGTTTATAAGATTATGCATGGGACAGAGCAGGCTGAGAAAGAAGTACTTGTCTTCCTTTCTCACAATACAAGAACTCGTGGGCACTCAATGAAATTACTGAGCAGTCGGGTTAGAACGGAAAAAGGAAGTCCTTCTTTAGTGATGAACACATAGAACTCACTGCCACAGGAGGTGGTGGCAGCTACAAGCATGGACAACTTCAAGAGGGAATTGGATAAACATCTGGAGCAGAGGTCCATCAGTGGCTATTAGCCACAAGGTATAGATAAGAACTCTCGGTCTGGGGCAAGGGATGTTCTGTATTCTTGGTGCTTGGGGGGGCAACAGTGGAAGGGCTTCTAGCATCCTGGCCACACTGCCAAACCTCCTGATAGTACCTGATATTTTTTGCCACTGTGTGACAGAGTGTTGGACTGGATGGGCCACTGGCCTGATCCAACATTGGCTTCTCTTATGTTCTTATGTCTGTGGCAAGTGATGCTCTGTATTTTTGGTGCTTTGGGGGGCAACAGTGGGAGGGTCTCTAGTGTCCTGGCTCCTCTGCTGGAACTCCTTATGGCACCTGGTATTTTTGGCCACTGTGTGACAGAGTGTTGGACTGGATGGGCCATTGGCCTGATCCAACATTGGCTTCTCTTATGTTTTTATGTCTGGGGCAGGTGATGCTTTGTATTCTTGGTGCTTTGGGGGGGCAACAGTGGGAGGGTCTCTAGGATTTTGGCCCCACTGCTGGACCTCCTGATGGCACCTGGTATTTTTGACCACTGTGTGACAGAGTGTTGGACTGGATGGGCCTTTGGCCTGATCCAGCTTCGGCTTCTCTTATGTTCTTATGAAAACTGGCACTCTCAGAAATTGGTTGCTCTCTAGGGCTGCTCTCTGAATGCTCTCTAGGGCTGCCCCTCTAATGATAGAGTCTCGGTGCCCCTGGGCCTGCGAGATGAGATCTTGTTCTAACAAGTGGAGCAGAGGCTAGGAATCAGATATTGTAATACCCTTGACAACAGCTTTCCTCTTCGAAATTTGCTCGCTGCATGTTTACTGAGTCTCTTAAGAGTGTGTGGAAAGTGGCAGTACGCACTGTAGTGCTGTGCTGTTAGTAACCCATTCACCAAGTGGTTGGAGTAGTTACCTCAGCAGTTGTATTCCTTGCACTTTCCCTCTTGTTATTTCCCTTTTCACTGACCTTAAACTCATGTATTAGCACTTACTTCAGATAAAGTGCTACAGAAGATGTTAATGTATGAGTTGTTTTTTTCTGAACTAAAACCTCAGTATTCAGGTTAAATTGCCGTGTTGGCACTCTGCGATAAATAATTGGGTTTTGGGTTACAGTTTGGGCACTCGGTCTCTAAAAGGTTCACTATCACTGGGCTAGGCTATTCTAGAAAACTAGGAATAAGGCCCATTGTCAAAATAAATACAACAAACTCTAGAAAGAGGCTCTGGGCGGGCGCCCTGGGCTTGGGCACTCAGCGTCAATTTGCTGTGGCAACCTCAGCAAAGTATAATGACACAGAGTTCACCGTTTTCTCCAGGGGAACTGATCTCTGCCATCTGCCAAGAGCAGTTGTAATTCTGAGTGCTCTCTACCCCTCACCTGGATATTGGCAACAATGGTTCCCCAAGAGGAAAAGTACAGTCTTTCTCCGCAGTGGGAACCAAAGCAGCTCACATCATTCTCCTCTCCCCCTTTTGATCTGCACAACACCCCTCTGAGGTAGGTTAGGCTGAAAGTCTATGACTGATCCGAAATCACCCACTCAGCTTCCACAGCAAGAACCTGGGTCTGGCAGCTGCTTTGGTCTGAAGCGCTAACTGCTATGCTACACTGGCTGTCCTGGGGGGCTGCTGGTGGTGAACAGAAGCAAGCAGCCAGACCTAGTTAAGTCATGCCAGTCAGATGTCATCAAGTCACCCAGAGTGTGCTGTCAGGCCTGGGGTAGCCAACCTCCAGGTGGAGCCTGAAGATCACCTGGTATCACAACTAAACTCCAGACAACTGCTTTGGTGGGTGGAATCTATGGCATTCCATTCAGCTGAGGCCTGTCACCTCCCCAACTCTGGCTTCCATAGACTCCACCACAAAATCTCCAGAAATTTCCCAAGCTGGAGCTGGCAACTCTAGTCAGGACTGGCCCCAACGAGTTCCCCACAACAGCCAAAGTAGGCCTGGAAAGGGCCTCCTGCCCCTGCCTTTTTACTGACAGAACCAAGTTTGGTTGCCTAGCAACAGCCACTGAGGGGACCCCCACAGCACGAGCAAAAGAGAATGGTTTGATGGCCGGTGGCTCACCTCAGTAGCCAGCCAGCCAGCCACAGAGGAGACAAGCAGGAGAAGTGGCAACAGTAGAAGCCTCTTCCTGAACTGGGAACAGCTGTTTCAGTAGCCAACCAGACACAGAGGAGCGAAACAGTGGCAGTAGATGCATCTTTGTCAGGAGAGACAGCTATTTTGACACTATTTAGACAGGGAATAGTGGCCAAGTTGGCAGTAGGCGGGGGAGTGGAGCAAACCCGGCACCCAGCCAATGCTACACAAGTACTCTTGAGTGGTGGCTGATGGGCCAATGGCTGATGGAGCACACAGCACAGCTAATGGGAGAGCCGGAAAGTGCCAATACACTAGGGCTTTTTTATATATAGGATGACCTCGGTTAGCAGGCAGCAGGCTGACAGTGTAGCAGCCATCTTCTGGGGTTGCTTGTCTTGCTCCATTGTTGGATTAGTTGATGGGTTTAGTATGATCTGTTAGGCAAGTTTGCTTCAGTCTTGGCAAAAGGGTAGTTTAG
Source organism: Gekko gecko (assembly GCA_029375565.1). Classification (NCBI taxonomy): domain Eukaryota; kingdom Metazoa; phylum Chordata; class Lepidosauria; order Squamata; family Gekkonidae; genus Gekko; species Gekko gecko. The sequence continues at coordinate 82,287,192 of JAPDNY010000010.1, read as the reverse complement.
CTCATAGTAGAGTGCCTTCTGCTATGCTCAGATATCCCTGTATCCCTAGTGGCTGCAGTCAGAACAGTATTAAAAATGGAAAGACGTTCAGCTGGATGCAGCATTACACTTGGCTTCAAGGGCTCTCCAGCTGACTTGGGCCCCCTGAAATCCCCCCCCCATCCCCTTCTGTCAGTGACCCTGAATGTGCCTGTTTTAAGATATGTAAGTTCCCATCAGCTAGTCCTGGGCAATGGTTGGGTTGCTTATAGTGAACCAACTAAAGTTTCTATGCTATCTTGAAGGGCAGCCCTATGTAGAACACATTACAGTAATCCAACCATGAGGTTTCAGAAGTTTACAACTGAGTAAACACACATGCAGTTGGGCTGCCAGTGGGGCTTTCCTCCCCAAGATATCCATGATTGGCCTTTAAATTCTCACAGAGACCAGGCTGAAACAATACATTCTCCAATCTGCAAATGGGAAATTCTGTCTTGTAAGATCCCTAAATGAGAAACCCAGGGAAGCAACCCCTTGTCCTCCAAAAACTGTGAAGTATAGGTGCTGAATTTATGGTTTTCCCCTCTAATATGTATGTATATGTATGATTTGCCTGTCTGTCTGATGATTGCATTTAAAAACTGCCATACACAGGAACATTAATTTCATCCTGCTTCTTCATTTAGAGAGAGAAAAACCTTAATTTGTTTTTAGTTTTGATCCTTATGAAAAATATCAATGAAAATGTATTTCTTTCAAGGGGAAATGTGAATCATGATACAATTGTGAATGATTTTAGTAACATCATAGTTAATAATCAGGTGCCAAACTTCCCAATAATTTTGCAATATTGGCTTCTTGTGCTTATTATAAACTTTCCTCATTTGTGTTGTCAGAAGGTAGGGCCAGATAAAATCCCTGCAAGTTAATTAGCTGTATATTTTGTGCCTTATTGATAAATAATTTAAGTTAAAATTTGTCTGCAAAAATTACTCAAAATGCTACCTTTTATGTCTTTAATTGATTATTGCTTTTTTATTTCCAAACTAATTTGCCAGTCCTAGACTTAAATGGGACTTCAATATTACATATTGCTGCTGTATATTATGAAATGCACTAAATGTTCAGGATAGTTCTGCAATCATTGATTATTTTTCATTTTCTTACTTTCTTTTTTATTATCTTTCAGTTAATAAGATCTGTGTAGGGATGGGCATGAATTGGAAAAATGCAGTTCGATTCATGGTTCATGACATGCCCCATTTGCAAACCACAGGTTGTCATGAATTTTTAGCCACCTTATGAACCAGTTTGGTTCATGAGGTTCGTGAAGTGGTAGAACATCCCCCAGATGTTCCTCTACCTGCACTCCAAGTTGTTGTTTTGAAGTTTCATAAACAGTTTGAACGGAGACTGTCTGGGAATGTATCCACTCATAAATTGGCATGAACCTCCATGAACAACGTTAAAGTTTGTAGAAAGTTCATGCTGGGTACCCTGTCATGAACTTCACTTCATGAATCATGAACAGGGCAAAATTTGTGATGAATTTTGCTTTGTGGTTCGGTTTGTGCCCATCCCTAACTCTGTGTGCCTCATGAATTTTGCCATTCAGCCTCATAGCCTAGCACATTATGTAGGTTGTAGCTACCTTAAACCAAGAAAGCCTGGAGGTGCAAAGTTAGCCAAATGATACTTTAAAAATGAAGTTGCTTACATATGTAGCAACAAAGGACAATAGTACAGAAATCTGGCTTTGGAGGCAGAACATTGACTTGTGGTTGAAACCTTAGCTGTTCATGATCTATATGGTATTAATAAGTAAACTTCAGAGCTTCGCAGCTGCTGTACCTTGAAACTGGATCGGGTGAAATTTAATAGGTCTAGTAGCTTGCTGTAGCTGTGTTCACTTAAGAGTGCAGACTTGATTGTCAGCAATAACATACCATAGTCCTTCGTCTTTCTTCTATAATGTACTTTAGATTGGTGTTGTTTGTTGAAATTAATAGTCACAGTTTTGCAATTTTAATTTTCTGAATTAATTAATCAGGCAATTTAATTTTCTGAAAATGAAAATCCAAAATGATTTAATTCTAGATTCTTAGCTTGGGATGCTGTATTTAATGCTGTATCAGCAATGCCTATGCTAATTCTGACATTCAAAGGTTTAAGGCTGTATATTAAAAAATTTCCAGGTGTAGATTTGACATATGAAAGCCAAACCCAAGGAGGTCATTATTTATATCTAATGTAATAACTTCGTGTTCAGTTCTTTAATTTATTTGCTCCCAAATAGTGGGCCTTTCATTGCTACTTCCAAAGCTGATTATTTCAACAGCATGCTGATATCGTTAAAAGTTCCTTGGCTGAGCTGGCTCATGAAAAGCTGTGTTTTGTGTCTGAGTTGCTGTACAGGTGGGTGGGCTGGAGGTGAACTGGTGTCATTAGCAACCAATAGGGAGCGCTGTGACTGAGCTGCTAGCATATATTGACACACAAAATTGCCCTTTACTGAGTCAGACTATTGATCAGTCTTGTTCAGCATTGTCTACTCTGGCAGCAATCCTTCAGGGACTCCAATAGCGAAATGTTCTGCTAGCTGGAAATGCTAGAGATTGAACATCTGGTAACCTACATGCTACATGCTGGAAATGCTAGAGATTGAACATCTGGCAACATCTACATGCAAAGCATGAAAATTATTGACCAATGGTTCTTTGTTTCTGACAGAGGTATATATGTAGGTGGATCCTGTTCATGTATAACTGAAAGCTAAGTCCATACCTTTTTGTTGTTGTTCAGTTGCGACCAGCCCTCCCCGGGGCACCATGCTCCTTCTGTCTCTCTTCTCTATCCAAAACTTCCAAGTCTGCATTCCTTATGCCCTTTACCTTCCACCCTCCCTTTATTTCAAGCACAGTTCTTAACTGCTTGCTGACTCTTTTATAGTCTTCATAGCAGCACTTTCTCTCCTGCATGCTCCCTCTCCTGTTTCCTGTCTTCAGGGACACCATACAAACATTCATGAGTGGGTTCCACTTGGACAAGGATGGGTGGACACATCTAGTTTAAGCATGATCACTTATACTAGGAATTCTTCAATTGTTTTCCATTTTATTACTGGGTTTATGTAAGCTTGATTTCATTGTACTGCATTTTTAAAATCTGACTTCCCTTCTTGTCTTTCTGTCTGTTGTTGTATTCAATAAATAATGGGCTTTTATGCATTCTCATTTCCCTTGCTTATGTATTCCTGTTACTTTGGGGTTTTTTCCCCTGTTCCATGCATGTTTTGCTCCCTCTAGTGGTCAGTTTGATATTACATTATTTAATGCAATGTCTGGCATATCTCCCTTCAGATTTAAACTGCAGGTTTTTATGCCAGACATAAAAAGATGTAATATTGAATTAATCACTAGAAGAAGCAAAGCATGTGCAGAACCAACCCTCTCCCCAAAAACAACAGTCAGAACACAACAAGGAAAATGAGAATGCAAAAAAGCCTGATTATTTAACTCAATAAAATATTTTCTTTTTCTGTCTTTCACGCACAGTTCCTGCAAGATTACCCCAATAACACACCTCTGTATACAGATTTAGGATCTGTACATGTACAGAGACTGCACATGTGTATCCCGTCAGCTTACTGGGTAACATTCTGTATTATACAGTTGGTACATACTTTGAGATCTATATATAGCTTGAGGTAAGGGTGCATAGCAGAAGGTGAGCAGGAAATATAAAATGAGGGTGTTGCGCTAATCTTTAACAACACAAATACAACTAATTTATAAAATAGTTGAGCAGGACACTGTTTTTAACTTCTAGCTAAGAAGCTCATGGCTGAGAAGAATGTTTCCATAAACTTTGAGGTGGTTCCTACGTAAGAGCTTTTATGCAGGATGTTCATTGGATACTGTGATACAGATCTTTCCTGCTTCAGCAGTTCACTCAGCAGTCCCCTTTGATCTCCCAAAAGATGATCCTGGGGGTTAGGAGAACGTTGCAGATAAATGCCACAGGCACAGGGGCTACAGTGAGGAGGACAAAATTGCTGTAATTGCCTCCAGCTTCCTCTTACACCAATAGTACTTTAAGAAATGCTTCAGAGGCAGAAGAGGGAGGAATCAGAGGGGAACATTGAGGGAGGAGATGGGTGGTTAAGATATATAAATCTACGAGCACCTCACTGGGTCCAATCCAATATTTGCTAGTGATCTGTTATAAAAGTTGTTAAAGTATTTATATCACTGTTTTTAGATTTGGTAATGTTCCATAAGAGAAAAGATAGGAATTATGAAATCAAGCAATATCAAGAAATTCTGTGTATTTTGTTTTTAACCTTACATTTATTAAATTAGGATATGATTTTCCTTTGGAAGTATGAAACTGATATGCATATTTTTGCTTTGCTGATAAAATGAAAGCAATATTGATCTGTATTAGGATTACAAGGTCAAGGTTGGGCTTTAGGGGTGACATCTGGGAAGGTGGGGTTTGAAAGGGGAGGGACCTCAGCAAGATATAATGCCGTAGAGTCCACTCTCCAAAGCAGTAGTTTTCTCCAGGGGAACTGATCTCTCTCATCCAGATATTAGCTTTAATTCCAGGCAATCTCCAGGTTCCACTCAGAGGTTAAGAATCCTAGTATGCATTGTTCTTCTCTCCGAAGGGTATAACGTATATACATTTCTTGGAATATATAATTTTTAAAGCTATCGGTACTGCTTTTTTATACCATGAGCATTTTAAACCAGATTTAGAAAAAAAATGATGGGAAAAGACTGATGGGAAAAATACTGGAAGTACCACTGAGTTTCTGCTCATCAACCTACTTATCTTCCTTGATTTTTAAGTTCAGTTTCTTTTTTTAGTCTTACTAAACATTCTGTCTTTTCTGTGTTTGTTGAAAGAAGACTGTACCATTATCTCCTTGGTGGTCTTCATGTTTTGGTGACAATTTGTTAGTCTGTGCCCTGTGGGAATCCCTTGCTTTCAGTGCTGATATAAACCAGCTGTTGTCCTTTGGGTTTTTTACTAGGCAATTATTAGTATGTGTCCACCTAACAATTGAAAACTTAGCTAACCTGTTCTTGTGAGATCTAAGCAATCTTGCTTACATAGAAAACATGAGTAAACAGCTCTGGCAAAGATTTCATATTAGATTAATAATATTTTTTAAGAATACAAACAGCTTAAGAAAAATAAAATGTGTTTAGGTTTAGATGTGAGTAGACCAGGTAGGAAGGGACATTACAATAGTATAATTCTGGGGTTTTTTTAAGTCACAAAATCTTTCCTCCAAAATGGCGTTTGAGTGCTAAAAACGATTTTTACATGCCAATATGTAAACATTTCAAGAAGAATTTTACACCACCTCATCTTTATGTCAGGCCACATTTAATGGTTGAATGAGTGTGTAGCCCAGGTCTTGGCAGCTATCCTCCAGGGGCCAACTTCAGAGGATTACAATGACAGTCAATCAATGGACCATGTCCAATGTAAACTAGTTGAGGTCCATTTAAAATCAGTTACTATCAACAAGTCAAATTATCTAGGTTAGAGACTTTTCTTGGAGGATTTTGTAACAATGAGAATTTATTAACACCCCCAGGAATTTTGCTCATGCTTGTCATTCTTGTTTGGGAAAGTTCTTGAACATCAGTTTATGCACCGTTTACCTGTCTTAATGTAAAGTTAGGTCATTTATAGCAGTCTTGTTTAATCAGTGTTATGACATTGTTTTCCTTTTGCCCATAGGTGGAAATAACTCTTCAAGATGTGAATGACAACCCACCAGTGTTTCCTACAGATATGCTTGATTTGACTGTAGAAGAAAATGTTGGAGATGGATCTAAAATAATGCAGCTGACAGCCATGGATGCTGATGAGGTAGGAGACTGTTTATTTGAAAGTGCATTACACAAATGTTATAACAATATTATTGTACTTAAATTTCTACTCTCACTGAGTAAAAGAGGAATTTTGCTCAAGAAGGTGCTTCTTTTTGTACTACAAGTGTACAGCTATAAAATTTTGCAGAAAATTTGGTGTAAGAGACTCCAAAGTACTAGAATGGGAATAGGGAGAATTCAAGAGCAGTCTTTCTTCACTGGATTCCCTTACCCACAGCAGTTATAATTTTTGTGTAGACTCTGACCTGTTGACCCTCTGCAAGGAACCCTTGTAGACCTAAGAGGAGGGTGTGCTTCAGAGGGCAACTATAAATCTCTGACATGCAAAACTTTTCAATTAACATAAATGGTTATATGATTTTACTGTGTCCTGCAGCTTTTAGTTATCCTTGAGAAATGGTTGTATGAACCAAAACACATTAGAAATTTATCCAAGTGAGGGGGGGGATATTGTTAGGATTACTTTTGGTATTATAATAAAATCCTAGCATGTTCTTCTTGCTAAACAGGTTTACAGGTTCGTGACCTCGCACTTCCCTATTTCTGGGCACCATGCATTTTAGTGGTTACCAATGAGCCCTTTTTGGTTTGAAAGATTTTTAAACCTGCACTACCATTTCCATGTGATTTTCTGTTTCGTTCAGGCTATTCATAACCATATCTCTATTTTTAGATTTTCTTAATATGGTGAGGCATTATATTTACACACTGTCTTTGTCCTTTCCTTTTTTCATGTATGGAACATGATTGAAAGTTTCTTAGGAGGCGGTCACACATATGAGATAAAGCGGGGGGTGGAGCAAGGCTATTTCCTCTGGAGAAATTTGACCCGCAGTTGCACAATCACACAGTCCTTGGAAGCTGTGGTCACAGCCCGCCACTGCATGATCAGACGCAACCGCAGATGAGTCAGATTTTTTTTTTTTTTGGCTGTTTGTTTCCGATGCGCTTAAAGGAGGAATCGATGGATCACATCTCTGCACTGAGGGCTCCCCATGGAGTTTGCAATGATGTGCATACTGAGAAGGGGTAAAAAACAATGGCACGGAGTTGGGATGGCCTGATCAGACCATTCTGACACCATGAGAACACGCTGGAGCGACCAGACACAGGAAACTCCGTCCACGGCCCATTGCAACCCATTTACTACCAGATTTTCCCCGGTGTCTTTTTACTCCACTCCTGCGGCAGAGCAAAACAGGTTGCCAACGGGTGCGGGTCGCTTCCCAGATGTTTGTGTCTGATTGCGCCCTTTAAATCCACCTGGCATTCATGCCTGAGGCGGGTCTAATTGTGCATGTGATTGCACCCTTAGTTTAGGAAGTCTCCCATCAAGTTACACTTTGAAAGTAGGCAACGGGACAAACCTCAAGTCTGTCTTGGTGTAGAAGCCCTTTATATGAGCATAAAAAACCCCTCCAGTTTGCCCAGGTGTTTACATCACAGCAAACTGTTGTTTGTTTGAATGCTTTCCAAACAAGGAAGCACTGTGTATGAGTGGAGGAAGAAAGGCATGCACAACCATGGCACACAAGCTGCTTTTGTGCGAGGTTCGTTGTACTGTCTGAATGTTGTAGTTCTATTATGTGTTCATAGTAAAACTGAAATCAATGGAATCTGAAACTAACAAACAACTAGCTGTGTGTGTAGTGGTTTTTGTTTTCAAAAAAGAGGATGCAAACAGTGTCTGAATTCAGGCTTTTAAAAAAACCATTCTCTACATGTGTAAATACAAATGTTTTCATGTGGCAGAATATGAGGACAAAACTTGGCGAACAACCACTTTTGGAATCAGCATGACTGGCATTTGGCAGTCTGCTCAAAAATTTAAAGATATGTCATCAGTATAATGGAATAAATATGATCATTGGTTACAGTGAACTCAAGAGCTGATGTGTTGAAATGGGATTTTCAGTTATCACAAAAATGGTTTAATGACTTCTAAAATATCGTGATTTTCTTTTTCACTCAAGAGCTAATGTGTTGAAATGGGATTCCTAGTTATCACACAAATGGTTTAATGACTTTTAAAATATCGTGATTTTCCTTTTTCACTTATTTTGTATATGATGAATTTATATAGTATAGCCATAGAAATATTCAATGTATTTGATTTTATCACAGTCATAATAAAACAGTGATTGAGCATCTAAATTGCATGATAAAGAACGCATATTCTCCACTTATGTGAAATTTCTTAAAGCATCCATTTGATCGTATGTTTATGAGCAAGTTCTACAGACTGCATGAACATTTGGGTTGTGCCAAAGTTTATTCAGCAAAACTGGGAATCTGAAAATATCTTGTAGGAGCTAAATGGTATCACATGCCCCATTCACTTCTTCCTTGATTTGCAGATTGGCTGCCATTTTTTAAAAGTAATTCCAATCAGTCAAGACTCATGTAGACCACAAAGCTATGTCATGTAACAGTGTATCTACCCTAAGTTTCTTGGAAAACAGCTGGACTAAAATACAGTATAATAAAAAGATCTTGCCTTAATTCTGTTACCAACGTTCCAAAATTCCCTTCATGTCAGACCAGAACCCAAGTCATATTTTTATTTCCTAGATTTTTATTATGCCCTCTTTAAGTTTGCCCAGAAAAGACTACGTTATCTCTACCTCCTGAAAGACCCCCAAATCCTAAAAACAGCCCTGTGATGTAAGTTCCAGTGAAGGAAAATGAGTGATTTTGGTGAGCTTCATGGCAAAGTGGAGATTTGAATCCTTGGACCTAATATTAGACTCTTAACTTAATATCTTTTAAAATGTAAATAAAATAACAATTAATCATTTACAAATGCTTGCTTTTTTGTTTGTTTTTAATTTAAAAATATTTTCGGTAGACAACCAGCCTATGGGAATAAGCAGAATGGCTTCATGTTGATATTCATGAGACATATATCATTTTGGCCTTTCTTTGTCACTGTTCAGGGTGCAAATGCACTGGTCACTTATACTATCATCAGTGGGGCAGACGACAGCTTCCATATTGATCCTGAATCAGGAGAGTTGATAGCCACCAAGCGTTTGGACCGAGAACGTCGTTCCAAATATTCTCTACTGGTTCGTGCTGATGATGGCTTGCAGTCTTCAGATATGAGAATAAACATTACCATTAGTGATGTTAATGATCATATACCTACATTCTCCAAACCTTGGTATTCTTTTGACATATCGGAGGATACTACTCCAGGTAAACAGGAATCAATGTGGTCCTTTGTTTTACTTCCAGCACTTAATGGGTGTTTAACCATTGCTACAATTTATGGTATTTTTAATGCATTTTTTAAAAATCTGAATGCTTTTAAAATTTTGGATTTCATCCTCCTTAAGTAAATGATTGTTCAAGTAATGATCCTTCAGCCGGTTTAACAGCCTGATCCTAACCAGGTTTACTCAGAAACTATTGGTCTATTTAGGATTATAATCTAAATTAGCCAGTATCCTAATTTGTGTATTAAACTATTACTAGTGGTAGTAAAGAGAAGTAGTTACAGTAGTTTTCAGAAGATTACCATTGTTGACATCAAGGATAAGCATTGTTAGGCAATGTTGGGATGCCCACAGCTTATGTAGCCTACCATGGTGTATCAGTAGCAATAACAGAGCTGTCTTTTCTGTGGGTGGCAGCAGCAGACCTGCCCTTCTTCCTGCCTCTCAGCTTGCAGAAATTGCATTTCCTGTGAGAGGGCAGGCAATAGGGAATGCTGCATGCCTTTATCCACCTACCTGCCTGAGCATTGATGCCTGCTTGAAAGTAGCAGGAGCTGCTGGCAACCAGAGGGAGGCAGGTGAGCAAGCAGTGTTTGATCCTTCTTGGTTATAACTGCTTATTCACCCAAGCAGATGAGTGAACAGCAGCACTGACTGGGAGCAGCAGTCAGTCAACATTTGCTTGAGTGCCTGCTGTATCTGTATTAGGGATGTGTTTGGGAAGGGGCTTGCTGGATAACATTTTGCCAACCCACTCTCCTACCTGGAACCAGCTCTGTGAATTGCTATCCAATGCTTCAATTGGACAGCTAGTCCAGAGCTCTGTTTCCCAACCTTTTGTGCAAGTGGTAAAGAGGGAATCAGTTTATTTTCTTTCACACATGCCTTCAATAATGAGAATTTTCAAGAGAGAGTGCTGGTGTCATTGGTGTCACAGCCAGTGTTCCCTCTAAGCTGAGTTAGTGTGAGCTCACTCACAGTTTTTTAGCCTCCAGATCACACATTTTTGTCTTAGCTCATGAAGGATGGCTCCAGAGCAAACTAATTTATGCAGTGGCCAAATTGCTCACTCACAACTTATTTCCAGCAGCTCACAAAGTGGAATTTTTATTCACAAGAATCATAGAATCCCAGAATGTTAGAGTTGGAATGGACCTTGCAGGTCATCTACTCCAACCCCCTGCACTCTGCAGGAGCATAGCCAAAAGATAGTCCTACATACCTACAACATACCCAAAAGATGGTCATCCTGCCTCCACTTGAAAACGTCCAGGGAAGGAGCATCCACCACCTCCCAAGGCAGTCTGTTCCACTACTCAACCACTCTTACAGTTAGGAAGTTTCTCCTGATTAGCCGGTATCAACTCCCTTGTAATTTCCACCCATTAGATCTAGTCTTGCAATCCGGAGCAAGAGAGAATAGATCTGCTCCATCTTTTACATGACAGCCCTTCAAATACTTGAAGACTGCAATCATGTCCCCTCTAAGGCTTCTCTTTCCCAGGCTAAACATACCCAACTCTTTCAGCCTTTCCTCATAAGATTTGGATTCAAACCCTTTCACCATCCTGGTTGCCCTCTTCTGGACACGCTCGAGCTTGTCAACATCCTTCCTAAAGTGTGGTGCGCAAAACTGGACACAGTACTCCAGGTGAGGCCTGACCATAGCAGAACAGAGCAGAACAGAACTACCAACCTCCCATGATCTGGACGCAATGCTTCTGTTGATGCATCCTAAGATTGCACAGCTTAGAGTGAGCACCCCCTTTTTAAAAATGGCACTAAATATCGATGTATTGCTAGAGTTTTGTAACAATAGTCTTAGTGGGGTTTCAAATCCCAGATTTCAGCCTTTTCCATCATGGAGATATTTTTCCCATCTCTCTGCGAGGTAAGGGGGTCAAGATTTGCTTTTTAAATACAAGCTGGGAATTCAAGAAGTTGCTATTATTACAAAACTTTCCCAATAGATCAATATTTTACCACCTTTTTTAAAAAAAAAAAAAAAGAAAGAAACCAGTGGTCTTTGAGTGGAGGAGAGGAAGTGGTTTGACCACCATGGTCCAGTCGTTAAAAAGAGGACTGGAGGTGGATAGGAGTGTCCGGGACAAAGAAAACATTTATGCACAAGGAAATGGCAACTCAAAATCAGCTTCCAGAAAGAGGCTTCTGATTAGCCATTGGAGATCTTCTTGGATGAGTAGATTTTTAGCAATGTTGCTTTGGCAGCAGCTACTATCACAGCTCAAGGATGTGATTGAAGGTAAGTTGCAGCAGCCATTGTATGGCTGACTCTACTTCCTCTGGCAGCCTTTTTTGCGCAGCCATTTTGTGGCTGTACCCACCACACTATGTCATAATTCTGAAGGTGCCTGCAGGCTTAAAAGGTATGGGACCCCCTCTATAAGTACTAAGTTAGGTGGTAGAGGGGTATTTTGGCATAATAGCATAACAAATTATTAAAATATGGTTTTGAGAATTTTTAAATTGTTATTAACAACTATATATAGCTGGGAAGCTGTAAGAAACTAATGTATTTCTGTAATAGAAAACCAATACTCAGATTTATTTGAATGAAGCTTCATTAAGTCTCCTCATAAATTGATAACAGGACACATAGCTGAACATGGTTAAGGAAGGGTCTGGGGGACAAATTGTCCATGAAAATTGACTTAAGTCTCATTTCTATTATGGAAGAGATTATGATATATTTAACTTTCCCATTCAAATTTACAGAGTTTGAATTACTGTTTTGTATTTCTGTGAAATGCAAGGCTGAAATATAAGTAGTTTTTATATCATTAGGTGTTATACAATAACAAGTGGACACCCACAAGAAACTTGCGGGATGGTTATCTCATCCGTCACACCTTTGCTTCCTCTCCTCGCCCCTACCTCTCTCACACTATTTCTCCCCTCTGCCCCCCTTTTCTTACTCTCTATTTTTCCTCCATGCATGTGACTTCGCCTTTCTTTCTGACCTGTCATCTTTCTCTTTTTCTGCCTCCCCACTTCATCACTCTTTCTCTCTCTTTCTGCCCCCCACCCCATCATTCTTTCTTTCTGCCCCCATCACTATCTCAGCCTCCTGCCTGCTTCCTCCCCCACTCCGCAGAGCAGCAGCAACAGTGGTGGCAGTGCTCTCAGCCACCCCCCCAGCAGCAGTGGCAGCACTCTGGGAATCACAACGGATCTCCCAGCTACAGAGATCAATTCACCGTAGGGCTGCCAGCTCCAGGTTTGGAAATTCCTGGAAATTTGAGGGTAGGGCCTTGGGACAGTGAGGCTTGGGGAGGCAAGCAGCCTCAGAAAGGTATGATGCCATAGACTCAACCCTCCAAAATAGCCATTTTATCCAGGGGAACTGATCTCTGTCACCTGGACAATAGTTGTAATTTTGGGTGATCTCCAGTTCTCACCAGGGGGCTGGCAATGGTGGTTCTCATGGAGGAAATGGCTGGAGAGTGGAATCTATGGTATTACACCAGTTCGAAGTTCCTCCCCTCCTCAAATCCCACCCTCTCCAGGCTTCACCCCTCAAATGTCCAGGGATTTCCCAACCTGGAGTTGGTAACCCTATTTCCTTCCCAACCAACAGCCAACCTACCTCTATCTGCCTCTCTGTCTTCTGCTTTCCATCTCCACCCCTCAGCCTCTACCTAGGAAAATTACAGTCTTTCTCCACAGTGGGGACCAAAGCAGCTTTCATTATTCCCTCCTCCTTTTTATCTGCACAACAACCCTGTGAGGTTGGTTAGGCTGAAATATGTGACTGGTCCAAAATCACGCAGTCAGCTTCCACTACAAGATGGGGATCTGAACCTGGGTCTTGCAGACCCTACTTTGAAGCTCTAACTGCTGCACCTCACTGGCTTTCATAGGGTGGCTGATGAACGGTAGCAAGCAGCCGAGGCTAGGTGAGTCATGCAAATCAGGGGGAACCTGGCAACCCTAGACTACTGCCAGGCCTAGAGTTGCCAACCTTCAAATAGGAACTGGAGAGCCCCCAGAATTACAACTGGACTCCAAACAGCAGAGGTCTGCCTCCCTGCAGAAAATGGCTGCTTTGGAGGGTGAACTCTTTGGCATTATACCCTGCTGAGGCCTCTCCCTTCCCAAACCCAGCCTTCCTTAGAGTCCACCTCAAAATCTCTAGAAATCCCCCAGCCTGGCACTGGCAACTCTTGTGAGGCCTGGCCCTAAGGCTCCCTTCCTCCCTCCCTGAAAGGCCAGAATAGGCCTGGAAAGGGCCCTTCCCCCGCCCTTTTACTGACAGAGCCAGTTAGAAGGCCCCCCCCCCGAACATTCTAATCTCTCACCGTTGATGCCTGAAGCAGATCCCTGCAGAGGCCATTTCAACAGGTTTGGGGGGGAATTCATCTGTCCCTGAAGGGATTTTTTTAGTTTTTGGATTTTTCTACAAACCCAAGAAGTCTACTGACTATGCAGGAAAAGCTGTTGGGGAGAGTGAGCCCCCTGTTGATGGAAATAAGTATCTACACATTTTGGCAATTAGTATAAGGATTATCTGTGTTGTACAAAAAAGGGAGTGACTAATTCTGATCCTGGAACTGTTCCATGGGGAAATTCATATTGCTTTCTGAAGAATTTTCTTAATTATTCTCTAGGTTCTTTAGTAGCAGCCATCTTAGCTACTGATGAAGATTCCGGTGTGAATGGAGAAATCACTTACACTGTGAATGAAGACGATGGAGATGGAACTTTTTTCCTGAATCCAGTCACTGGAGTTTTTAACCTGACTTGTATGTTGGACTATGAAATGCAGCAGTATTACATACTTACAGTTCGTGCGGAAGATGGAGGTGGACAATTCACAACTGACAGAGTTTATTTTAACATACAAGATGTAAATGATAATCCACCAGTATTCAACATGCCTTCATACAGCACATCTCTGATGGAGAACCTGCCTCCAGGCTCTACTATTCTTATTTTCAACGTTACTGATGCTGATGATGGTATGCACTTGTCTTTTAAAATGTGAATCATAGACTGTATTTGTGTGTTTATGCCTTTGTTAGCATGAGATGAATATAATTTCCTATAATGGGGCAAGCAAAAGTAATTATTATCAAATATGCATGAAATATAGAATACATTTCATAATAAATAGCAACCTTAAGAATCCAGAATATAGTTGCAAGAAATATTGAGGACTGCGTGATTCTATTCCCATGCATTTTAAAAAACTAGATTGATCACTTTATACTCCAATATCACAGTCCTATGCAGAATAATTCTATGCCCATTAAAATTAATGGGTTTATCAGATTGCACTGCAGTGACTCAATGCAGTTTATTTCTGTGTGTCTTGTATATGCATAGAATATATTTATATGGAACTAGATTTGTGAAACTTTCATTTTTGCTCACATTTACAGGTAATATTTTAGTATTATGATGTCTTATTAGAACAAGTTGAATTTCAGTAGACAATACATCCGATAATTTTGCACATTAGACCTGAAATATATTAATATAGTACAAGGTATCTATTAAAATCTAAAGCATATAATACATGACTTCAGTCAAAAGACAATTACAACATATGTTCAGTTTGAAATGCCCTATTGTGTTTACTTCCAAGTAAATATACTTAGTATACATAGGATGCATTTTAGTCCTGTTCATATCTGCCTTATACCAAAGTCAGTACTATCTATTCTAACTGGCAGTATCTGTGAAGTCTTTCAAATCATCTACTGTATCCACTACTTTTCCAGCATCTAAAGATGCTGGGGATTCAATCTTGGACCTTCTGCATACAAAGCAGAAGCTTTTTGACTGAGTTATGAGTAGAAGTAGGTTACCTGTGATGAAGGAAGTCTGTCACTGAAAGGGTGTTTGGATCCAGCTCATTGAAATTGAGACAGCTTATGCAGGACTGATTTCCCCCCCATTTATTTCACTAGAACATTGTTGTAGCTTATTTTGTCTGCCTTGTAGTTACCCCAGTTACCACTGTAGGTCCCCCAGTTACTGTTCAACAGCAAGGAAAATAATCTAACTGCATTTTTAATCATGTCCTTAGGATAGCATACAGTTGCTCAGATTCCAAGACTGAATCTAGAAGTAACAGATTGCTTGAATTTGGGTTGATTTCCTGTTATTCTGGTATTAACAATGATGACGATAGAATGGGAATTCAGAAATTAAGTATCTGTTGTCGCTTTCCTGTTTAATATGCCTCCTGAAAACAATAGTACTAACGTCAGAGTGGGATTCTTTATATGTAAACTGACATTATGTTTGGACATCAGAGAGAATTAACTATAACTTTCAACCCCTGAACAAACAGACAAATTATATCCAATAGAGTTTATGTCTACTTTAAAGTTTAAAATCATGGTGTCATTAAAAAGCTCAAATTCCACACACATTTTTTAAAACATGCAAATTTCAAGCAAAGGCACTACCTAGGAACGGTTGCCCTAGTATAGGCAAATGGTTGCAGGAAAAATAATACCAGTCAGCTATGAAGGGGAGAGGGAAAGGGGAAGGCCAATCCGTTAAGTCAGGGCTCTTTTGTAGCAGGAACTCCTTTGCATATTAGGCCACACACCCCTAATGTAGCCAATCCCCCAAGAGCTTACAGAGCTCTTCTTACAGCTCTTGGAGGATTGGATACATTAGGGGTGTGTCACCTAATATGCAAAGGAGTTCCAGCTACAAAAAAAGCCCTGCTTACCAATTGAGACCCCTGTACTGCCCTCAACCTTAGGCCCAGTGGAACAGTTCAGTTTTGCAGGCCCTGCTGAATTGCACTGAATCCTGCAGGACCCTGATCTCTCCTGGAAGACTGTCCCGCCAGGCCAGGGCCAGGACTGAAAAAGCTCTGGCCCTGGTTGGGGACCACCAGTAGGTTTTGGTCACTCAAGTGTTGTGCTTTGTGGGGGACATACCAGAATATTATTATTTATTTATTAATTAGATTTCTATCCCGCCCTCCCGCAGAGCAGCTCAGGGCAGCTTACAACAGTTCTAAAAAACAGCGTAAATACATTTAAAATACAACAATAAACGAACAGATAAATAAGTAAAAAACCCATTTAAAGTGGGGATGTCATAAAATAAAGTGCAAGTGCAGCACAGCCGATAGAATCATTTCTGCTGAAACACTCTGCAAAAAAGCTCCATTTTCACAGCCCTGCGGAATTGCTGGAGGTCCTGTAGTGCTCTGATCTCGGTAGGGAGCTCATTCCAGAGCATCGGTGCCACCAGGGAGAATGCCCTGGTCCTAGTCGCCACCAACCTAGCGTCCCTAGGCCCAGGGAGGGCCAGGTGGATTTGTGTTCCAGATCGCAGTGCTCTCTGGGGAACATGCGGGGAAAGGCAGTCCCTCAGGTAGGCAGGCCCCTGACCATAAAGGGCTTTAAAGGTCAAAAACAGCACCTTGAAGCAAATCCGGAATGCTATTGGTAGCCAGTGCAACGACTTTAGCACAGGCTGGATGTGCTCCCGCATAGGGAGGGCCCATCAACAGCCTGGCTGCTGCATTTTGCACCAGCTGCAGCTTCTGGAGTTGCCCCATGTAGAGAGCATTACAGTAGTCCAAATTCGAGGTAACCATAGCATAGATCACTGAAGCCAGATCATTGTGTTCAAGGAAGGGGACCAACTGACTAATCAGCCAAAGGTGGAAAAAAGTTGTTTTGGCAGCGACTGCTACCTGGGCCACCATTGTCAGGGAAGCATCCAGGAGCACTCCCAAACTCCTGACCCTTGATGCTGGCACCAGCAGTGCCCCACCGAAGGCTGGTAGAGGGACCCCTAACCCTGAGCTGCTCCGATTCAAGCATAGGACCTCTGTCTTTGTTGGATTCAATTTCAGTCAGCTCAGCCTAAGCCATCCCGCCACATCCTGCAACGCCCGGTCCAGATCTTCTGGGGTAGAGCCAGACTGACTGCCAAACAGCAGATAGAGCTGGGTGTCATCCGCATATTGGTGAAACCCTAGCCCATGCCTCCGGGCAATCTGGGCAAGGGGGTGCATATAGATGTTAAAAAGCATTGGGGACAGCATTGCCCCTTGTGGCACTCCACAAGCCAGTGGGTGCCTTTGGGACAGCTTCTCCCCAAGTGCCACCCTTTGTCCCTGACCTTGGAGAAAGGAGATGAGCCATTGCAAGGCAAGCCCCTGAATTCCCACGTCAGTGAGGCAGTGGGCGAGCAACTGATGATCAACCGTCAAATGCCGCCGACAGGTCCAACAACTGCAGCACCGCCATCCCACCCCGATCCAGATACCTCCAGAGGTCATCTGTGAGGGTGACCAGTACTGTCTCCATCCCATGACCTGGGCGGAAGCTGGACTGGTAGGGATCTAGCATGGAAGTATCATCCAGAAAGCTCTGCAACTGTATCACCACCACCTTCTCTATTAATTTGCCCAGATAGGGCAAATTGGAGACTGGTTGATAGTTGGCCAATTCGGCCAGGTCTAAAAATGGGGTTTTTTAGGAGAGGGCGGACTATCACATCCTTGAGAGCCCCTGGGAACAGCCCCTCGGAGAGGGACTTGTTGATAATGTCCCTAAGGGTACTTCGAAACCCCTTGCGGCCAGCTTTAATTATCCAGGAGGGGCACTGATCAAAACTGCATGTGGTTGGGCGTACCGTTGAGATCAGTCTGTCAACTTCCTCTAGGCTGAGTGGACTGAAATAATCCAGAATGGGACCAGAAGCCACGCATGGAGCCTCGAGTTCGCTCACTGTCTCAAGTGTGGCCGAGAGGTCATAGCGGAGCAACAGGACTTTGTCTGCAAAATAGCTCACAAAAGCCTCACAGCCTATATCCAATTCCCTAGTATTTTGTCTGCCCTGTGGCAGAGTTGTTAAGGACCGAATTGTTCTATACAATTGTGCCAGGCATGAGCTTGCAGACGCAATCGTGGCTCAAAGATATGCTGGTCCCTGACTATTAAGGGTTTTAAAGGTCAATACCAGAACCTTGAATTTGATCCAGTCTGCAATCTGGAGCCAATGCAGCTGACAGAGCACTGGATGGATGTGCTCTCTAAATGAAGTTCCTGTGAGCTTGCAGCTGCATTTTGAACCAGTTGCATTTTCTGGATCAACCTCAAGGGCAGCCCTATGTAGAGTGAGTTACAGTAATCCAATCAAGAGGTGACTGTTACATGGATCACAGTGGCTAAGTCGGAGGGTGACAAGTATGGGGCCAACTGTTTAACCTGGCAAAGATAGTAAAATGCCAGCTTAACCACACTGGTTACCTGGGCCTCCATTGAAGGAGAGGCATCAAGGAACACTCCTAAACTCTTGATGTATAGTCCAGCTGTTAATGGGACTCTGTCAAGAGAGGAAAGTTGGAAACCCATTCCAACCACCCTGTCGCACCCACAGGACCTCCATCTTCACTGGATTTAATTTCAGCCTGCTCTGTTTTAACCAACCAACCATGGCCTCCAACCCCCTAGCCAGATTATCGGGGGTGGACTTCAGCTGGCCACTCATCAATATTAATAGTGTTAATGCACAGATAACTTCACTGGACATAGTTTGGAGTGTTCTTGTTGAAGTCCCATTAAAATCCATGTAATTTCCACATTTATGTATATGAAAAGAACGTGCTCCCGAGTCAGTGTGCACAGCATGAATTACTTTAAAATGGCTCAGTACCTCACTGCTATAAGCCCTGTCATTCATCCTTAAAGCATACCTACCATATATCCTACCTTGTCCTCAGAGATTTACTCCTGTGTCATCTTACATATATAATTCTTCTAATGCATTGGCCATTTCCAGCTCTCCCATTGACTGTGCTGTGCACTCCATCAGCCATTGGCCCATCAACTGCCACTCAAGAGTAATCGCATGCCATTGGCTGGATGCTGGGTCTGCTCCTCTTCCCCACCCACTGCTGCCTCAGCCATTGTCAGAATAACTGCCAAAAAGGCTGTCTGTCCTGACAAAGACACTTCTCCTGCTTGGCTCTTGTGAGATTCACTTTTCCCTCAGTGGCTGTTGCTAGGCAACCAATCTTGGTTCTGTCAGTAAAAAGGCAAAGCCAGGAGGCCCTTTCCAGGTCTTTGTGAGGAACTCATTGGGGCCAGTCCTTACTAAGGTTGCCAGTTCCAGGTTGGGAAATTCCTGGAGATCTGAGGGGTGGAGCCTGGAAAGGGTGAGGTTTGAGGAGGGGTGGAAGCTCAGACAGGTACAGTGCCATAGGCTTCACCCTCCAAACCAGCCATTTCCTCCTGGAGAACCACTGCTGCCAATCTCCAAGTGAGGGCTGGAAAATTACAGCTGCTCTTCAGATGGCAGAGATCAGTTCCCTTGGAGAAAATAGTAGACTCTGTGTCATTATATTCTGCTGAGGTCACCACAACAAATTGATGCTGAGTGCCCAAGGCCAGGGCACCTGCCCAGAGCCTCTTTCTAGAGCTCATTGTATTTATTTCCACAACGGGCCTTATTCCTAGTCTAGTATAAAATCCTCTGGCCGGTGTATTCATTACATCCACTTTCTCTTCCTTGCCTACATCTTCTTTGGGCCACAGGAATAAAAATTCTATTCAACAGCAGCAACAAAAGAAAAAGAATGGATTATTAACATGACCTGTTAATAATGACCTACTTTAAGTTGACCTGTTATGAACCTTTTCAACTGACACTTAACCTGTTCCCTATTATTTTTGTCTGATTTTTCTGGTTAAGTGGTCTTTGGAGAGTTGGAATGCTTTTGTTTGACCTACAGAATCAAAGTGTCAAATTAGATATGATTGACTGTTTTATGAAGAACTGATTTATGGGTCTGATTTATGAAGATTCTAATCCATGGCTCATTTTAGGCATATTATAGAACATTAACTATGAAGTGCCTGTGCACTTAAATGCAACTTAACACAAGACTAGCATTCTGGAAATGGCATAGGAAATAAACAACTATGGAAGCATGGAAAGGCATAGTAATAACATTGTTTTGAACCATGCAGCCAAACAAATCTTGGGTTAGGTCACCATATGACATTCAGAGCTGTCACCACTGCACTTATGGTTGGCAGGTAACAGTAGATGCTGCCATGAATGGAACTTCACCTCCATGATTTAAACTCCACACTTGGCAAACTGTGTCATTTTGACTCTTTCCTGTTTCTTTCTTCATGACAAGAATGTGGTTTGTCCCAGCCCTATATTTTCATACTCTTTCTTCTTTCAGCTCTTTCTCCAGCACCTTTTGTTTCCTTGGGTTCTCTTCCTTTCAACAAGGGATGGATGCTTCTCAGCATTTCTTTTTTGTTTCCATATGTTGTCATCTACCCATTTCCATCACAGGTGGTGATGATTTCTTTGTTTCTTTGATGCAATTTATAAAATATTTACTTTTTTATTTAATTAACTTTTTATTGGAGAAATCAAGATTTGACATGCATGTTACCATAGTAGATATATAGTTTTACATTTTACAGTTGGTTCAAAGAAAAAAAGAAAAGAAAGAAGAGCTACAGCTTACTAATAAGATACAAAGATAACTTCAGCTTACAATTGTAACAGATCTAAAGGGTAAACATTCCTCGGCACTTCACCATTAGTTGTCATGTACTCTAGAAATGGATACCAAATTGCTGGGAATTGAGATTTCTGTCTAGCGTTGTCATTTAGAACGTTTTTGTATGCAATCAGTTCCATCACATAAAACTGCCAAATCCTATAGTACCAGAGCGAGATTGATGGGGGTAAGTTATTTTTCCATTTGATGGCAATGCAGGATCTGGCCACTGCTAACAAAAAGCTGATTAATATTTTCTTTGTATTTAGCAAATCGCTGTTGCCCCAGAGTGATAACAACAACAATTCTGGTTTGTGTGGGACAGGAAAGCCTGTTATCGCATTGATGTGCTCAGTTATCGCATTCCAAAATTGAGCTATTTTGGGGCATGCCCACCAGCAGTGAATAAAAGACGCTATTGACCCACATCCTTTCCAGCATAGGGGGCTTGTAGTGGGATATATATAGTGTAGCTGTTGAGGTGAAATGTAACATCTTGTCATGATCTTGAATGATTGCATTTTAATAGTAATGGACTGAGACTGCAGAGTTGATGACCTCCAAATAGATTGCCATTGTTGGGTTGATATGGTCATATTGCATAGTACTGATTTATTGATGCACAAATATTAAAAAATGTGTACAATTGACAGGGAAAAAACAGTTTAAGGAAACAGAACATTGGCCAAAATAAAGGAGAAGCAAAACTGAAGCAAAAGAAATTTCAATTCAATCATCAGGCCTGTGAAATTCAGTGGTATGTCTGCTTTCACCAGCTCAGCCAAGCAGAGTCTTCATTGCAACAACAGCACTATAATGTAGATTCAGAATTAATCCTTTGAAAGTAGTGGCAAAATTCCTGCAAAGAAATTAATTGTTAATTGATAAATATTCCACTGAGTAAAGTTTGAAGCGTTCTCCCAGTCTAGGAAGCCTTCCCTTAAGTTTCTGTTCAGCTAGTGGAAAAGCCACAAATTGAACAAAGATGCCTTAGGCTGGATGAAGGCTTCAAACTTTGTTGATTAATGTGACAGAGGCCAGATTTTTTTTGTGGCTTGTCTTCACTTCCATAACATATTGTGGCAATTTTTCCCCCTGAAAAGATAATCATATTAAATGTGAAATAAGTATGTTTACAGAACAAAAACCATACACTAGTGCATGTGTGTGGCAGGAATACATGAGAATCACTTTTCATTTGTGTAAATACTAAAATTATATAGCCTCTTGTTTTAGAACAATAAATAACAGCCATTAATGCATTTTATATTACAGAATGTTACTGAGACACACTGGCACAAAGAACAAAATGTTTAATTGTATCAATAGCTAGCATCATCTTACACAAAATGAAAAAGAGAAAGTTTAGGAAGGGCATGATAGAAAATAGAAATCCAGTAAAAGCAAACCTCAACCTTTGTGTCAATTAGGTAGATAAAATTTCCACATTATTTATTTAGCGTTCTAAGGTCTCTCAGACATTAATCTGTTGATATGAGAAAGAATAGCTTTTGGTTTGCCTTTACAATGGAAAATACAAACATAATGAATCTCTGAGTATTAAATGTTCTGTATACATTTTTTTCTTGAAACATGTTTATTTAGGTTGCTATTTTACTACAATGTTATATCGTGTTAGCTTAAAGTCTTAGGGTTGCTTCCCCCCAGTCGGGGCAGGGAATCCCCTAATTTCAGGAGGGGCCTAATCCATCACCGGCCAACTGGCCAGTGGGGGAAGCCCTTGAACAGCAGCATCCTGTGGGGATGCCGCCAGCACAATTACATAACCAGTAGTGACATCATCAAACTTGGGCCATCGCACAATGACATTCTAGCATTTGGGAGAAACTCCATAGTTACCATAGAGTTTTTGCCCCTGAATGCTAGCATGTTGCAATGCAATGGCCCCGGCATGATGGTGTCATTTCCCAAGGAGGAGCCGGGAGCCCCCTGCCATAGGAAAGGTAAGACCTGGCAACTCTATGTAGTCTGCACAGCAATTGTAAAATCACACTATGTTGCATTTTGTGTTCAAATCATGGTTCTCCACCATCATAGCCTAACTGCTCATTGGTCTGAATCCTGTTTATGAGGATTCCAATGCACATTTTGTATGAAGTCTGTATTTTTGGTGTCTCCCTCCCCTAGGGCAATAAAGTTCCTTCCTCATTCCTTAAGTTCTGATCTTCAAAAGTGCTTTGTTTTCTTACAACATCTTTAGTCATCTGTTTCCCTTCGTTTGTATATATCCGTCAGTCTTCCTAGTGTGACCTGAAACATCAGTAAAATATGTTCTGTATTTTTATTTTGTAAAATATTTTCCAACTTTATTTGTTTGTGCAACTGTGAACACTGAGAATTCTTCTTAACATGTTTCTCTCCATTTGTTTACTGTTCAGACAATCTGGCCGTATGTTGATTAGGATTAGACTGATGGATAAATCTCTCTTTTTTGGCATTTGTTTTTCAGGTTCCAATTCACAGTTGTCATACAGTATTACTTCTGGAGATAGCCTGGGGCAATTTAATATTGACAATAATGGAATTTTAAGTATTAAAAAGCCATTGGATCGTGAAAGTCAATCTTTCTACAGCCTTGTTGTTCAAGTCCATGATATGGCTTCTCTTCCAGCTTCCAGATATACAAGCACAACCCAAGTATCTATTATTCTGCTTGATGTGAATGATAACCCTCCAAGCTTTATTTCTCCTAAGCTAACGTATATCCCGGAGAATACACCTATTGACACTATAGTATTTAAAGCCCAAGCAACTGACCCAGACAGTGGTCCGAATAGCTACGTTGAGTATAATCTGCTAAATCATTTGGAAAACAAATTCAGCATTGGTACTATTGATGGAGAAGTAAGGCTCACTGGAGAACTTGACAGAGAAAGCGTTTCTAATTATACCTTGACCGTAATTGCTACAGACAAAGGACAGCCGTCTCTTTCTTCATCTACCAACGTAATTGTGATAGTCCTTGATATCAATGATAATAACCCCATCTTTGCTAAAAAATTATACAAAATCGAGATTGTGGAAAACACTCTAACAGGGACAGATGTTATACAGGTATTTGCGGCAGATGGAGATGAGGGTTCCAATGGACAAGTTCGCTATACTATCATCAATGGAAATAGTAATAATGAGTTCCGGATTGACTCTGTTACTGGGGTAATAACAGTGGCTAAACCTTTGGATCGTGAAAAAAAGCCTTCCTATTCATTAACAGTTCAGTCAGCTGATCGTGGAAGTAGCCCAAGGATTGATACCACTACAGTCAGTATTGTTCTGATGGATGTTAATGATTATGTCCCTACATTTGAGCTTTCTCCCTATTCTGTAAATGTCCCAGAAAATCTGGAAATGTTGCCGAAGGTCATTCTTCAGGTTAGTGCATTTAAAGTAATAAATACAAAAATCCATTAACTTTAACTAAATACTCTGAAACTTCTGTACAATTAAATGTCATGTATGAATGGCTTGATCCTGACCTGGATAGTTCAGGCTAGCTTTGTCAGATCTCGGAAGCTAAGCAGGCCTGGCCCTGGCTGGTATTTGGATAGGAGACCTCCAAGGACTATCAGGGTCATGGCATGGATGGAGTCACCATAAGTCAGCTGTGACTGACTTGATGGCACTTTCCACCACCATTAATGGCTAGGGATGTGTAACTCTGTAATACCTAGTTCTTGCCAGTTCATTGTGTATAAACTAGACAGACTTTTTAATCTTGATTTTTGTAACTCTTCTCATTTCCTCTATTTTTTTTCATCTTCTTTTTGCAGACAGTTATTGCTAACTTAATGAAGTGTCATTGAATTGTTTCATATGGATGCACGTCTGTTTGCCAGATTAGGGAAGCTGCATTCAGTATTTCATTGACATCAGCAGCTTGCTGAAAACAAATCTAATTGGTATTTTAAAGAGGTAGTTAGCTGTGTGTTACATTCTTTTGTTGTTTGGTTGTTGTTGTTTTTTGGGGGTGGGTAGTTTGTTTGTTTTTTCCTGTCAGGCTGCTTCTGCCTGCTTACATAAGGAATAATTGTGTGGAAACCAGACAGAAAGGCATACAGTTTACTGCTATGTTATATTTCCTTTCTTCTTTAGGTTGTGGCAAGAGATGATGACCAAGGTCTAAATAGCAAATTGACCTATCTCCTTGTTGGTGGAAATGAAGATGGTGCCTTTATGCTCTCAGCCACTGGGGAGCTCCACCTTGTTAAGAGTCTGGATCGAGAAAAAAAAGAACAGTATGTCATGTTGATCACAGCAGCAGATTCAGGTGAACAAAATCAGTGCTTTATCCAGGTCGAGGAGCCTTAGTTCAGTTTCCTGGAGGTATATCGTTCTTTGTAAAAATACACAGCATAGGTTAGTTTGTGTTCAAAAGTTGAATCATGTATATCCATATACTCTTGAAGTGAAACCCTGCTTCCACTGAAGCCATTGTCTAAAATCGAGATATCTAGGGTTTTGCTCCTGGATTTAACCAGAGCCTTATTTTGCAAGCGTTATGTTGTCCTGTTGACTTGTTATCCCTGTCGTCAGTGCTTAGTAGTATTTCTGCCAATACAGATGCTCCCCCCCGAATCCTC
Source organism: Gekko gecko (assembly GCA_029375565.1). Lineage (NCBI taxonomy): Eukaryota > Metazoa > Chordata > Lepidosauria > Squamata > Gekkonidae > Gekko > Gekko gecko. The sequence continues at coordinate 82,261,946 of JAPDNY010000010.1, read as the reverse complement.
TTTCTAAAAGTAGAAACAGTATAAGTTGAAACAAGACAGAAGAAATGAATTCTAGAATATTGCAGTCATTCTCAAAGAAGGAGAACATGCTGTTGAGTCATAACCGACTCATGGCAACATCATCCATAGAGCATTCCGGATAAGAGATGAGCAGAGGTGGTTTACCATTGTCTTCCTCTTCATAGCAATCCTAGTCTTCCTTGGTAGTCTGCAGTCACTTTAACACTGTATAAATTGTTGTGTTTTGCATTGTTAACCATAATTATTTGCATTTCTCACCCTTTTTAGGATAAATTCTTTTAATAGTGTTGTTAGAGAATACTGTTAGGGAGACCGGCAACAGCATCAGAGTCTGAATTATGATTTCTGTTGTGTTTTATAGAGAGTAACAATTAAAACATATGCCCATTGACACTGAGATGAAAGGAAATAAGAGGAATAATCAATAGCAGCAGAGAAACTCCAGTTGGGCCCTTATGGCAGTTCATTATAACCATATACATCTGCCCATACATCTAAGTATTCATCTTGTAGAACAACCATATAGAGAATAAACAGTGACTGTTTCCAGTGGGTGGGAAAATATAACCAGTGGCCCAGGACAGACTGGCAATTTGCCGCGGGATGGGACCCGGGCTGACAACGACTCAATATCGGGGTAAATGGGATGTTCACACAGGCACATCTGGCTGGTGTCCCCCACCTGTAGCCTACCGGTGCTCTCGCGCTTCACTGCCGGATTTAAAAAACACCTGATAAAAGCCGGCGCAAATCTTGAAAGCCTGCGTTCGTCGCGCGTTTCTCCGCTTCCGGGGAGTCTGAACACGCAGCCGAAAAGCCGGGAGCAACCCGCGTTGGGCATGAGGCAGCAGCGGTGTGATTGGCTACGCTCCGCTCCACTGCCCAATGCGGTGCCGGCGTTGCAGGGCAAAAAAAAAAAAAAAAGGCAAAATGCGCTTATGCGCATGAGCGCATGAGCGCTCAAACGCTCATGCGCACATACGCCCACAGCCGAAATAATGGGGAAACAGCGAATATAGCGCGCCTCCGGCGCGACAGTCTGAACGCTCCCGCGCGCCTCCGTCCGGTATCTTCCGGCAGAGGCCCCCGCTGTGTGGGCAGGAAAACCCGGTATCGTTTACTCCGGGGTTTTTTTGCCGCGACTGGCTACCGGGGCAAATTGCCAGTCTGTCCTGGGCCAGTGTTAAGCTTTCTAGCATAGATAATAAACCCACTTCTCATATGTACTGGCAACAAAACTGTGTGGATAACTGTATTTCACACAGAATGTTTACAACTGTAAAATCACAGCCTGAGATTACATCCTCCTCCTCTTTTTTTTTAATCTGGCCCAACAAAGCATTGTGGAGAACTTGCAAGCTTGCACACTGTTCCTGTGTCATTTTGATGATTCTAATTGGGGGTATTATGTGGCTATTGGTTTTGGATTTTGCTTTAGATCAATGAGGCTACCTGCAGCCTCTATCTAAAATAAATTATTTTGGAAGTAAAGCAAGTCTAGCATCAGTATCTCCAATAGTTTGGCCACAGTCTATAACTAATGTTCAGGTTGGAAACACAGATATTACCTTTAAGTAAGCAACCAAGGACTGCTTCCTAAGTAAGATCCTGATCATTCTTTTTTGTTTGTTTGTTTAAAAATATTTAATGCTATGACAGACCCTCTGTTATTCTCCCCACTCTGTGGTAGATTTTTCCCACCAAAATTCTTAGTTCCCTTCAGGTACTGAGCTGGCCGTCAGTAGTGTGATAATATTTGCAGTTTTATATATGTGAATGCCCCACCCTTTGACAGAATCTAATTTGACTTTTGCCCAGCCCAGGAACTTGTCAGAAGAAAACAGGAACCCTCTGTTTAAATCCCTTGAAATGGCACCGGAGACTGTATAACAGTGAACAATAATAAATATTTTATTTAATAGGCAGGAATGGTATGGGGTAGTCAGGTGTTAGAAAGGCTGAGGGAAACGTTATTTTTTTCAGTTGACTGACAAGATGGTGTTGTAGCAGCTTATTTTTTACAAATTCTTGGTTCTTATCAGTGAGGGAAGGTTGACTGAGTACTTAAGTTTCAGTTACAATCTTTCTGCATATAGTTTCCTATTAACTGTTCAGGTTTTCTGGAAAGGTCACTCTTTCTGAGTATCAAATTCTTCCCCCTTTTCTGAAATCACAATGTTTCTTCTTTCCCGCAAATAGTCTATAACCATTTCCTTTCACAACAAACCACGGACTGCCTCAGTGTCAATTCCCCATATAACTGGACAGGACTTATATTTCTTCTCTGAAAATATAATCCAATTCTTTTTGGCCTGATTGGGAGCTGCAGCCTGCTACCAAGTCACTCTTTGCCAAAATCTCAAACCCCAGTTCTTGGCATCTGTGTGAAAACTTACTTCAGCTTTAGCTGACTCTGAATTCTTAGATGGAATTCTTTCTCAGGTTATGTTTAACACAGCTAAGACTAGGAGTCTCTCCCTTTTTTCAAGATGTAAACCTGGACAGTAGCTGCCGCTGAACTCAAAACAAATTCACTGTCCCCTCAGCACACAGCTGATTTTATATTTCCCTCAGCTGGTGCTGACTAGTCAGGGAAAAGGAGCACCCTGTAACTCAAGCTCAACATTCTAGAGCAGAGTTAAGTGTTCCCCTCCCTGCTCTAATTTTACTGTATTAGGAAAACAGTGTTTTAAATGTAGTCTGTCACAAATGCCTACTAGGCATTTTCTCTGTTTTCAGTGTATATTCTTTTCACTTTTCAACTAGGGCAATGTGGAAGAGCTTCTCCATTACGGGGTTGTGAATGTCAAAATCTTGAGAAATGCCGCCTGTCAAAAAAAGTTATATTAATCTGTATGCTCTCTGACCATAAATAAGACAACAGATACTACTTTGGGGACTTTGGTTTGGCTTTTATTTCCCGGGGGTGGGGGGATTGCTTTTGATTATTGTTGACGAAGCAATTGTCATTTTACGCATTGCCTTTCCTTATATATAGTCTACATTTTAACTTGACATGAAATTTTATAAAAATAGAACTCCATGTAATGGGTAACAATTTAATTGTTTGAACATTTCATGCCTTTTACTGCAGCTGTGATGTATTATGTTGCTCATAATCAGTATAGGAACTGGAACTGAACATCTCATATTGATTCCATTAAAAAGTTTTTAATAAGCCTTCATCAGAGATTTCAGTAAAATGTGGTTGAGCGGCAAGCAGAGGCAAATAAGCCTGTCTAATGAATATAGTGACCTTGTATGATGTTACTGGCTAGATCTTACTGTTGACTTTGACTGAGATTTCCTTTCAAGAGCCTTCCAAACATGGTAGCCATTTTCTCAAAGTGTAGAAACCTGTGTTGTATACTGGTTAGAGTGTCAGACTGGGATCCAGGAGATCCAGGCTTAAATATCTGCCTTGACCTTGGAATGGAACCTTCACTTTGGGCCAGTCACACACTCTCAGCCTAATCTGACTCACAAGGTTGTTGTGGAGATAAAATGGAGGAGAGGAAAATAATGTAAACCATTTTGTGTCCCCATTGGAGAAAAAGGTAGTGTATAAAGTAAATAAAGAATAAAATAAATAGTGATGATGAGCATCTAGTGATGATATATTCCACAGGAAGGTGAGGTTGTGGGCAGTGGCCTCTTCTGAGTCATAAACTGACAATGCTTGGGGGACCCATGTGTACAAAAAAACATGCAACACGGGCAGATGCAGTAAGGAATGGAAATGGGCAAAATGTCCGCTCTGCCTGGTCTGTAGTAGCACTTCACCATCCTCTTTTCATGAATTAACATTCTTTTTTTAAAGCTCGTTATCTTAACATGCAATTCTCATAGGGGCTTCAGCATCTGTCAGAAAAAGTTAGACTGTGACTTTTAGCCACATCAATGCTGTGCTGAGATGGTTATGAGTCACCACCAAAATATGCAAGATTCAGCTCATATCTGTCTTTTTATACATCATTCTAAATTTGGTGTGCTTTGCAGTAGTGTCAGAAAAACTAAATCAGAACTGATCTGTTAAGGACAGAAGTTTCATAACACTGCTTTGGAATGGGCTGACATGACTGCAAGTTGACATGGTTTGACCCTCCCTCCCCCCAATGCTGCAAGTGCTGATTAAAACCAGAGGCTCCATCATGCTTTGAACAAACATACAAGGAAAAACTTTGGATCGGAACCTCAGCTCAAGCCTTTCTGATAGTTCAGTCTAAGTGAATATGATTAAGAAAAACATCTTTTGTTGCTGTTGTTCCTGAATTAGAGCATCCTTCTTTTACTACAGACCACAAAGAAGAGATGTAGTTAATAAATGAAGAGAATGATGACAGGCAAAATTATGAACTTCAAAATTAGGTGATAGTATTTTGATTGCTACCCCACACCCTATAATTGTACTCCGTCCAGAAAAGTGCCATTTAATCATGTGAAAATGATGTTATGAGTCTTCTAAAGCATAAATTATTATTTAGCTAGCACTCCTCTTTTTTTAAGGGAAAAACAAAGCAGTGGTTTTCTTTTTTTAAAAAAATCCATATGTTGAACCACAAAGATGAGCAAATGGCAGTGTGCTGTCAGCTCAAACAGCAGCTTTTATCTTTTTGTCTTTTGAACATTTTCCTGCAAAAATGTTGGCTTCTGTCCTTTGTTTTATTAATTGCCTGACTATGGAGTAGCACATCTGGATCCTTACTAGCTGCTTTGGCGTACTGACTGAGTAGATTATGTTTTCTCCCCCACCCCTCCATTTGCAGAGCAGAATGACCTGTTACCTGAAGCATTGCTACAGCCAAAATGCTGTTCTTCTAACTGATTTTAATAAAACTCCTAGCCAGAGTAGATGAATATTTCCAAAGTGGAATCTGTATCATGTCTTTGTACTTACTGTTTGATATGTCTACCTGCAGCTTTGCTTTTAAAATGATGTACTTAGATCTTTCATTCTCTGGAGAAGAGTTACATCTGTAGCCAGTCTGCTTTACTGGCATGGCTTTATAAGCTTAAATAAACCAAAAGCATGCAGTTTTCAGAATCTTGGTTTGTTATACTTCTTTTGTCATACTTTAGCTATGTTGCCATAAGTGGTTTGGCAAATTATATATTTCAAAAAGCTATTCAGTGTTTTTTTTCCCCTTTGCATTCCAAGCTGTGGTCTTCGAGCTACTTACTGCCTTTTAAAGAGTTCAGTGTAAACTCAAATGTTTTCATATCATTTTCAGAACAGTTTATCCTGCACTACAGCACTGATCTTATTCTGTACCCTCCCCTATTCTAACAGTATCACTATTAAACAATATCAATGACTTTTGCAATGTCTTTTGGTAGCGCAAAAACAGTACCAATATTCCTTTCATAAATGTTGCATTCTATAGATAACCTTTTCTAGTTTATTTTGTGCTAAAAATTAATCTTGCAGTCTTTTCTTTTGAGTGAGGGAGTCTTTGTTTCTTGTTCTAGCTGTCAGCAATCAAGTAGAAATCATGTGCAGAGTTCCTCCAATGCAGTTAGATATTGCTGATTAATAAGACCAGATGAAGGGAGTCATCCAGTTCTTCTCCCCCGAAATGCTCTTGCTTATTAAATTTATTTTTATTCCTTTCTTTTTAAAAAAGAAAAAAACCTTAAAATCCCACAACTAAATAAGATTTTTTAAAGGGGGGGGGGAATATACAAGTCCATATGCCATACATTCAAATATTGACAGAATTATAAGGGCCTCGATCCATTGATTTACCAGAGTTGGGCTTTTATCTTTCCAGTGCTGTAATACAAGTCTTTTAGCAGTGGTAAGGGCATGGAAGGTCCATTTTCATTAACCATCAGGTTGCCTCCAAGAGATGGTAGATAGTATATAAGCATCCTCCAAAATCAATGAATATTCTTATACAAAACTGATATGAGTAATAGCTTCTTCCCAGAAAAACCAAATGACTGGATGCATCCAAAGCATATTTTTAAGGGATGTGCCCTGTATGTTACAATGTCAGTAGACAGACACTTGACTCAGTCCTTTGCTAAAGAGGCACTGTGGTGTCCGGTATCTCCTAAACATAATTTTGTTGTTGTTTTTGCTGAATAAGTCGCAATAAGATCCATGGAGAGAGGAGGTATAAACTCTAAGCCCATATCCCATTGGTTTAGTTCCTTATTTCATACATTCCTGAGAATCTGCATATCATATTTATTGAGATCTTGTTCAGCTGGAAGAACATCATTACCAATCACATTTTGTAGGTATGTTAAATCTACCAGTACTTAGGATCAATGCTCCTTCCAAGCTATGGAGTCTTCTGAGCAAAAATTCTACTTTGTGAGCTACTGGCATTAAAGTTGTGAGGAGGTGATTTAGCTACTGTTTGCTCTGGAGCCATTCTTCCTGAGTGAAGACAATAATATTTGAACTAGAGGCTAAAGAACTGTGAGCTAGCTCACACTAACTCAGCTTAGAGGGAACACTGCTTAGGATCTCTCTTCTGATCTGGAGTCTGGCTGTATGTAACAAACAATTTCTTTGAGTATTGTGCATTTCTACTCTGGGAATTAGTCTGGGACTAAGAAATCTAAAGGATTGCCTTTTCTCATGCAAACCTGCCCATGAATTGAGATCATTATCAAAGGAACCTCAATAGAGAGTTCCTGCAGATAGGGCTTTCTCTGTGCTTGTGGTCCACTTCTGGTACAGTTTTCATCTTTTTAGGTTCTGGTCATACTATCCCTTTTTGTCTGAGCTTCTAGTAGATTATTTTCTATTTCTTTTCAGCATTTTTACCAATAGCTCTATAGTATATTTGGTGCTACAGTGTGGGATTTTGTTTTTACTTTGCTGCTCAATTGTTTGATTCTTGTTTTAATTGTTTTATTGCTGTTGATGAAATACTAGCTTGCATGCAAATCCTATAAAAGATTCTGGTGGGGAGAGGTGTTGGTCTGAAGCAGCTGAACAAAGTTTGGGTCCAGTGGCACCTTTAAGACCAACAAAGTTTTATTGAAAGTATAAGCTTTTGTATGGATGCACACTTCTTCAGATATATCTGAAGAAACAGATAAGGCAGTTGTATCTGAAGAAGTATATGTGTGCATGAAAGCTTGTACCTTGGATAAAACTTTGTTGGTCTTAAAGGTGCCACTGGACTTATACTTTGTTCTTCTGTCAATGAGCTTATTCACAGGTAAGTGTGCATAGGATTGCACATTTACTGATGCTTTTATGAATGTAGTAAGCTGCAGTAGATTTTCTGGGTTGTCTGGACATGGCATTGTAGGACCTGATGTTTCGCCAGTAGCTGTGGCTGGCATCCTCAGAGGTCTAACACAGAAAGATGGAGTACTCTCTGTCAAGGTGAGAAGAAGAATGGTAGGCAGGCAGGGCTCTTTTTATAGCAGGAACTCCTTTGCATATTAGGTGACACACCCCTAATGTAGCCAATCCTCCAAGAGCTTACAGTAGCCCCTGTAAGAAGAGCTCTGTAAGCTCTTGGAGGATTGGCTACATTAGGGGTGTGTCGCATAATATGCAAAGGAGTTCCTGCTACAAAAAGAGCCCTATAGGCAGGTAATTTATATCTACTCAGGAAGGTGGGGTAGGGCTGAGTCATTATCTTGAGGAGTTCCCCAGGCTATGAACATGCTAATGGAGGAGCTTTCCTGAGGAGGTTCTTTTGTCTATGGATTGTTTCCTGAGGAGGTTTCCTGTTTCCTGAGGAGGTTCTTTTATATGTGGATTGGCTGTTGAAATTCTAATCTTATCTGTAGTACTATTGTTTTTCAGTACAGGAAACCATGCCCTATTTATTTTTAAACTCTCTTTCTTTCCTGTTGAAATTGTGTTTATGTTTATGAATTTCAATGGCTTCCCTGTGTAATCTGATATAGTAATTGGAAGTGTTGTCCAGCCTTTCAGTGTCTTGGAACATAATACTGTGTCCTGTTTGAGTTAAGCTATGTTCAGCCACTGCTGATTTTTCAGTTTGGCCATGTCTGCAGTGTCTTTCATGTTCTTTTATTCTTGTCTGAATGCTACGCTGTGTGATCCCGATTTAAACTTGTCCACAACTGCATGGTATGTGGTATACCCCTGCAGACGTGAGGGGGTCTCTTCTGTCTTTTGCCAATCGTAGCATCTGTTGTATTTTTCTGGTGGGTCTGAATACTGTTTGTAGGTTGTGTTTTTTCATATGTTTTCCCATCTGATCAGTGATTCCTTTGCTATATGTAGTAAGCTGCTTGAATGCCATATTCTAGCACAAATGCAGTATAGATAGTCTTGTTGTTATCTTGTTATTAATATACACAGCTGATTTATTTTAGATTTATTATTGCCTATATTGCCTACTTTATTTTTATTATATTAGTTCAGAAATAAAATAGTTCAGACTATCAAATCACTAAACAAATTTAATTCAACATTGTGCACTATTGCTTAATGCAGTAGTATGATTATGAATTTATGGGACATTGTTATCGAAATAATTAACTGTAATTACAAATACTAATCAATTAGACATAGTGGTGTAGAGTAAATTTTTTGAGTTACAGTTTATCACAAAATTTCCAATGAATCTGAGACTACTGATTAAACAGTGTGTTACAACTTACAAATTGAAATACTGCTAGTTACTTCTTCAGATCCAAGATTACAAATTTGGAAAGCTTAAATGCTAGGATAAGTCCCGTAAAACATGGCCATATGGCAAGGAATGCTTATCCTGTAGGTTAATCTCCAAGAGTCGAACAGGGTGTTTAAAAAGTATAATTAAATAACAAAATTAAGGCAGCTTATGCTGAAGTCATTAAGGGGTAAGACTAACTTAATGACCTTCAAGGAACCAGATTCCCTGGCATTTTCATTAGAAAACAATAACTTTCAAAAGAGTAAGTGATTTTTAAAAACATATAAATGGTTTTCTTGTTAAAAAAAATAGCTTGCAGTGTGAAAAGGAAGTTCTTGAAGACCTACAAGAGAATACCATACTGCACGTAAAGAAATGCATATTAAGCCCACAGATCATAGAACTATTTAAAGGTATGGCAAATCAAAAATCTGCATGAAACTGACACAGTCCATGTAGGCTCCTCATCCCTGTGCCTATGAAGTGAATATACAGTCTATGCTTGACCCTCTAAGTGCACTAAGAAATTTTTTCAGCATCACTTCAAAGCTTGTATTAACTTGACCAGATTTTGAAAGGGGATATAGCATCAAAAATAAAAATCATGGCTGTAGTCAGGCATTGTGCAATATGGGTCATATCAACAACAATGTATAGGTAGCTATCATTTCATACATTTGAATGACAGCTTTGCTGCAGAAAAAGATTATCTGGTATACATCATGTTCATAGCAAGTATTTCATTCTGAATTGCAGAATCTTTCCAACTTTCCAAGGATTTGAATTAACCATATACTTTTTGCTTTCAAAAGTTAGGGCCTGGATAGTTTTCTGACAAAATAATCATTAGGTTGGCAGAAGTCAATCCCATTCTTTGCACATGCCTTACTTGACAGTGGCTGGTTCTGAATTCTGAGAAGCAGCTTTTGGCCAACTACTGTGTTTCATTAAGAAGCGGTTCACACACAAACGGTAGCATGTTTGCTTGAATGGTAATCAATCATATAAATTCTGTATCACACAGCAGGCCATTCATATACAGTCAGGGCCGGCCCGAGGGTTTTTCGCACCCTAGGCGGGGCTACCTTCTGGTGCCCCCCCGTGCACCCAATTACAGGGTTGCCAACCTCCAGGCAGGGCCTGGAGAGAAGGAACCCCTTCCTGTTCCTGCAGGGTGTGAGGGGCGCGGGCCAGGGAAGAGGCGGGTGTAAACCCCCGCCTGTCCCCTTTGAGCTGAGCGCCCCTTCGCTGGTGGCGCCACCCCCGCCTTCTCTCCCCCCCAGGGAAGGGGAGGGCGGGCAAGCTCTGCCGCCGCCTCCTGAGCCCCGCAGGGGTGCTCTTTGCTGGTGGCGGCGGCAGGGAGGCGGCGGTGGCGGGGGGATTTTCGCGGGGGTGGGTGGGGGCAGTTTGGCGCCCCTGCTGGCCTGGTGCCCTAGGCAAGCGCCTAGCTCGCCTAGTGGGCGAGCCGGCCCTGTATACAGTCTGTCCATTTTTTGCTACACCCGCCACACATATCTAGCTCACTGTCAGTGCAGATTTACTCTTGTCTAAGACCATTAACTTTTGTGGACTGTAAGATACTTTCAGTTGCAACACTAAGAAGACTTTTCTGGGAGTCAGCCCCATTCAGTGAAATTGGACCTACCTTTGAATTGACCTGCTTAAGATTGTTCCCTCAATTTAGTAAGGTTTGCTTTACTACAAAAGCCTGAGCTGTAGCATGCGCTGTGCAAACAAACCACCGTGTGGCACTCAGTCTTTATCAGACATGTCACTGTGACTGGCACAGTTTAATAACACTGGATATCAACTGTGGGCTAATTACTGTGCACATGAAAAAAAACTAATAAAAAAACAGTATCGAAGTGTAATTATGCAGGATTAGGATCAAAATAATCAGTAATAAAATGAATTTTTCACATCAGTGTTTTTATTCAATGACAGCCTGAACTCAGGAGTCCAATGGAAAATTTTTGGAGCAACTGTCCTTTTTACAGTTTGCAAGAATTCTACCTACAAAACACAAGATATATTTTAAATATGCTTATTCACAACTCAAACTGTGTAACACTGACTCACATTCATTTGTTTCATGATATATTTTATTTTAGGATTACATGAATTTATTTATACTTCAGTGCTGCATTCTCTTTCCCATGGATTTCAATGTGGATTCATACATCAGTACCTGGACAATTTTAATGTGCGTTTTAGAGGAGAACAGATTGTTTGTGGGGCTGCTGTTGTGCTAAACCATGGCATACTGTGCTGTACCTTGCTGTTGTATGCATTGCAGTTAGTTTCAAGAGCTATTAAGAATTCATTGATATTCTTTTAACAAATTTATAATCATAGCAATGCACATATGACTTACTCAGGTTTGTAGTACATTATAAAAGTTTAGTCTCTCATCTGAAAAGCCCTGTTTAATTCATGGAAAAGTTATACCTTTGTAATAGCACATAACTTCCACTCTGAGGCTCCATTCGGTTGCTGTCTGACTTCAGCTTTGTTGCAAAGCAACAGATTTCAGTTGAGCAAAAATTCCACCGATTTCAAATTGTTACTGTGTGCCAGGATAACATATTTAATTTGCAGGGAGGACATAAATTAGGGTTCATTGGCAGTTTAAGTGATACATTTTAATTATTCATTTTACATTTTTCATCTAGTTCTTTGCTTTCCTTGGTAGCAAATCTCTGTAGTTTCTAGTCTACTAATTTGCTCACATTTCATTTTAATCTTTCTCTGCCACTACCTGCTTTCACCTCTTGGTCTGAAAGAAGTAATACCTTCATTATTTCAAATACTATTACTTGATCCTATTGTTTTAGTAACAAGTTCAACTGAATTTAAAAACACATACTTGCCTCCCATTTCTGTCTGTTAAGAAATTCAGCCAGTTGAAAGGTTAAATCTAACTGCTGGTGAAAAGGTGGGTCCCCTTGGACCACTGAAAAGGGTATCATGTTCAATGATACTGTGGGATGCATGTTCAAATGCTCTGTGGGATGAGGGATGTAGCAAGAAGGACTGGGTAAGATTAAGTGAAAATGCTATCTGGATTCAACCTGAATTTTACAGAAGTTATTTCTGTGTCACTAAATGTAACTATATGAAGATATAATTTTAGCATCCACACATATTCATTTTCAACCTTGTATACAAGTCACTGTGTGTTTTTTCCTATGGTAGGTATGAGTAAAGCAAAGCGGGAGCTCTAAAATCTTAGGATGATTATGTTGCATCAAGTTCAATGTAAGATATCTTTTTCTGTTAGTAGTTTGATTATTTTAGCATGGATATATGAAGCCTCTGAATGAGATTGTCTAACCTCAAAAGTTGGATGTCTTAAATGTGCATATGACAACCAGCTCTGCATTTCATTATTGTAGTTTCCAGGCTTATCTGACATGGTTCTGAAACAGTGCTTTGAAGCTGTGGTCAAGTGGCTAAGGCAGAACACGCTGAAACTGAATTAAGAGAAAATAGAGATAGTGCTACTCAGGAATGCTGATGCTGTGATAGAATGATCAACCTACATGTTCTATATGGAGTGGGTATTTTGCTTAGCAGGTTAAGAGCTTGGGAGTGCTTATGGAGCCATCACTGCTGATACAAAAACACATTCGGACTGTGGCTAAGAGTACTTTCTATCAGCTGCATCTGCTTCACCAGCTCTCCCATTCCTTAGTCTTGGCTAACCTGGCTATGCTTTTGTAATCTCGTGGCTGCACTACTGTATCAATTCTACATTGGACTGACCTTGAAGACAACTGAAAAACTGCAATGGATTCAGAATGCCACAGCCATTTATTGTCACAAGCTAGTCAATGGGAACACATCTGTTTTAAAACAGCTACTTTGGCTGACAATTTGTTTCCAGGTTTAATTCAAGGTACTGGCATGTTCTTTATGAAACAGGGACCTTCATGGTCCCTATATCTGAAATACTGTTTCTCTACATATGTCTCCTTGCATCATTTATGACCCTCTTGCTGCCACCGTCTGACTGTTTTGAAACTCAAGATGACCCACACCTGGCATCTGTCTATCCATCAGAGCATATTGCTTTTAAGTAGTGGCAACTTACCTAAGAAGGTGAGGAGGGCATAATAAGTCTGTTTTATTTTCCAGGCATTTTCTGGGTATAGGTTAATTGAGTTTTATTGTATTACCAGGGTCCAGCTGCTGCTCAATCTTTACATTAACCCTATATCTCACTGATCTTGCAGTATTATTTTATTGGGGTTCTGACCCTGTGTGCTCTGCTGAGTAACATTGAAAGTGGCATTTGGTCCTGTTTTTCTCCTGTGATGAAAAGCATTTTTATACATAGCGTTGAACAACAAATAACTCTTCTTTAAATGAAATAAATTAGAATGCCTGAATTTAAAAATGTATTAGTTGTTGTAGATTTTCTAGGCTGTATGGCCGTGGTCTTGGCATTGTAGTACCTGATGTTTTGCCAGCAATGTGAGGGGAAAAAAATGGTAGGCAGGTGATTTATATCTACTCAGGAAGGTGGGGAAGGGCTGAGTCATTATCCTGTAGGAGTTTCCCAGGCTGTGACATGCTAATGGAGGAGCTTTTCCTGAGGAGGTTCTTTCACTGCTATCCACTCCAAGTTGCTTTCCTTAGTTTCTATCCAGTGGGCATCCAGATGTACATTAATACTTGCAAGCACACGTCTGTGAAATCATGGGGGGGGGGGATCTTGGGGCAGTTGTGACAGTTATGGGGAACATAAGAACATAAGAAGAGCTATGCAGGATCAGACTAAAGGCCCATCTAGTTCAGCATTCTGTTTGCACAGTGGCTGATCCGCTGCCTCTAGGAAACCCACAAGCAGGATGACTGCAACAGCATCCTCCCACCCATATCTTCCCAGCAACTGTTATAAAGAGGTATGGCGTCTCTGGTACTGGAGGGAGTAGATATCTCTCCTAACTAGTAGTCATTGATAGCCTTGTCTTCCATGAATTTGTCCACTTCCCTTTTAAAGCTTTCAAGTGGACAGACATCATCGCACCCTTTGGGAGCAAATTCCATAACTTAACTATGTGATTTGTGAGGAAGTCCTTTATTTTGTCTATCCTGAATTGCCCACCCTTCAGCTTTAGTTGATGCTCCCAAGTTCTAGTATTATGGGAGAGGAGGAAAAGCTTCTCCTTGTCCACTCTCTACACACCATGCAAAATTTTATAGACCTCTGTACTGTTTCCTCTTAATCATCCCCTTGTCCTCCCCACTGTGCTGTAAATTGAAATATCTTGAGTGGATTTCTTTGGCTGCTCTCACACACATTAGCAAATGCGCTTTCAGTGCCCTTTAGTATTTCCTGTATGAAACCAGAAAATCCCCTGGCAAACTAATGCTAAAGTGCATTGAAAGTGCATTATTCAATGTGTGTGAAAATGATTTCTAACAAAAGCAGCCATGCAGATCTTCTTTGCATGTGTTTGCATGCAGTGTTTAGTTCTGCCCTTATTTACAGTAGAATCAATCACTCATTGACCTATTGTAGCCAGCAACTTATCCAGCAACTTATCCTGTGTTCTTATAATCAAGCTTTGTATGTTGTGTTTAATTTCTTTGTAAACAGCACTTTACTTGATAATATGAGGCGCAAAATTTTCTTGTGACTGTTCGTGATATTTTGAGTTCAAATGATTGTCTTTACAAACAAGGGTAATCTTGTTCTTGACGGTGATTTGGCTTTTCAGCTCTGTGAACTGTGACATGTTCTAGTGTGAGATAATAAATGAAGAGTGGCATATCCAGTAATAGTATTGTTATGTGTGTAACCGCTAGCATTTTAAATCTCTTTCTTTTCCCCAGGAAGTCCTGCCCTTACTGGCACAGGGACTATTGCTGTCAAAGTAGATGATGTCAATGATAATGTCCCCAAATTTGCCTTTAATATGTATTCCAAAACTATCCCAGAGGATGCACCCACAGGGACAGATGTTTTACTTGTAAATTCTTCAGATGCTGATGCATCAGTGAATGCTATTATCAGGTATGATCTTACTTGTGGTGCTATGAACATTGTACTAAGACCTGTTTTTTCTCATTTGTCCTTCATGAATAGCAAATACGTTCAAAGGACAAATGAGGGTGGTATAATCTGCCTTTTATTTTCTATGAGTATAATATTGGTGATAATAACAAAAACACAGTAGTCGAACAGCATGAGCGGAGGGGCTGTGGCCCAGTGGTAGAGCATTTGCTGGACATGCAGAAGGTCCCAAGCTCAATCGCCAGCATCTCCATTTTAAAAAGTACCAGGCAGTAGGTGATGTGAAAGACCTCTGCCTGAGTCCTTGGAGAGCCACTACCAATCTGAATAGATAATACTGACCATGATGGACCAATGGTCTGACTTGATATAAGGCAACTTCATGTATATGTTCATGACAGAGACAATGAACATGAATCCCATTTTCATTCACTCCCTCCTTTCAACCAGGTCAAGACTCTGTCCCCAGCTACTGCTTCCATCGCCCTTCTTGTCACCTTCTGCTCTCCTCCTTGCCTTCTCTTTGTCTTGCTCATCAGTCACTAACCCCTGCTAGTTATCATCTCCCTCAAACCAATACAGTTTTTGAGTTCCATTTTGGGGGTACCCAAATTTTGATGCTTTGCTTTGGGGGGAGGGCATCATTTGCAAACAAAAAATGTTGCCTGCAGATACATTGTAAATGTCTGCAGTATATGCAGTCAACATTATCATTATCTAACTTTTTAGACTGTCTTAAATAATTTTATCTTAAACTTTTTGATTAAAACTACATTTTAAAAAGGGAAAAGGGAATTTCATAGATCCCCCTCCAGTATTTTTCCCTGTTCATGGTTCATGAAGTCAAGTGCATGTCAGGGTGCCCAACACAAACTTTTCATGAACTTTGACATTGTTCATGGAGGTTTCTGCCAGTTGGTAAGTGGATACATTCCCAGATAGACTGTCTCCACTCAATCAAAACATTTACAGAACTTCAAAGCAGCAACTTGAAGAGCATATAGAGGAACATCTGGGGAAGGTCCCCTGCAACTTTGATGTCTCTAGCTTTCCCAGGATCCATTTTATCCTCTCCTGAACCTCGGTCATTTTGACAGGAACAGGTCTAGGAGGTTCAGGAGTGTATAGAGATGCCAAAATTGCAGCGGACCTCCCCTGCATTCTCTTCTACATGCCCTCCAAGTTTGGTGTCTCCAGCTTGCACAGGATCTGTTCTATACACTCCTGAACCTCCTGAACCTGCATCTGTCTAAATGATAGCTGATGAGCTTTAGCCAATCATGGGTTTTAGCCAATATAGCTCACTATATTCATTTAGGCTGCAGTCAAAACCTTAGTTATGTACAAAAATGAATGGTATCAGGATATCAGTTTCATGAATTTGTTTATTCATGTTTATATTTCCTTAGTTATAGTTTACAGATGGGTTACAATTGTTCCTTATTTTTAGAATATAAAATGTATTCAATAGTACACAGTAAACCACTGAGATATATATTCTGTCTTGTCTTATTTTTATACAGCTACAGCCTTAGTGGTGGAAATGCTCAGTTTACAATCAACCCTTCAACTGGTCAAATAATCACAAGTGCTTTGCTGGACCGAGAGACTAGGGAAAATTATACTTTGATAATTACGGCCAAAGACGGTGGCTCCCCAAGGTCACTTTCTAGCTCCACAAGTGTTCTTGTCACTCTTGCTGATGTCAATGATAACCCCCCCAAATTTCAACATCATCCTTATGTCACTCATATTCCATCACCTACAAGTTCAGGTAAGCTAATAACAGTGCAATGATCATTCAAGATAATAAGCCATGTAATTGCAATGATCACTGAGATTTTAATTAGAAGATAATGTTACAATGAGACAGCTGACTAACAGACTTTAGCTTTCTGTGGCTAAATGCCAAAGCAGTGCCATAAGAAAATGCCTCCCTAATTGTGGACCAACTCAATTTCTAAGCCTTGGCTTCTGTACATGATTTTGAAAGCAAGGATTACTTAGTAAAATATTTGGAATGCATTGAAATAACTGAAACACTTTCTTGGCTGTACTTTTTATATATCATGGTCTTACGATGCTTGCGGACAGTAGGTTTTTGTGGTTGCTGTACAGCTGTGGCTCAGCCTTCCCTTAGAGACTTTCCACAGCCCAAATCTTATAATGACATTGTCAGACTTATTAACTGGAGCTTTGTAAAATCAAGGATCAAAACACAATTGAGGAAGGGACATTAATGTTCTATTGTTGTTCCTAATTAACAGTTAATAGTGTTTTAATTTATGGATTTGTTAGTTTCTCACAACTTCCAACGGCCCCTTTGATTTATTTCATGAAGCACATCCTTTTAATCAGTTTGATGAATCAAGAATCAAGAACTCGATGCGTTGTATCATTTTTAGTGCAAAAAAGATTTTAGAGGGGTCAAGATATTCACCAAAGGCCCTTACCAGCAGCATGCCTTGTTATGTGTGTATGGCTGTGCTCAATGCCTTTCCTTAAAACTGACTTGATATCAATTTTAAAACAATGATTATCCCAGCAGCTACCTGATCATAGCTAATGGATCACATACCTGATCAAATTTAGTTATGCCTTGCGTTGACCTCATTCTGAATGGAGGAGAGAAATTGGCAATGAAGTCACCAATGAGACGTTGCAAGACAGTGCTCAGTACAACTAAGCAAGCTTCACTTATTGAGTCAGAAAGCATAATAAATCTGTTACATATCCAGAATAAATCTGGGTGTGCATACCTATCTCCATCCATGTACAGATACACATCCAATTGGATCAGGCTACTTATTGCAAAGCTGCACTGGTGGCTTCATTGCTTGGCATGATGGAATACATTGCACAGCATGATGGTATTTTTGTTGTTGTTCAGTCGCACAGTCAAGTCCGACTCTTCGCAACCCCATGGACCACATTACAACAAGCCCTCCTGTCTTCTGTAGTGCTCTGGAGTTTGCTTAAAGTTCGTTGCCTCGCTAACGCTGTCTAACCATCTCATCCTTTGCCGTCCCCTTCTTCTTTGACCTTCAGTCTTTCCCAGCATCGGGTCTTCTCCAGTGAGCGCTCCCTTCTCATTTGATAGCCAAAGTATTTGAGCTTCAGCTTCAGTATCTGGCCTTCCAGGGAACAGTCAGGGTTGATTTCTTTTAGGATTGGCTGATTTGATCTCCTTGCAGTCCAAGGGACTCTCAAGGGTTTTCTCCAGCACCATAATTCAAAAGAATCTATTCCCCGGCGCTCGGCCTTCCTTATAATCCAACTCTCGCAGCCATACAGTACTACTGGGAATACCAGTGCTTTGACCATACGGACTTTTGTTGGCAGGGTGATGTCTCTAGTTTTTATTATGCTGTCTAGGTTTGCCATAGCTTTCCTCCCAAGGAGCAGGTGTCTTTTAATTTCATGGCTGCAATCGCCATCTGCAGTGATCTTGGATCCCAGGAATGTGAAGTCTGTTTCTGCCTCTATGACTTCCCCTTCTGTTTGACAAGGAGTGATGTGGCCAGATGCCATGATCTAAGGATTTTTGATGTTGAGTTTCAAGCCAACCTTTGTGCTCCCCTCTTTCATTATGAGCAAGAGGCTCTTGCAGTCTTCTTCACTTTCTACCATTAGATTGGTATCATCTGCGTATCTGAGGTTGTTGATGTTTTTCCCAACAATCTTAATTCTGGCTTCTGAATCATCCAAGCTGGCATTTCGCATGATGTACTCTGCCTATAAATTAAATAAGCAAGGGGACAATATACATCCTTGTCTTACTCCTTTCCCTATGCTAAACCAATCAGTTGTTCCATATCCGGTTCTAACTGTCACTTCTTGACCCTTATACAGGTTTCTCAAGAGGCATGTGAGGTGATCTGGTACTCCCATCTCTTTAAGGACTTGCCATAGTTTGTTGTGATCCACACAATCAAAGGCTTTAGCATAGTCAATGAAGCAGAAGTAGATCTTTTTTTTGGTACTCTCTTGCTTTCTCCATAATCCAGCAAATGTTGGCAATTTGATCTCTAGTTCTTCTGCCTCTTCGAAACCCAGCTTGTACTTCTGGCAGTTCTCTATCCACATACTGCTGAAGCCTAGCTTGTAGGATCTTGAGAATGACCTTGCTAGTGCAAGTGAAATGAGTGCAATTGTGTGATAGTTTTAACATTCCTTGGCATTGCCCTTCTTTGGGATTGGAATGTAAACTGACCTTTTCCAATCCTGTGGCCACTGATGTGTTTTCCAAATTTGCTGGCAAATTGAGTGCAGCACTTTAACAGCATCATCTTTTAAGACTTTGAATAGCTCAGCTGGGATACCATCGCCTCGTATACATTAGCCTATCTGATAGAGGGAGCTTTGACTCTTGAAAGTTTATATCCTGAAACTCTTGTTGGTCTCTAAGGTACTAGTGGACTCTCATCTAGCTACATTAGTCTAGTTTCCTTGAACAACTGAATGGTATAATTCTTCTCCTCCCAAACAGTCATACAAAATGAAATGCTTTGTGAGGGGCAACAACATTCATAAAACTCAGCTTTCTATTTCAGTTCAGATCTAATTCAGATAGAGTAATGATGCAATTTGAAACAGAGTTATACTAGTCCAAGCTCACTGGCTTCAGTGGGTTTAGAATGGTGTTAGAAACCCTTCCTGTGTTTTGTGAGTAGGCATATTGAATTCAGTGGTGCTTACCTCTGAGTAAATATGGATTGTATCAAGCTGTAAAAATGCAGCTTCGGGTATATTTCCAGTCTACCTCATTTGTACATGTTGAATTTGTAAATGCAAATCACGCTATTTAAATTTCACCTGCTTGTACATGCGTTATGAATGAAAATACAAAAGTAGATAAATCATCAGTTTTGACAATCCCATTTTGTGCTGTAATACAAAATATTGTTCAGTAGAATGTGTAATAGAGCTGGAGGCAGAGTGATGTAGTGGACAGAGTAACAAACTAGGAATTAGGATACCTTGATATGAATCCACACTCTACCATGAAAGCATGCTTGGTGACTTTGTGCCAGTCACACTCTCTCAAGGTAACTTACCTCACAGAGTTTTTGCTGTGAAAAAATGGTGGAGATGAAAACTGGGCTGCTTTGGGCCCTCATTGGAAAGAAAAGCAGGATGGCATAAATGCATATGCTAACATCTTCATTGCAATGCTAACAACAAAATCATTTGCTTGAATATAAGGTGTTACTGAAGATGGTACTACTGATATTGACTAAATGTGCTTAAGGAATTTGGGAATCAAAAGCATCTTATGCATTTTTCCATAGAGATAACAGTTTTGTGAATCCTTATGTGGTTGTCACCACCTGATGTTCAGGATAAATGTTGCTTACTTTGATATTGCTGAGTGCTTCCAGTTCCTAAAAATCTCTCTAATTAAATTTCATTACTATGAAAAGAAGGAAATATATCCCAGAGCATGAATATTAAATATGATTGTAGGCCTAATTATCAGTGCAGACACTAACATTCTTTTCAGATAATTATCTTCTTTTCATCTTCTTTTGCAGGTACATTTGTATTTGCAGTCACAGTTACAGATGCCGATGCTGGACCCAATGCTGAGCTTCATTATTCTCTTTCTGGAAAAAATTCTGAAAAATTTCACATTGATCCAAAGCGAGGGGCGATTATGGCTGCTGACCGACTCTCTGGGACTTCTGAAGTGACCATTTCTGTTAATGTGAAAGATGGTGGCTTACATCCAAAGACAGATTCTACAACCGTGACTGTAAGATTTGTGAATAGAGAAGATTTTCCTCAAGTTCAAGCCAAACAACACACTTTCATGTTTCCTGAAAATCAAGCCGTTGGCACCTTAGTTACCTCTGTTTCTGGACAGTCATCCAGAGGTGGTTCTTTGTCGTACTACATTGCCAGTGGTAATTTTGGCAATACCTTTCAGATTGACCAACTAACAGGGCAGTTTTCCATCCACCAACCCTTGGATTATGAAACAATTCAAAAATATGTTGTATGGATTGAGGCAAGAGATACAGGCTTTCCCCCATTTTCTTCCTTTGTAAAACTAGAAATTATGGTGATAGACATAAATGATAATGCACCAGTTTTTGACCGAGATCCATTAATAGCTGAAGTACTAGAGAACCTTCCACAATCTAAAATAATTACTGTCACTGCAGTAGACAAGGATAGTGGTCTGAATGGACAGTTAAATTATGAAATAATCAGTGGCAATAAGGAGAATAGTTTCAGTATCCATCATGCTAACGGTGAAATAAGAAGTGTGAGACCTTTAGACAGGGAGCATGTAGCCCAATATATACTAACTATAAAAGCTACAGACAGAGGTACCTCTTTTCAGAGTTCAACTGTCCAAGTACTTATTAATGTTTTAGATGAAAATGATAATGCACCTAAATTTTCTCAGATATTCAGTGCTCTTGTACCTGAAAATGCACCTTTGGGTTACACCGTTACGCGAGTCACAACTTCAGATGAAGATATTGGGATGAATGCTATCAGCAGATATTCAATAAGGGATACAAGTATACCATTTGTCATAAATCCCAATACAGGAGATATAACAATCAGCAGGCTTCTGAATCGGGAAGACAGAGATCGGTACAGAATCAGGGTTTCAGCCCATGACTCCAGTTGGACAGTAAGCACAGATGTAACCATATTTGTGACAGACATCAATGATAATTCCCCACGATTTACAAAACCATCCTATTACTTGGATTGTCCTGAATTTAAAGATGTTGGATCAAAGATTACTCAGATATCTGCCACAGATCCAGATGAAGGCTCCAATGGACAAGTCTTCTATTTCATAAAATCCCAGTCAGAGTTTTTCCGAATTAATGCTTCTACAGGAGAGATATTTAATAAGCAGTCTTTAAAGTTCCAGAACTCTAGTGGTTCCACCAATGCCAATCTTAACAAACACAGTTTCATAGTTACTTCCTCAGATCGAGGCAGCCCTCCCTTGCTGAGTGAAACAACAGTCACAATCAACATAGTGGACAGTAATGACAATGCCCCACAGTTCACATCCAGCCAATATTTTACACCTGTCACTAAAAATGTAGCTATTGGTACCAAGCTAATTAAAGTTACTGCCATTGATGCTAAAGATTTTGGTCTGAATTCAGAAGTGGAATACGTTCTTTCAAATGACAGCCTAACAGATAAATTTAATCTGGACAGTAACACAGGCTGGATTTCAGTAGCATCTTCACTGATAAATTATATAAATCAAAACTTTCTAATAAAAGTAAAAGCTAAAGATAAAGGGAATCCTCCTCTCTCATCAGAAGCAACTGTGCAGATAATAGTAACTGAGGAAAATTATCATACACCAGAGTTCTCCCCAAACCTCATAACTATAACAGTTCCCGAGAGTCATACTGTTGGAGCTACTCTTAGGACAGTATCAGCAAGGGACAAAGACGCTGCTATGAATGGTCTAATCAAATACAACATTTCATCTGGAAATGAGCTTGGAAACTTTGCGATTAACGCATCTACTGGTGCATTAAGACTCACCAAACCCCTTGATTATGAGTTATGCCAAAAGCACGAGATGACTGTTAGTGCTGTAGATGGAGGATGGGTTGCTAGAACTGGATATTGTAGCATCACAATTAATGTTATTGATGTGAATGATAATTCTCCGACTTTCAGCCCAGAAGATTATTTCCCAAGTGTTTTAGAAAATGCTCCTAGTGGCACAACTGTTATCCGTCTCAGTGCAACCGACATTGATTCTGGAGCTAATGCTGTGATTGCATATGCAGTTCAGTCTTCAGATAGTGACCTGTTTGTTATTGATCCTAATACTGGAACTATCACTACTCAAGGTTTTTTGGACTATGAAACCAAACAAAGCTATCACCTCACCATCAAAGCCTTTAATGTTCCAGATGAAGAGAGATGCAGCTTTGCTAATATCAACATCCATTTAGAAGGAACAAATGAGTATGTGCCACGATTTGTGTCGAAGCTTTATTATTTTGAGGTTTCTGAAGCAGCTTCTCACAACACCATTGTAGGAGAAGTCTTTGCAAGTGACCGTGATATGGGAACTGATGGAGATGTTCACTACCTTATCTTTGGCAACAGCAGAAAAAAGGGTTTCCAGATTGATAACAAGAGTGGACAGATTTATGTCACAGGTCCACTTGACAGGGAAAAGGAAGAAAGAATCTCTCTGAAGGTACTTGCAAAAAATGCTGGAAGCATTCGTGGAGCAGATATAGATGAAGTAGTTGTGAATATCACTATACTAGATGCCAATGATCCCCCTGTTTTCAGTCTGAGGATGTATAATGTACGAATTAGTGAAGGTGTTCCTCCTGGGACCCATGTCACATTTGTAAGTGCCTTTGACTCTGACTCCCTCCCTAGCTGGAATCGGTTCTCCTATTTTATTGGTAATGGGAACAACAATGGTGCCTTTTCCATTAACCCCCAGACGGGACAGGTTACAGTTACTGCAGAACTGGATCGAGAAAGTTTACCAGTGTACAATTTAACTGTATTAGCAATTGACTCAGGAGCACCTTCAGCTACAGGAAGTGCCTCTCTGTTGGTAACATTAGAAGATATCAATGATAATGGACCTTCACTTTCCACCATGGAAGGAGAAATAATGGAAAACAGCCGTGCAGGAACTCTTGTGATGACACTTCAGTCAGTAGATCCTGATCTTCCTCCAAACCAAGGCCCCTTTTCATACTACTTACTTAGCACTGGCACAGCAACAAGTTATTTTAGTCTCAGCACTGCTGGAGTTTTGACTACAACAAGAGAGATTGACAGAGAACAGATCAGTAGCTTCTATTTGTCAGTGGTTACCAGAGACTCAGGTACTCCTCAGATGTCTTCAACTGGAACTGTGCATATAAAAGTAATAGACCAAAATGATAACCCATCACAACCTAGATCAGTAGAAATATTTGTTAATTATTATGGCAGTCTGTTCCCTGGTGGAATATTGGGCAGTATAAAACCTCAGGATCCGGATGTTTTAGACAGGTTCCAATGCTCTCTTACTTCAGGGGTGACAACCCTCTTCAGTGTTCCAGCAGGCAGCTGTGATCTGAGTTCTGTGGCAAGGTCTACTGATGGGACATTTGATCTGACAGTACTAAGCAATGATGGATTGCACAGCTCAGTTACTAGCAGTGTTCGGGTTTTCTTTTCAGGATTCAGTAATGCCACTATTGATAACAGCATCCTTCTTCGTCTTAATGTACAATCTCTGAAAGAATTTCTAACCAATCATTACCTTCATTTTCTACGAATTGCCAATTCACAGTTAACAGGATTGGGAACAACTGTGCAACTCTTTGGCGTTTATGAGAGGAATAATCGGACATTCTTGATGGTGGCTGTGAAACGGAACAGCTATCAGTATGTGAATCCTGGTGGTGTGACTACTTTCTTTGAAAGCATCAAAGAAATCCTCTTCCGCCAAAGTGGAGTTCGAATAGAATCTGTGGACCATGATTCATGTTTACAAAATCCTTGTCAGAATGGTGGTAGCTGCTTGAGAAAATTAAGTGTCAGTCCTAAGTTAATCAACTATGAGAGTATACCAGTTATCATTGTGGCAAATGAACCACTCCAGCCTTTTACATGCAGGTGTATGGGAGGATATGATGGACCATTGTGCGAAGTTGACATAGACGAATGTCTTCCGTCCCCTTGCCACAATGGTGGGACTTGCCAGAACCTGGTGGGAGGATTCTCTTGCAGTTGTTCCAATGGTTTTACCGGAATGGCTTGTGAAAGAGATATTAACGAGTGCCTGTCCAGTCCCTGTAAAAATGGTGCTCTCTGCCAGAACTTCCCAGGAAACTTCAACTGTGTTTGCAAAATTGGCTATACAGGTAAGAACTAACAGAAGTTGTCTCCCAGTGTGCAGGTATTATAAATAAAAGATAGCAGTACCTCAAGGATGCATTATTGTTGGATTAATGTTGAGAACATAAATTCTGGCAAAAAGGCAGTCAAGAAATGATCTTAAATTACTAGATTTGTATCCTAAAAGTAAAGGGTTCCCTTGTTCGAATCCGACTCTAGGAGGCGTTGATCTCCATTTCCAAGCCGAACAGCCAGTGTTGTTCGAAGACATTTCCATGGTCACGTGATTGGCATGACTAAACACTGAGGTACATGGAATGCTGTAACCTTCCCACCGAAGCAGTACCTATTTATCTACTTGCAGTTTCGAACTGCTAGGTTGGCAGGAGCTGGGGCCAGAGACGGGAGCTCACTCTGTCACATGGCACTAGGGTCTCAAAACTGCCAAACTACCAATCTTCTGGTCTGCAGCTCAGCATCTTAACCTCTGAGCCACCGCGGCCCCACTAGATTTGTATCCTACACTTTTCCAAAGGGGTTTAGAGTAGCACACACGTCCCTCTCCTATTTGAAACAACCCTCCTGTAAAGCAGGTTTAGGCTAGTAGTCACCTAGTAAGCCTCCATTCATAGTCTCTCCATTCACAGTGTATAATACCATGATAAATAAATAAAAGTTAAATGCTAGCAACTTTATTTTCTTATCAGTCTCCCCCCACCAATGTTTTGTTTTGTTTGCAGTTCTATATAAAGTCTAGTTCTCACAAAAAGCAAATAAGATGGCAGATAAATGTCCTGACGTGCCATTTCAGGTTGTAGGCAGAGCTCATATGATGGATAGTTTCCTACAAAAAAATTATTCCAACTCCTAGAAACTGTCTATCTGATATATAGAATTGTCTGTCTCTCTGATATATAGTTTTAGTGTGCCATGGTTTTTTACAAATAGAAGAGCATTTAATCATGTAAGCCCCACCTGCAGTCTGACATACAGTTGGATCCAGTCTAATGTTTCCATAGGTGCAAGGACATGTGTCTGTACAGCAGAGTTTTTCTGCCTCTACTCCTCCTTTGGCTCCCCAAAATGCCCCCTAAAATTCTGTTCTGAATAAAATTCTAATCTGGATCCAAGCTATGATGCAGTATAAATAGAAGTATACCACCTCACCTGCTCTTTGTGAGGCCATATTTAAATGTGATATTGGGACACAAAAGCACTCACCAGTGGGATGTTGCAGTCATACAACATCTCATTTGAATTTGTTGCCTGTGCAAAACAGCTACTTGTGCTGCGTGGAAGCTTCACTTAAAAGAAGTGCTGTGCAAGTGCAAAGCCAACCCACCCCACCCCTGGAAAATCTGTTTGCTTCACCAGCATCACATTTAAATATTTAACATGATGTGAAGCAATGGATTTCACAAAACCTTGATTTTGCACTTGCCAGAAACTATCACTAAAGCATGCACACCTCCATTATGCCCTCCTGTCACAGAGAACATCATATCAACATCAACATTTTGAGTTTTCCCGTTAAACCTATCAGTTAAATACAAAAGATGTGACTTTGTATTTTTTTAAAAAAACAAGAGCTGTCAACATCATGCATCCTACATCTTCATTTAAAGAACATCTGTGGCAACTGGCATATGTTCTCTGTGAAAGCTTTCTTGGCATAAGAGCTGCTGGTGGGATTTTTCTATGTACACCATCAGTAATGCCTGCTGAGCCTCAGGTCACAAGTAATTATTTATAATTGAATGGCTGTTCTAATTAACTTAATGATCTGAGGTTATATTTCACATTGAATCAGCACATCAAATTATTTGGCCAGCAGCAGAGGAGAATAATTCCATGGCACAATTGCAAGTAACCCTTTAAGACATTAGCACTGGAGGTTAAATAAGCATGTGCTCACTGGGACAGCTCAGCAGAACATTCATTGTAGCTACAGCAAAATGTAGTTATATCATCTCTTGTTGTTTGTAATTGGGGTTAATGAAACTCCAGTGATCTGCTGATTTGAATGGCATATCTGATGCCTGGCACATGTGACATTTCCCCATAGCCTAATACGTTGATTTTTCCCAGTATGCTTCAAAACAGGAAGGTTGTTGGGTTTTCCTATAAATCAGTGATTTTGCATGTTTACGAGAAAAGTTGTGTTTTCACCCCTCCCAAAATAATGTAATGTCATAGCTGACAGCAACCAACCACAGCAGAATGTCAATGCCTTTATTTATTTAGTGTGTCTTTTCCCATCACACCCTCCACAATGCTTAGGTCAGGGTACATGGATCTCCCCTCTTCCATTGTATCCTCACAACAACTCCGAAGTAGGAAAAGCTGAAAGAATGACATATTTCACCCAAAGAGTTCCATTACCTAGCAGGATACCATTCTGTATTTGTTAAAATAGAAGGCTAGTATCACTCACTCAGCCCTTATAACTAAATATTATAGAATCATGGAGACACACTGGCAGACCTAGCTCTAGGCACTGAATTGGGCCAGGAAGGGAGTCATGTCTGCAGAAAGCATTTGTCGTTTAATTCCCATCCTGTTGGTTGTGCACCTCTCTGACTGTGTGTGTCTGTGTATGGCCAGTAGTTGAGTCAAGAGATTTAACATGTGGTTCTTGTCTGTAATGAATGACATGTTCTAATGCAAGCTTTCTGTTCACTGAGGATTTGAAATCCTAAGTTATAGAGCACTAGAATGGCTGAGTTCGGGAGGGGAAAGAGATTTATTATGTTTAGCCAGCTGCATTGCACCTCATCTCTCTATAGAAGCAAATTAAGTTTATTCCAATGAGCACAACTATAATGAAAGATTACCTCAGTGTAACATCAAAGTTGAAGTAATCTGTTATAATTATATCTACTAATTATCATACTTTGTTTTGGAAAGTATCAGCTGCAAGATTGAATGTATCTTGTAATATACAGTAGCATATTAGCTGCCCTTTTTGTGAATCTTTCATTTTTCATTTTGGGGGCCCAAATTATAAGAAGTGTATGGATTTTTATTAAATGTTTTCAAAGGTTTTTAAAAGAAATTGACTGGAAAGAAAGATTATCAAAATGGTGTTTCTTTAAAATGCTTCTTTCATCTGTATTTTTGAACTACAATATCACATACGAAAATTTGATGTGGTAAATAATTTTCAGTGCTGTTATCAGCAATCATTTTTTTCTTATTTGTTACTTTATTTGTATCACACCTTTCTCCCCAGTGGGGGCCCGAAGCAGCCTAAATCATTCTCCTCATCTCCATTGTATCCTCACAACAACCCTGTGAGGTAATTTAGGCTGAGAGTGTGTGACTGACCCAAGGTCAACCAGTGGCACACGTAGGAATTTGAACCCTGCTCTCTCAGATACCAATCCAACATTCTTAACCACTGCACCACACTGGCTCTTTAATAATCATCGTAATGGAAGGCTATTAGTAGCAGGGCTTTTTGTAGCAGGAACTCCTTTGATATTAGGTGACACACCCCTAATGTAGCCAATCCTCCAAGAGCTTACAGAGCTCTTCTTACAGGGGCTACTGTAAGCTCTTGGAGGATTGGCTACATTAGGGGTGTGTCACCTAAAATGCAAAGGAGTTTGTGCTACAAAACGAGCCCTGATTAGTAGCAATGTAGGTGTTAGTTATTTCTTTCCATCGCTACTGTCGTCCTGCCTCTATTTGAAATGCGCTTCTTATATGGTGTCATGAAGGAAAGTGAAAGAGGAAAAAAATTGTTAGGGGTCAACGTTTACAAAATCCTATGCTTGCCCCCTAACTATATAATTCTGTGGAAGGATTTTTTTACCAACTTTCATACTAGGTTTATAGAATGCTGCATACTAAAGGAAAGTGATTAAAGTAGTACCTAAAAATATTAAAACTCAAAACTTCTATTACTCTTTGATCACAAGAGGCCAACCATGACATAACATTTTACACTACTGCAAAAAATACTTGGTTGCAGATGAACTTTTTCTCAATCTGGGTGTTTTCTTACAGTTTCTAATGAAAAACCATTTCTGCTCAGCTACAAGAGTACAGTTTCTGACAGAATCAGGGCCACAAATGGAACACACATTATGGTTGTTATAGGAATACCACTGAAAATGACTTTGCCAGTGTCTGTATATTTATAACATTATAGCTCAAATTCAAATGGGCAACATTCCTACAAATTATAGCTGGAGGGATTTACCACAAGCAAGCCTTTTTTGGTGTTGTCAATATATACTGCTCTTGGTCCACAGGCTAGGTGGAGGTACTAGAAGGCAACCTGGAAGAGGATGTTCATATTAATTTTACAGGATGAAAAGTCTGATAGGTTCAATCAGAAACAATGATTAAGGTACAGAGTAAGGCTAGGGATTGTCAAGATACATCTAGGTGCTCTTGGGAAAATAGGACAACTGCCAAATCAGTTGCTTGTCTTCTCCAGAAAAGAAAGTTACAGACAAAATGCAGAAGACCACATATATCAGAAGATTAGGCTTTCAAACAGAAACTGAACAACCATGACAACTGTTCCTTCTAACTGATTTTTACCAACCAGGGTCAGCATGGATCTGATTCACAGATGTTTTCTTTAACTATGCAGGCACATTCTGTGATTCATGTTGGTAATACAAATTGAAGTGGATCCAGACATGACAAGATGAAGAGTCCCATTTCTGCGTTAACAGTATAGTCATGTAGCAATTCCCTATTAAACTCTGAAGGAGAAGTGGAAAATGGAATAGTGACACTGTCTTGTAAATTTATAGCTATTTTTTAACAGTTTAACAGTGAAAAACAACCATTATACTTTCTTTCTTCAGCATTTTGCTTTTCTTTGAGGGCAAAAGCAGGAAATGAATAATAATACAAGATACATATGTTCCTCTGTCACATATCTTTATAGTTGCATATCTTAACAGAGCCAGCATGGTATATTGGTTAAGGGTATCAGACTAGTATATGGGAGACCCAAGTCCAAATCCCCACTCATGCCATGGAAGTTTGCTGGGTGACCTTGGGCCAGTCATACTCTCTCATCCTAGCCTACCTCACAAGGTTGCTGTGAGGATAAAATAGAGGAGAGAAGGATGTAAACCACTTTGGATCCCCACTGGTGAGAAAGGCAGGGTATAAATGAATTAAAATAAATAATAAATTCATCTTAATTGAAAATACTTATTTGAAAATACTTAGGATTGCAGTTTTTGGATACTCCGTCTATGAAAAGCTATTAACCTCATAATTAATTTGCAGTCATGGTACAAATATTATCTCCCCCTTCACATCAGAAGTAGGCATTGACCAGTTTGTTTGGAACAGGGAAAGAGATCAAAATCTGTGAAGCTGAAACTTGTAGATGAGCCATTCACAGCCCTTGAAAGTTTACGAAGCTAGTCATTTGGTAATTTGCTTAACTTCAGGGCATAATTTACCCAAGCAAATCATTGGTTTCACTCATGAAAACATTATTATTTGAAACATATGCACTTAATTATAGAGTTGTGAAATGGTTTTTTGAGGAAAAAATAGCCTGAGGAATGTGTTTTAAAAAACCAACCCCTCTTCAGGCTTGAAAATTTAATTAAATTCTGTGGAGGAATCTCTACAAAGGTAGTAAATGTGTGCAATTTGCACCATGCTGAGAATTCCTTGCAGAGATAAACAATTTCTTATTCAAGTCATTCTGTAATGAAGAATTGGGAAAGTTTGAGGAAACTTAAATTAAGACTGTTTACATCATCCATATTAACAAGAAGTTGACAGCCATGCCCTGAACAATGTCCAATTCTTATACATTTTCCTTATATTGCTAAATTAAGAGATAATAATTGGTGATATAATGTTAGTCTTGGTGGCTAATTGAGGATTGGCTCCAGGTTTTGGTGGTGACTGTAGACTAGTGAGTTGCCTTCCAGTGAGTTCTTTTGCTCCACACCCAACTAGTGAGTACTCAAACAGATAGTGGCTTCTCCCCAAATTCTTTGCTTTCATGGCTGCCATCACTTCTCCAGTAGGTGTGGCAGCCATGAAAAGAAGCAGCAGCAGACTCTTGTCAGCTAAAGGCCATTCTTTAAAGCAAAGACCCATGGATCCCAGCTGCTGACGCTAGCTGCACTTAAATTACACAGTCTTCTCCCCTCACTTTCAGGATGTTATGACACATCTATAAAGTACCACAGACATATTACAGGATAGTGCTACTCTGTAGTGTTTCTTTTATTTCCATTTTTTAAAAGTTACTCAGGAAACCAATTCAGAATAAATGGTCTGTTCCATTCATCTGGAAATAGTTTACCAAATTCCTTCTGTATACTAATTTGGATTATCATTTTCTAGAAAAAAGTGGTTCCAGGTTTTTTTTTTATGTAGATTGTCCAAATCTGTTTTATTCCAAATCTCGAATCTTGCAACCCTTGCTTCTGTCACAGGGAAAATGTGTGACTCCATTGTCAATCATTGTGAATGCAACCCTTGTTTCAATGGAGGATCCTGTCAAAATGGAGTGGAAGGATATTACTGCCATTGTCCATTTGGTAAGTGGAATTTATGTTATTTATTTTACAAAATTTATACCCTGCCTTTCTGCCTTTATCAGGGTCACCAGAGCAGCTAAAAGATTAAAAACATACATAATCACATCTTAAAACCTTCCAAGAAACCCCCCATATCATTAAAATAATTAAAACTAGAGCTAAAATACATACAGAGATATAAAACCAGTGTGTTTATTTCTTCTAAATCTGAGCTTTAGCTGACTCAAACTCCTGTAACAAGTGGGTGGAGGAATAAAGAGGACTAAACTTACTTCCCCCATTTCATGGATTCTTGTTTCAAAAAGGTGCCTTCCTCCATTTCCCACAGTGAACATTCTGCTTCAAGTGAAAAAGAGTTTTAAGGAAGGTTCAGTGTAGAGACAACTGAGTGAGTGAATGAGCTGAGACCTCAAAGGGATGCTAACCCTTCAGTGCTAACCTTATTCCACCCTGAAATCCATCCTTTGATCACAGTCTTCCACCCACTTAATGTAGGGTTGCCAGCTCCAGGTTGGGAAATTCCTGGAGATTTGGGGGACAGAGCTTGGGGAGGGTAGAGTTTGGAAAGAGAGTTCAGCAAGGGATTTGATGTCATAGAGTCCACCATCTGAAGCAGCCATTTTCTGCAGGGGAACTGACCTCCATAGTCCGAGATCAGTTGTAATTCTGGAAGATCTCCAGGCCATGTCTGGAAGTTGGAAACAACATTCTAGTGGTAGATCCCACTTCTCTGTCCTGGTATACACAGCAGAAAGTGGTTACAGACTTCTGAAGTGGCAGTATGGGCTTCAGACAGCAGGTGGAGAAAGTCACAATGCTTCTGCACTGAAAAGCTTCCTACTTTAAAAAAATAGCACATCAGGGAGAAAATTCCTAGTCTATCCTTTCATATGCTTTGCTAGTTTCCCATTTTACAAAGCATTATTGATTCAGGGGAGCTGTGAAAAATCTCATCCCTCCGCTGTAGTGGTACTATTCATTGTACCACTCTGCCACTTTGCCACCCTTCTTATCACTTCATTCCATTACATGTCTAGACCAGTCATCAGATTCTAAATGTACTCTTTCCTCCTCATTTCTAAACCCAGATCCCTTTTTCCCCATCCTAATTTCAGATTTCATTCTCCTCCTCCTAGGTGAATAGGAAACTGGTTGGAGAACAGCGCTCAAAGATTAGTTGTCAGTGGAATTTTATCTGAATGGAGGGAGGTGTCCAGTGGTGTGCCACAGGGTTTGGTTCTGGGTGTGGTACTTTTCAATATTTTTATAAATGCTCTGGATGAGGGTGTAGAGGGGCTACTCATTAAATTTGCAGATGACACCAAATTGGCAGGAGCAGCGAACACACCAGAAGATATAGAATTCAACGAGATCTGAACTTACTGGAAAAGTGGGCAGATGTGAACAAGATGCAATTTAACAAGGATAAGTGCTGAGTTCTACATCTGGCTAACAAAAATGAGGTCCATGCATACTGGATAGGGGATACACTCCTGGATAGCAGTGTGTGGGAAGAAGATCTTGGGGTATGGGTGGACTGTAAGTTACATATGAGCAGCCAGTGTGATGCAGTGACACAAAAGGCTAATACCTTTAGGGTGTATCAACAGAGGCATAACATCCAAATCACAAGATGGCATAGTCTCACTGTACACTGTACTGATCAAGCAGCACCTGAAGTATTGTGTGCAGTTTTGGAGGCCTCACTTCAAAAAGGATGTGGACAGAATGGAGTGGGTGCAGAGGAGAGCAACGAGGATGATTAGGGGCCTGTAGACCAAGCCCTGTGAGGAAAGGCTGAGGGACTTCAGAATGTTCATTCTGGAGAAGAGGAGGTCGAGGGGGGACATGATTGCTCTCTTTAAGTATTTGAAGGGTTGTCACTTAGAGAAGGGCAGGGAGCTGTTCCTGTTGGTAGCAGAGGATAGGACTTGCAATAATGGATTTAAATTTAGAGTGGGAAGGTACCAGCTGGATATTAGGAAAAATGTTTTTTATGGTAAGAGTTGTGCAACAGTGGAATCAGATGCCTAAGAAGGTGGTGAGCTTCCCCTCACTAGCAGTCTTTAAGCAGCATCTGGACAAATGGTTGTCAGGGATGCTCTAGGGTCTAGGCTGATCCTGCATTGAACAAGGGGTCGGACTAGATGGCCTATATGGTCCCTTCCAATTCTGTGAATCTATTATTCTAATTCTATGCTTTTAATCTCAAATCACACTTCTCTCAGTTCCATATCCCAGTACCACTTTCTCCTTTCTTCTTAACTCAGATCTCCATCCTCTTTTCCTAACCACAAATCCCGCTCTCCAACATACTAATTTCTTGTCCAATTCCTTCTCCTCCCTACAGCCCCCTTCTTGGCTTCACTCTACTTCCCAGTTCAGAAATTAGGGAGTCTGTTATGCATCTTAAACACTTAAAAGGTTAACAGGCAGTTCCAAGATTTGATATAAAGTATTATTTATAAAAGAATTCGTTATTTGAAACAAAATATGAATACAGACAGTGTATAGGGCCCAGAACTTTTAAGCCAGTTCATAGTAAAGGAAAATACCGCAAGCACTCTGTGAAATGCCTTTTATGTTGACTTCAGATCTAAAGAATAATAGATGGTGAGCTGCTAAAACAAAGGAACAACTGCCAGTGGTTTCATGTTGGCTCCCATTTTTTCCCCATATTATTTGACATAGCCAGCAAATATTGAAAGCGAAAGGGTTTTGAATTAGTTCTAAAGTAGCAAAAACCCTTGTTTTAAAATATGGGAAACAGAAACAGCATATACAGATCAATACAACAGGAGAATGAGAGAATGCATTGCGTGGTATTCTGTAAATTATTCTTGTTGAAAGGAAATAACCCCTTTCATGCATTAACTGAGTGTATAGAGCAAGCTCTGGAATTGTGCCCACTGTCTATATTTGAAGATGTGATCTGTTAAGAACTATTCATATTTAAGTTGTATGTGTAGAAGGTATTTCTGTTCAGTCAGGGCTTGCCAAAGGCCTGGGTTCCAGCCATGCATTCAGATCTTTATCTGAACTTGTTGAGGTCAGAAGTGGGGGCAGCAGGTACCCATCTTGCACACATTCTCTGAACTTGGCTATCTGAAATGGGGAATGCAAAGTAGGAAAATGTTTATGTAGATCAGGGATCAAAACTGTACAATATTGTTTATCTAAATGTGATTATGTATTTCTTAAGATCATTAGCAAATCCAGTTCCTCACTGTGAAATACCCGTTAGCATTTGGCACAGTCTGAATGAAAATGTTTTATTAATATTTAAATCCAATTAAAATGTTCCCAAGCAGAGCAATGATTTGCTTTGCAATGCATGCCAAATAAGTTAAAAAAAATACTGCTCCTGGTGCATATTTCAGTTTTGTCCTCTTGAGAATTGTCATAATGAAACAAACATTAAATATTTTATATCCCAGCAGAAGAAGTTAAATCACATTGGCAAACACCCTTATTAGAATCAGTCGGTCTTAGCTTTGCTGGACCATGTCCAGTATCTTTATTTTTGACAGTCTGTTCAACAAATGGAATACATTTCAATTGTGATTAAGCACCAATTGATAATTGGTATGCTTTTTATTTTATAGGTGTTTTTGGAAAGCATTGTGAAGTAAATAGCTATGGATTTGAAGAACTATCTTATATGGAATTTCCCAGTATGGATCCAAACAACAATTACATTTACATAAAGTTTGCAACTATCAAAAGTAATGCTCTAATGTTGTATAACTATGACAACCAGACTGGAGATAGAGCAGAATTCCTGGCCCTGGAAATAACTGAAGAAAGGCTGAGATTCTCTTACAACCTTGGCAGTGGCACATACAAACTTACCACAACAAAGAAAGTGTCTGATGGGCAGTTTCACACTGTTATTGCCCGGAGGGCTGGAATGGTAAGCATTATTCAATTTAAAATTAATTAAATAAAGCTCATTCAATTCCAACCCCTTTTGCTTTCCAATAAGCACAAAATGCATATGGTAAAAAGTAAAGTTGCAATAGTTACGTTATATATTATCCTGAAGCATGTAAATGTCTAAAATGAATATTATTTTTTAAAAGGAGGGTAAATGACTGTCCCGGTCCAATTAATTGGTAAGGACTATGGTAGGAATAATTAGCAAAGGCTAATTGAAAGTCTGATTTAATGCTCAGAATAATGCAAGAATCAGTCTTTGGAACTGAAGACTATATTGTTGCTGTGTACATTTTTTTAACATTAGCATATATCATTCTCCTGCTGCACAGTTTTCTATTCTTCTTCCCCCCCCTCCCCCCAGTAGGCTATTTACACAAATCATGGCATACATTAAAGCAATCTTTGTTTTGGTTTTATTTCTTCCTTATAAAAGAAGCATTCTTACTATGAATATCTGTAATACAATTTTAAACATAACAGTTGGAACCAAAGAATTTTATGTGTAGGAGGATATACTCCGCTGACTGGAAGGTGCCATCAGTTTTGCTTCCTGGTGCCATGGTAGGAAGGGTATGAAGAAGGCCCATGGTATGCACATGCTACCTTGGATCCAAGCCAGTTTATATTTTGCTCAGATCTCCAGGCATGTTTTATATAAAATATTTCCCTTGTGTCTTTTTATTTCTATTGCAATAATAGCTAAGGGAAAATATCACAAATTTTGGCGATACAACCATATCCTAAATTAGTTTTAGAACTGTATTAAGAATATTAGATGTGGGAAAAGTCGCATGCTGAGAGATCAGAAATCACAAATGCTGGTGTCTTAGCTTGTGAAGGCATAGAATTGGAAGCCAGATAAGTGGCTGATGGGCAGTTTTACACAGGGTACTGGACTAGATGGATCACTGGTCAGATCTAGCAAGGCTCTTCTTATAAGTGATAGCAAAGTCTAAGGCATCAAATGAGGCAACAGTAACAATTCAGTCATTATAAAAAAATTAAGGGAATGTTCATATGTGTAGTGACGGTAATGAAAAAAACAGTTCACATAAAGAAAAGGAATTCATCAACAGCAAACTGAACATGAACCCTTTCAGATATTATGGAAATCTTCATGTAAAATCAGAAAACAAGCATAAAGAAATATGTGGAAGAGCAAACCATAGAAAAACAGTGAAACATAAGGGGAAATCCCTCCATCTCTAGTGACATAACAAAATTCCTACAGTGCACCATGGAAAATACAGTCATCTAGGAAAACCTGTCATGTCGTCAGTTTCTAAATCACTAATTTAGGAGTACTCACTAACACTAGTAAGGTGTTAGAGTACATAATAGGAATTTTTTTAATCTAGTGACATACATCCCCCACTCCTCACAATCATTAATATCATAAATGATTTGTGACATTTCCCAAATGAGTTGACAAAGGAACAGACAGAATAGTATCATGCGAAATGAGAGATAAAGTTCTATAAAGAGAAAATATTTCCTCTAGTGGCAGCTTACTTTTTTTCAGAACTACATATTTAGCTGTGAATGGTATTGTGTCCAGCTATAAAGTTTCCTTACATACTGGCAGTACTTGTCAATAATTGGCTGGGTGGTTCACTGTAGGTGAAATAATGTAACTCTATCACAATGCAATCTTGTGCAAAATTTATCTTGTCTAAACCTACTGATTTTAGTATGCTGCAATAATTTTGTATTGGATTGTACTGGCAGTTTCTCACCTCCATTATATCTTCATGAGTTCAGATTTCAAGCAATAACTTCTGTGTTTACCATGTAACTATAGTAAATACTACATTAATAGATTATATTTTAAAAAATAGTAGGTCATTTTCTTTGACAAGAAGTACACGTATGAGTGACACCTGGCTGCCACAGAAAACAGCAGCACTAGGATTCCTGCCCCTTTCTCTTTTTCAATTCAAAATCAATTCAATTTCAATTCAAAAATCTTTTTCGATTCAAAAATCTATTCAATTCAAAAATTTCAATTCAAATTTGTTTATTCACTTCATTTATACCTCACCTTTCTCCCCAAGAGTGGTCAGAAGCAGCTTACATTGTTCTTGTCACCATCACTTTATTCTGACAATACTCCTGTGAGGTGTGCCATGTGCAACTGGCCCAAGGTGTCCAAACAAGCATCTATTACAGAGGGGGGATTTGAATTTAGGTCTCCCTATGTCCAAAACTCTAACCACTACCTATACTTTCACACCCACTGAATAATGCACTTTCAATCCACTTTTAACGCACTTTGTAAGTGTCAATCCATTATATGTAAAACTAAACAACTTGGGATGTGTATCTAATCGAATTTCTGTCCAAAAGGGAGTACAACAGGGTTGTGTCCTTGCACCCCATATTTTCAACTTGTATTTAAACAACTTTGTATGGGGGTTACGGGATATTTCCATCCATGCACCACGTTTGGAGGGTTGTCTTTATTCTATGCTGATGATTTAGTCCTACTTTCAAGAACACAAATTGGTCTCAAATGAGCAATAAAAGCCTTTATAACCTGTTGTAGCAATGAACTCTTAGTCAACGATGATAAATCCAAAAAAAGATCAAAATCCAAAAAAAGATCAATCAAAAGCTGGAAAAATTTTGTGTATTCTATGCAAGTACTCAGTGAATTTAAATGCTTGGAAATTATATTCCAGTTGAAATTATTTAAGAAATTAAGAAATTGCTTAAACTGGACCAGGACCTCTTGCTTAAAGATGCCAGAAGGAAATATTTTCTGCTTTATATAGGAATTAAACATCCAGCTGAATTTGAATCTCTGCACTATCTTCACATGTTGACAGTTCCTAAACTGAGACAGTTGTACTGTATGCATTACCCACAGCTCAGATAAAGGGTCACTTTCTCAGGACGTCTCCAGAACAGCACTTTTGAGACTGCTCTTTATCAGCAGTTGACTCATTAATGCATGTTTTTTCTTTATTGCCCAAAACCTGCTGAGGTCAGAGAGAAACTTCTTTTGAAATGGTTATCAAAATATCAGTTACTGTGGACACTCATAACCTAAGATTACTTCTGAGTGGCCACAACAAAACTTCGACTGTTGATGTGGCTAATTTTTGCTTTGTTCTTATTCTTAATTATTAAATTATGGTGTATGTTTTTTAAACCTAAATAAAACAAACTAAACTTTGTAACTGGAGTTTATTATGTGAAATAGCAAAATCTACTTACAAATGATTGCGAAAGTGTATTGAAAGTAAATTCATCTTGTGTGAAAGCACTCTACATCATGCTGACTCTTGAGCTGGAGTTGTTTTAGTAAGTAAAGACTAACTGTGGGGGCAGTGGTGCCCTCCTCAAACGCTCCAGCTGCCCTGTTTTATCTGTACTTCAACCAAAGAAGCAGAGTGGGGTTGTAATAGCATTATGATAACACATTATTTTTTTAACAACACACTACAGGGGAATGGGGAGACAGGAGGAAGAAATATAATACCGCACCATCCATGTATCTCCAGTATAGTTCCACCCCAATACAATCTCAGTACAAATTCATGTACAAAATACTTAAGTGAGACTACAACGGAAAAGGAAACATTTGTTCGTCTATTTAAAATATTTATATGTCTATCTTTCTCTTCAGCATTTACCATGCAAATACTATAGCTTCATCTATGGGTTTTTTTGTCTTATCCCTGTGTGAGCTGTTCACGGATGTAAGATGTGAAAAGTGAGCAGCAATATAATAGATGTGAAATGAACAACCATCTTGATCTAAAATATCCCTATTATAGAAATAAATATCCTAGTGTCAAAAGTGTATATAGTAACTCTACTGGATTTAAAACCTGCCATTTCCTACAGGGATGTGGAAAACTGGTAAAATCATTAACATCAGATTTGAGATACAGCAAAATGACAAGGTAGAAATTCTCATAACTGAAGAAGTAACAGTAGCAAAAGAACTGCTGAAGTAACCAGTCCGACCATTTGAATATTGTTAGGAGCTGAATTCTGTGAAATCAGATCCAAGTAAAATATAGTTCCAAAACTTTTTCAGGTTACTCTTTGTCTAACTTCAAGAATGCATAGCAATATAACATAAATCGATAGAAATTACTTGTAAGGAGTTGGCTGATAGTCTGTTTTTATACAGCATGCATATTCAGTGCTTGTAGTCAGACATGGCATGTTCCTGTTTAACAGAAATGTGAATATATAAATTAGAACACATTTTACACAGTAGTGACAAACTCAGATTAGTCCATGTTTTTGTAGCTTATGTTTGACTAACATAAACACAATCCAACATTTTAATATTCAGTTAATGCATCTTGTTCCTCAGTAAAATGCAAATTGTAGACTCCTGCAGTCTCAATTTGCCTTGGGACTATGCCAGAAAGAGAGAGGGGGTTTAACCCTTCAGTCTCTACTAGGTTTTAGTATTTGAAGCCTGCTTTCCTGTTCTGTGGTTAACCATTTTAAAGGAGAAAAGATTTGTCTTCTGCCATTTGTGTTTTATGGATGGATCAATATGTATCATCTCCATCTTTTATATTTGGAACCTGGCTTTGTCAGCACATAGCACAAGTTAACTTATCTCAACTGGAGCAGAAGAAGAAGGTGGTGGGCAGGGTGGAACAGAGTGGGCAAGCAGAACAATATTGACAGCATGGTATCCTCTACTGTCAGTTCACTTGTAGGCTTCAAAGTATAAAATTCCCTTTGCTTTTCCTGTCTTCCAAATGCCTGGGGGGGGGGGGAGGTTTCAGGTGGGAATTGGAGAAAAAAGTGTAGTTCTAATGACTACTATAATACGAAAGTTGCTGCCAGTATTGAAAGAAGATGGTAAGTGTTTACATATGGGTTTTCTTTCTTAATGCATTTAAAAAATGGAAAACTAAACCATAAATGTTAGTTTCAACCCTTTCACTTTGTCCATATAGTAATAAGTTAAACCTATACTTATTGGGGGCTTTATGATGAATGCCTAAAGCTCTAACCCATTCTTGATGTAATTTTTGCAGGCAGCCTCCTTGACCGTGGACTCCTGCTCAGAGGAACT
This sequence comes from Gekko gecko, assembly GCA_029375565.1. Lineage (NCBI taxonomy): Eukaryota > Metazoa > Chordata > Lepidosauria > Squamata > Gekkonidae > Gekko > Gekko gecko. The sequence goes on along the minus strand of JAPDNY010000010.1, from coordinate 82,221,893 downwards.
GGAACCAGGCTACTGCACTGTTAGCAATGTGGCCGTCTCCAGTGATTGGTAAATAACATTTCACTTTATCCATTAGCACAGAATATGCAGCCAAATCAACAAAGGATAGGTGATTTCAGATAGTTATATTGGTTGACTGTAAAGATTGATTAATTCCCAAAATTATGAGACTCACGTCCACATGTTTTGACATAGCTAGATTGCTGGTTGAGGTTTTTGAAAGACCTGGGTGCCATAACTTATTAGCAACTTCTCCCTGCTTTCATTTAAATAAAAATAAGTGTATAGGAGCAGGTTTAGGCCAGATGGGCTCAAACTGTTGTACTGGAGTTTAGAAAGATTCTCCAAGTTTCTTAAAGGATTGATCCTATCATATTACAAAAGAACTCAACATATTTGTTTACAGATTATACAGTTTGGGTTTAGAGGCCTTAATTCCAGCAGCCATTTTACAACCAGGAAGCAAATGGACTGTCTTCTGAACATTAAATCTTTATTAATGCTTTAATTCTTTTGTACACTCCTTGCAACATGACCCATTTTTTTCTGCCAATAATGACCATAACAAGCTCTCATATTTTAATCAACCACATTTAGATTTAATTGTAAAATAATCCATTAAACAGATGAAATTTATATATAACTCACTAGCTCTCAGATGCACACTTTGATCTAAGAACAAAAGAAAAATATATTTTCAGAAACAGAGGTTTTATAAATTATGAATAATAATCAGTATCAGGGTTAACCAACTGGAAGCCTGGAAGCCAGATGTGGCCTTCGAATCAAAGTTGTTTGTTCTTCCTGTGTCCTATTAAACTTTAATGAAGGTATGGTAAAATTTTTGCCATTGCTGTTATTTACATTGTAATTAAAAAATGTAGAGAGATGGCAGTACTGCATTTATTACCTCCACCATCTCCATACTGTCTAATCTAGATGCCATTACAATATCTGCTTTGAATGTTACCATTAGCAGCAGCCAGTGGTTGAATAGGGTTATGAAAGCATCCTGAAGAACAGAATACATATGTTAGCTAATAGTCTGCACTAGAGATGGAAAGACAGTGGAAAGGAGTTCTCAGTGTCTGCCACCTTCATCAGCATGATATTCTGGCTATAAGACACCCTAGGACAATAAGCTACATTTCTCAGGCTTCCTAAGAGTGTTGCAGTTGGCACTGTTCAGGATGTCAGGCAGGGGCATACAGAGACTATCTTCCCATTTTTCTTTCTCCCTCTCATGATAGCCACTGCTGTGAGGTCCCTGAGTGTGAAGGGAGGAGGAAGTGATGTTGCCACCAGAGAAACAGCTGATATTTATTTATTTATTTATTACATTTATACCGCACCCTCCCAGCCTTGGCCGGCTCAGGGTGGCTTACAACAGCATAAAAACAACAGTAAATAGTATAATAATTCTACAGCCATAACAATCACAATATGTGAGGTGATTCAGGGGGTTTACAAGCTGATAGGATTAAGGGATTCAGGGGGCTAGTGGAAAGGGGGTTTACAAGCAGATAGGATTAATGGATCATGGGGACAATATGGAAGATTGTCAGTAGTTTCACATCTTATAAAAAAAATAAGATTCTTTTCCCAAGATTTCTCCAAAGTTGCTAATACGTGACTGAGTCTTTTATGATTTGAGCCAGGGGAAGTTTGCCCATTGCTACTCATAAACTGATCCATTTACTCAAAGATTCCCAATATATGTACACATAGTAGTCCTTTGATAAATGAAATAATTGACCCCTGTGGACACTGGCTGTTTCCAGTTGTCATGTTTAAATGATCAGTTTCCAAACCAAGTTACGTTACTTTCTGAGTAAATCACTTCCAGGGCTTGATTTTGAAGCCACACTATATAAGGAGCACTCAGTACAATCAAATTGAGGCCTCTAGTTGTAACAAAGTAAGGTATTTACTACAGTTTAGAAGGAACTATTATATTACATGTTGTCATTATAAACTATTGTTCTCTAATGGTTTTGATTAAGTGAAAACTGTAGCCAATTGCATTAAAAAGACAATTGGTTGTTCCCACACTTCCCTTTCAAAACTAATTTCAACTTTCAAAAGGATTTGTCTGAGTAATATCTGCATAGGACATTCTCAACAAATTATTTTCCATGAGTGGTTTTCTAGCTGCTGATGTGATTACAAGTGCTTTAAATATTATCATTATAAGTAGGTAGTGTATCTGTGCTTTTGCCATTATATTCTATTTTTCTGTATTCCCCTTCCCAGGACTTTAGATGTACAACCAAACAGAGTCACCATTGGAGGTATCAGAGCCATAGAGCCAATACTTCAAAGGAAAGGACAAGTGCAAAGTCATGATTTTGTCGGTTGCATAATGGAGTTTGCAGTCAATGGACGTCCCTTAGAACCTAGCCAAGCTTTGGCAGCTGAAGGCATCTTAGATCAGTATGTCGTTTATACAATTTATTTATACAATTCTGAGATCAGGGAGGTAGCAACTTGGCAGAGGGCCTTCTCGGTCATGACACCAAAGCTCTGGAACTCTCTCTCTGGAACACATGATTATTTCCCCAGGGAGATTCAGCTGCCCCCTTCCGCCAGCATTCCCTCAGTGATCCCGCCCCCCTCCTAACCAATGTTTTGGTTTTTTAATGTTCTGTATATATTTTAACACTGTTTTTAAATTGGATTAATGATGTGTTTGTGTGTGTTGGAGGGTTGATTTTAATGTTTTAAAATGTGGTTCTATAAGGTGTGTTTTTATGTTAGCCACCTTAATAGCCCTTTTAAGGGCAGAAAGGTGGGATCCAATTTTGTAAATAAATAAATAAATAATCAGAGTAAAATGGGAGTCAACCAATTCAGATGTTTTACATAGTAGTCATGGTTTCTGTTAAAAAAAAGTGAGCTGTGCATGCAGAACATCAGCATGCCAACTTTCTTGCTGGATTTGTAATTCTGCCACGCCTGAATGCTTATATCCAAAATGCAGATGGTAGAAGATAAAAGTTATTTGTTTGAAAGGTATAATGTGAATGACAGCACACATTTCCATCTGTATTAACATGTACATATGGAAAAGTATGTTCTGGCACTGTCTCCGCTTCCGGTTTCATATGCATTGTTGTACATAGCTATATTGCATTGGTGTTTACCACTGCAATCCTGTACTTAGTTCATATTTACTACAGTGAAGTCAATAGGACTTCACATGTGTAAAATGAATGGAAGGACTGTACTGAAATATATCTATTACTGCTTCCAAGGATACCAGTTTCTAGTATTCTGAAGACAAGCAGGATTCCTTTAGCAATTTCAAATCCTATCCCACCTTATTTGATTCAGTACATTTGAAGCCCTTTTTTACAATCCCAGGACCTGTTATCTCACTCTTCCTCTCAAATATCAGTGCTCTTCCCTTCTCCCTGGTTTCCCCCTGTGAATGTCAGTTCAAAATGATTGATTAGCTGAACCTGTTGTTTCTTCTATCCTGCTGTTTGAACCTAGAGTTAGAATAAGAGAATGTCCAGAATGATTAGCTCATCCCTCCTCCTTTCACGGTCTCAGTTTATAGCATAAGGTTTCCTAAAGCTCTGTAGCCCAGAGATCAACATCAATTATGTTTTCATAGACAGCCAGCCATTGTAACATCACCAGTGAAAAGTAGAAGTGTCGATAATTTGTGTGTCTCTTGTCTACCAAGATTCTTTCTTTAATGCCTTGGACAATTCCAGAGTGAAAAGTGGTTTCAGGCTTCCTTTCAGATTTGCTTGGCAGACAATAACATTAAAAAAAATCATTCTGCTCTTAATTTACTGTATAGTACAATTTATTCCACTCTGGTTATTGGCTATGTTATGTATTCAGACTGTATGCAATATAGTTATTATACAAAAATGTTTCTGGAATTTGTTTCTCACTTTTAGCATTCAGAGGAAAAGAAGGAGGTTTACATGGCTAGCATTTAGTGTGAAGTTATAAAAATCAATTTCATTCATTCTCCCTGAAAAAGTAAAGCATACAATTTTTGTGACATAACTTCACATATTTTAACAGTGATGTGCCAGTAGCACAATATAAGCATTCATGTCTTTACTTCAAGGGTGAGATTTTCTTTTTTCAAAATGTGCTGAGTTATTAATTCATAAAAGCTTAAACGTTCAAATATTCTGAAATCTAAGGAGCCAGGTGTAATTATTCTTTATTGGCTTAACAAATAAGAGAATTACTTTTTTAAACTTAAAATATTTTGGATGTGGGGGTACCTTTTTTAAAAAGAAGGATCACCCCAATGTTTCTTCATTTCTACTTGATGAGGTTGTTGTTTTTGAAGAACTTGGCAGGACAGTACCACAATTTCTTATAACCAAAGTGGGAGGGCAGAGTAGGGGTGGGCACAAACCTGGAAAATGGAGGTTCATACTGGTTTGTGGGGACTCATGAACCACGAACCTTAATAAATCTTCCTGTTGACTGAACTAGCTCATTTTGTGAAGTTTGTGATGTAGCAGAATGCCCCTCCTGTGGCCTAGAGACACCAAAATCGCAGGGAGTCTCCAGATTACTCTCCTTTACCAGTCTTTCAAGTGAGAATTGGATTGGGGGGGGGGTGAGTTCTAGTCCCCCAAAGCAGATGCCCTCCAGAAAGTGCTCCAGAACAGCTGCAGGTTCAGGAGTGTGTCAAATGGACCCCCTGCAATCTAGAGGCATCAAATTCACAGAGGCCCTCCCCAGGATGCCCCTCTACCCAACCTCCAAGTTTGGTGAGGATTGGCTGGGGGGGGGCAAGCACTGTCTGCATCCTCATTGTAGACATTGTTGCTGCAGATGGGCAATTCTTCTGCTCAAGCCTGCCCACCTCCTCCTGGAGGATCCTAAAGTCCAGAGTGCAAAAGGCCTGGCACATGAGGGGGTGAAAAGTTGGAAAATGGAGGCAAGGGGCAAGGACAGCTGATGATGTTGTCTAGTGGGAGGATGCCCAGAGGCACAGAAGTCAAGGATCCTAGGGTCCAAAGTGCAAAAGGGGGGTCTAACAGGAGGTCTAGCATAGGAGGGGATGGAAGGTAGGAAAACCAAGATGGGGGCAGGCACAGTAAGGGCAGCTGATGATGCTAAGCTTGGGGGGAAGAGGCAGGGAAGTCTGGGATTCAAGGGTCCAAAGGGCAAAAGTGGGAGAGAAACAGAGGGTTCAAAAATCCCACTGAGTGTGGGTCCTCAGCTGAGGAATCCACTGGCTGAGCCCCTCTGCCTCAGAGCCCTGAGTAAGCATCAAACAACCCCAAAACCACTGTTTTCACACTGAGGAATGACTTCCAGTTAAGAACATAAGAACATAAGAGAAGCCAATGTTGAATCAGGCCAATGGCCCATCTAGTCCAACACTAGAAAGTTCCCTTTCCTCTCTGCCTCTAACTCTCTTTCTCTGCCTAAATGCCTGCTGCAAAGTAAAAGCAGCTGGGTGTGATCTGGGAGTATACATTCTACTCCCATAAAGCAGAATGAGAGCTTTCTTGTTGGCAGCCAGCACTACCTGTCATAAGAACATATGAACATAAGAAAAGCCAATGTTGGATCAGGCCAATGGCCCATCTAGTCCAACAGTCTGTCACACAGTGGCCAAAAATACCAGGTGCCATCAGGAGGTCCAGCAGTGGGACCAGGACACTAGAAGCCATCCCACTGTTGCCCCCCCCCAAGAATACAGAGCATCACTTGCCCCACCTTGAGAGTTCCTATCTATACCTTGTGGCTAATAGCCATTGATGGACTTCTGCTCCAGATGTTTATCTAATTCCCTCTTGAAGCTGTCCATGCTTGTAGATGCCACCACCTCCTGTGGTAGTGAATTCCATGTCTTAATTACTCTTTGGGTGAAGACATACTTCCTGTTATCTGTTCTAACCCGACTGCTCAGCAATTTCATTGAGTGCCCACGAGTTCTTATATTGTGAGAAAAGGAGAAAAGTACTTCTTTCTCTACCTGCTCTATCCCATGCATAATCTTATAAACCTCGATCATGTCACCCCTCAGCCATCATTTCTTCAAGCTAAGGAGTCCCAAGCATTTTAACCTTTCTTCATAGGGAAAGTGTTCCAAGCCTTTTATCATTCTAGCTGCCCTTTTCTCACTTTTTCCAATGCTATAATGTCCTTTTTGAGCTTTGGAGACCACTATTGGTGTTTCCAGGGCTCCAGAAGTCCATCCTCCTGTTCCTTTGACAATTAATTGAATGGAGCATGCATGTCTACCGCACAAACCACTGACATGAACCACAAGAACCACTGACATGAAAACCATGGAGGTTAGTGGGAGGTTCATTGCAGGTGCGATAGCACAACCCTCGGCTCACAAAGCAGGCAATTTTCATGACGAATTTAGGTTTGTGACGAGGTTTGTGCCATCCCTAAGACAGAGGTACTGAAGAACAAAATTAACTGATGTTCTCTGGCACACAGTGTGTAAATTTAAATTTGACTCTTTTATGATGAGTGGATTACTTATTTTGTTAAAACGTTCTGCCCTCCTACCTCTTTCCAAAGAGAACATAAAGGAAACTCACAAGAATACTATAGAATTAAATCCCTATTTGACACAATAAGAGTGAAGAGTGAAAGGAACTGAAGAAACTGAAGTTGAACCATGTACATAGTACAGTCTCTCCTCAACATCCAAATGCATATCTGTGCTTATAAGAAAAGATGTCAGCTCTGCTGAGGACAGGATAAAGTACCATGGTACTGTGGTCAGAAATTAGATGATATAATGCAAGAGGCTAGGTAGCAAATAACTTGTGAAACTGCAGCTGAAGATGAGGAATAGTTCACCATAAAACTAGTTCCCAGAAAAACTAATGTGAGCAATAAAACATGCCTCCAAATGTTCTGTACTAAAGTTACTCCTGGATTAACATTTAAGCAGTTGTATCTAATGGCACAGCAAAAAAAGATGTCTGTTCAACTGCATTAACCATTCAAATCAGGTTTGGTATTGCTTGAAATGGGAGACTTCCCACTCTGCTTGTTGACTGCACACAAAGTTCTCACACTCTGACTGAAGCACTGGTGAAATTTGAGGGCTGTAATTTTACCAAACAGCTTTCAGATATTAGGATATAAATTTGAATATTCATGCTTGGAATACACAAAAACAAAGCACTGGGACTGCACAGAAATTACAGGTACTGTAGCCAGTCAGGAAGCTTGCATAAAGATTCTCATTGCATAAAGAGTAACCACTGTACATGGCACCCAGGAAGTGAATGTGGCATGTCTTGTATTCTGTTTCAAGATGGCACAAGCTTTGATACCCAACATAGATGCTGAGACCTTGTGTTACTGCTCAGCCTTATTGCCTTATTCAGTAGGGGAGAAAAAAAATTCTTCCCTATTGAGAGTTCATCGAAGGGAACAATGTATTATTCCAAAAGCCATGTTATATGTACACATAGCTTCACATGTATAATGAACTAATCTCAAAGAATATCACAGCTATTTAAATATCCTACAAAATAATTACGCTTCTGTAAAGCTCTTTTTTTTTTCTTTCTTTGTTGAGGTGTCCCAGGCTGGAAGGAGTTTGTGCTGTTAACCCTTGCCAACATGGTGGAACATGTATAGATTACTGGTCTTGGCAGCAATGCCACTGCAAAGAAGGACTAGCTGGAAAAAACTGTGAAAAATGTAAATAGAGTATTTCTTCTCCTCCCCCTTCTTTTGCCATTAATTATGACTACTATATTTTTTCTGTTTTCACTTGGAATTGTAAGAGTATGCACAGAAATTTTATTCAGATTTGGTACATTTTGTCATTAATATGTTATTCATTTTCTTTTATTATAATTATTATGCTTGCTTTGATTCTTCCCCCCTTTCATTTCCATTTGTTTAACAAGAATACATAATTTTCAGCCTGTGCCATTTTTTGTTTGGCTTTCACCAAATTTGGATGAAATTTTCAGGAGATTACACCCCTAACCAAATGGATCCTCCCTATCAAATTTCATGCAAGAGATGATAAACAATTTTTAGCATGAACACTTTCTTCTTTACTCTAGATCTTGCTGCTGACACTGCTCTGTCATTCGAAGGCAAAGGTCGTCTTGACTACTATTTGCGCCAGAATAGGAAATGGGAATACATGATGAAACTTAACATTGGAGATGCCATTTTGGAGCCCCAAAGTATGAATAGTATAGAAGTCAAATTCAGGACAAGGAGTGAAAATGGAATTTTAATTCATATACAGGAAAACAGCAATTATACTACCGTGAAGGTAAGTCTTGAGTTGACTTGATTGGGCTGTTTGTGGTGAACTGGTCTTTGCCCCTTCTGTACTCACCCCAGTCTTTTATTTATAAATACCAGAGGGTTTACTAGTGCTAGGCACAGCTCCAAGTATCAGAGGGCTGAATTATTTTGTTTCTAATCAGCTTTGTCTAGACTCCAAGTTCTAACTATTTGAATGGCAGCCGGAAGGCTGTTTGTTGCATATGTTCTTAATGAAACATTGCACGTTAGAGTGAAATCTTTTTCTTGTTCAGACCTCCTATAAAATGTGACCACCACTGTGAAATTTAAAGCTCTGTTTAACGGCATAATCACACAAATCCAGTCCTCAGACCAACTGAGCCAAAGTCCTTGATTTAAGCCAGCTTAGTTTTCTTGTTATCAATAGAGGATCAACCACAGTTACAGCTGAGTCCTATACGGAATATGTCTTCGTCTTCTCAGAAGAGATGCTGAAGAATCAGCATGACATAGTGCAAATGGATTTAAAGTGTATCACCAACATCTGTACCTTTTACAAGACAAACCAGTGGGCTCAGTCTTTCTGTATGACTCAGTCCACTTAGTCATAACACTAAATGAGTAGAACAGTAATGCTGGCAAACTCCTTTATTGGATAGGTACAAGATCCAAGTTTTCTGGACTACTTTAATTGTTTCCATTTTCCCCCAGCTTATATGAATCTCTAGCGTAAGACCACAGTTTTATGCTTCAGCCAGCATTAATTTATCAATTTTATCTGGCTTCCCATTCTCTCAGAGGTCCATGGTGTTTTTTTTTCCAGAAACAAAAATTCTAACCAGCATATTCAGAGATGTACTGCATAATTTTACATTGCTTCTACATTTTTTAAAGTCAACCATTAGTAATATTTGGTTATATTTGTGTTTTCATTAGCTGATAACTATCCAAGGCATGCAGTTACAGTGAACAAAGGACAAGGCAAGGAGGCTGTTGAGCATGTGTATGTGTGCACATGCAAATAAGTGGGGAAGAGAATCTGGTAGGCACAGGCTCTATCAGCCTTAATCGAACTCTCAGGAAATTCAGTGCACATGAAATCTTCTCTCACTATTCCATAGCTGTGCAAGATGCATTCCTACTTAGAGAGCTATAACATGGCAATGCAAGGGTCCCTACACCTTCCAGCTAAGCAGTTAGCAGCATGGCTTTTGTCCAGCAACATGTGTAGAACATCTGTCTGTTTGTAGCCTGGGAGTCCTTCTGACAACATTATTTGAAGCACTACTGAGCTGTTTTAAAATCTTGCAGCACAGTCCTATTTAGATATAATCAGATGTCCTACTGATTTCAATAGCACTTACTCCTGAGTTATAGCTTTAGATTTTAAGGTATAATAGTCTGACTATGTAGCTTTGTTTCTGGAATGACCTCTATAACAGAACTATATGACACATTTGCCCCACAGCCCCTTCAACAGATGACAACATCGTTGCCTTTATAGACAGTCCTGTTGCTGCACAGACAGTCTGTCTATAAACTTTTGTGATGTTCTTTTAAAGATGGTTTTATTTCAAACATTCACAAGGCTATGAAGCAGATAGTGATATGACTCATACTAAAAAAAGTCAACAAATTTAATTCTGCTTATCAAAAACCAGACAGCAAAAAGAGTTCCAGTGATTCCCAAGAGATGTTCAGGCTTATGCCTGAAAGTCCCGCAGTTCTGGGCCGAGAATGCCTCTTAGCATGTGCCTGGTTTTTTGTTTTGTTTTTTCCTAACAGTGTGCAAATATTACTACCAAAAAAGTGCTCTCTTTAAATAATTGAAAGGCTGTCATTTGGAGGAGGGCAAGGAGCTGTTCCAGTTGGCAGCAGAGGATAAGATCCGAAGCAACAGGTTAAAATTACATGCAGAAAGGTATCGGCTGGACATTAGGAAAAACTTTTTCATGGTCAGAGTGGTTCAAAGGTGGAATCAGCTGCCTAGGGAGGTGGTTAGCTCCCCTTCACTGACAGCTTTCAAGAAGAGGCTGGACAAATATTTGTCAGAGATGCTTTAGTCTGGTCCTGCATTGGGCATGGGGTTGGACTAGATGGTCTGTATGGCTCCTTCCAGTTCTATGATTCTATAGCATAAATGGTTAAAAAAAACTTATAAAGATATTGATGGGATCTCGGAACCATACACACGCACTGTGGACTACAGCAGATTTGGATTTCTAAAGTCTAATTACTTTCTTTAGTTGCTTCCACCCAGAGGTGTGTTCCAAACAATTAAGAATTATCTGGAAGGAGAAACAAAGAAGGTCTAAAAGTCAGATCTCTGCTTACCTCAAAGGCATCTGACATGAATAACACATATAAAATGCTTGAATGACAGCTCCTAATTGGCATCCAAACTGAAGCAGGGTTTGGGGGTTTTTTGGAGCATCCACACCACATCATTCCTTAATTGTCAACTTTCCCAAACCTGATTTAGAACATGTTCTTAGATTTCTGTCAAAACACCTTTCCACATGGTGTGGATGGGAAGGTGTGCATTTTTGAAGGTCTTACCCATACTGGCGCCGCTTTCCATGCCTCAGGCCACCTGCCATTTTCATCCTGTGCCACCAGAAGCCTTTTTCAAGCCTTATTTTCTTTTTTTAAAGATCAGCAATTGCACAATTCCTATAGTGAAATAACAATATGATCAATGGTCTGAACTCCCAGGTTTATTTCTTCCAAGAACATTTCCAGCTCTTTTCATTGAAGGGCTACAGCCAACATGGTCTGGTGGTTAGAATGTTGGCCTAGGGTCTGGGAAACCCAAGTTTGAGTCCCAGCTCTACCATGGCAGCTTGCTGGGTCAGTCACTCCCTCTAAGCCTATTCAACCTCATGGGTTGTTGTTGTGAGGATAGAATGGAGATGTGGAGAACAATATAAGCTACTTGAAGTCCTCATTAGGGAGAATGGTGTGGTATAAATAAAGCAATAAATTAGAGGCATATCTTAATGAAAGATAACAGTAGAATTCATAGAGCACAATAGACTTAACAAATATTATTCTGTTATAGCAATATAGTGGTTGATTATTTTTTAAAAGTCCAAAAAACTCTCTGGTTATGCAGGGGGTGGAGGGTGGGGGGGCAGCTGCCAGGGACTGAGGCAAGGAACGGGCTGGGAAAACTGTTGTGTAGATGTTCTGTTGTCATTGTGTTACTGTTTTATGAGAATGACAGGGTTCTGGGATTGGAGGGAAAGCACTATGGACACATTTGTGTTTCAGGCTCATATCCCCAGTCAGCTGGCTGGCAACAGCAAAGGGGGAGATTGGGATGTAAAGTGCTTTCCACCCCAAGCTACTACTTATCACAACAGGGACCCAAGGGGGCATGAAGGGAGTGGGGAATGGGATGCCTCCTCCCCAAAGAGTCCTTTTGGCCTCTTGTTTATAATATGTATTATGCAGTAACAGAGTACACAAAATATTTACTTCATTATAATCTTTCTTTTTTACTTCTTTGCAGGTAAAGGGTGGCAAAATGCAGTATATTTCTGATGCTGGAGTTGGTGGGAAGGTAGAGCGAAGCATCCCAGAGGTTTATGTTTCTGATGGTCACTGGCATTCTTTCCTCATTGAAAAAAATGGGACTTCCACAGTACTAGTAGTTGATGAAATCCACAGTAGAGACATCCTACATGTCACACAAGATTTTGGAGGATTGGACGTCATTACAGTTTCTCTTGGTGGGATTCCACCTAACCAGGCCCTCAGAAGCAGTGATCCAGGTATGTCATTCACACTGGTGGTAACAAATAAAATGGATGAGTATTCAGGCAACATACATAGTTGTGCAGGCTTCTAGCAAAGCCAACAAATCAAAGTAATGTATTATAAAGTTTTATGAAGACTAGACAAAGTAGCCCAACAGAATGTGGTTGAGTATCGTAGAGTAGCCATGGATGAGTTTAATTTCTGACAGTACAAATCTGTCCTTCCTGAAACAATTCTTTTTTTATACTGAGGTCTCCCTTTAATTATTTATTATAATTGATTAATTTGAGTTTTAAAGTTGCCACTCATCCAAAGGGTCTCATGGTGACTTACAACAGTAAAAATGAGAAGGTTAAAAAACCTTAAAACAAATAAATACAAAATATTAACATTAAAATATTAAAATACGCGGCTATCACTATACCACTATTAAAACAGCCCAAACATCTGGTTACCCTCCAAGACCAGCCTAAATAATTCAGCTTTGCATGCCCTGCAGAAACTAAGCAAGTCCGAAAGGGTATGGGTGTTATCTGAGAGTACATTCCACAGGGTAGATAATGTACTTTTGTTGAATAAAGGTGATATTCAGATCACCAGTGGAGTGTCTTTGGAAACTGAAATGTTCTTAGTCACCATAACAAATTCTTTTTGATGCTGCAGGTGTTAAATTAGTGAATGCTGTCAAGTTTACTCAGGAAAGTTACCACTTCAGCTTTGGGATGAAAGCTACTGGTGTGCTACTACATTTAAAGCAGCTTGTCCAGACTCTCTTGGTCAGAACCATGCATATAAAAAAGAACTGTTAAATAGATTAGTCTCATTTGTGCATTAAATCAGCAGTGTAGGCATTAGTATTCTTACCTAGGATTTACAAAAAAAAAAGATATGATTTTTAGATGCAAGCACCAAGGCCAACAGAACAGTAAGGACTGATATTTTAGAGAGAGTTCTTTATAACTAAGAATCTGTCTAACTTAAAGGATTATCACCAGATAGAGTAACGTTGCCTGTAGTAAGTTCACACTTCACATTTTTTTACTGTGTCCAATGAAAACAATGAAATCTACATCACCTCCGTTGGTATGAGATGTAGTGCGAATGAAATCACACAGAAGGCATTCACCATGCTGTCCCAATCAGTGCTTGTAGACCAGGTTAGCAGAACAGATTTGTACTTTGTAGAAGGACAGACTGCTCACAGGGGGGGGGAGGGAACATTTTTAAAAATAATGAATGATATAGAAGTCGTCAAGTTCCTGGAGTCTGTCCTGCAGTAGGAATGTACGTGCCATTTTTATACAGCATTTTCTTAATATTGAATTACAGTGCACAAGACATGCCAAAGATTTGCAAATGGGAGATATAAAACTTTCTGTGAACTCAGATGTTCAACAGTATGTGATAAACAAGGAAAGAAAACATAATATGCATTGATAACCATGCCAGAGTTGTGCAAAAAGTGGACACAATTGAAAGGATAGATACTCTGGACTAGGGATGGGCACCAATCGGGAAAGTGGTGGTTCATTGGGGTTCATTGTTCCTTTGATTAAATGAACAATGACCTTACACGAACATTTCTGTTTCCCAAACTGGTTTGTGGTTCATTTGATTCATGAGTTTGGGAGGTGGTAGAACACCCCCACCCGAAAGTGAGCACCGAAGGCATTTAAATACCATTGGAGCCCACCACTAGCCCACAGCCCCACCCAATTGAGTTTCAAAGGCATTTAAATGCCTTTGGAGCTCACTCAGGTGGGGCCACAGGCTGAAGGTGGGCTCCAACAGCAATTAAATGCTTTTAGGGCTCACTTCCGGGTAGCCCACCAGACCCACAAGTAAGCTCAGAAAGTATTTAAATGCCTTCAGAGCCCAAGGACATGTGTCCCATGAACCTCACAAACCTCCATGAAAAACATGGAGGTTTGTGGGTGGATTGTGGGAGACACATTCTCTTGAACCCCTGGTTCACAAACCATGAACCAGCCTGGTTTGTGCTCAAATTGGGGTTTGCTTGGAGGTTCATGCCCATCCTTACTGTACAATATCCCTGCTCTGTAATAAAAGTTACCAGAAAAGCTACCTCTTTAGATCACACTGCTGGTCCATGGAGCTGTCCAAAATAACTTCCAGGACATGAAATTATATTATGCCTTTATTTTATTAATAGATTGAAAAGAAATAGCCAGTTTTAAACTTATTTTTTTCAACTTCAAATGAATTTATGCAAATGAAGGAATTATTTGTATATTTCTTTGAGTCAGTGCTGCTGCTGTTATTAGACTTAATGACAGCATTTGACATCGTTGGTTATGATCATTTAACCCACCATCTCACCGATGTAGGAGTTCAGGGGACTGCCTTGAAATGGTTTTTCTCTTTTCTCCATGGTTGGAAACAGAGTGTGATGCTTGGTGAGAGTGCAGAATGTGGAGTGCCGCAGGTGGCAATCCTCTGGCCAATGTTATTCAACATCTATATGCACCCCCTCACCCAGTTAGTCTGGAGCTATGAGCTGGGTTGTCATCAATATGCTGACAACCCCGGCTCTATTTGCTAATGGATGGCTATTTGTCTTCCATTCCTGGAAAGCTGGCTGAGGCATTGGACACTGTGGCTGGATGGTTGCAGCAGAGTCGATTGAAGTTAAATCCATCAAAGACGGAGGTCCTGTACCTGGGTCAAGGGGGTACAGATGTGGGCATCAGGCTCCCCACACTGGAAGGGACACCTCTGGTGCCAACCTGGACAGTGAGGAGCCTGGGAGTAACACTGGATGCCTCTCTGTCCATGGATGCCCAGATTGCTTTAGTTGCCAGATCTGCATCTACTGAAACCCTATCTTTCCCCCCAGGACTTAGCTACGGTGACCTATGCAATGGTCACTTCCAAGCTTGATTACTGCAACTTACTCTATGTAGGCTTACCCTTAAGGCTGCTCCAGAAATTACAGCTGGTGCAAAATGTGGCCACACGCCTGCTGATGTTGACGCCTGTGTGGGCTCAGGTTCGGCATGTATTTCACCAGCTGCATTGGTTACCAGTTGAGTACTGGATCCGCTTCAAGGTGTTGGTAATAACCTTTAAAGCCTTATACAGCCTGGAACCAACATACCTAAGGGACTGCCTCTTCCCATATATGCCCCAAAGAGCCTTACACTCAGACAGTCAACATCTCCTGGTGGTCCCTGGCCCAAGGGGCATCCACTTAGCCTCAACCAGGGCATGGGCTTTTTCTGTCCTGGCCCCGGCTTGGTAGAAGATGCTTCTTATTGAGATCAGGGCCCTGCAGGATCTCATTCAATTCTGCAGGGCCTGCAATGTGGAGCTGTTCCACCAGGCCTTTGGCTGAGGCAGCAGGTGTCCATATAAGACCCCCGCCCAAGGTTGCTGTCACCCATCCACTGATAACCAGCCACATTTATCTATCTTAACTGAGCCGGAACCTCCTAATGGTAAACTATGACTACTGCTTATATGTTTATAATGTGTTTTAAATGTTATTGCATTGTATTGTATAGGTTCATAACGTGTTTTAAATTTTATTGTATCCATTGAAATTGATGTAACCCGCCCCGAGCCCCTTGTGGGATGGCCGGGAGATAAATGCAAAAATAAATTAATTAATTTAATTTTATTTATTTATTTATTGGATTTATATCCTGAACTTCCAGCATGGACTCAGGGTGGCGAACACAGAGGCTAATGCCATATAAAAACAGTAAAACAGAGGCAGATGTCATACATAAACATTAAAACAATAAATAGTCCATTACTTATAAAACAATTACAACAGCGATCTACAGAGCGAATGAGTCCCTAACATAAAACCCATAACACCAGTACTCCAGTGGGCACAGTTGTTGCTGCTCGAATGGTGTCCTACTATAACTATGGTCACATACCAGGGCCAGTATGCCCCGTGATATCAAGACGGTGGTGGTACAGTAGCGGTGGCAGCCCCTACTCGAAATTAATATAAGATCCTATTTCTATCACAAGCTCAGCTGGCAGTTTGACATACTTAAGGGTCAGAAAATATTTATGTCTAGATGTTAATAGATAAAAATCTTTCCCCTTAAATAAAAAGTTCCTTTAAGTCAAGAAATATGCCTTTAGACATTTTGGCTATATTTCCAACAACCTTAATGTGTCTTCCATAAGCATATTAAATATAGGCATAATACCCACAAAGAAAGATCATTACAGGACAGAGTTCCATTTTACCCATTCCATAGCTTTCCATCTTATGCATACACAGTGTATGCCGAGTGCTGAGACACACAGTGTAATATATCAACAGACAAGGACTGTGAGACCCAGCCCTATTTTGCTGTACATCTTGGGCTCCTTCTTTCTCCTGTCAAACCTATTTCACATAAATGTTGTGAAGATAAAGATCTTTGATTTCCTTGGTGGACAGGCAAGATAAGAATCAAATCAGTAAATAATAGGCTATCAAATCCTTATAAAATCCTAACACACTGAGTGCCCAAGTGAATAGTGAAATGCTGTGGTGATCAAACACCCTCGTCCTTCCCTGCATGGCTCCATGGCAATTTGAACCTTCTTGACCAATACATACAGACATCTCATTTGTTTGACCCCATGGAACTGTGTAAAGTAAACAAATAACACTTTTTCTGAATTTCTAGTATAGAGAACAGCAGTCTTAGCATTCTTGCTTTTCAATTCTGCATTGACTTTGATAAAGGGAAAAAAACTCATGAAAATAATAAATTTCAGCTCTTGGTTGATGGATCATAATGTGTCTTCATGTATTCAGGCTATTGTCAGAAAAATCTCCACTTGAATTTCAGAAGTTCAAAAATAATCTGGTCATCAGTTGACAGAAATGTGCCTGTTTGCAAGTGCCATTTTTAGCCTAAAGTGTTTTTCTTTACATCATTTTTATATCCTAGCTGCTGAAGGCAAATAACAATGCAGGAAATGTGTTTTAAAACTTTGTCATACCTTATAAAATTAATGAAAGTTTTAAAAACTAGACTGATTTTTAATTCTAAACATTCCATGCTTAGAAATTAAACTGACATCAGTGGAACTTGTAATGTGGTAATTAAAAATAAAACATTGTTCCATTAGTTTCATTGGGAGAGATTTAGGTAGCAACCTTATGTATACTGACTAGAGAATAAGCCAAACTGCCAGTAGAAAATGGCCAAATTCTTCTCTGAAATGGTGTCAGTGACCACAGGTCAGGAATCTAGGTGCTGAAATGTCTAGTTTGGCCCTAAGTTCCACTGGAATCTGTGGGCCTGAATTCCAAGTAAAAATGCATAGGATAGGGTTGTTAAACACACTCTTACCTTTCCCATTGAATCAATTTGATTTAAAAGTGCCCTACTGTAGTTGGATCATACTTTAATTTTTATTTAATTTAGACAAAATATTTAGGCAAACATATGTGTTCAACCATTTATAAAAATGGCTTCTGTTCTTCAGAGGTTTTAAAATGCAAATGCAGTTTTGAGAGGTTGTAGTGCAGAAACTCAGTGCATATTTATTTTGATTTCTAAATCTGTGTGCCCTCTAGGTTGAAATTATAGAAGGTCAAATAATTAATAGGAAAAAAAGAATGTAACATGGTAATGTGTTCTTTGACATAGAAAAGAAATTAGTCTTTTAATAAACATCTGATACAAAAACAAACCTTAATAAGCCAGGTTGCTCATGACATTTTGTCCTATCTGTGTTTCAAAAGTGAGCACATCATTCACTTTTAAGCAAACAGGCTGTGAGCCAGAGAATCAACAGCATGACCAATAAATAGTGCCTGCAGTCAGATGTCCCATTAAACCATGGCTTGTTATTCTACAACTTTAAGTAAGAAATCCTAATTTCTTGGATGACCTGCTTTTTGCTTTTCCATTGCTTTTCAGTAAGAATGACATACTGTGTATGCTTCTATGGCCAGGTGATCATAAGGGATGGTTGTGTACCAGCTGCAGGTTGTGAATTCAGAAATTACAGCAAATGTGGATGTCACATCCAGCTGGGTTTTGATTAAACCATGGTTTATAAACTCTCCATGTTTACTGCAGAGTATATCAGTATTGGACTGAAAACAATTTTTAATCCCCAAGGGGTAGGGAAAGGTATGTATTACATTCAGAAATGCCACCTTGAAAAGAATGGTAAATAATGGAACAAACCCAAGGGTATGAAAAGGCTTTAAAATCAAATTATATACACCCAGAACTTTAAGCTTGTTTGCTGAGTTCTATTGAAAAGACTCATGTCCAGTGAACTGTGCCTTTTCCCCTCAACTTTACATAAGGTATTTTTGAGAAAGTATTTGTTTTTGCCTTTCTAGTCTTAAAATCAGAGTAGCTTTGTTTATACATACAATCTGCAAGTCACTACTGTTCTGTTCTCTTTTCCTAGGTTTTGATGGCTGCATTGCCTACCTGAAGTATGGTGAAGAAAGTCTTCCTTTCACAGGCAAGCATAGTCTGGCTACCATCTCCAGAACAGATCCATCTGTGAAGATCGGCTGCCGAGGGCCAAACATCTGTGCAAGCAATCCCTGTTGGGGACAGTTAATGTGCATTAACCAGTGGTATACATATAAATGTGTGCCTCCAGGAGCCTGTGCCTCCAACCCTTGTCAGAATGGTGGCAGTTGTGAACCTGAAGATAAAGCTGGATTCACTTGCAGCTGCCCTGAATCTTACACTGGAAGATCATGTGAGACAGCGGTGGCCTGTCTTGGTATTCTGTGTGCCCAGGGACATGTATGCAAAGGAGGAATGAATGGAGCCCATATATGTGTCCCTCAGCCTTATCCAGCTGAGCTGTCTTTGCCACTATGGGCTGTTCCAGCCATTGTTGGCAGCTGTGCTACTGTGCTGGCCTTGCTTGTGCTTAGCCTGATCTTGTGCAATCAGTGCAAGGGAAAGAAAGCAAAAGTGCCAAAAGAGGAGAAGAAAACAAAGGAAAAGAAAAAGAAGGGCAGCGAGAATGATGCTTTTGATGACCCTGACAATATACCTCCCTATGGTGATGATATGACAATCAGGAAACAGCCTGAAGGAAACCCTAAGCCTGACATAATTGAAAGAGAAAACCCTTACCTCATCTTTGATGAAACAGACATACCACATAATACAGAGACAATACCTAGTGCCCCTCTAGCTTCTCCTGAACCAGAGATAGAACACTATGACATTGACAATGCAAGCAGCATAGCTCCTTCAGATGCAGACATTATTCAGCACTATAAGCAGTTCCGAAGCCACACTCCCAAATTCTCCATTCAGAGGCACAGTCCATTAGGGTTTGCAAGACAGTCCCCTATGCCTCTGGGAGCAAGCAGTTTGACGTATCAGCCTTCATACAGTCAAGGCCTAAGGACAACTTCCCTAAGCCATTCTGCATGCCCTACACCCAACCATCTTTCTCGTCACAGTCCAGCTCCATTTTCCAAATCATCAACTTTCTACAGAAACAGTCCAGCAAGGGAAATGCATCTCTCAATGCGTGAAGGGAGCCCTTTGGAAATGCATAATGATGTCTGCCAAACAGGCATTTTTAACTATCCTACTAGACTAGGGAGAAGAAGCAAGAGTCCTCAAATGATGGCAGGTCATAGTTCCAGGCCAGGAAGTCGCCTAAAGCAACCAATTGGACAGATTGCTCTTGAGAGTGGTCCTCCTGTTGGACTTTCCATTGAAGAGGTAGAGAGGCTCAACACACCACGTCCTAGAAACCCAAGCATCTGCAGTGCTGACCATGGAAGATCTTCTTCTGAGGAGGACTGCAGAAGGCCACTTTCAAGAACAAGAAATCCAGCTGATGGTATTCCAGCTCCAGAATCATCATCTGACAGTGATTCCCATGATTCCTTTACATGTTCTGAGATGGAGTATGATAGGGACAAACCTATGGTATATACTTCCAGGATGCCTAAATTATCTCAAGTTAATGAATCAGATGCAGATGATGAAGACAATTTTGGTGCTAGGCTCAAGCCTAGGAGATACCCTGGCCGCAGAGGAGAGGGTGGTGGGCCTGTTGGTGCACAAGCAACTGCACCTAGTACTAATGACAACATATCACCCTTAAAACTCGGACAACAAGGAGGCAACTTTGATTGGGATAATCTTTTGAATTGGGGCCCAGGATTTGGGCATTATGTGGATGTTTTTAAAGATTTGGCATCTCTTCCAGAAAAGATAGGAGCAAATATAAATGAAGAGAACAAAAGTGGTACAACACAACCAAAAGATGGAGAAGCAGAACAGTATGTATAGAACTTCATACTGACATTTGGGCGGGGGAGGGGGGGAGGGAATAACACTCAAGCCATTCTATCGTTGTAGATAAGAAAAGGGCACACTTTTTTAACCCAGGGCCAGTGGTTAGAAGGATGCATTCAAAAATAATCACAATTATGCTGCTGAAATGGACAAATAATTTTTGTTAATTTTATTGGGATTGGTTGGGTTTGTTTCTCCTGCATGTGTTATTATTTCCAAACAAATTATTTGGCATGCAGCATTTGGAAAGAATTTTCTGTAACCATGTTTGGATTGTGAAATTTTAAATTAATAGTGATTTTTCCTAAAAATGGACACAAAATTGTTTTTTGTGGAGAGTATGTTTGTATCCAGTTTTATTAAGTAGTTCTCGAATTGAAGAATATTGACTATTTTTTTCCTGGGAAACATTTGAAAAAAAGCAGGGGCTGAATGAAGGAGCTGTGCTTTCGGGGCCTCTTGGAAAATATACTTCCTATATCTGAATTCTGCAGTTGTTCAGATCTGGATACTTTAAAGAATGATAAGCTTGAGTGATCACTCTGTTATCTTTCTCAATGCACAGGTGCTAGAACCAGCTCAAGTTCATCAGCACTTTAGGATTTTATTGTTCTTGACAAAGTTGTATGAGAACTTCTGAATTTTGGATTCTTCCCCCCCCCCGCTCCCCAAACTGGCAGTATTTCTAGCTATCATGGAAACAAATAGACATTATCAAAATGAACAAAGGGTAAAATCTATGAAATAAGTAGTATGGGCTAGTGCAAGGTGAACTAAAAATAATCACATTCTCTGTTTGGCCGCTGCCTCTGTATGGCCTAGGCAAATCTCTCTGGGTTTTGTGTTTCTGTTGTGTTTTCACCTCCCTGGGAGGAAGATGTTCTAAAAAGTACAAAGCTACCTCACAGGAGGCCATTGGAAGGACTTCTTGCCTATAAAAAGTGCTAAAAAGCCATGTAGCATCACAATAAGCATTATCAACATTAATCCTTAGCACTGCCTTGCCTGTGAAACCTCAGAGTGATCTTTTTTCCCTACACCACAGAATTTTCTATGATGGAGGCATTTGAAAAAAAGAATTATTTATTTAGAAACAAAAATCATTGCTGCTGGAAGGAGGCTTCTAAAACTATGTTTTGTACTGAGGTACAGACAGTTACATCGGAAACACTCCATAGCAGAGACTTGTACAAATTTTCCTTGCCCCCACTTTAAAATACATGCAAGCTGGCTTCCATTCACATGCATTTTAAAGGGGAAAATGGCAGACAGTAGAGACAGTAGTTGTGTGCTCCAGTCACAACAGACCTGATACAGATGTCCTTTTTTTCTTTTGGTATCTCTGTGAGAGTGCAAAATGTATCACACAATATCCTGAAATAGTGGGGGGGGGAGCACTCTTAGATTCATTTTCAGTAGCCAATGGTTCTGATTCCCCTCATTTTAAATTTGGTTTGTGAAGAAAACTCGTTTCCATGCAGCTTTGAAATCCTATCGTACTGTGTAAAAACAACACAATTAAAAAAAAATTAAAGGTTTGTTTTTTTTAGCTAAACTATGTTTTTGGTATCAATATTTTCCTATACTGAATAGTTTTCTTACTTTCAGGGAAAGTAAGAAAATACTCTTTTGTTTTGCATTTGTTACTTATGTAACATTCATATTTTCACATTTTGATAAATTTGTAACATACTGTATGCTTTCTTATGTGTAAATGCCAATAATAGAATTAAAATATTTATTTAAAATGTCTAGTGTGCATCATTGTGAACCTTATGCTGTGGCTGCTTTGTTTTTATTTAGAAGATAAGTTCTTAGTGATAAAAATAGTATTAAACAGTGACATACAAGTAAGATGCAGAGAGCAATCAAAGAGGTCTGCGCAGAAGTGAGTCTGGTATTATTCAATTGGGCTTACTCCCAGCAAAGTGCTCTTAGGTTTGCAGCCACAGCCAGCAAAACGTAATGTCAATGATGCCTCAGATTCATTAGCTTTACAGCTGTATTGTATAGTTTGCATATCCGTCTTAGAAGGTCAACTAGGACATATCACAATTTCTGAATCCACTGCAGAATTTTGGCTGAACAAATAAAATAGGTCACTATCACTGGTTGGTACTTGACTCAAAATAACTTCTGTGCAAACTATCATGAAATCCATGTAGGAGTTATTCAGTGCCAGCAGCTTCATATGTATTCTATGGGGCCGGGGCATAGTTATTGTCCCTTCTTCAATACAAAGTACTCTTCATGATGCTTCCAGAGAATGAGAGAAGGAAAGAATGAAAGACGCCTTCTTTGCTGGATCCCAGTAATTCCCCCTTCCAGTGCAGGACCCCCTACACTGCATACCATGGTGCTCTTGAGAGCCAGTTTGGTGTAGTGGTTAGGAGTATCTATATATTTAATAGCCAAGTTGCCCCCTCCATGCGGATATCTAAATCTGCACATCAGGGGCATTTGGGGGGCAGAGAGATTTTCCTGAACATTTGGAGAAGTCCTCAGGTGTGCAGAAAAATCTAAACATTTGAAAAAAATATATGGGGGATATTTAAATCCCCCCAAAAGTAAAAGCATTCCCTGCTCATGTGCAGAGAACACTCTGGCCATTGGGGGGGAGGCTCGGCGGGCCTGGCAGCTGGGAGCCACTTGGGCCTCACCGCCAGTACTGGGGGAAGTGGGAGAAAGCTCAGCAGGCCCGTGCAGCTCACTGTTGGTGCAGGAGGGTGGGGGAGAAGGATTGGCGGGCCTGGCAGCTGGGAACCATGTGGGCTTCACCGTCAGTGCTGGGGGGTTGGGGGGAGAAGGATTGGCAGGCCCGGGCCTCGCCATAGGTGTGGGGGGATGGGGAGAACGCTCACCTGTAGCTGCTTCCTTCTCCTCCTCCACATGGAGCTCCTTCTCCTCCCCTGTGAGTATCGCGGGTCCCTGCTTCTTGTGGACTCTAATCTGGGAGAACCGGGTTTGATTCCCCACTCCTCCACATGCCTTGGGTCAGTCATAAGTTCTTTCAGAGTTGTTCTCTCAAGAACAGTTCTCAAAAGAGCTCTCTCAGACCCACCTGCCTCACAGGGTGTCTGTTGAGGAGAGGAGAAGGGAAAAGGAAAGGAAAGGAAAGGAAAGGAAAGGAAAGGAAAGGAAAGGAAAGGAAAGGAAAGGAAAGGAAAGGAAAGGAAAGGAAAGGAAAGGAAAGGAGATTGTAATCCACTCTGAGACTCCTTTGGGTAGTGAAGGGCAGGGTATAAATCCTATCTCTTCTTCTTCTTGAGACTGTCCTGACACACACAAACACACACCGCAGCAATTCTGGGAGTGCAGTGGGCTGAACCAGGAAAGGGCCTATGGAAGGATCTGTTCCACCAGTGGACTTCCATAGTCCTTTGGATCCAACTCATTGTATGTATATTTATTTGTAAAGCAATAAACCTTGAGTAATCTGTACATATGTTTTTAATAGAAGGCCAAAGGCGCAATGTTCCTCTCAAGGAGGCAGTCACAGTGCTTGTAATTCTGTTGACCTACAGATTTGACTGGGATTGTCTGTGCCAGTTTGTAAGCTACTTAGGGCTGATCCACATGGTACAAACTCCTTGGGGCTACTGAGCAATTACTGGATCACATGTGCACTGAGAGAATTATGCTTCCTAGGAGCACAGACTATGTTGTGAATGGAGAGGGGCTTCAGCCTCCTGCCCCTCTATACCATTTTCCTGACCTGAATATCCCCAGGAAGTTACCATTTACCAGCGTGGTGTAGTGGTTAAAAGCTGCAGACTCTAATCTTGAGAACTGGGTTTCTTCCACATAAAGTGGGTGACCATGGGCCAGTCACAGTTCTCTCAAAACTCTCTCAGCCCCACCTACAAGGTGCCTGATGGGAGAGGAAGGGAAAGGTGATTGTAAGCTGCTTTGAGATTCCATAGGTTAGAGAAGAGCAGGATATGAAAACCACCTCTTCTTCTGTTGGATGACCTACATGTAATGGTGACAAGTGAATTCCCCAGTGGTGCAAATAGTGGTTCATTAGTCAGGAAAATGGCATATGAGATGGGAGGGCTAAATCCCCTTCTCCATGTGTGCTAGAGCTCCAATTAAAATGGGGGACCCATATGCCTGGGAATCATGGGACTCCCAGCACATGTGTTGTAATGTATTCACCCAAGAACTTGTGCTCAAGACAGCCATGTGCTTGGACTGGTTTAAACCGGTCCACCATGCGGCCAGGCAAAGGGCTTGAGCTTCGCTCCCAAAGACAATGGACTGTAGGATCCTAGCTCCCTTCCAATCGGGGAGCCGGAATCCTTGGACATAGCTCAATCACTGTAAATAGCCCAATCACGGGGTGTGGTGTGTGCGGGGTGTGGGTTTCCTTGGGAATAAAAGCTGGCCTGCGAGCCGGCTTCTCTTGTCTTGTTCTGGAACTAATAAAGTATGTGAGAGCTGAAATCACTCGTCAGTCTCAGTACTTTTCATGTGTGATTCGAAGTTCTTGTGGCAGCTACAAGGACTTTGTATTTGGTGAATAGTCCCTCAGTCTAGTGGTGATTTTAACCTAGCTATTTCCATTGACTGACTTTAGGACTTTGTCTTAAATCTGATAAAAGAAATATATTTTGAATAATTGATGTGTGTGCTATGATTTATGTGACTTTGAAGATAAAAGTTGTGGATTATGAAGATAGACTACATCATTTTAATGCTCAACTGGTTTTTATACTCAGTCTTTACAAAATGAATGCAAGCAATACATGGAAGAACTCTCGCTATTATTTATGTGTAGCCAGTCTTGGTCATTTCAGCTTTTTTGTACTAGCACTCAGCCTTCTGACTAAAATTACGTTGTTGTCAAGTTGTTGTCTAATGACAAAGTGCTTAACAGAAAATACTGAGCCAAAACAGTGTACATTTGTATCTAAGTAGATACATCTGAAACAACAGGACATCTATCACTGAACTATTGGACTGGAACTCGTGTAATTAAACATCTGTTTAAAAGCTGTCTTGTTTTGGTCTGAATATTATCCTTTTAATATTGACTGTACCTTAGCCAAGCAGTGATTTTTTAACTACTGTTGAAAGCATCAGTGAACAAAATCTTTTGAAATTAACCCCAGGCATCTTGAAATTCTGCAATATGGAAAATCTCTTTTAAAATCAATATATTTTGCTATAGAGAAATAATATACGGTGTGGCTTTGCAATGAATTGACAATATTCCTTTAAAGTGGTTTTTGGTCTTTGTATTTGTAGTGCATTAATTTAAGCTCTTTTCATGTAATCTGTGCTTAATCAAAATATATGTTTCAGCCTTTACCAATGGCTTTGAGATCATATGCTTTTGATTGCCAGATGATGACCAATCAGACTTCCATCAAACAGACTCTATTTGCATGGCCTATTTTCTCTGAATTCAAGCTGCTATTACTAAAAGAGATTAAAAGTACAAAATTGCAAATATGATATACCTTCAAAAGCTTTTACTCAGAGCTGTTTCCTACAAAACCTAATATGAGAATATGTACATATTTACTGATAATATGTGGCAATAACATTTAGAAACAATGTGTTCAAGAAAACATTGCAAAGTATGAAAATATAGACTCAGAATTTAAATATGTGTGGGATAAGTTTTGAGGGGGGAAATGGTTTGACCAATTCTTTTGATATTAGCACCTAATGATGCAGAAATTTGGGGAAATTTCCTTTTCACCACTGCTCTAAATATTTTCCTATATTTTCTTATTTCCATATTTATAAAAATTAAAAAGTAATGACATAAGTGGTCCAGCAGCATGTATTTTACATCCAAACCACATGAAAGCAACTTAGGGATGAGCAGGACAACTAAATTCCCCTCTGAAAAGTTAATGGACAGCAGAATGAATACAGTTCCATTCCACCTCTTACAATATACTGAGCAGGTCATGGTGATCCAGGTTCTTTTCAGCATTTCAGTGAGAGCAAAACCAACCACACACGCAGCTGGTTAGCTTTACTAAGTAAGCTGGTATATTAAGCACAAGAACACATTAGTCTCACAATAAAAATAATCGAGTAAAAGCATAAACATCATTATATCTCTTCACCTACAAATTCTAATTTGGAGGGAGGGGTTGTTCTTTAACCACTTAATTAAGGGGCACCCAAAGAAGACAGCTGTACTCCAGAGTAAATTTCACATCCAGAATAGTATGATTCTACAATCTAGTCTAGGGATGTACAAAAGCTTGACGTGACTCGGTATTCATGATCCAAGGCCTCTGGCATACAGAGGAACTGGATGACATTACTATCTCATAATTGTGCAGAACTGTTTTTTTTGGGGGGAGGGGGGGTCTTTGGCCCTCCTTGTGGAATTCTGTGCTTCCATAATAAGCCATGGGTGGCACTGTCAATGGTTTGCCCAGCAAGTCCTGCTAGAATTTAGATTTGTGCCAAAAAAGTCACAAAAATACAGGAAAAAATTAATGAGTATAAAGTTTTTAAAAACTAGAAGTAATGTCTGCACTTGTGCTTGTGCAGACATTGAGCAAAAGGAACAGCAGCAAGTTAGATTATAGTAGCAACCCAATGTACCATGTTAAAAAAAAAAAAAAGACAAGGGCCTTGAGTTGGATGGGCCAAGAAAAAAAAAACAGAGACAAGCAAGAGGGCCAGGCAGTCCAGTAACTGCAGGAAGATAACCAGGCAAGGAAAGAAAGATAAGTTAGAGAAAGGAACCATGGTTTTAAGGAAACAGAGACAGGGGTGAAGATACAGACTGCAAGGGACAGCGGGAGAAAGTTAAGATGTCATGAGATGTGGAGGGGGGAATGAGCATGGTCAGGAGATTGGGAAACAATGTGGAAGTGAGATTTCACCTTCTATAGAGGTCCTCATAGGCCCCCTTCTTTTTCTTTTTTCTTTTTGCATTTTGTGTGTGTGTGTGCGCGCGCACGCGTGCCCATGCCTGGAAGTCATGGCAACCCCTGGCGACTCCTACTGGGGCATGGAGGACATGCAGAAAGGTGGCTTAATGGCCTGCCTCTGGCTTCTTGGCCCTGGTATTCTCTGAAGGTCTCTCATCCAAGTACTTGCCAGGGTTGGCCCTGCTTAGCTTCCAAGATCTGACAAGATTGGGCTTGCCTGGGCTAACCAGGTCAGGGCCTCATAGGTCCCCTTCTTGTTTACCAAGATTCCTAAAGACTTTGTGCTGACTGGAGAAGACTTCCTTCTTCAGAAAGTCTTTGACTGATAGCTGTTCATGGTTTGAAGAAAAGAACAAGAAAAACTTTGCTGGGGGATTTCTTCTGCTGAAATTACCTTTATATCCAGTTGACATGTACTTGGATGTTTCACTTCAGTTTAACAAGCCGTGGTGCAGAGTGTTCAAATGTTCACGAAGAAGGAAAGACACTGCAGATTTAAAGAGACCATGATAAACAGATGTATGTACTAAGATCCTAATCCTGGAAATGTGGCCCCCAGATTGTATCAAAACTAAAATTCTCATTACTATTTTTTGGTGTTGAACAACTATATTGTTGCAAGCAGAAAAGACATAGCCATCAACTACAAAAAACAAAAGTACAGTTCATTGCTTTGTGAAACATCAGATTTGAATGTCTAATTTATCATGGGATGATTAATAAGAGCCTAAATCCAAAACTCAACCAGACTAAACAACTGTTTCATTGTTGTTGTTCAGTCGCACAGTCGAGTCCGACTCTTCGCGACCCCATGGACCAGATTACACCAGGCCCTCCTGTCTTCCGCTGTCCGCTGAAGTTTGCTCAATTTCATGTTCGTTGCATCGATGACACTGTCTAACCATCTCATCCTTTGCCGTCCCCTTCTTCTTTGACCTTCAATCTTTCCCAGCATCAGGGTCACTGATTCCCAAGATGTCGATGTTCATTCTTGCCATCTCATTTTTGACCACGTCAAGCTTACCTTGATTCATAGATCTTACATTCCAGGTTCCTATGCAGTATTGTTCTTTGTAACATCGGACTTTCCTTTCACCGTCAGACACATCCACAACTGAGTGTCCTTTCGGCTTTGGCCCAGCCACTTCACTCTTTCTGGGGTTACTCGTACTTGCCCTCTGCTCTTCCCCAGTAGCATATTGGACACCTTCCGACCTGAGGGGCTCATCTTCCGGCATCATATCTTTTAGCCTTTTGTCACTGTCCATGGGGTTTTCTTGGCAAAGATACTGGAGTGGGGTTGCCATTTCCTTCTCCAGGGAATCACCTTGGTCTGAGTTCTCTGCTGTGGCCTGTCCGTCCTGGGTGGCCCTCCACGGCATAGCCCACAGCCTCATCGAACCACGCAAGCCCCCTCGCCACGACAAGGCAGTGATCCATGAGGGAGAACTGTTTCATAGTAGCAGGAAAAAATATATTGACATTGAACTGCAGTTTG
Source organism: Gekko gecko (assembly GCA_029375565.1). NCBI lineage: Eukaryota > Metazoa > Chordata > Lepidosauria > Squamata > Gekkonidae > Gekko > Gekko gecko. Next base: position 82,193,208 of record JAPDNY010000010.1, on the reverse strand, counting down.
ACAGCCTCAGTGCATTCTCAGCTGGGTTTTATTCCAGTAGTTCTGTGGTGAGCTCCTCAGATCTATTCTCCCCATTAGAAGCATTTCATTTGTATGGTTTTGGGGGTATAACATTGACTTTGAGCTTTTCTCTTCCCAGCAAATTTAGCAGAAACATTGGAATGGCTGCATGTGTTCTTGAAAGTGTCCCAAGTATTTGTGCATCAGGCTGATAGGCCCTTAAAAAAACTCCATGAAGAGATGTGCAAACTTTGGCTGTATCAGTGATATGCAAAGATGCTCTCATTTTATCACTAATACATTTCTAACACTGTGTAAGGTGGGGTGGGCAAGTCCCCAAATGACCATCTAACATACATGGCTTCAATATCTATGAGAATTGCCACTTTAGGCTTTCCACAGTAGCAAGGGTCAGTGCTTAGAATAGGATATGCCAGCACCTGTGCCAGAACACCATCACATGCCACAACACTATCTTGTTTCACATTACAAGCAGGGGTGGGGGGAAGACTCCATATAATGATAGCATACCTATACCTACTTTTCTTCCCAATGGGGGATCCAAAGCAGCTTACAGCATTCTTTCCATCCTCTCCGTTTTAGCCTTGGTCTTAGAGGTGCCACTAGACTCAAACTCAGTTATCACATCTGTTTATTAACACTTGCATTCGTATGCTAATTCACCGCTATTCACAGATCTTACAAACCACCTTAACCCAATCTCAGCTATAATGCATCTTCACTCTAACTAGCTCCCCAACAACTAACCTCCACCATCTCTCTACCTATATGTAATGGTTGGAGAAGTTTTGTTTCACTGTATCTGAAGAAGTGTGCATGCACATGAAAGCTTACACCTGAATAAAACTTTTTTCAGTCTCAAAAGTGCCACTACTTTGTTCTGCTGCTTCAGACCAACACAGCTGCCCATCTGAATCCAACCCATGAGGTAGGTTAGACTTAAAGTGTGTGACTGACCTAAGGTCACCCAATGACCATCCATGGCAGAGTGGGCATTCAAACTAGGGTCTCCCAGATTCTAGTCCAACCATTTAACCACTAGACCACACTAACTTTTCAGTCTGGAGTTGATTCTGCAAGTAAATACTGATAAAGAGATGGCTTTCTGTGGGGCAAGTGGTATCCTCCTCAAACTTGCAAGCTTTCCTCAAAATGACAGGGGAACATATAGTATTTTGTAGACCCCGACAAGAGTATTTGGCCTGGGATGGATCATGCCTAAAAACTCCCGTAACCACTGCTCTACCTCCTTCCTCTTTTATCCTTTGCCCTCAGTATTATATATGAGGGTCTTTGGAATGTTTCTTCTGACCCCTGATTGCTATGGATGTGAAAGATGCCATGGCACCCAACCCACCCTCCCTCCATGTGCCCATCAAAGATTACAGTGACATGCACTCTTCCCAACAGTTGCTGAAGCCCTGTTTAACTGAATCTGACAGGTTTCTCTCCCTCCACCCCCAGCGCCACTGATGTTCTCTTTGCCTCACAATTTTAACTGCTTCTGTTTTGACTTAATGATTTCCCTGGATGGCTGTAATAGGATACAAAGTAGGCAATTTGTTGTTTTCATGTGACATGCATTACTGCAAAGTAAAGAGAGTCAGGCAAGAGCATCAGAGGCTGAGATCTTTCTATTTCCAGCCATGACATAATTGGACGTGCATTTATCTAAATGTTTAATTGGTATAGTACAGCATGTTCTATATGTACTCTCTCTTTTTCTCCCTCAGTGGAATTTTCCCACCATGAGGTTAACCATTTCGCTGTGGCATTATCGATGTTTCTGATCAAATTACTTTGCTCTCAGAAGGCATCTGGGAACCTTTGCTTTAAATAGACAGCACCTTCACCTGCCCAAAAGTAGTACAAAAGGCAGCCATGTGCAATTCAGATACTATTGCATGTCATGATACGGGTATTTTCCAAAATGGGAAATGTTATCGAGCTGTTTGGGCAGGTGTGCATATTTCTTTTGTGGCTCTGCTGGCATCAAGTTTCTCTGAAGAAAGGAACCAGAAACTGCTAAAGGTTTTGTTGTTTTTTACATTATCGATTCAAAGCATCTGTGAATAACAAATTATACCACTTGTTGTCGAAGGCTTTCACATGGTGTTCATTAGCTGCTGTAAAACTTCTGGGTTGTCTGGAAGCTAAATTACACCACCTTTTAGAATCCTCGTTGTCATGATGTATTCCCATCTTGTTTTGCTCCTAGTAAAAGTTGTTTGATATACTGCATGCAACTTGGGGGGGGGGCGGGGGGCGGGGACAGAATGCACCTGGTATAAAACACACAAGAGGGTATACATTGTCTTTAAGATTGCAAACTCCAGGTTGGGAAATTCCTGGAGATTTGGGTATGGAGCCAAAGGAGGGAGAGTTATGGTGGGTTAGTTGAGGGGAGGGACCTCAGCAGGGTATAATTTCATAGAGTGCACCTTCCAAAGCAGCCATTTTCTTCAGGGAAACTGATCTCTCATGTGTAGACTAATTGTAATTCCAGGTGAACTCCAGGCCCCAGCTGGATGATGGCAACCCCAATTTTCATCACTCTGTTTTCATTGCCAAGTCTTCTTCCACAGCCCAGACATGCACACTTTAAAAAAAATAAACTTTAAAAAAGATCCCTTTTCTGATGCTCATGAGATTTAATGGAAATGTTTACTTCCTGGGATATTTTAAAGTGGCATTGTATGATACTGTACTATGTCATGTTATTCAGGCTAACAGAACCTAGAATTTAAAAGAAGACTTATTTTCACATTGGTGCAGTTCCCCCCCCCCAATTTGGCATTAAAATGATAAGGCATATTTGCAGAGGTTTGGCTCCAATGCACCTCAACAGGATGAAAACCAATGGGATGTGGAAAATTCAGTACTAAATCTCTTGACCTGTTAATTTTCACTTAAGAGGAGCCACAGGTAAGTGCTATGCCTTTGATCATGGAAATGGTACTGTGGAAAGAAGTGCTTGCCTGTCTCTGTAGGGCATTTTTCTGGTCTAAATTTGCCTCTGAAATTGCTGTATTACCTGTTGGGAGAAACATACTAGTACCAGTAGTTTTTTTCCCCACTTTCAGTTTGCAAAGGGCAATTTGATTTGTGAAGGCAATTTTGAATGGGAAAATGATGCAGAAAAAAGGGGGGCTAAGCATACCCTCTGTCAGTGTGATTTGCTCCATTAAATTAGCCTGTGGCTATTTATAAGGGAAAATTAAATCACCATGTGATCCAGTTGCGGGTTCAGGTTGCAATGTGGTCAGGGATATGCTTTACCAGGGGACAGAAATCCATGAGGGTTCATCCTATGGTATTTATTTCAGCAATAAAATAGGCATTTCTTTTTCATGAGATTGTGTGTATGGCGTGGCATTTGTATTTATGTATAGAGGGGACTGCTGAAAGTTTGTAATAAGTCTTGGGGGAAAAAATAATGCCCTGTAAATCTACCCCACATCATTTCTGTTTTTGCAGTGCAATCCTAACAACACTTTCCTGGGAGTAGGTCCCATTGAATAGATTTGAGTAGGATTCTGAGTAGACCTGCTCACGTTGCTTCTGTAAGACCCACAGAGAGAAATGATTGTTTAGTTTAGTGGAACTTTGGGCCAACTTCTTCCATTATTTTAATAGCTTAATTGGGGTTTCCAAATGTATGATTCCCTGATCAAGTTTACTGCTAAGCCTGTACAGCTTCAAGGCAATTAATCTGCATTGGTTTCATGACCATAACATCATTAAAAGGCCAGGCTTGTGCATCTTTGCAATGCTATTGAGCTCTTGAGAGTGTGAAAGAATAACCCTCTCCGTGTTTCCACAGCTGCAACAAGCAATAAAAGATGCTGTGCCATTCTTTTATTCATGTCGAGGGGGGAAATACTTCCAAGTGACCTAGATTTCTGGGGACTCTGTTTCTTATATTATAATGATCTCATGACTAGACATAGGCAAGATGTAAATTGGCCACTTAGCAAATTTATTTTATTGGAGAGAGAACATTCTCTGTGTTTGCCAGGCTTGCAAGCTGATATGCAAACTCAGGAAGAGAGAACAAATTTTGAGTCCAGTGGCAAGGAGAAAGAGAAAGAGGCCCACACAGAGAAAGAGAGAAAGATTCCAAGGTGATGTGTCAGTAAATCAAACTGTTAAAAGTACATGTGGCTGAATGTTTGTTTCATGACTTTTTATGTCCTCTTCCAGACTCCCTTCTCTTTAGTTTTCAGAATGATATCAACACTTCCCCCCTCAGAACACACAACATAAGAAATGCATTTTTAACCTAGTAAGATATTGTCATCTCTTTCCAGATGGCTTTCCATTTACTAAAGAGTGGAGAAACTATGTCATTAGATCTCTCAAATGTACTCATTTTACTATATTTTGCTGTCATCATTTTTATTGCAGCATTAACTTTGTGGGCTATATCGAGGGGTACTTGATTATACATCTATTCAACCCATGTCCTGTTCACCATTCATGATGACATAGCCATTGTATCAATGGTCTTCAGTAAGGAGAATCAGATGTTGCTGTTCTGGTCATGGGGATCAGCTGAGAGTCCTTCCATGGAAAACAGCAAAGTTTTGGGTGAGGGGAATCAGAAGCCAACAGTCAGCTAATAAGGTAATCAGCTGAGAGTCAGCTTATGACCCTACCCCAGAAAACTTCAGTGTAACCCTGAAAATATGAGACACAGCAAAGATTGTACTCAAAAAGCTGACTATCAGCTGATCCCTTTGATTAGCTGGGAGTTGGCCACTGTGTGACAGAGTGTTGGACTAGATGGGCCATTGGCCTGATTCAACATTGGCTTCTCTTATGTTCTCTTATGTTCTTATGATCTCCCTCCCACAGATTAGAAGTTTGTGTTCCATCCCACTTTGCAATTACATTTGATGAACCTTATGTTAATCCCTATTTATGTGGGAGATGTGATTCACTCTGATCCCCAAGAACCCTGAATTTTAAGATGCAATAGATCAGGAACCTATTTAGGACTAAGTGAACTGAAGTAATTCAGTTGATATGATAAAGAGAATAAGACTTCAACCATGTTTAGGGATAGGCACAAACCAGTTCCTGAACTAAAGTTCATGACAAACTTTTGCCAGTTTGTGGTTTGCTAAGTAAATTCATGGTGACTGTGTTGGAAGATGTGATGATGAAGAAGAAGAGATTGGATTTATACCCCGCCCTTCACTTGGAGTCTCAGAGCGGCTTACAAACTCCTTTCCGTTCCCCTCCCCACAACAGACACCCTGTGAGGTAAGTGGGGCTGAGAGAGCTCTTTGAAGAATTGCTCTGTCAAGGACAGCTCTTGTCAGAACTATGGCTTGCCCAAGGTCATCCAGCAGCTGCAAGTGGAAGAGTGGGGAGTCAAACCTGGTTCTTCCAGATTAGAGTCTGCACGCTTAACCACTACACCAAACTGGCTCGATTCACTCAGATCCCCAACAGCCCTGAATTTTAAGATGCAATAGATTTATTTATCACATTTATATCCTGTCCTCCCTGCACAAGGGCTGAGGCTGGGTAACATCACAGATTCAGTTACAATAAAATTTCAGATTACAATATAATCAATAGAATTTAAAATCAATTAAAATTTAATTAAAAGATCAGAAACCTATTTATGACTAAGTCATAAGGGCCCAGATTTCATACTCCCCCTACCCCTCCTGATTGTGTTCTGCTTTCTGCTGCTGGGGTTTGGTAAGCGGACTCAGGGCTCTGAGCCACCAAGTCTTTCTGCTCATGCTGAGCACTGGGGACCTGTTTCTGGGTGCCTCAACAGTGAAGATCCAGATTTCATACCCTCTACCCCGCCTGATTGTGATCTGCTCTCTACTGCTGGGGTTTTGGTATAGGTGGACTCAGGGCTCTGAGCCACCAAGTCTCTCTGATCACACTGAGCACTGGGGCTTAGCTACTGGGTTCCTCAGTGGACCCAGATTTTATACCCCACTCCTCCTGATTGTGATCTGTTTTCTGCTGCTGGGATTTGGGTGTAGGTGGACTCAGGGCTCTAAGCCACAAAGTCTCTCTGCTTATGCCGAGCACTGAGACTTATGTATTGGGTGCCTTGGCAGAGGATCCAGTTTTCATACCCCCCTCCCTTTCCTGATTCTGATCTGGTCTCTGCTGCTGGGGTTTTGGTGTAGGTGGACTCAAGGCTCTCAACTACCAACTCTCTCTGCTCACATGAAGCACTGGGGCGTAGCTGGTGGGTGCCCCAGACAAGGGCCCACATTTATCTACCCTCCCAGGTCTTGGGTGTCAGGGGTAGTTTCATGGCTCTGAGCCACCTGGTCTCTCTGTTCCAGCTGAGCACAGGGGATTAGCTGGTTGGTACCTTGGATGAGGGCCCACATTTATATCTGCCCCACCTGATTGTGAAGACTGTGAGTGTAAAAGTGGGTGGAAGGGGTGCTTGTCATGGGGGGAAGAAATCCTCCACCATGTACCAGAAGCCCCTGTCCCTGGGCACCAGACCCAGCCTGCTTGCCCCACCTACAGCCCCACAGAAGGGCATCACCAGGTGCCTCGGAGCCTCTTTCCCCTGCTCAATCCATGAGGCTCTCTTAAAAGGCAAAAGAGTTTTTGTACTACCCAGAGACCAGCAGTTACTAAGACTCTTTGGAGAGGAATCTGACAACAGTGGTTCAGAGAAGAAGAGAGCATCCTCCCCTTCCACATCCTCACTCCCTGCTGCTCCTGCTGCCATAGGTAGCCCCCCCTCTGGCACCTCCTAACCCAGCACCAGAAAGCAGCTGTGCCTAGTTTCACCTGCTCCAAGCATGAAGCCTAGTTTCCAGGTCATCCTGTGGAAACATTTCCACACTCTCCCCAGTGACCCCTGTGTGGTGGAGTGCCAGGTGTGCCATGCCCATGTCATTCTGGTGTTCTTCCTTAAGAGTACGGATTTCAGCTTTTGCTGCTGTTAACTCAGCCTCTCTCTTCTCTAAGTCTTTCTTTAGTAATAGATTGGTGGCCATGGACTCCTGTAAGGCTAAAAGGAGCGCCCATGCCCCAGCCCGATCTTTCGCGGCTGTGGTTCTGTGTTTCTTTTCACAAAAGGCTTGAAATACTTCCCTGGCAGCCTGGAGGGGATCTTCCATCTTAAATGCCTCTGGTGCCCACGGATTAAGGCCTTTCTTTGTCACCCATTTTTCTAGGCGAGGCAAGTCCTTGATGGTGTGGAACTTGGGTGCTTCAGTGGAAGTTGCGTCCGCCATTTTATAAGTTGTTATTTTAAGCTGGCTACTCTCTCCTCCTGCTGTTTCTACTCGCAGGCGATTTGAGCTTAGCTCTTTAGGCCTCTTGGTCCGTGAGTGACAGTTTTTGAAGGCTAGAATTCACTCCCCTGCCTGGATTACCGAAAACCCTTAGATTTGAGGTTTTTAAGGCTAGACTTATGTCCCCGCTGGGTTTTTCCCTCAATAACCCTTTCTATCTGGTTTTTCTTGGTTAGACCTCTGTCCCCGCTGGGCTTACCATTAACCCTTTAATTCGGAGTTTTGAGCATGGGCTTGGCCTGGGCCTCACGTCCCTTGCCGGATTACTCCTTTAAACCGGTCTATTGGGGTTTTTGGATACTCTATCCACCGGGGTGACCTCCTACTAACCCGGGAAGGTTTCAGGGCAACCTACAACACCTGGATCCTTGAAACAATATGCCTCAGTGAGCGGACCTCTTAGCTCACTTTAACTTTAGGCGCTCTGCTAGCTAGTCAAAGCAAAAGGCTTCCAGAGATTCTGGAGGAAGGTGAAATCTTGGCTTGGCTCCGCTTATTTCTCAGTGGGGCAATGACGTGTAGTGTTTTGTAGTGTGATGTGACTCCTGACACCCTACACTATCATTCTCGGTTCCCAGCCCACAAAATAGACCAAGAGATGGATCGCAGATAGCCTTTAGGACTTCGTGTGGGAGACCCCTTGCATTCGGAACACCGCCAGTCACAGGCTACTCCTAGCAGTTGGGTCCGGGGTGGCTGGCCTCCATGACTCTTGAGTGCTTAGGCCACAGAGTCTCACACTGAAGGTAATGAAACGGGTAAAGCCTCCCAAATAGAATGCTCTCTAGAGCCAAGCATACAAGAACTCTCTTCCACACGTGTACTGAGTGCACTTTGCTGAGCTTATTCGCTCTTCATAGGAAATGTGCGGCAGTTTCTCCTCTACGTCTGGTCGAATGAATGAGACACACGTCGACTCTCGTGTTAATTCAGACGAGCAGGACCAATCCCAGTGGTGCCTCCACTTCTGTTAGCCGAAATGCTCTGATCTATAATTAATAGAGCATTTGGGACAGTTTTTAATATTGGGATTCTTTGGTCTGTGTATACAAAGGATGGGCTGCCACACTATTTCCCAGTAAAGAGGCGAGAGACAGGAGTAAAATAAATCTTTTGTTTACTGTGTAATAATATTCAGCAGAACACATACAATCACACACACACTGGCATACAAGAGACTAATAAAAACAGACAAGAAATAAATAGCACTTTTGCATGAGCAGGTATTGATGCGATGATGGGTGATATTACCTCTGGGATGCGCAGCTCCTAAAATCTTCCAGTGGGAGGTTTTAGGGGGGGAAAGAGTATGGAAAGAAAATGGGGAGCACGCGTATTAGGCCGGCTAAGCACGTGCGTTACTCCAGCTGCAGACTGGAGCCTTAAAGCGAGGTGAGGATTGGGGAGAGTAAGCTGGATGTAAGAGGTACAAAGCAGGCTGAAAGAGAGGTCATTGGTGTGGGGGGGTAGGCGAGGCAGAGAGTGAGCGAGCCCTGAGAAGCGTGTGTGAGTGTTTTTTAAGGCTTCTTGAGTGGTGGGCGTGAGAAGCCAGGCGGTTTATACCTGGGGACACTCCCTGCTGGCTAGGGATTGGCTGTTAGGGTCAATTTCAAATGCTAGTGGCTACCTTGGCCGTTGGTCACCTGGGTACTGGGAAAGAGGAAGTCGGAGACAAAGAAAGATGACTCTTCAGTAACTGGGCAGATTTTCCATGAGGAACGTGTGTGTTGGCACGTGGGGGGGTTAATCTCTTTATACTGGAGACAGCGAGTCTGGACTATATGCAAGAGTCTTTTGTTTGAATGCAAACCCATGATTGTGAGATGTGATGAGCAGCAAGCAAGCCATGGGAACCCCCTGGAGTGACTTTAGCCAGCATCATCATCTTTGGCTGGTTTCTGTTTTCCTCTCTGGGCTTCTCCCCAGGGTGCTTTATTATACAGTCTCTTAGCTGGAACACTCTCAGGTTCATAACAGCATAAAAACAGTCCCGAAATAGCCCAATAAAGGCGGCTGGGCTCCCTCTCAGCAAGGACAAGTGGAGGGGCAGCAGGAGGCCACTCCAAGAAAGGCTCCCCCTGCTCTGGGTGCCATGGTTGGGACACTAGGGCAGGCCACCCTCCAAGAGGTCATGCCCCCAGGGAGCCAACAGTGCCACCCAAAAGGGCAAGCAGGAGGGCTCAAGAAGCACTTGCCTCATCCGTGAGATGATTGCAGTGGATTGCCAACCTTTTCCCTCATGGAGGACATAGCCTTTTGCCTCCTACTGCACCACATGGCTCCCTGGTACTCGATCCCCTTGTGGAGGACCATGAGCCAGCGAGTGGTGATGGTCAAGGGTGAGCACAAGGCCAAACCATCCACTTCAACCTTTGGAGTAGCCAGTAGCACAGCTACCTCTCCCTCATCAGCCATTGGTGGCAACTGGAGGACCTCACTGTCTGGACTGTCAGGCTCAGGCCCCAGGATGGGACAGTCTTGCCACCTGGCTACAAAGTGGTTCTGCTTGAGGCCAGCTGCCAGCTGCCGTGAGGGTACTTTGGGGAGCCCTGTCAGAAGTTTGGAGATGTCTTCCTTTCTGTCTTCCTTCCTTTCTCCAAGTACTGGCTGTGTATTTAATCTTGGGGGGAAGGCTCTGAGCATTGTGGGCACGCTTTGGGTTTGGGGTTTCCAGTGGACTCAGACCCACTGTTTCCAGACCACCCTCCAAGAGGTCATGCTTCTGAGGCACATGACAGTGCTATGCAAAATGGCTAGGGGGAGGGCCCTGGAAGCCATCATTCACTTGATTCATTGAGGAGATGTTTGCTGTGCATGGCCAACCTTTTTCAGGGCTTTGAGCCACCACGTCTACTTATACTGTCACATTCTTTTGGGTTTGGGTCGCGAATGGTCTCAGGGCTTCGAGCCACCATGTCTACATACGCCATTGTGTGTCTTTGGGTTTGGATCTAAGGTGGACCCAGGGATTCAAGCCACCAGTTCTACATATGTTGTTGCACCCTTTCAGATTTGGGTCTCAGGGGGACTCAGGGCTGTAAAAACAGCTGTGCATTGCACCTGCTCCAATCATTGGGCCCTGTTTCCAGGCCACCATTTGGAAACATTTCCACACCCTGTCTGTTTGTCCTTCGGAACCTGCCTTTGGTGTCTTAGGTGTGGGGCTGCCAGCTCAACATAATGTTTCCATTCCCTAGCAGTGTAGAAGAATACACCCAGGGTGATCATGTGGTATTCTCTGGACCTGTGTGTTTCAGCCCTGGGAACAGGGGCTGTGAGAGCTGTGGGCATGCTTCCATTCCTTGTGATGTCTGGCTGGGGGTTTTGTCAAGCTATTGTGGGGTTATTTTGGGGAGCCCCTGTTGAAACTCTGGGGGTGCCTGGTCTGCCTTTCTGTCCTTCAGAACCTGCCTTTGGAGACCTGGGGAGAGGCTATGAGTGTAGAGGGGGGATGGTTGCTTTGCTTTCAGTACCTGGCTGGCAGCAGAGTCTGCACAGGTGAAGTTTCCCTGTGAGTTTGGTCTCACTGGTTCTTGAGTCAGTCCATACAGTCCTGGTTGTAACTGCAGGTGTCTTTTCCAGAGAGCACAGGACCCCAGAAATGTAATATGCTCTATATATGGAGAGATTGTAGAGGAGTGGGCAGCAGGGTTCCCTGTGCATTAGGTGTGTGTAGCTTGCAGGAGATCCATTTGAACCTGTAACTGACATTTCCCCCATAAGCACTTTCCTGGTTTGATCTTAGCCCTGTTGGGTTTGCAGTGCCACAGTGGTTCTGCTGGGCTTGCAAAAATGTCCCCCACCTTCAGATATTACTTCAGAGATTCTCTGGGACTCTAATTCTGGTCTGCAGGGCTTCCATTGACTTTGCTTTTTTAGGCTTCCCCCCCTCTCCACTGGAAGCAATGGAGGACGGGGCACCTTCTTTGGGAAGCCATAACTTGGACCCCATAAATGCACATAACTTGGTGGGCATGTAGAGGATAGGCAGCCAGAGGTCTTTAGCTTGCGCAGAATCCATTCTACACACTCCTGAACTTCCTGAACCTGCTCATCATTTCCCCAGAAAGCACTTTCCTGTGGGCACCTTCTTTGGGGTGTCATAGCTTGGACCCCATAAAACCAATCCTCACCAAACTTGGATGGACAGGAGAGGAGAGTCAGTTGGAGACCTGCAAGTTTGGTGTCTCTAGCTTGCCAGGAGGGGCATTCTACCACATCATGAATTTCATTAACCAAGTGGTTTGTATGAAGCCTTTTTAGTTTGGAATTCTTGATTCCACCTTGAACCACGAAACCTATCCTCATTTTCCCAGTTTATGTCCTAACTATGTCTATACTACATTGCATTGTTAAGAGGTCATGGAAGCATTGTACATTGAGGTACATTGAGACTGGCTGTGACTAGGATGCATAAGACAGAGATCAGAACCATCTCATCAATCCATGGTCACTTCTGTTTCCTAGATGTATGTACTGTACTGTACTGTAACAGTATGGAAAAGTGGTAGAATTGGCAGGTATATTTATTTTAATATTTCAATGCTAATATTTTATATTTGTTATTTGTTTTATGTCATTTTTAACCTTATCAGTCTTAATGTTGTAAGTTTCCTCAAGAACCTTTGGGTGAGTGGCAACTAAAAATCTAATAAATAAAATTTAGTTATCACACACACGCACAAACTCTCAAACTGTCAGAGAAACCTGATTGCCTGAATTAATTCTGAAATGTGCATGAGAGAGTATGCCAAAAAGAGAGTATGCCACATGACCACCTGCGCTTCCTCCTCACCATCTGTGCTTCCTCCTCATATATATGGAAGGAAACATGTTCAGCACACAATCCTGCTACATAAATATATAGAATGTTTCCTGCTGTTTTCTTGGCTAACAGCTCCAGCATATATGTTTTCTTTTGCTTTAGCATTGAGGTTAGAGCCTTACTGTAAAGATTCAATCTGTTTTACAAGGAGAAATCAATATGCCAACATTTGAGTTCTAAAATCTCCCAAACTCAAAATTGGATTGTCATTCTAGTAAACCATCTACTACATCCCCTTTTTACTGTTGAAATGATTCAGAAAAGCTCTAGGCTATACTACCTCTACTACCACTACTGGATTTACTAGACTTCTGATAGTACTGTATCCAAGGTCAGATACTATTTACATATTTTCTGTATGATTTTGTTTGGACATTCATGAATAAATGAATATGACAGGAATCAGTTCAACTATACTGGGGGGGGACGATGACAGTGATCAATGACTCAAACTAGAGAAAACAGATAACAGTTTCTGCATGTATTCCACAGTGTGGGCTCTACCATGCCCCACATGATATCACCAGATATGCAAAAAGGCCCAGGTGCATTACTCAATACTCCAACATGAATCTGCATCGTTGACCCTCTTTCCCCAGATTTACCTGGCAATAGTGGTAGCAAGAGAAGGGCTGTGTGACAAGGGGGGCTGAGACCTCCACTTTGCATGAAATCTGACTCAGGAATCCCATTTCACAATGGTTCTGTCACCTAGTTGCTACTGAGCATTCTGCCAGAAACACTGTTGCAGGATTTCTGTGAAACTGTGGTGCACTAAGGAGTTTGTTCCCTGAAAATGCAACACAATTCTTGGGCATAATGGAGGTCTTGGGAGAAGCTTCCTTACCTTCTGCTGCCAAATATATCTCAGTGGGAAAGGAAGGTACAGCTGCAACATGAAAAAGGACCTTGGTTGGTACCAAGCATATTACAAGCACAAACATCAGAGAAAGGTCAGCTTTCAATGTGCTTAGGAATTCCAAACCGAAGAAGCTGTTTTAAAAATGCTCCCAATTCTATTGTGTGCCACCACCATGGCAAGGAACAGATAGAATAATCAAACTGGCTACATATTTCTGAATGATGACAGCTTTCTAATCCCTTTCAGAGGTCATTGGCAGTGATTAGAAATTATTATTTCCTTTCTTCCTTGTGGCACATTCAATCTTTCATGTCTACTTTGAAAATTCTAATCAACTACATCATGTGCAATAGTTCAGACGAAGCGGTTCAAACCAAAAATGCAGCCAAGACTCACCTGAATAGGGCCGTATGGCTGTGGGGCGCCGGAGAGGTCTGGAGGAGGCCTTCCTCATCTTTTGCCAAACAGTTGGCAAACGTGGGAGCCTCAGGCGACCATGCTGGCTGGCCCCACATCAACGGGAGGGCTGGCCTGGTTGTTTATTATTTATTTATTTATCTCATTTATACCCTACCCTTCCCGCCAGAGCAGGCTCAGGGTGGCTTGCATAAAAGATTAAAACACATAAATAACAATTGTAAACAATCAAAAAACCTGTTGAGTTTTGACGTGCTCTGTGCAGTGGTGACACAGAGCCCACCTGGAGCTGTTCAAACTGCACTGCCTGGCAGGGCAGCAGAGCAATTATTCTTTAGCTCCTCACCCACCCTCTCTTTTTGGGGGGGTTCTCTGTGTATGTTTACTTTTGCTATCTCAGCTGGTGGTTTTGTGCATCTGGGTGGATCCTTTTGGGGGAGATGGGCTTGTGTGTCTACCTCCCCTTTTGAGGACTCCCTCAAGGAGTCTGGAGGTTTGAGCCACCGCACTGTATGCTCAGCTCAGGGGCTGTGCCCAGGCTTACCCCAGATGTCAAACTGGTACCACTCAGTGGCAACTGCTCTTGTGATACCAATCATATTTGTCACTCCCGGGTTTTTCCCCAGCAGGCGGGCTGTGGAAAGTTCTTTTCGAGCAGCAGGCAGGTCATTTCATTTTCCAGGATCCGCCCCCATGGTTCAGCAATGTTCCTTGGCCAGTAAACAATAAAAGCTGTGGCCTGGTTTTTATTCCAAAATATTGTGTGGTGTGCTTTGTGTCTCCCTGCAAGACCACTTCTTACTAAGCCCTGTGCCTGCAATGGAAAATGGTGGATTGCAGAAGTGTTGGTGTCACCAGCAAACAAGACCAGGTAATTTCAGACTTCAAAGTCCTGGGGAAAATGCAGATGGGGAAAAACTTGGACACACCCCCTAGGGGTAATGTGTATAAACATGGAGGTAATCAGAGTGATCCCTGCCAGGCACTGAGATAGTATGCTGCTACAAGCAGCATTTTGGTGATCAGAATTTCAGTGTGCTAGAACACTGAAATGTCTATGCAGCCAACATCCCTTTCAGTCTGAGACAACAATAAAAGTTCAAAATGTGAATGAAAGAATGAATGTGAGCTCATTCCATGACTGTAAATGCACTTCAATTCATGATGTCACAGTTTACTGTATTTATAGGTTCTCTGTTGTTGAATGCTCAAGTGATGCACTGATTTCAGGGATTGGATGTGGCAAATACAGATTACTGCATGTTTATGATAAACTGCATGAATTATTGTACCAATTCAATAATTAGGAATGATAATAATGTGTGCTCATAGTGGCTCATTCGCATCAATTGTTTACTATCACTTGCACAATCAGCACAGAAAAAAAGGAAGCACCCTGAAAATAAAATCTAAATGAGCTCAATATGTTGTCGAAGGCTTTCACGGCCGGAGTTCATTAGTTGCTGTAGATTTTCCGGGTTGTGTGGCCGTGGTCTTGGCATTGAAGGACCTGACGTTTTACCAGTAGCTGTGACTGGCATCCTCAGAGATATAACACAGATGTTATACAGATATAACACAGATGTTATACACAGATGTTATACCTCTGAGGATGCCAGTCACAGCTACTGGTGAAACGTCAGGTCCTACAATGCCAAGACCATGGCCACACAACCCGGAAAATCTACAGCAACTAATAAATGAGCTCAGTTGGTGATTTTGTAGAATGGCTGTCTGATTCCATGAAACTGTACAGGACACTAAAGCTGCTAAGTTGTACTTTAAAAGACTGGAATTATTTTATCCTGCAGTTCCGTACCTCTTGTGTAAAACAACATTGCCACTGTCCTGTGGCCAATATCATATGAAATTCTAGAGTCTCAGCACACATCAGCCAGAAGCCTAGATATAAAATGTCTGTTTCAGAAAGTTAAGGAAAATCCATTAGCTGATCTAATCTGGGTTTGGAG
Organism: Gekko gecko; assembly: GCA_029375565.1. Taxonomy (NCBI): domain Eukaryota; kingdom Metazoa; phylum Chordata; class Lepidosauria; order Squamata; family Gekkonidae; genus Gekko; species Gekko gecko. The sequence continues at coordinate 82,177,815 of JAPDNY010000010.1, read as the reverse complement.
GAGAAGCTTCTAGGATACAAAAACAGGGGCTCTTCAGTGCAGCTTGCTGATCAATTGTTTACGATAGTAATGAAATCCTGCATGACTGCTATTATTTATCCAGAGTTACAATGTACCTTCTATGGGCAATATGCCTCTTGACCATGTATAGGCTGATTTCCAAGACTCATGTTAGCAATGAGGTATTAACATGGAGTGTGTTGCAGTTTTTATTTCTTCTCTGCCAAGTTTCAGTAGTACTAATTTTTCAGTAGCACTTTTCTTCAACATGGTTTTCTGGCCTTCAGATTATGCCTATTTTCTTCAGTTCTTATGGAAACCTAGGCCTTTTCTGCACCTCAGTGTTGCTGCTGCTTTCTGGCAAGCTGAATCCCCAGCTGATGCTCTGACTTTGCAGTACCCCTTCAGCAAAATGGCATTTACTTGGGGGGATTTTTTTTTTCTTGAATTCAGATTGAACCCTCCCCATGTGTTCTGCACTTCCTCTGAAAAGGGGTTGTGTGGCTATGTCATCATGCACTTCATCAGCAATGGAACCTCTTTTTTTTGCACATGTGCAGTAATATTGTAATACCAAAACACTGTAAAAAAAAAAGAAGAAGAAGAAGGCTGGATGTATCATGGGTAACAGCATGGTTGCCGCCATTTCAAAGGTCCCCCGCTCCTCCTTAGTCACCAGCTAAGAAAATGGCTGGCAATCATCAAAAGGGTACACCAATTTATAACACTGTTACTTAATAATTATGAAACACACAAAATGTATCATCATGTACTTCATCAGTGATGAATATGCAGTAATGTTATAAAACTGTAACATTGTAAAAAAAAGTCTGGATGCATTATGGGGAGCAGCATGGTCGCTGCTGTTTTAAAGTCCCCCCCCCTTAGTCACCAACTAAGAAAATTGCTGACAATTATTGAACTGGATACACCAATTCATAAAAGTATTATTCAATAATTATGAAGCATGCTAAATGTGTCATACTTTATCAGTGACAGAACCTCCTTTTTTTGTGCATATGCAGTAGTGTTATAACATCATAACACTGTAAAAAAAAAAAAAAAGGCTGGATGTGTCATGGGGAACAGCATGGTTGCTGCCACTTCAAAGCTCCCCACCCCTCCATAGTCCCCAACTAAGAAAACCACTGGTGACCACCAAACTGAATACACCAATTCATAACTGTGTCATTCAATAATTATGAAGCACACTAAATGTGTTGTCATGTACAGAACCTCCTTTTCTTGCATATGCAGTAATGTTATAACATCATAATATTGTAAGAAAAAGAAGAAAAGAAAACACATCAAGAACTATGGGGAAGAGAGGAGGGGTAATGAAGAAACAATACAAGCACGTGGCATCAAAACCTAGGAAAGGAACTTCATGGATGAGTAATTGCATGGAGAAGGTGATATGGAACCTTGCTGCCTGTTTTGTCCCAATATTATAATGTTGCTATATTATAATGAAAAAAATTGTGTTGTGATGCAATCAACGTTATGCTTTAAAAAATTAGCTGATTACTCAAGGGACAACCTGAGAGGGGGCAGGAGGGTGTGAACATGTGACACTGGCAATACAAAAGGGCAGCGGAAAACAAAATTTGAAATCGGGAATTCCTCACTGAAAAATTGTGAGTTCAGATCCAAAAGGGGGGAAAAATGCGGAAAAGGTGGATTTAGAAAACACGGGTTAACAGGGCACTACATTTGGATCTGTTCCTGGGGAGGCAAAAAGCTGTGCATAAAGTTTTAGAAACTTCAATAATTTAAGAATGTCAATGTGAAGGTTTGCACTTGTGCAGAAATGGTCCTAGTGGGTGATGCTTTGGAAAACTTTCCATCGAAGATATGAGGTTTCCTTTCAGACTATTATTCTAATTTGATCACAATCCAGAGAGAGAAAGCATACATGCAACTAGCAAAGCCACCTCCATATACAAAGGAGGAGAGCTGGAGTGTCCTTTTACAAAGTCCAGCACGCCAATTCAAAGGCACCATGTAGTGCTGAAATAAATTACTCTGGAAAACAAAAGCATCATTGTGTGAGTGCACATGTTTGTGCAAATAATTTAGTTGCTTTGCCTATCAGCAGTTTCTAGACAATGGCCTAAAGCACATCATGCTTCTGTATGTTGAACCTGTCTTGTGGAAAAATTAGGGTTGTCAAATTCCTGTGTTTTAATTAGTAGTCCTGATTCCCTAAGGAATGATCCTAACTACAAGATGGGCACCTTATAATTGTCAGGGTTCCCAGTCAAACACTCAACAACATTCCTTCAGAAATTTCAGTTTATTGAGAGCTAAGGACTCCATGAACTCTTGTGTCAGGAAAGGCGGGCAAAGATACAAGAACAACAGATATACCCCCTTCATGCATGACCCCCTGATACATTAAGGCCAATAAGCAAGCACCTGAAAGCGTGGGCAAAAGTAACGGTTACATTCTCAGCTGAAAGCTAGGAACAGGCAGAGTAGAGCTTCAAGGACACTTTACAGACAACACACGGTGGCTTCCCAAGAAGGGAGGGAAGGGAGGAGAAGGAAGAAGAAGCTACCCACATATTCCAACCCATGGCAGCATTAGCTGACAATAATTCCATACCTGTATAGAATAGTAATAGACCTGGTAACTCTTTTCATTTTTTGAGGTTTGATCTACACATTGTAGTAAGAACTTGTTTTCAGTGCCCTGTCTTCCCAGGCACTGCCAAACTGCTGTCATGCCCAGTCCCTCCACAGTCACAGACTGAACTCCTGCAACATTAGAACATGTTCACAAATATCCCAACTCTTGAACGAAATGACTGAGTGATGCTGTGTGCTAAACGTTCAACAAGCTTAATGCTGCAGTGAAGGGGGAGGGGTTAATTCTTGAAGCACACAAGTATCTTCCAGTAAAATGGAGCTACTTTCCAACTGTGTATTATTTTAAATTAGCCTTAGAATGGGATTGTAACTGGTGGATGCCAGTTCTCATAGCTAGATGAAAACCTTGCTGGATCTAGTCTAGTATCTTGTTTCTCACAGTGGCCAACTGGAAGGCTTAGAAGCAGAGAAACAGAATGAATCCTCCTTCTGAAGCTGATCCCCAACAGCTGGGATTTAGTGCTACACTGCCTCTGAACCCCATTTACAGTTATATTAGCAAAGTTTGAGTCCAGGGGCTGCTTCAAGACCAACAAAGTTTAATTCTGGGTATAAGCTTTTATGTGCATGCCTACTCTGTCAGATACCCAGACTTAAACTTTGCTGATCTTAAAGGTGCCACTGGACTCAAACTTCGTTCTATTGCTTCAGACCAACTTGGCTAACCTACAGTTCTATGAGTTTGCTAATCGTCTTTTCAAACAATCCAAACTAGTGGCTATCTCTACACTTCGGCTATGCTGGCATGAGCAACCTTATACTGTCATGCCTATGGGAATAGGAGACAAGTAGAAAATCAGTAGCAGTGAACTTTACGAGACTACTGTGCCAATTAAAGTTTAAACAATTGTGCTCAGAATGAAGTGAGAGTATGATCGATATTGCAGCCTTCAGTCCAATTAATCTATTCTTCGGAGCTCTTTCTTGAAGAGGAAGCATACAATTTTTCTAAATAAATACAGTGGATTCAGTTTTCACAAGCTTATCAGTCTTTGTCATATATGTGTATATCTGTATTTGCTGTGAACAATGTGAAGGAAGGTGCATATGTATGAGGAAGAGACTTATTAACCTTCCTGCGGCTCTGGACTTCATTGTCCCTATTTTATTCCAGGAGATGAAAGGTTACGCAACTCATACTCACACTTGAGCGGCTACTTCAAACATGGTAAAGTGGACTTGTTTAGTTAGGAAGGCAGGCATAATTCCTGCTAATCGTGTCAGATACACTTTCTATTGGATTCTTTAGTAAATGGGCAGGGGGAGAACTCCTGTGAAATTTCAGGAGCTTGGAGCTTCTCAGATGAGTGCATGGACCATTAGCATCCATTCAGCAGGAGGGTCTTTTATCTTCTTTGTAAAAGAGAGCAAAAGAGAAAGCACATAATGGGGTGAAAAAAATGGAAAGTAATGTCAGCAACTCAAAGGTTCCTATTATATAGTGATCTAATTGAAGAAGGTTCCAAGTTTTTTTGGGGGGAGAAGGGACATTTTGTTGCTATTCTGATAGCTCTCATAATAATTGAACAAATTAAAGTGCGTCTGTCTTGTTATTTGAATTTTAAAAAACCTTCTATAGTGAAAGTAGTGATGAAGAGATTACCCCACCTCCTTTTCCACTCTTATTCCAGAAATCCTCCTTAATTCTGGTTTAATTTGAATAATCTATAAAATTAATTAAGTGAAGTTTTAATTACGTGAAGTTTTCAGCAGTATCTGAATCCTTAGGTTCATATGTATTTTCCCTTCTACCAAAGCACACATATAACATCACAAGAAGATCCCTTGTTCTGATTCTATGTATAATTTCAGTAATATCTTTTTACATAATGTTCTACTGTGTATCATGTGATATTTTATCAAAAAAAATACTGGTACAACTGTACTGAACAGATCCTTTAATGTCGGAGTCTGAATTACAACCATTTCCAGGTATCGCCACCAGACAGTACATCTTGTCTATACAAGGCATTCTTAATGGTATGAAACAGTCAACTTTTCTACATTCTGAAATTCAGCTACAGTCTTTAACATATCATGGAGATGGGAATTCATTGTTGATGAAATCAGAAAAAAATGGAAGATGGGTTATGGGGACTGTAATATTAATTTGTATAGTTAAATGATTTCCACGTTAATGCTTTCTGTGCAGTGTTCACAACTATAATCTCAACTTCTATAAAAATAGTTGCACTTGTGTTTTCCTATACCTTGAGCAATATTCATTGATGTGTGTAAACTTCTAAGGCAAACTATTAACTCATTGCTCTACTCATAAACTGCTCATTTCTACTCAACTTCCAGAAAATGACTTGGACAACGATGACATTGGTGAATGGCTGCACAAAATTATCAAAAGTAAACTTTGGGAGTTTGTCTTAAAGAAACATTGGCCTTGATCCTACCAAAATTGAGTGGTAGGATTTCCACCCACAGAGTACAAATGTCTCATCTTTTCCCTTTGGCCACAACCCCAAATACCTGCTCCCGTACCAATCCTGGGACATGGGGCACCTCCAGAATAGCATGAGGTGGGAGTCGAAGTTATGTCATGGGATGCAGTAAATCTGAAAAAATGTACAGATCTATTTGATAGGATCTAATTTCTTACCTTGAATACACAATACTTCTCTACCTTAAAAGATATGACATCTAGTTTCTGGCATCATAGTTCCCCATAAATGACATCCTTTATTATTGGACAATGTATTCTGGCATGAATGACAGCCAAACTATGCTGTAAAAAAATTGGCAGCCTAGATTTTTGAATTCATTGCATTTTTAATTAAGAAACATCTGGTTGCCATTAGTTTCCCCCTCCCCAAAAAAATGCCTTAACCTAGTGTTTTTTTTTTAGTGTTTTAACATCCAAAGCTGTGACTTGATGATAGCCAGGGAATATAGACTGATCACCTCAATTCTACTTCCTCTTAGTCTTGGCTGATGTTATACAATATGCCCATATAAAACATTCTCAGTGAACATTGGTATTGATACTTCATTCAGCTAGGTCTCACAGCAAAATCATTGGCAATGCTTTCAGCTGTTGATTATTGTTAGGTGGTGTGATTATTGTTGCTCCACTTTTTACCAAATCCTTTTTCACACCCTCAAATATTTTACCATCCTACCTCAAAAAGGGTACAAGACTTTCAAGATGAACTGACACCAGATATTTTAACTATTCCCTCAATTACCTTTACTCTTTGCCTATTGCTTAATTTTCCCATCATCTTACAGCCAAAGTATGACCTACATGCTTCCTTCGTCATCTTGCTTCCTTCCAGCTCTTTCCAGCTTTTAAAGATTATACCTGAACTCCAACAATTCTTATCACACCAAAAACCATGGAAATTAACAGTGCTATCCCAAGCAGAATTACAACCTTCTAATTCCATTAAAGTCAATGGGTTTTGAAGGTTATTACTGTCTGTAGTATGTACTATCTGTTTGCTGTACATATTATTTTACACTCCCTGCATTGTTTTTTTCACTTATATAATACCTTTTTCTGGATTTAACACATCCTATCTAATGTTCTGTGCTTTGTTTAAGATTGCTGTAATCCTAGCCCTATGATTGTATTGATTTACACTCTGTAATCTGCCTTGAGTCTCAGTGAGAAAAACAAAATAAATAGTAAATAAATACTTGCAGGGGACATTCATTTCTGCTGTTGCTGATGGGGAAAGGATAGTAGGTTGTGTTTTGGCACTCCTCCTCTTCTGTATCTAGGATGGCTGCTGGTAGGCTTCGTCCCACAGGCATTCATTTGGATGAAGCAGGAAGAGAAGGAGTGGTAGTGGAAAGTGCCATCAAGTCACTGTTGATTCATGGTGACCCTGTAAGGTTTTCATGGCAAGGGACATTCAGAGGTGGTTTGGCATTGCCTGCCTCCATGTCATGACCCTGATATTCCTTGGAGGTCTCCCATCCATATACTAGACAAGGCTGTCCCTGCTTAGCTTCCAAGATCTGACTAGTCTGGGATGAGAAACAGTACTCTTTAATCTTTGAGTTGTGTCCTCGAAATTATGCGAAACTGGATGGAAGATTGTTGGAGCAAAAGCCCTGGATTAAAGACAGAACAAAACTTAATTAGGATGCAGCTGGAAGAATCTGGTCATTCATTTTTCACAACAGAGCAACATTTCAGTGTTACCTAAAATCTCTCTCTCCCCTCTCTCTCTGACTGACCTAATCCTGGTTTCCCAGTGATGTTTGAGAAATGCTGCTCTAATTAAAATCAGACAAATATTTTCTGCCATATGTAATAGGTAATGTAAAGTACACATGCATTGGTTTAACCAAACATCTAAACTTCACATAAAGAGGTTTTCATCTGGATTCAGGGTCTCAGTGAAACACATGGCCCTTCTAATGTTGCCAGTCCTGTCAATGCTCTTTATTGCACTCAATGCTGGTGAAGGTTGAGGTTTATACAATAATTCTTCACACAGAGCAGATACTTTAAGAGGGGGGAAACCCACTTTGGTCCGAGTAAGGGAAGGACTGTAATGGCTTGGAGGATATAAGAGAAGGATAAAGTATAGGCTAATTTTGCTATGTTTCTTTGAAACCATGTGTCTTAATCTAATCGCATTTTGGGAACCTTTGGCCGTAACAAGTCACATATAAAATAAACACAAAAATGTATAAAACAGCAGTCAGATGCCTGGCTAATGTACCTACTGCCAGCTTTTCAATGTTTTTTAATAGCTAAAAGGCCAGATGCATGAGATTTAGACTACTGTTCCACAAAGGCAGCAAACAGTACTTCTGAGCTCTCCAGTTTCTTTTCACTGAAAATCAAAGAGCAAAGTTATGATTTGAAAACACATAATGTATTAAAGCTTCAGCGGCTATGCACTGGTATGTGCTAGTGGTTGATAAGAAGATTGGCCAACAAGCCTATCTGGAACTGAGCCCTGAGTAGAGAGCCAAGCTTTTCCCAGCTTAAGGACATATTCCACCCTCAAATTGCTCACCCTTGTGTGTAAGTCTCCAGTGATAAGGAATGTCAGGCCAAAGTGACCTGTAGACGCATAGCTGGCAATCATGGCTTAAAAATATACTTTGTATAGTTTGGCAATCATTTCCACTAAGATACTTCTCTGACTTAAATCTGATCACATCTAAGAGTTCCAGACACATGTATTCTTAAAGGGAAGTTGAAAAATATAGGAAACAAACAAGTGCCTGAAAGTTTCCTACAATTTCCCCTCTCAGCCTCTGTACGCAGAAAGTTTGAGGCCAGATTATATTTCATTTTGGGAAGGAAAAGCAAAGAACAAAGAACTCATGGACATCCAAATAGGGCAGCTGCATGCTCCAGGAGTCCATCCTCCTGTAGAGCAGGTAACTTGGTTGTTGAAATATGGAATAACAATACTTAACTAAATTTGAGTCCACTGGTACCTTTCAGACCAACAAAGTTTTATGAAGAAGCGTGCATGCACATGAAAACTTATACCTTGAATAAAACTTTGTTGGTCTGAAAGGTGCCACTGGACTCAAACTTTGTTCTGCTGCTTCAGACCAACATGGCTATCCATCTGAATACATAACTAAACTGTTTCCAGAGCTCTAGGCCAGGGTTGTCCTGGACTGGTTCTCTGCAGATTCATAGTAGGCTCTACACTCCTGCAGGCTGCTAAGGGAAAGACTGAGAAGAGAAGCACTGAGTCCTTCCTGCTCTCCTGCTTGCTCTGAGGCCTACTGGGATAGCCTGTTAAAGAGGTAGTACACAACACCTCTCCCCCTCTCAGATAGAATATTTAGCCATGCAGGCTGGACATTCACACTGCCAAAATGGTCTTCCTTTTTGGCCTGATCCAACTGCAATCTCAGCAGAGAAAGCCTCTTCAACAGGTGACTCAGTAATAAGATCATCTTATTACTGAGTCATAAGATCATCACTTCCTTGCAATGAAGGAGGGTGATCCTTATAGGCAGGATCAGGATGACCTCCTGCAATTAATTCTGAACCGGATGCTGGTGGGTTGATTTCCTTAGAAAATTCCATTGAACAATTAAGAGTTCCAGTGTGACCACATACCTGGTGTGTGTGATGTTTCCATAACCATCCATCTTTAGTCTGCACTCTATATGAGACAGGCCCTGTGATTTCCAGAATTTTAGATGGAACCCACTGTGACCCATTTTCATAGTTTTAAGCCTATACTGGTTCCTGAGGAGAGAAGGTATGTAGACTCCTAGATGTCAAAGCAGAGTTTAGTTCCTGTTCTTTTTTTATCCTGCATGTTGCTTGCAGTGTCAGGGTGGACACAATTTAGGCATGTCCTGAGATAATATCCCATAAGCAACTTAGCTGGGCTGGACCCAGTTGAAGGGCAGGGTGTAACATGTTGAGCCAACAGGAATCTTGCCAATCTGGTTGCCCAGTCCCCAGAAATTACCCTTTTCAGCACATCTTGTATAGTCTATACCATTTGCTCTGCTTGCCCATTTGCCTGGTGACCACTGTGATAACCCTAATGAGATTTTTATTTGCAAAGTCTAGGAACTTTGCAAAGGTGAATGCCACACAATTGTCTAAAATGATTGTGTCTGGCACTCCATGAGTTGCAAAAAGCTGACATAACTGTGATAGCAGCATTCAAGGGCTGCAGTCAAACAAGAAGAGAAGAGAAGAGATCGGATTTATACCCCGCCCTTCACTCAGAGTCTCAGAGCAGCTTACAAACCTCTTTCCTTTCCCCTCCTCACAACAAACACCCTGTGAGATAGGTGGGGCTGAGAAAGGTCTGAGAGAATGGCCTTTGAGAGAACACCTCTGACTGAACTATGGCTTGCCCAAGGTCATCTAGCAGATGAAAGTGGAGGAGTGGAGAATCAAACCCGGTTCTCCCAGATTAGAGTCTGTGTACTTAACTGCGGTGGCTCGAGTGGTTAAGACGCTGAACTGCAGGCTGTGGAAGGTCAGTAGTTCAGCAGTTCAAGACCCGTGAGTGCCGCATGATGGGGTGAGCTCCCGTCTCTAGTTCCAGCTCCTGCCAACCTAGCAGTTCGAAAGCAAGAAATTGCAAGTAGATAAATAGGTACCACCTCGGTGGGAAGGTAACAGCGTACCGTGCGCCTTGGTGTTTAGTCATGCCGGCCACATGACCATGGAAATGTCTTCGGACAGCGCTGGCTCTTCGGCTTTGAAATGGAGATGAGCACCGCAACCCTAGAGTCGGATACGACTGGCTTTCGAGCAAGGGAACCTTTACCTTTACCTTACTTAACCACTACACTACGCTACAGTTTGCATTGATATTGTTGTGATACCTTTGCAGATTTAAAGAGCATGATCAGACAGCAGCATCGGCCTTCCATGTCCCAGTCATCGCCACCCTGTTCTGCTCCACTTTGGAAGTGGAGTAATCAGACACCAGGGAAACTCTTTCACCCCACATTTCCAGATGTCTGAACTCCCCTGGTGTGACCTCAACCTGGTTGGGAAGTCTGGTCATTCTGTTCCATTTTTTGCTCCTTTAAAAAAAATAAAAAAATAAAAAGAGTCAGCTGGTGATGTGCGCATAACCACATCATTGGGCACACCAGCAAACTTTCAGCTGTCCTCTGAGGCAAGAAGGGGGAAGGGAAGGGAAGGACAGGCTGAGAAGCCTCTTTTGTTTCATCCTTGATTCAGCAGATGAGTCCGTCTTGTAACAAACCTTCCAGAAGATCCCCAGATTCACAATGGTCAGCAAGGTGATGGAGTTCTGCAATGTATTCTGCTATATTTTCATTGGCTTGCTGATCACACTTTAAAAAATAGAATCTCTGTAGAGTAACAGATGATGTTGGGCAAAATTACATCTTCGACAGAGCTATCAGTTCATCATAAGTTTTTATTGCAGGTGCTGTCAGAGAATGAACAACAGCAAAAGGTTTTGCTTTCATTCTGTCCCTTTAGTCTTATTAGCTTGTAGATAGGAAGATATTCGTTCTGCACAACAATCCCAAGAGGCAGGATGACTTACATCAGATTCGTCTGTATGGCCCAGTGCAGCCATTTCTGTAGTGAGTCAGCACTAGTGTGAAAGGCAAGAAACAAAGTAGTTTGATCTCAACTTATTTCCACAGCTTTGTGGGTGTTTTAATAGCAGGGGAATCCCACCTTCCTCACCATTTTTGTGTGTAATGGAGCAGCAGCAAACATCCAGTTACATTTGGTTGAAGGCCTCTTTATTAATAGTAACCGTAGGGCAGGTTACTTGGCTATCATAATAAGGAATAAAAATGGTTAACTAAGCTGTTTCTAGAGCTCTAGGCCAGGGTTGTTCTGGCCTGGTTCTCTGCAGTTTCTTAGTAGGCCCTGCACTCCTGCAGGCTGCTAGCAGGAAGAATGAGAAGAGAAGCACTGAGTCCCTCCTACTGTCCTGCTTGCTTTGAGCCCTACTGGGATAGCCTCTTCAAGTGGCAGTTCACAACAGTTCTGCAGCTAACTTGGCTTGGTTTTCCTTATTTTCATGTTAGGAAGAGAGAAAGCATCTTCCTTGTGTCAAGAGGCTCAGGCTGCTACTGCCTAAGGACTGCCTCTCCTGTTCCCTGCCGACTCACCCACTAGGCGAGCTAGGCGCTCGCCTAGGACACTGGGGCCCACAGGGGCGCCAAAGTGCCCACCGCCCCACCCCCAGTGAAGCCAGCGCTAGGAGGGAAGGGGCGGCCCTTCAAACGGTGCTCCGCCCACCCCCCCGGTCTCCAGCCGGCGCTGGGGCTGGGAGGGAAGGGGCGGCCGGGGGGGGAGCTGAGCAGAGAGGGATTCAAAGCGAAGGGTCAGGGCAGGCAGAAGGCGGCGGCGCAGCTCCCCCCCCCGATGGCCTTCCCAGGCCCTCCGCTGGGTGCAGGGCTTCTGGGCTGGGCCGCGGGGCAGGCAGAAGGCGGCGGTGCGGCTCCCCCCGATGGCCCTCCCAGGCCCTCCGCTGGGCGCGGGGCTTCTGGGCTGGGCTGCGGGGCGGGCAGAAGGCGGCGGTGCAGCTCCCCCCGACGGCCCTCCCAGGCCCTCCGCTGGGCACGGGGCTTCTGGGCTGAGCCGGGGGGTGGGCAGGCGGCGGCACGGCTCCCCCCCCCACGGCCCTCCCAGGCCCACCTCCGGCACTGAGAACCGGTTCCCCCCATGGCCCTCCCAAGCGCGGCCCAGCTCTTGGGCTCCCACGCTGGGGGGGGGTGCCAGAAGTTAGCCCGGCCTAGGGCGCAAAGAACCCTAGGGCCGGCCCTGCTTCTGTTAACAACAATCTGGCTGAATTCCACACAAGAAGGCAGTGCATCCCAGACTCCCAGCTCAGGAGGAGCCATGGCTTAATGAAAGAGCATCTGCTTGGCATGTAGAAGGTCCCAGGTTCAATCCCCACCATCTCCAGTGGTGACAATGGAGCTCCTGGCCTCCCAGCAAAGCCGCTGGAGGTCTGGGGGCTGTTTTGCCACCCCGGAGGAAGCCGGGGCAACAACAGAGCCATGATGTCATGCGTCATGATGTGGGTGGAGGGCAGAGCCGGCTCTACTGGAAAAGGCCAGGCTCTGCTCCCTCCCAATGTCAGTTGCTCTGCATGCTTGACCCATTCAGCACTTCGAGCGTGCAGAGAGGAGAGCTTCACCTAGCTCATAGACCTGGAGCCGAGGACACGACGCGGAGGCTTCATGGCAGTGTTATTAGTGGTGTATGAGGCGGCAGTGGCTTTATTAGTGGTGGTGACTGTGGCAGCCTCCCAGTGGCGCTGATTGCATCTGTTATCAAAAGGCTTCCTTGCCCATAGCAGCAGAGTGGCTGCATTCTGGTGGCAGGCCTGGGGGGTGGAAAGTCCCAGGGGAGGCTCTGTTAGCTGCTTGGCCTGTGCTTGGGCCTTGGGGTTTGAATCAGCCCAGGGGCAATGGCAATAGCAGTCCCAATTTTTAGGGGAGGGGATTTGAATTGCAACTGGCTTAGTGCAGCCTCCACTGGGTTTCCAAACGGGTGCTGGGGCCAGCAGGTGGCTTCAGTTGGCCCCTAGCAGTGGCTGTCCTGTTCTGATTATAAGGGGTGGCCATAGAGCAGCTGGGCTAAGAGTGCTGGGCAGTGGTCCCCCATGGTTTCCCACAGCAGTTCCCATTATATGGCCTAATTGAGATGGGAGCCTGCAACGGCAGCCCCATTAAAACAGAAAAATCACAATGGTTGGGCTGAGGACAGTTGGGAAGCCATGAGGAAGAGGCACTAGCTGGCCCCGCCCACCTCACAGACAATGACTGGAGTACTAAAATATATATAGATATATTAAATGGTCACAGAAAAGCAAACGGCCACGAGGAACATTAACGGTAAAAAATGCTAAGGGTCGCTGCTGAGATGTTAGGCTCCTGTGTATAGCTAGGTGACCAGTTTAGGGTTGCTTTCTCTGGGCAGCCATTTTGAGGCTACAGCCTGCTTGGGTGGCCCCCTTTTGGACATTGGGTGGCCATTTAGTAGTAGGTCAGAGGAGCAAGACTCAGGTAATAGTTATAGCACAGCTTCCGTGTTCATAGTGGGGCAATGGGCAAGAGTGAATTGGCTGCCACTTCATAAGTCAAATAAATTAGTAATAGTAATAATAATAATAATAATAATAATAATAATAATAATAATAATAATAATAATAATAAACAAATAAACCATTTTATAAGAAGAATAATTAAAGATTTCTGGAATACAACAACAACAACAACAACAACAACAACAATAATATAATACAGCTGCCATGCAATGCTCCCTCTAAGCCAGGGGTTTCAAACTCATTTGTTATGAGGGCTGGATCTGACATGGATGGGACCTTGTTGGGCTGGGCCATTTGTGTCATAGAATGTAATGCCAGGAAGTGGAGATATAAACTTTATAAAGGACACAAACACAATTTATAACTTTATAAAGGACACAAACGCACAGTAGAGGCTTGCCCTGTGCAATTGAGAGTCTGGTTAAGTAAGCTGTGATGTAGTAGCAGCAGCAGAACTGGAAAAGGAAGCAGGAAACAGCCAAGCTCTAGGCTATGTAGTCTTACAAGTATGGAATCTAATTTGTGGGCAGCTGGCATTGAAGTTGTGAGTAAGCAGATTGGCTACTGCCTGGATTGGGTGTGAGTGGGAGGCTGGAAAACTGTAAGCCCAACAGTACTAAAACAATTTAAACCATGCAGCATCATAGGGGGGCTATTCTGAGTGAGGCCTTCTGATGATGGCCAATTTTAAGAGTGATTTGGCAGCTGCTTGATAAGAATAATTTTAAAATAACATTAATGTTTAAACAAATAGATAAAATATATATCAATAATACAGCTGTGGTAACTAACAGATGTGGGGGAGATATACCCAGTTAATATGGCTAAATTCAAGGGCTAAAGGCACTTGAGCAACTGAGGGGTGTTCCTCCCAGCATCGGCAGGATTAAATTAGTTGGAATAAGTGTCTAATAAATAAGCTATTTGGCTGCTGCATAAAAATTGGTTTGCTCTGGAACTATCCTTCTTGAGCTGGGTCAGGAAGGTGAGAGACTAGAGCCTTGGAAATTGTGAGCTGGCTCACACTGGCTCAGCTTAGAAGGAACACTGGTTGTAGGGCTGTCTTTCAGTTATGCTCCTTTAGAGTACAAGGGGGTGGACTAGATGACCTGCAAGGGTCCATTCCAATTCTAACATTCTATGACTCTATAATTTTCAAGTGCAGGTGTTGGCGTGCCTAACCCTTTTTGGGAGATGGATAAGGAGCTTCCTTAGGAGCTGGTGGGAGAGAGTCAACATCTGTCCAACCATCTAGGAGATAGCAGTCAGATGCCAGACAGGAGGTCCAGGGTGCAGAGGCACTTGGGACTTCTCAAGGACAGACAAGGCAAAGTCATCGTGGTAAGTGAGGTAGCGGCAACATCTGGTCACTTGGTCCAGAGACACAACACTAGGATGATAAGTCTGGGAGCCTGACAGCATTCGGTCATATTGCTGGCAAGATGTCAGAGAGCTATGGACTCATGTGTCAGATCATGCTGATCTAAACGGACAGCTAGAGAGGTCAGGTAACTAGAATTGTGTCACATTTCTGGGCAGTCACCATGACTCAGCTAATGTACATATTGTAATCTGATTGGTTGATGTAAATATATATTGCAACCAGTACAACCCTCCAGACTCCTATTTGGAGAACAACTGTCTGCATAGCACTTTGTCGGTCTGTATCCTGAAATTGCTACTGAAGCTCTGTGTAAATATCTCCAGTGTCCAGTGTAAATAAATGTAAATACTCTGTACAAAGAAACAGAGGTATTCTGCTATTTTTTGCTAACAATACCGTCAGAGCCAGGACAGAGGCACATCAGGTGGAGCATTATAGAGGGCCCCCTCATTGGAAGGTAAGGGGAAGAGCACTTACAAATGGGGGTCAGCCTGGCTATAGGGACCCAGTGGTTACAGCGCTACTGGGGCTTCTGCTTTGGAGATCGTAAACTCATAGTTCAGTTCCATCCATTCCCACAGGCTATCAGTTTTGGGTCAAGTCCCACCTTATGCAGCATGGGGGGGGGGTGGCCCAAGCACTACCTCAAGGTTTCAACATACAACATGCTGCTGGACATTGCTGGATATTGTTGCATTGCAATCAAGAAGCTTAGGGACAATCAAGAAGTTTTCTTTCCTACTTGGCCTTAGGTTTATTTCCTTAATCCATTCAACCAAATGTAGCTGAGTAAAAACTGGACTGACCATGTTGTAGGAAAGT
Source organism: Gekko gecko (assembly GCA_029375565.1). Classification (NCBI taxonomy): domain Eukaryota; kingdom Metazoa; phylum Chordata; class Lepidosauria; order Squamata; family Gekkonidae; genus Gekko; species Gekko gecko. The sequence continues at coordinate 82,162,440 of JAPDNY010000010.1, read as the reverse complement.
ATCAAAATTTGCATTCTTCTCACTGCTCACTACCAGAGGATTTTTAGAAATGTTTTTTAAAGATCATTGCTAGATCACTATAGTGCCATAATATTATAAGGGCATATTACCATGACCTACTCATGACTTCCCTGTTTTTATTCATACAGAATCCATTGTTGTGATGGACACAAACAATAGAGTGGGCTAATTATAATGTTGGTGAGAGAGATGCCCCCTCCATGGTGCTTCTATGTTAGAATCATAGAGCAGAGAGCCCTCAGTAGTTTTACAAGAGCCACCCAAAAATGTCATGTGAGCTGAAAGATTGGTCATAACTAGAGAAATAAGACTGGGCTCGAGCCTGCCTGCAAGAGTTAACCGGAAAGCAGGATAACTGTGGAGGCATCTGACTATGAGTTTAAAGAGGCTAGCAGTGACTGAGTTTAGTGCTTACAAGCATCATGGTAACCGTAAGGACAAGAGTGGATAGAACTTTCAAAGAGCACAATATGCCTTGAACCTCTGTCCCTGAAGCAGCAGAAGGTATTGGTGTTTTCATGGGTCAGTAGTGATTACCCCATGAGAATTCAGTTACAATGTAAGGTGTGAGGGCTTGAAAATATTTCTTATCACATCTATCATGTTATCTCAAAAAAAAAAAAAAGTTAGGAATAGGTTTCATTCAAATCTATTACAGTTATGCTTGTCAGTCAAGACAACATAAATGGCATCTGGCCCCATCACTCCTTGGCAAATAGAAGGGGAAGTCATAGAAGTAGTGACAGATTTCACTTTCCTAGGATCCCAGATCACTGCAGATGGTGACTGCAGCCATGAAATTAAAAGACTCCTGCTCCTTGGGAGGAAAGCGATGGCAAACCTAAACAGCATGATAAAAAGCAGAGACATCACCTTGCCAACAAAAGTCCGCATGGTCAAAGCAATGGTATTCCCCGTAGTAATGTATGGCTGCGAGAGTTGGACTATAAGGAAGGCCGAGCACGAAGAATAGATTCTTTTGAACTATGGTGATGGAGAAGACTCTTGAGAGTCCCTTGGACCGCAAGGAGATCAAATCAGTCAATCCTAAAAGAAATCAACCCTGATTGTTCCCTGGAAGGCCAGATCCTGAAGCTGAAGCTCAACTACTTTGGCTACCAAATGAGAAGGGAGCATTCACTGGAGAAGACCCTGATGCTGGGAAAGATTGAAGGTCAAAGAAGAAGGGGACGGCAAAGGATGAGATGGTTAGACAGTGTCATCGATGCAACGAACATGAAATTGAGCAAACTTCAGCGGACAGCGGAAGACAGGAGGGCCTGGCATAATCTGGTCCATGAGGTCACGAAGAGTCGAACTCGATTGTGCGACTGAACAACATATATATATATAAATTTTGTCAAGCAGGGACACTGCTGGATCTCTGGCAAAATACACATCAAAGAATTAATTGACATGGCCAGGCCGAAGAAAACGATTGCATTGCTGAGTTACAGCAGCTAGTCAGCCACCTCAAATTGCATGCTATGTTGTGGCACCCAGCAGGGCATTTGTTAGGAGACTATGTGAGTCCATGATGGGCTTCCATCTCTCACAGCATAGGACCAGGGTCACTAAGAGTATATGGGACGGTGCTGTGGATCAGTGGTGCTAGTGGCAGACTTTAAACCAGCACCCTAAGACTGGAATGGCAAAGTTTGATGTTATTAAAGAGGTTTTTCTTTCAGGACTGCTGGCCGTGGGGTGAGTTGAAGAGTCAACATCTGCGGGCACAGCATGGTACTTTGGGCCATCCACCAGGCCAGGAGGACACCCTGGCTGGGAAGGCCCTTGTGTTATAAGCTGAGGCAGACCTTTCGATGATAAGAGAAAGGTGGCCTAGAGTACAGATAGTCTGGTCAGATACTCTGCCTCGCCATGAAGGGCAAGGCCCTGGTGTTGCAAGTGGAGGCTCACCTTGCGATGATAAGAGCAAGGTGACCCGGAGTGCAGATGATCTGGTCAGCTATTCTGCTTTGCCATGGAGAACAAGGCCAAGGTGTTACAAGTGGAGGCTGACCTTGTGATGATAAGAGCAAGGTGGCCTAGATTGCAGATAGTCTGGTCGGCTATTCTACCTTGCCCACTGAAGGGCATGGCCCTGGTGTTACAAGCTGATAAAAGCAAGGTGGCCCAGTATGCAGATAGTCTGGTCAGCTATTCTGCCCCACCAGGTGTGGCGTAAGTTGGGAAACCGTACCAGATGTAAAGCCAACCGCCAGATGAGAAAGGCCATGGAGGGTGGTTTAGGGCACTTTTTGCCGCACCCTGACAGACGGGTTGAGTTCCAGGACCTGTATAGGGCTGACGGGGTGCACCTATCTGACAAGGACAATGGGTTATTCTTACAGGACTTGCAGCAAGGGATTAGCTCAGCCTTGGCCTTTTAGTGGGAGCAAAGACCAAAGCAGAGGCTTGGTCTTGGCTGTGGCAGGTTGGTGTGGCAAAGAAACCGTAACCAGTGAGCACCTTATGGCATTTTCCCCATTAGGGAACAGGGGGTCATCAGGAACTGCCTTCGGATTTCTAAGGTCCAGGGTGGGTAACGGTGATCACCTCCTCTGGGAACCTCTTAGGGCATGCTCCTCTCTGCAAGTTGGAAGGCTTCAGGGGTAAGTGCTCCTAGGAGGCAACCAGTTTTGCTGGGTTGCCGGTCGTGAGCCAGACCGATGGCTCAAGACCAGAGCTGTGTGACCTGCCCGAGAAAAAGGCAAGGAGATTGGTCAGGGGAATGACACCTGCCTTGCCTGTTCCGTGCTCACTTAGCTGGTCCCTTGCCATAATGTCATGATAAATAGTTAATAAAGTGGCCCTTGTTTACTTCCAAACTGTTGTCTGTCTCATTATTCTGACTGGGGGGGGGGCAATTGGGTAGCAGGTGATGTGACATCTTTCCAGTGCTGAAGAGCTGATTCTCCTTTTTCATCTCCCCCCCTCTTTTTATATCTGCAGCTTCCCACCACTCCTGATTCTCCTGCCTTGCTCACAAGTAGGCCCCTATTCAATCATAGGCCTTTATACACAAGCAGGCTCTTGTTTGTGACAGTTGATTGACTGTTCCTTCTGCAGAAGAGAACTTGATGCTCTCCTTCCCTGCTCTGTCTTGACTTGGGAACCTCTGACAATGCCATAGTATCCTTCAAAATGTTGACTCCATTTCTGCCACAGTGAAAGCAAGGTGCAAGCCATGAAAGCAATGGTTGCTTTGGAGGGTGGACTCCATGGCATTATACCCTGCTGAGTCCTCCCCCACCCCTAAACCTCCTCAGGCTCCACCCATAAGACTTCCAGGAATTTTCCATCTTAGCGCTGGCAATGCTAATTGTCCTGATGGTTGTGAAGGCCACCTGTGCTGCAGTGCCCCACTGTAAAATATGGATGCTGCTGATAAGATTAAATTGCAGAAGGTCATACGCAGATTCTGTATCAGAGGAGGGATGTGTCACTGGCAACCATGATAATTAATTCCATAGTATTCCCCATTAGTATGAATGGGTCTGAAAGTTGGACAACGAAGAAAGCTGAAAGGAAGAAAGTTGATTCATTTGAAATGTAGTATTAGAGGAGAGTTTTATGAATACCATAGACTGCCAAAAAGACAAATAAGTGGATTCTAGATCAAATCAAGGCTGAACTCTCCCTAGAAGTTAAAATTACCAGACTGAGGCTATCATGCGTTGGTCTCTTTATGAGAAGACAAAGCAGCAGGAAAAGAGGAAGACTCAACAAGAGGATTTGATTCAATAAAAGAAGCCATGGCCCTCAGTTAGCAAGACCTAAGCAAAGCTGTTAAGGGGGAAAGGAGGAAGAAGAGAAGGAGGAGGAGGTTGGATTTATACCCTGCTCTTCACTACCCGAAGGAGTCTCAGAGTAGTTTATAATCTCCTTTCCCTTCCCCTCCCCACAACAGACATCCTGTGAGGTAGGTGGGGCTGAGAGAGTTCTTTCGAGAACTGTCCTTGAGAGAACAGCTCTGGAAAGAACTTATAACTAACCCAAGGTCATCCCAGCAGCTGCATGTGGAGGTGTGGGGAATCAAACCCCATCCTCTCAGATTAGAGTCCATGCTCCTAACCCCTCCACCAACCTGGGTCTCAAAGGACACTTTGGAGGTTGCAGAACAAAGTTTGAGTCAAATGGCACCTTTGAGACCAACAGAGTTTAATTTCTGGGCATAAGTAAGAACAGAATGACTTAGTGTGTGTAGTGAGATAAGAAGCCAATATATCTGTTGAGCCTTGGAAGTTCCATTGTCCTGAGTGTTATAATAACTTGTAATTCAGCAGTCTCCTGTTCCAATCTGTTTCTGAAGTTTCTTTGTAAGAAAACAGCTACTTTGAGGTCCCCCACTGAGTGTCCTGGGAGGCTGAAATGTTCTCCTACAGGTTTCTCAGTTTTGTGATTCTTGATGTCAGATTTGTGTCCATTTATCCTTTGGGATAGGGTTTGTCCTGTTTGTCCTATGTAGAGAGCCAACGGGCAATGTTTGACATTTAATGGCATATACAATGTTAGAAGATGAGCAGGTGAATAAGCCTGAGATATTGTAGTTGATGTTGTTCGGTCCAGTGATTGTGTTGTCTGGGTATATGTAGCAGCAAAGTTGGCATCTGGGTTTGTTGCAAGCTCTGGTACCAGTGTCCATGTTTAAATTAGATGTTGTATTATTACTTTGGAGGTTGTTAATTCATAGGGTCACCATAAATTGGAAGTGACTTTACAGCACTTAACATACACACATTTCTGCCTGCTTCCTCCAGCTTAGTATGAAAAGTCTTGTGTGGAGTAGCTGACAAGGATCACTCACATGGAATGTCATTGGTTGGAAGCTGACTGGGGCTGCATCCCTTTGTGGGTGTGAAAAGGCAAATCATCCCTTCAGACTGTCATAATGTTCCAAGGAGTTAGCTTATGGCTATAGCTTACAGAAATAAGTCTGAAGATCTATAGAACAGGAGATACTAGTTTTGATTAAGTTGTTTATATTTGGCACACTGAATTAGAAAAACTCCATGTTTTGTTGTGTGACAGAAAATGTGAGGGTTTTTTTTAAACAAAAGTTTTGTCAGATTTTGAGAGTTACTCAGAGAACTACTAAGTGGTTGGTAACAAATTAAAATAGTGCTTTGTACTGATACCAGCTCCTTGGGATTTACAGAATAGATAAGGCCTTAAAAAGAGTTTTCTTTTAATTTAGAATGTGGTGTTTGAAACTTAACATTACTGTAAAGTAAAACCTTTTACATTTATAGATTGGAACCATTTCCAAAGAGAACCATTTGGCAGTGTTAAAGAAAGATATAGAGTTACAGAGTTTTTTAAAAAAGAAAAATAACAACAATCTTACTTTAAATACTTAAAAAAAATTCTCCTAAAGCCTAAATATTTAAAAATGTCTCATTCCTTTCACATCACTACACACAACAAGGACTTTGTATCTGGAACTTATGGGCTGAATCTATATCATCAACCTACATTCCATAGGAACAGTAATCTATATATCTAATTTTCAACATGGCCACTGCATGTGGATACTTATTTCCACAGATCGGGGGCACATGGAGGGAAAAGTGATTATCCTGCACACTTGGGCTACTCCTCAGGTGTGCAGAAAAATCTAAAACTGTAAAGAATATACAGGGGAGGTTAAAAATGGCCAAAAAATAAATCAACATTCACTACACCTGCGCAGGAAACGGACTTACCAAGGCAGAGGATGAAGAGCCTTCTCTCCCCCTCCCTCCCATAGTTCTGATTGTGTTGAGTCCTCCCCCATGGCCACACCCCCTCCACTGAACATTCAAGCCTCCAGCAGTTGACAACAGCATCTACCTTGTGATTTGTAAAGTGCTTTAGCAAATCGCAGTAGCTTTCAGCTCTTCACTCTGCTCAGGGAGCTCCTTCTGCTTTCCATGCAATTGCAAGAAGAAAGCACACACTTACTCCAAAAAAGGAGGAGGGGGAAGCCGGCAGAAAATAAGCATGTCTTTGATTCTGCCCTTTGGAGCAGGCAAGTGAAGGTCCCAGTGCCTCTGCTCTTCCCTCTTTCCCTGCCTCCTCCCAGCTGATTAGTTTTATGGTTTACTGTTATTGGGAAAAGAAAAGGGAGGAAAACCTTTTCTTCTTCAGAGATTGCAGGAGCATGAGTCTGTGCAGGATTTTGCTTGGAGATGTTTGGGCTTGGCCATTTCTTCCCCTGCACTGAAATGCCAATAGGGTGGGATGGCAGCATATTGATGTGGGTCCCTTCTTGTGTAACATAAAGATGATAGCTGGAAAATGTGTAAATCAGTATCTTACTATTTGGATTCCTTTTCATGTCCAACAGCTTGGATTACCTTTGACGAAGTTCTAAATGTCATCCCAGCATGAACCTGCAGGAATTTTCGTAGATATGAAAACATTTTAGTGCATGCCATTCTTTTGTTATATAGGTCCAGTGGCTCTATTCAACCAAGATCTGGGCAGAATCCTAAACCTTATTTCAGCAGGGCACATGAAACAGGGCTTCCTGACAGATATTTTATTATTATACCCCATTTTCTCCTTACCAGGTTCCCAAAGCTGCTTACAACAGTGTTCTTCCGCTTCCATTGGCTCCATTGTGAAACTTACATGTGGCCAGGCAAGTAATGTGATTTTTACAACAAAGCCAATAGATATTCCATGGAGCAAACTGAGGGCATAAAAAACAGCAGGGAGGAGGCTACAGTTCCTTCTTCCTGTGTACTGTGGCTGCAAAAAGAAAAGAGCTAGTATGCATCCTGGAGGCACAAAACTCCCATTGCATGTATGATACAATATCTCAAGAAATGCCAGGGCTTTGTAAGTGTAGATGGAACCTCAGTATTCCAATGATCTAAGAGGTTCACGTTTCCTTTCACCAAATATTTTAGTTTGCATTAGTGAAACCCTGGGAAACTGCGACACTCCATTGCTATAGATCATGGTTTCAAGTTTGCAAGCCTTCCAAGATCCAGTTGCACCTTTAAGAGTTAGGTCTTCTCATGTGCCTTCTGGTCTCTAGTTATCTTGTGCACTATTTCCTTCGCAACTGGGAACAAAAGAGAAGGCAGCAATGCAAAAGTGAGCAATATTTAAGAATAGAATGTTTTGCTATGCAAGTAAAATTGAGAAATAGCTTCTTGGGCAACCAATTTAAGGGAACCCACCATCAAAGACAGTACATTATCTTCAATGACCTGTCTAGATATAGAAAGTTTGTTAGCAAATGTTATAAAGCTGTAGGTGCTATCTCATTAGGCATAGATTGCTTCATATAACTATATTTTCATCAGGAAAAGTTAAAGCTAGTTTCAACAACTAAAAGTAGTTATCTGCAAATTAATACTGCATGTATTCATAAGAGACGTGAGAAGAGCAGAAAGATTTGTCAGAAATTGTCTAAATTCCAGTCTTGAGTCTGCTTTGCAGAGCAATTAAACTTCCCCCAGCTATGCATCCTGGCTGACACAGGGTTATATCTCCTTTCTCTTCTCTAATTTGCCAATTTCTGAAGGGGTGGGAGAGGAGAAATTAATAGGTTGAGCAACTAAAGCACTTTTTTCCCTGTTTCTTTCCCAGGGTTTCATGGCTGTACAGAGTGATACACCTATTCCCAATTCGTCCAGAAGTAGGCTTCAACTGGAAAAAGAGTTTTGGCATCTCAGAGTAACTGTGCTACATCCAAAGGTACAGCATTTCCAAGCATAGCTGATGGGAATAGCAAGAGTGGGAAAGTGCTGAGGTCAGTGTTTTAGGAGGAGACATTAATGGCCCAGGCTTTCAACAAAGTTAAGATCCTCAAAAACAATATGCTGGTTTGATTCTAACTGGGATCCATGCAATTTGCCCTAAAGACACTATTTCATGACAGGAGCCTCAGGATATGACTAGAGATTCATACAGAGACAGGCATAGTAATAATAAAGTCTACGGAGTTATAGAAAGGAGGACTCATACTTGGTGACTGTTGGCTGAACACATTTAAAGAAATTGGCCAGAAACTAGATATAAAGAGCTACATTAGTCTAGAGAAGGATTACCTCAATAGTGTTGGAAAACTGAAGTAGATGTCACACTTTTGCAGATGTTCCCACAGAGAAAATAACAGTTTGACAAGTGTAAGAATATTTATAATCTTAGCATACAGGTAAATAGGTACCTTTTAAGCCAAGAAAAGAACAAATGAGAGTTTTCTACTGAGGCAAAATGGGGCTGCAAATTCATTCAGAACCCAAAGCAATATCAAAGCAATATCCTAGCCAAAATGTATCTGAAATTGTTCTAATATTGTATGTTCAGTAGCTCACCACCGACACTGTATTGCATATACGAATGTGCAAAAGTAGATACAGTTTGTTTTGTTCACTGCTACCCATATTTGTGTTCATATTTGTCTATGTGTGTGTGTGTATTCTTTATTTTCACATTTGATTCTACTGGTTTCAACTGTAAACATAATTCCAGGGGTAACTTTTGACTTCAAATTGGGATGAAATTCTCATGATCCTTACCTCTGGAACCCTCCCTGATGATTCCCAGCCAGATAGGAGAAAGGCCCCAGTTCTATAGGTTGTTGCAGTTTTCACTTTCAGAGTGTGTATGTGGAGACAACTAACATTCCTAGAAGGTAGCCTACATGACAGACCTAGTGACTGGGAGCTCCTAAGACAGGAAGGCAGAGTTATAGGGCAAAATTACAAATTTCGCTAGTACTTCCCACCCCTAGAAGAGATGGGCTACCATGGGCAACAATGGTGGAGCTGGTATTTGGAGTCCTAATAAAAGCAAGGAAGTATTGAAAGAAGGAGCAGAAGATAGGAAGGTTGATGCTATGGGACTCCCCCTCCCAGAGGATATCTGGTTTGGATCCCTGTACACGTGCACATCTTAGTTTGGGCCTAGCAATGAAAAATAGAATCTGGATATTTGATATCTGATATCAAAATGACAGTCACTCTGAAGGTGTGAAAGGAATGCAAAAGCAACTTCTCTATTAGTCATGTAAAAGCCATATCTAGTGCGAGTCGACCAAAGTGCCTTTTCCCCCAAGGACTTAAGGGGGCCCTCCATGATAATCTGGCTTTAACAAATGACCCAAATATTCAATGAGCAACAGGCCAGCCCAAGCTATTTTCTCCTTATTTTAAGTTCTGGACAGGAGGATTTCTCCCCCTACTCCATCATGTAAATTACTCAGCCATTAATACTTGCCTCTCTCAGTCCCCATAAAGGAACACTTCTCCTTGATACTTTCACCTTAACAAAAAAGAAGAAAACTCCTCTCCATACCAAAAAACCCTTTTCAAATTAGCTCCTCTCCAGAGAGATGGACTTTTAATCACTCCTGCATTCCAGTGCCAACACACTTTCCCCTTTTTAGCAGAAATGTATTAAAAAATTATCCCTTAGTCCATCCAATTTGTAGCAGGTTTTGGATCCCAGCCTGTCACCCCCAATTGTATGGTTGGTTTCTCTATTTTTCCATCCCATTCTGCTGCATTTCTCCAGTTTCCCTCTGTGGAGCTGCCCCCTACCCATCTTCAGGAAGAAGACGTGTATGTCTTTGATTCACCCCTTTTATTTGCTCCCTTAGTAGCAGGAAGTTTGTTAGGAAAGGGGGATGAGCATTATTTCTCTTGGAATTTTTCGCTTCAAGTCTATTGAAGTAAAAAAAGGGGGGGATTCCTGGGGGGGGGAAACCAGATTCCAATACCAGTAAAGTATTCAGATCTGGGATTTATTTATTTTTTGGTCCAATAGACCCCAGAAGTGAAAAAAAAAAGAAAAAAAAAAAGAAAAAAGCAGTAACAAAGCCACAAAAAATAGCTAATAGGTAGCTCAGCTGGGGCTCTCTTGAGCAGTCCTGTTTAAAGGAACTGACCAAGAGACCCTGCAGGGAGCATTCTTTTGGGCAGTCCAGTTTAAAGCTCCACAGGCTCAGTTGCTTTGCAGGCTCTCTTGGACAGTCCCTTTAAACCAGACTGCTCAAAAGAACCTGAGCTGAGCTGCTGGGGAGAGTGCTCTCCCCTTGGCTGTTTTGTGGGCTGTCTTCTGCAGTTACTTTAAATGGCACCTGTTTAAAGGGACTGCAGAAGACCCCCCCCCCCAAAAAAAAAACCCCACAGCTGAGCGGCAGGAGCAATCTCTTCCAACCACTCAGCTGTTTTTCAGGGTTTGTTGGTAATTCTTGAATATATCTGGGATTTTTCCAGGATCCCCCCCCAATTCCCCTGAAAAATTCCTGATACTTTTGGGATACTGAAAGATACCCGGAAAATACCAATAAGGTAGTTTTCAGATATATTTTTGAATCAGGTAGATCCAAATGCACACCCCGTTGCATTTGTTCTTCACACATGCATTTATTTCCTCTCTGTAGTGCCTGTATTTTTATTTACCTATTTTAGCTTGGTTCTCCTTCTGTTAATTCAATAACTTTATTTCCTTGTTTAAGAATCTTATTCCCCTTCATTTCTTTTGAGTGTTGGTATCTCAGTCATGGTAGACACAGGTTATGACCTAGGTAATTAACACACCACAATACACGTTTTCTCTTTGCTAGCATAAGGACGCTTTTGCCAGCTACAAAGGCTGCACATGTTGTAGTTTGGTTAACAAGACTGATAAAAGATCACAGAGGAAAGGGTATGGCTAATATTATTAAAGTATGGCTATTATCTCAGTATCCTTCTTATTGTGCAATGCAAAAGACCTGGACTGAACCAAAACACAAAAAACAGCAATTCTTTTATAGTCCTTCTCTCAGTCAACATAATCTCTGTAGGACAAATGAAGGGAAAGGAAATGCTCCGTTCTGCTGATCTGGATGGGAGACCACCGTAGTAAACCTTTATTATGTAGCAGCAAGAAGCAGGGAGGTTCATCCCAACATCAGATAGCATTCAGTAGGACAAAAGTAAAATGAGAACCTGAGCTGTCAAGTAGAACAAAGGCCACATTGCAGTAAAATGATGACAAATCCCAACAAATATTTTCGTACTCATGAATTTCTTTTAAAAGAAATTCCCATGACAGTACATTTTTCTTCAAAGAACCTGTAACTCTGAGCCTTGTTTCTAGATAGCTGTTTTTTCTATGGGGGAAAAAACCCCAGAGTGAATTCTGGTCTGCAAGGGGCTTCCAAGCATCACCATTTAGTGTTTGGCAGCACTCCAGCATTCATGATGCTGTATGTTATTTTTTGTACTTCTTATGTTCTTTTTTCTGAAGTCATTTTTTCCTGTTTGATATTCTTCCTTGATCAGGTTCCAATGCACTTTCTTCTCTCATTTCCTTATCTGTGCACTTCCTTGGTGAATGTCCAATATATTTGACCTTGTCCATCTTCTATTGCAACTCTTGATTATGTTCCTGTGTAGACTTCTTCTCCTTCTATCTGTAGAGGACTTACTGCAATTGACTGCTTGTCTTCCCTAGGTGCCTCTATTACTTTATTTCAATAAGGTATGGGGATGCTCATCATATTAATTTCAGAAGGAACTGGGAAATAATGTATATTGTCCTTTTCCCTAATAATCACTTCCAGCTTGGAAATGTACTAAAATAATAATCTTAAATACCATAATTTATAGCATGTTACTTTAAAGTAACATCCCCCTGAGCTCTACAGAAAAGTAATGTTGCAGTCCTATGCACATCAACATTCAGTACTATTGAACACAGGAGGACTTACACCTAGCTGAACACCGTTAAGATCCAGCATCACTGTGGCAACTCTAAGCACAGTTACACGACAGTAAGTCTTACTGAATCCATTACTAATAAACAGAAGAAAAGGGAATATTCTCCTAACTTTGCTAGTCCATTAAAAAATCCAGTTATAACATATTCCAGCATCAGATTCCAGGACCATGATTGCCAAAGGTCAGTTGTGCAGTGTGTAAAAAATAAATCCTTTTGTTGACTTTAAACCTGCCAGTTGCTGGGATTACACTTCAATCAGATGTATGTCATTTATGCTGTCCTTCAACTTAAAACAGTTTACCAGGCAAATCTTTTGAAAAGAAGTGATTCTTTCTTCTCTCTTTTTTACAGCTGTGAATTGGGACAAGAATGTTTTATAACCTTAGTGCACAATTTCCAAACCCATATATTCATAGGACAAATGCCAATAGCTAGAATGTTACACAAATAAGAACACTATAAATTAAGATCAGGGTATTTACATAAAAACTTCAGCTTGGGGCTTTGCACAATAATTCATATATAAGTATTTTACAGTATAACCAACACAAGGTCACCTACTTTAAGCCAGTTCTTCATTTATGGCTAGGACATTAATTTACATGTTGGTTGGTTAGATTTTGCTGGGTGGTGAACAATAAGTTCTGAAACTGTAAAGGTTGTAGCCATGTGCCCCAGCTTCAGATATGAGACACCAAGCATGGGTTACAACTAGTTTATTTATTTAATTGTATTCAACTTATTTATTTAATTGTATTTTATGTCTCTGCTTATTTCAGTACACTGATAGTTTTGGGGATAGGCTGCACTAGGCATCCATATGGCCTTCTGGACAGATCCACCCTGGTTCCAAACTCAGCCAGCATTTACCACTGGATGGGCCCGGTGTCAAAACAGGGCTTACTCAGTCATTTACCAACTAATGAGAGCCACTGCTGCAAAATAATTGTGGTTTTTTCCCCTTCACTTTTGCAAATTTCACACATGGCAACTTTATTACTTCATGGTGATGTGATGCTAAGCTCTCACCAAGGTGCCAAGGGACCAACTGACCACTCTAATGATAGACACACACACACAAACACACACCTTCTCTTTGAAGGTAGTTTCAAATGGGTAGCCATGTTGGTCTGAAGCAGTAGAACAAAGTTTGAGACCAATGGCATCTTTAAGACCACCAAAGTTTAATTCAAAGTATAAGATTTCCTGTGCACGTGCACTTCTTCAGATACAATGCAATGGAAACTACCAGTCTAATATATATAAGTAGATAAGGAGCAGTAATCTGATTCAATCAGCCATGATGTGGGATGGGAGCATTGATTTCACCTACTGCGCAATCTGCAGAGCTGATTGGCATGCTGTTTGAGTCAGGTAGTGGTGCGATAGATTTTTAAAACAAAAGAAAATACTACATTTACAGCTGAATTCTTGTTGATCCAAAATCCTGTGTGTCTTGATGGATGTACCAGATCAGTACAGTTCTATATAAGTAGCACTTGGAAAGCATGGAAAATAAAAGATGGTACAATAGAACTTATGACCCAGTTTAAATACCTGTGTCTCAGGAGTGACTTTCAGTCACAACTTATCTAGGAAAAAAGTCTTAAACTAGCTTAAGACATCGCTAGACCAAACGTCAATACACTTCTCAGTTTTATTTTTTAATGGGTGGTCAATTTATACTGATGGCTATTAGCGTTTTAAATGCAAGAATAATATCCCAGTTTTTATATGAGGCAGCCATCTGGATAAGTGAAGTTTCCAAACTTATAGATAAAATCCTGATCCAATTTATATGTCAGATACTCGGAGCTCTCAGATGCATGGCAGGAATGGTGCTTAGGTGACAGCTAGCAAAATGCTCTGCCAAACTAAGAGCATGGCTAGATCCAGTTGGTCAGCCATGTTGGTCTGAAGCAGTACAACAAATTTAGAGTCCAATGGCACCTTTAAGACCAACAAAGGTTTATTCAAGGTATGAGCTTTAGTGTGCATGCACATTTAATCAAATAAATTAGAATGGCAGTCAAGGTTCAAACTTATAGCCAGAGAATGAACAGCAAATTAACATGCAACATAATTCAGGGCTCTTTTTGTAGCAGGAACTCCTTTGCATATTAGGCGACACACCCCTAATATAGCCACTCCTCCAAGAGCTTACAGTGGCCCCTGTAAAAAGACCTCCGGAAGCTCTTGGAGGATTGGCTACATTAGGGGTGTGTTGCTTAATATGCAAAGGAGTTCCTGCTACAAAAAGAGCCCCGATGATGACTAAGATATGCAAAGTGACACTAAATAACAAGTTAAGATTATAAGGTCAATAGCTATAAAGCAATAAATATGTCAGACTAGCAGATAAATGTCTAAAGGTGTCTTTTCTGATTGCGGGAATTGTCTGGGAATCTTCATTTTCTCCTGTCAGTTGTGTAGGGCACTTAACACTATATCCCCCTAAAAAAAAATGCTCTTATGTCAGCAGACATCCTAATGTCCCTTGCATACATTCAGTAGTCTAATATACTATTCTGAAAAAGAAATACACTAAAATACATTAAAATACATAGGATTTATAGTCCTTCTTGTTGAAAATACATATGTGAGGACTGAATGAGTTAGCATATGCAATGAGATAAAAAACCAATATCCTTTTGAGTCCTGGGGAGGTTTTTGTTCCAAATGTTGTAATAACTTCTAATTCAGCAATTTCCCTTTCCGTTATGTTCCTGAAGGTCCTTTGTAATAAAACAGCTACTTAGAGGTCACCCATTGAATGTCCTGGAAGGCTGAAGTGTTCTCCTACAGGTTTCTCAATCTTGTGATTCCTGATGTCAGATTTGTGTCCATTTATCCTCTGGTATAGGTTTGTCCTGTTTGTCCTGTGTAGAGAACCAAAGGCCATTGTTGACATTTAATGGCATATACAATGTTAGAAGATGAGCAAGTGAATGGATGTTGTTGATGCTGTTAAGTCCAGTGATTGTGTCATCTGGGGTGTATGTAGTGGCAAATTTGGCATCTAGGTTTATTGCAAGCTCTGGTCCCAGTGTCCATGTTCAAATGAGATGCCGCATTATTGTGGGTGAGAAGACATCTCTAGATATTTATCTGCTAGTCTGACATATTTACTGCTTTACAACTGTTGATCTTATAACTTTAACATGTTATTAGTGTCACTTTGCATATCTCCATCATCATCATGTTGAATGTTAATTTGCTGTTCACTCTTTGGCTATAAGTTTGAACCTTGACTGCCATTCTAGTGTATTTAATAAAGTGTGCATGCACACGAAAGCTCATACCCCGAATAAACCTTTGTTGGTCTTAAAGGTGCCATTGGAGTCTAAATTTGTTGTAAGAGCATGGCTGGCTGTTTTTATACTAAAGCTGAAGATTTTCTTTTCTCCTCCATTGTCTAGTGGCCTATTACACCTATTGAAGGAGGGTAACTATGGGAATACTTGGCTTAGGTTGATAGATAAGAAGTTGGAACTGTTTGGTCTCCCCCTCTTGATGCTCGACTCAACATGAGGCTTAGAGACTGATTAGACTGAAGGCATTTAATTGGGATAGAGCTAGTACAGCTGCACAAGCCAGCCGTGTTTGCTCTCTTCTCACTCTAGGGATCCCTCCTTCACTAACTCTTCCTGCATATCTAAGCTATCTCACTACTACTTCTCATAGGTATGCATTTAGCCTTGCGAGGTTAAATGCTTTTCCATCTGCAGAGCTAACAGGGCATTTTGCACAAATTTCCTATTCAGACAGGCTATGTGCTTGTGCGTCTGGTGTGATTGAGACAGTGGTGCACCTTCTTTTTTGTTCTCAGTGGTCAGCTCTTGGGTCCTATTGGATTCATCTGATTCTATGTAAATACCATCTCCCATTGGAATCATGGGTGATTTCTTTCTCTCTTTTTTTTGGTGGACACTGTTCCTGAAATATCTATTTCTGTAGCAAAGTATCTGGCAATTATAATTTCCTTGAAACATAAATAATCTTGCTATAATGGAGAGGTCTCATTTCGTTGTTAAACTTTGGATTTAAATCCTTTTTTAGATTTTAATCTTGGATTTTAAATTTAAGGTTTTGCTATTTACTTGTGTTTCTCTTAAAGTTTTAAGCCTAACTTTTATTATCTGTTTTATAGTGATAGTTTTGTATTAATTTTAGAAATTTCAATGTGTTATCCCTTCTGGATTTATATTTGTAATTTGTCTAATTATGCTTGAGACCTCCAGTCATATAAGCTGAATAAATTGATTGATTAGGTTATAAGGAGCCCTCCTGTATATAAGCACCTCTGATAAACCTGGGCCCTGGGCTTTATAATTAATCACTTGTTTGAAGAATATATGTGGTGCCTGTTGATTCATTTATCTTGCTTTAAATTGTATTTCTGGTGAATTCACTTTGAGTTCCTGGTGTGGGAGAAAAGGGGAATACAAATATTTCACTACATGTAAACAAACTGGTGTGTAGCAACCATTTTGCCACTTAAGCCCTGAAACTCAACAAGCATTGCAAGTAAATGTGGTTAAAGTTACTAACTTTGAGTACAGCACTGTCTTGGTTTAGTGAGCCTGTAAATAACACAGTAAAACGTAATTTATATCCCTGACATCACTGGCTATAATGTTCAAATTAGTACAGTGGATGCCATGAGACTGATGCCACTGGGGACTGACATCTACTTGACATCATCCTTTGGCATCCATCTTTTCTAGCACATTATTTAATCTATGCTGAGCAGGCTTTCCATTGGAAACACAAGTGAATATCAGGGGTTTCTCAACCATTTTATTATTTTTGAAGTGGGAATTAATTTCTCCACATAATGTGTCAACAGCCCACATGGTTCCAAACTACCTTCTCCCATCCCTGTTTCATCATATTCTGTTTCTTTTAATCCTTCTGGCTGTGCTTTTGGTTGCTTCTCCTTCAATTTCTAGCAGCCAAGACTTCTGTCACCCCAATGTATGCAACAGCATTTAGCTATGCTGTGCTGCTCAGCTACTATCATATCTTTTGCATGATGAAGTGTTCAAATGATCATGCTTCCAAGGCTCTGTCGCTGCCTGAACATAATGCCTTCTGGCTGCCTTCCCCTAATACCAGATGTTTTGGAGCTGGCTGTGGTTATTCTGTGGTAAGGAGAAAGCACATGACACATACTTGTAGGCATTACTTCATATGTCCCAAGGGATTGGTCCTAGCATTTCAATTAGTTCTGGTGTTCCCTATCTCAAATTAATCCCTTGTGTTCACTGTGAAGTACATTTTACATCACCCATGTGTTTCCCAAAATGTCTGTCTCTGGGTATGGGATGTCAGAACTGGAACACTGACCTTAAGTTCCCAGCTGATAAATTTTATTACAAGATCAGCATTCAGCTGCCCAAGTCATCTCAGTGAGATGCTTATGTATGCTTATGCATTCTAAAGGGACATGATCCAGACAAGTTCAGACCTTTTACATTTCATTGATTTCAATGGGAATGTTAAATCTGTGCTTCCAATGAAACCATTATGCTTCACTTTGAGTGAACTGGTCCCTAGGAAAACGATTTTTTGAGACAACACACCATGTTGCATGTAGTTTTAGGTATACAGAAAATCAAAGGCACCACAGATAATTATGAAAAGTGTATCACAGCTCAGATTTCATGGAGAAGTGTCCCTTATTAAGAAATCTGCTATGTTTCCTTGTAAATACAATAGATACTAACGGACTAGAACTGATCATTAGATTCAAAGGTGAAACACTATCTTGCAACCTCCAAAGCCTCCTGTTAAGTTAAACAGTTCAGTCCTAGTGAAACAGGTTTCAGTGATTATAGTTTTCCCAGCTGTGTTTCCATTCAGATTTTTATTTGAGGTATAGAGATGAATCCTGTCATTAAGTTTCAGCAAAGAAACATGATTGGATGACTTGATTTTGCTTTAAATGAAATAATGAATGCAGTAGTTGCAAGAACTGTCTCTTCTTGTCACAGACTTCAGGAAGAAGAGGACTCTTCATAGTGTCAGGTTTTCTGTGTGATGGTATGTCAAGCCTAGTGTAACTGATTGTTAACTGCTATTCGGGGTAGATTCAGGTGGGTAGCCATGTTGGTCTGAAGCAGCAGAACAAAGTTTGCTTCCAGTGGCACCTTTAAGACCAACGAAGTATAATTCTGAGTATAATTTTTGTGTGCATGCACACTTCATCAGATATCTGATGCTTATAAGCAGAACTAACCTTTGTTGGTCTTAAATGTACCATTGGACTCAAACTTTGTTCTACTGCTATTCAGGGTGTTGTTGGGTTTTTTAGTTAAAGTACCACTTCTGTTCTGCACAGAATGAGCTTGACAGCTTGGATAAAGGGTAGCAAAGATGATTCTGAATCATCATACTTTCTCCCCCAAATGTCTCAAGAAATAAAGAAAACTGAATCCTGTGCTTGGGGAGAGGCCTTTTTACTGGCTGCTGTGTCAGGCATGGAATAGTGGTGTGGGCAGGACTGCAACCCAGTTTCTCAACATCTATGGACTAGGTGATATGACACTGTTCATTTTTGGTGCCAATTGAAACTGGTCTTGCAAGGACAGATGGACTGAGACAATAATTAATTTTGGTGGGTTTCATGACAAAAATCTCCCTGATGGATTTTAAAGCTGTGTGACTCACTCTTCATTTCAACACCTATATTAATATAGTTTGTTATTTTGTGGAATTATGAATTATTCGTCAATTTGACTGAAGCACAGGAAGCAGTTTACAAAATAACAAACAGAGAATTATTGTTAAAAGTGAGGTTAAGTAAAAGATTACCCAAATTCATTCAAACGTTATATTCACTTTCAATCCTGATTGACAACTGTTTCAGTCAGTCAATGTATGACAGTTCCAGTTTCAGATGTTCTTCAACCCAGTAAGATCCCACAGTCACAGAAATACAGAGTTGTCCAGTATACTTCTGTCTGAAGACAGGCCTGTTCTCAATTAAGATCACTTTTCCTTAGGAACCTTAATCAAATTGTTGGAAAAATTGGTAAAATAGTTAAATATTCAGAGATTTCAATGGATCTTTGATTCATTGGAGGGGAGGCATTTTCTTTCCATGTAAAAATCTTTGTTTCTAAGGGAAGGGCTCACAGGAAATCTACAAAACATCAGACAGCTAAAACTACATCTTTACACTTTGACCACATGGTCTAAAACAATGGAGATTCTTCTTCTTCTTCTTAAACCCTAGAAGGAAATCACCTGAATGCATTAACCAATGATTGTTAGTAGATAAGCTTCAGTTTCCCAGGCTTTCTCTCCATTGGGTCTGTGCCAGATTCCCTTCCAGGTCAGTCTAAACAATAGCACATGAGGTAAACACATTTAACCCTATAATGATTGAATTTTAGACCTTGCAACACACATATTTCCAACACAAATAACCAGAGCCAGATTTCAAAACTCGCAGATTGCTCAACAATTAGCTCCTTTCTTCTTGAAAAACTATCAAGTGGACCTTCTGTGTTTCTGAAATCTTGGAAGAAATTATGATTGGGAATAAAAAATATACCTGTCTAGGTGCTAAACTATATTTAGTTTGATGGAAATCCAAGGTATGTAATTTGAGCCTAAGGTAGAGATTTGAATCAGGGTTGGAGGGCTGAAGAAAGATGAATTTAACCCTCATGCCATTTTTCCAATCAAAAATGCCTCCAGCCTTGCTGGGCAGGGGGAGAATTAAGACTGATCTTTTGCCTGCTTGTTCATAAAGCTGGAGGGTGGGAATCAATGGGAAGTGTTCTTAGGCTCTCCCAAGAAATGTTCTCCCAGGAAAGTGTCCTGAGGACTGCAGCAACAGACATGTCTTTTGGCCTTAAGATAGGGTGACATTTCATTCTTTATCCTACTATTAGGGCTCAATCACCATAGTGCCAAATTTCTTATCCCCCAGCTTCCTTGGCCATCTCTTCCATATTCCTAACCCTCAGCATTTTGGCCAGCCCAGTGCTCCTGCATCTGCCCCTTTCCCCAAACAATTATTCCTAAGGCTATTTGTGAACATTTTCTGTCAACTGAAAAAAATATTTACATATTAATTATTAACTTTGCTAACTTCTTGTTAATAGATTTACTTGAGCAATTTGAGTACTCATCTACATTCCATGGCATCCCAACAAATCAGACATCAGCATCAGGCAGGCTACAGATAGGTTGGATCTACTTATATGCAAGATGTAATATGAGTCTCTGGATAATTTCCCCCCAGTTTACATGCAACCTACTAGAATGATACAACCATTTTAGCAAAGATATAGAGAGGGTTTTTTAGCTGTGAAAATGCTGAGTTAAGAACTATAATCCACAGCCTAATTAGCCAGGACATGTAATATTCATCAGAAAGAGATAAAGAAAAAGATTTAATAGTTTCATTATTTGTAACTATATCCTGTTGTGCTTACTGTGGCAAATTTAAAATACTTCTCGTAAACTTGGAAACATTTTGAAAAGGCAAGGAAAAGGATTCTCCACCTCAGTAAAAAGGGCAAAGCTAATCTCTTAGGGATAAACAGGACAGCCCCCCCCCCAGGAAAAAGTTTACATGGAAGTCTAAAATCTTGTCCAGGTAACAAATATGAAGAAAGGAAGGGCATGTTTGCCCTCATACTGTTCTCCCCATACCTGATGTACCTCGGCTGGATAAAATACATTAGGATCAAAGGTAGGTGGCACCCTCCAGAAATCATGGTGTGACAAGCTAGGAGTTCTTCTGGTATTACAACTGATCTCCAGAATAGAGACATCAGTTCCCCTGGAGGAAATGGCTGCTTCAGGGGGTAGGCTGTATGGCATTATATGCTGCTGAGCTCCCTCTCCTCTCCAAACTCTGCCCCCAAGCACTGCCCCCGAATCTCCAGGGATTTCTCAAGAGAGAGTTGGCAACTGTTCTACAAGCTCCCCCTCCTCTGCTGCCTCATTCAGTTATCAAGCCCCACTTGTCCAAGCACATTTCAGATGTTCCTTATTCTAAGGAGAATATTGTGAAAGTCTTCCTGAGGACCAGCCTTCATAGAACCATAATGGTCTCTCCCACAATCATCTATATGCCATTAGGGAAACAAATTACTCTCAGTAATGTAGAAGAGAGAAGAGAAGAAGAGATTAGATTTATACCCTGCCTTTCACTCGGAGTCTCAGACCGGCTTACAAACTCCTTTCCCTTCCCCTCACCACAACAGACACCCTGTGAGGTAGGTGGGGCTGAGAGAGTTCTGGCAGAAGCTGCTCTTTTTCAGTAACACCTCTGACAGAACTATGGCTTCCCAAGGTCATCCAGCAGCTGCGAGTGGAGGAGTGGGAAATCAAACCTGGTTCTCCCAGATTAGAATCCACACACTTAACCACTACCCCAAACTGGCTCTCTATGTAGTGTAGGCCTAGCTCTTGGAAACAGGATGAAGAGATGATTGAGTTTCCGACTATTCCTAGAGTAGGCTGATGTAGAGTAGACAAAATGCCCTCCCACTAACAGCATTTTTTCCCCCTGGGGCTGGCCACTGGAGCAGCAGCAGGTACTTGCCAAAGTTCAATAAGAATTTCCAGTAAAGAAATTATAATTGGGTGCGTTTAGACAGCGTGCTGGAGCGGTTTAAACTGCTCCGGCACGATGCGTTTTTTTTTTTAAACTGGAGAATCGCGATCACACTCACCTCCTCCTTCCCTCCTTCGGAGCTCCCTGCCGTCCTCCTGCAGGTGGGGGGGGGGTTCCCCTCT
The DNA here is from genome assembly GCA_029375565.1 of Gekko gecko. NCBI lineage: Eukaryota > Metazoa > Chordata > Lepidosauria > Squamata > Gekkonidae > Gekko > Gekko gecko. Next base: position 82,140,948 of record JAPDNY010000010.1, on the reverse strand, counting down.
CCTTTGAGCATGCGCACAGGCAGCCCTCTCCCGAACAGGAAGTTTGGCACGTGCGCAGAACAGCGATTTCAACCCGTCCCTTTAAAGTTTAAATGAAGACTTCTGTTTAAATTTTCTCCCCGAAACTGGCCTCCCCAAGATCCTGGACTCGTCTAAATGCCTGAACTAGGCATCACTGAAGCTTTTCTTTACATAACTTAAGTGCGGAGCTCCGCTCAAGCGCACACCGCTAAGGGGAAAAAAAATGGCGGGCTAAAACCGGAAGCCGGAGGCAGCTTCCCAGAGGGGAGGGGGGTTGAAGCACCCGGAAGTGGCTGGATGGAGTGATCAGACAGGGAAAAGTGCGGCTTGAAACGGAGAATCATGGAAAACACCACTTGGGTAAGTGGTGTCAAAATACTCCGTTTCAAAGGGGTTTGCTCCAGAAAGCGACGGCTGGGGACGGTGGGCAGATGTTGGGCATGTGAACGCGCAGGTAAAAGCCGTTTCTGAGCCGTTTCTGAGCCGTACCGAAAACGGCTCAAACGGCGCGTCTGAACGCACCCTCTGTTTATTTTAATTTCAACTGCAGCCAATCAAGATGTCCTAACCCCCCCCCCGATGTTCTTTATTGCCTGGCAGGGACCAGCAGGTGAAGACGGTCTTCTAGCAGGCCTGCTTCCCTTGCATGTCCTGAGGGCACCGAACTACAGCCGCCTGCCTTCCACAGGGGCAGGAAATGGGCAGGGGGGTTGAGGAACTGCTGGCCAGGTCTAGAAACATCTCCCATCTGAAGTTTGGCTGACTGGCTTCCACAGGCTAGGAATGGGGGACAGGGGTTGCAATCAGGTTGCACTGTGCTACATGAGTTATGAACTTACTTGGATGCTTTCTGAGGCACTGATGTCTATACTACTGTGTATAGCATGGGCTCCATTGAAATTCATTACAGCTCAAGAAGAGTTGTAAAGAAAATGTGAAATGGATTTTCTATTAAGATCTCTGGTCCCAAATACACTTCCCTGGGACTGGAATGACAGGCCCCAGAGTGGAATGGCAGCCCCTGGAGGTAGCAGATATGTTCTGAGGGTGGAATGACAGGCCCTAGAGTGGAATGACAGCCCCTGGGGATAGCAGGAATGTTCTGGGACTGGAATGACATGCCCCACAGTGGAATGATTGTGGGGTAGCAGATGTGTTCTGGGACTGAGATGACAGGCCCCAGAGTGAAATGACAGCCCCTGAGGGTAGTAGATGTGTTCTAGGAATGGAATGACAGGCCCCAGAGTGGAATGATAGCCCTTGGGGCCTGTCATTTCAGTCCCAGGACACATCTCCTAGCCCTTTAGGTTGCCATTCCACTCTGGAGCCTGTCATCCCAGTCCCAGAACACTCCTGCTAACTCCATGCAAGTCAATTGGCATTCCTGGCTCCCATTATTTCCAATGGGCTTTCAAGTCTCTCCCATTATTTCCAATGGGCTTTCAAGTCTCTCCCATTGTTTCCAATGGGCAATCCTGTCCTTCCTTTTAGTACATCCTGCTTTTGGCAGAATTAGATGTTTCTGTTTGCTTCACATGGGCAATGGGACTTAGCGCTGATGTTTCAGTCATACCTGTGGGACTACAAAGAGCTGCTCTAAGTCACTTGCCTACATGATGTGTCACTCAGAGGCTGTCCCTATTTACTGGCTGCCTTGCCTAACTCCCCCACTTTATGGACATGTCACATGCTTCTAACCCTATAACAGCCACTGTCATGTGGCACTCACGGCTTCAGAGCATGGATATGACTGCAGGTGGGGGGGATGTAAACCTGAATACTCATGGGGAGATACACATACTATCTTGGTGCTTGCCTACAGAGGGGATAGACTAGACAACTCTGTGTGGGAAATTCCAGGAGATTTCAGGGATGGAGCTTGGAGAGGGATGGGTTTGAGGAGGGGTGGGACCTCAGACAAGCACAAATAGACCACTGGGGTCATACACACAGAAAGCCATCAGCCACACTCCCAAGCCATGTGGCAAACCAGAAATACAGACATACTCACACCCAGCTCTATGTAGCCATGCACAAACGAGAGGAGTCCTGAAACAACTGCCTGAGATGGTGCATGACATATACATTGCAAACATTCAGAGAGTGTGTCACAGTGGGATACAGTCTGTGAGTGGGGGGAACCTTCAGCCACACCTGGGGTCTGAAGACCAATTCCAAAGAGCAAGGCACAACAACAGAGGCAGTTGCAAACCTCCAGATACATCTTTACAGTGAGCAAAGGACCACCACCAGGAACCAACACCAGGAACCAAGGTCACCACTAGTCTTCCTGTTGAAATTATAACCAGCCACTGCTCCTCAGTTCCATTGACTTGATTTCGCCTTCACTAAAGAGAGAAACAGTTCGAGACAGATATACATACAGGAACATTACAGGGGGGGGAGTAGCAATACGCAAGACACACACTACACGTCACAAACCCAGTTAGCTCTGCAACACAGAAGAACTTACAACACACTTTGGCCAAGGCAAACAAGGGGGATCTTTACACAAAAAACCCCACTGTCTCATGGTTGCTACATCCATCCTCAGACCCCTGTGGGCTGCATTTTCTGGCCCACATTGTGTGACTTTGGACACCATCTATTGTGTAACATGAGGTATGTGAGACTTTACTTCCACATCTGTATCTTTCAATTGCAGACTGCTAATATGTACTTTACCTCCTTCCAGCCTATGCACTCATTACACATCACTTCTTCCTAGTGCTCGTTGTATTGCTTTCACAATGGGCTTTACTGCTAGTGGTCTATATAAAACAGAAAATTAATGACTAGTTAAGCAAGCAAGAAAAAAAACCCTGTAAAGATGGAATCTGCTGTAAAGAAACAGTGTTTATTGTTTGTTCTCAGTTGCAGTGACTGATGTAATGACTGCTTGCACAGCATATATTCAAGGTCAGTCTGTGGTAGTTGAGCCAACAGTCATTATTGTACAATTTTTACATTACTTTTCAGTCTGAATTCCTGCGGGCTTTTTTCCTATTGTTGAAAGTTGGCTGTGTGAGGTCTAAGAATTGTGCCTCTCTATCCCTCCCACCTTAGACATTTATAATTTGCTGGGAGGGGGGGTTAGCTGTTTTAGTGGTTCCTCTCTTTTCCTGTATTCCCAAAAGCTCATGCCATCCATCATGGACTTTCCCAGACATCATCAAAACAGAAAAGATGAACAAATAGAGTGGGAAGAAAGTCCAGTATATATGCATTTTAATTTACATCATATAATTTCATGCTCACTCAGAAACACAGAACTTTCTTGAGTATGTGTGGTTCAATATTTTAGCTTTTTAAAAAAATCTCTTAAGCCAAAGAAACCAGCACAAACAGAAGGATATATTTTGATTTTTTATTAGACTTTTGGTTCAATGAAAACCTGGCTATATCTCATTTTTCCCTCTGCATATATTATGTGAAGTCTAGTGTGCACATAGAACGATCTCTGGTTTTGCAGCTCTGTAAACTTCAGGATTGTGGTGAAATTTATTCACTCAGTAAACATGTAACTTGTACCCAAGCATGTATATGTAGTATAATACTCAGGAATCATCCTTGACTCCAGCTAGATAACTAGAAATTGGCATGAAAGGAAAATGTCGACACTGCATTCAAAACGGTCTGAGAGGACATATTTTTACGGCCAAAAATTACATACGTGCTCCACAGATACCAATGAGATATATGTTAGACACCCAGTTTTCCTATTTTTGATCCAATGAATATTATAATCATGTAAATAAGAGTTAAAAGACAGTCTTCATTACTAGAAACCATGTCTGTCAAATATGAAACTAGAGTTTAGGACTTCAAAGGGAGATGGGCTATACCTTGAGTCTTGAAATTATTTCAGCATCAAACAAAGATTCAGTGTGGGACTATGGTTAGAATGTTGAACTAGGGTCTGGGAAAACCAGATTCAAATCCTTAGTCTACTCCCTGGGTGAGTCTATGGCAATTGCCCTTGCAGCCTAAGCTATTTCACAGAGTAGTTGTTAGGATACAATAGTGGCCAGAATGAGATAGGCTGCCCATAACTCCTTGAAGGACAGGGTAAAATGCACTCAGTAAATATTTCATAGGATTGATACAGTGTTTAGTGAGGATCCATTTACATGTTGCTCAAGATAGTATCACTGAAAACTTTTTATTGTCTGAATTTGGGATAGAATTTCATAATATTTCTACAGAAAGGCAAAATGTGCATTTTTCTTTTATTTTACAATACTCTTAGGGAAGTCCACTTCAATCATTTCTTAAAGGAATTCATTCACTGGACATCTATTCTATACGTAATATGAGGCTTGGAAAATCCTTCCTGCTCTGACTAAAATTGAATTGAGTTATAAAAGTCCATGCGATAAAAATTAAGAGGCTAGAAGGTAAAGAACAAACTTATAAAGACACACTGGTACCACCCAGAAGTTAGTTCAGAACATTGCACCATTGTGATGAGTACAGTTGAGAGAAGAGGGACAGTCATGGTAGCCTGCATGGACTATGGCTGATGGCCATTGTCTTACCTTCTCTGCCCGCTTGTCTCACATGCACTCCCATTGGGCACTGGGGGACAGCATAGCTGGTTGGGCCAGACCTGGAGACAGAGCACCACTTAGATCTGCAGCTGTGTAAAGAGGGTCCAGCCTTCAGCCTTGACTTCATTTGGAGCCTTCAACTAGAGTTGAGACAGGCACAGACAAAAACATGCACACAGGAAGGAATCACGTGTAGCATTCTATTGCTCCTGAACTCTCCATCCCAGGTCTAATTTATTTATGTATCTATTTACTCCATTTATACCCCACCTTTCACCCCAGCAGGGACCCAAAATGACTTACTCTCCTCCTCTAAATCTTTTCCTCACAATAATCTTGTGATTATCCAACACTCTAACCAGCACTGGCTGTCAGTTGGCATATTTTTGGCTGTTTTGGGGAGGGCATTATATTTACTACTTTGCAGGTCAAACAATGATAAGCTCACTTGAGGTCATCCTAAGAATGCAAATGCCACAAGACCAAGAAAACAGAAGTCCCACTCTCTCCATAGGGAAATTATGCAGTAGATATTCATCATCTATCCTTCAAATACTTTTCAAAGCATGTTAGCAACCTCTGTGCTGTCTTTCATAAGCATTTACTTTCATTACCACTTAGCCACCACTTCTAGGTCAACATTATGACAGCAAGGCAGATCTTCAGTTTGTTTGGATCACCAAAATATAGGGTTGCCAGCTCCAGGTTGGGAAATACCTGGAGATTTTGGGGGTGCACCCTGAGGAAGGTGGGGTTTGGGGAGAGGAGATTCTTCAGTGGGGTATAATGCCATACAGCCCACCTTCCAAAGCTGCCATTTTTCTCCAGGTGACAACAATATTCAAACATAGTACAATATAAGAGATAATAGCTTAAAAGAAAAATAACATCATTAGGATATACAAGTCATCAAATTTCACAGATAAAATGTACCAATCATCATATTTCAAAATTTTAAAATATATATTATTCTAAAAATATAAAATCGGAAAAGAAGTCATCCTACTGAACAGGTCTTTGATCACTTGGGCACAAAACTTAGCTGTTACCTTAACTGGGAATTAATCTATCGATAGTTTCTTCAGACATGCCTTATCCATCAGCACTGCTAGTCCATCCAAAAAAAGGGAGAATTGTCTTATTTCTAATTTCTTTATAAAAAGGACAGCGGATAAAGACATGTCCAAATATTTCCACCTCTCCTAAGGAGCATGAACAGATCCTTTCATTATGTGAGATCTTCTTGTATCTTCCTTTTAATACCATTGATGGCATAACATCACATCTAGCCAGTGTAAAAGCCCTCCTGTGGGGAGGAAAATCTAAAGTCTGGCGATCAGATGTAATAGTGGGGGATCTTCAGGTGCCACCTGGAGGTTGGCAACCCAACTGAAATGTTACTGGATATCTGTTAGTTAACACCAGTTGAACATATGAGCCATCTGTCTGTCAGGAAAACATTAGCACATAATTCCATCAAGTCAGCAGGAAAGTAAGTTATAGTTGTGTTTCTTTCCAAGTTGTATTGCTTTTAAACTAAACAATTTTAAGAATACAGCTCATTTAAATATATATATATTTGTTTTCAACAGGCATCCATGTGTTTAAAAAGAGGGTGTTTTTTAAAAAAGTTCTCATCTAAGCAACATTTGCTAATTGTAGTGAATTATTCTGGGATGCTTCATAATAGTATGTGTTTAACAATAGCAATAAATGAATACTATATTTCCTGACTACAGCTGACTTACCTTGGTCAGTACCGAAATTGATTCAAGGCCTCGGTTCCTCAGTTATTAGTGGCATGAGAGTGCTTGAGCCCAGATTTTGTCAACATCCTCTGATTTCCTTATGAACCGCAAAGCAATGGATAACCATAAACGGGTGGCCTCAATGTGAATTTAAAACCAAGGAGAAGGAAAGCAGAAAATTATGAAGAATAAAAGAACAATAGACAAAGTACAAAAGTAAATAAAACTGTAAAATATCAAAATAAAACCTCATATTTTAAAATTAAGCAATTATGCTGGTCAAGCTGAAAGCTGGGTTCTGCTATTTTTCATGTTTCCTCCATCCTAAATCTCTACCCTGGCTAGAGTCGTGTGCCATGGCCGTATGGTAATTGCATCTAGGGCCTCCCTTGCCGTAAAGCAATGCCAAGGAGCTGCTTCAGGCAGCAGAATCCAGGGCAAGGAAAGAGGAGAGACCATTTCCTGCTTCCAGCCTCCCTGACTTTTGGCACGTACTTTCAGGGCTGATTCTGGTGGAATTTTGCTTATGAAAGGAGAACAATTTCTGCCAAAAAAAAGTTATAATAACAGGATTTTTTTTTCCTTTTCAAGAAAGAGCTGAAAGAAAGACCTATTCCCAACTATTCTAGCTCTGGATCTTTTCATATGTATTTTGTGGGATCCACATTGCATTCAATTTCATATATTCAAGGTAATTTGGGTTGCCAACGTCCAGGTGTGTCAAGTAATGAATAAATACACACTGCCCAGGCCTTGTTACTGGTATCACACAGGAAGTGATGTCATCACTTCAGTGACAGCCAGGCAATGCTCTGGTATTTGGGCAAAAAATTCTATGGTAAAACCAGCTTCTACTGTAGAGTTTTGTCCAGCGGGAGCATTCAGACTGCCGCGCCGGAGGTGCGCTATATTCGCTGTTTCCCCATTATTTCAGCTGTGGGCGTATGTGCGCATAAGCACATTTTGGCGATTTATTTTTTTTTGCCCTGCAATGCCGGCACTGCATTGGGCAGTGGAGCGGAGCGCAGCCAATCACACCGCTGCTGCCTCATGCCCAACGCAGGTTGCTCCCGGCTTTTCGGCTGCGCGTTCAGACTCCCCGGAAGCGGAGAAACGCGCGACAAACGCAGGCTTTCAAGATTTGCGTCGGCTTTTATCAGGTGTTTTTTTAATCCGGCAGTGAAGCGCAACAGCACCGGTAGGCTACGGGTGGGGGACGCCAGGCAGATGTGCCTGTGTGAACATTCCTTTTAATCCGATATTGAGTTGTTGTCAGCCCGGGTCCCATCCCGCGGCAAATTGCCAGTCTGTCCTCGGCCATTGACTGGGTAAACATGTGCTTGAGTCATGCTGTAGAAATGAGATTCCTAAACATCATAAACGACTATGCACTGGAACAGTTGGTCTTAAAGCCAACCAGAGGGATAGTGATCTTGGTACTGAGCAGGTCTCAAGACCTGGTGAGAGATGTAGAGGTTGTTACACCAGCTGGGAACAGTGACCACAATGCTATTAAGTTCAGCATTCAGGTAAGTGGAAAGTTACCCCCGAAGTCCAAAACTGTAACATTTTATTTCAAAAGAGGGAACTTTACAAAAATGAGGGGAGTAGCAAAAAGGAAGCTGAAGGGGAAACACAAGAGAGTCAAATCCCTAGAGCAGGGATGTCAAAGTCACTTGTTATGAGGGCCAGATCTGACATAAAGGAGACCTTGTTGGGCCGGGCCACGTGTGTCATGAAATGTAATGCCAGGTAGCAGAGATATAAACTTAATAAAGGACACAAACACAAAGATTTGTTTTTACTTAAAATAAAAACATGCTTAAAACATTAGCTCTGTGAGCTGCAAACCTACTTTTGATTTATTGACATTCACCACAGAAATCTCACACTCAGAGTTCTGGGTCTCAGATCCAGGTTAAAACATGAAATGGCTGAGTGATTAAGAGAACCGGGGGAAGCAAGCTATGATGCAGCAGCAGCAGCAGCAGCGGAACTGGAAGCAGGAGATGGCCAGTTCCACTGCAGGCCTGATGGAAGCCCTCCAGGGGCCTGATTCAGCCCCCGGGCCACATGTTTGACACCCCTGCCCTGGAGGATGCTTGAAAGCTATTTAAAACCACATTAATTGAAGCCCAACTAGAATGTATCCCACAGGTTAGGAAAGGCACTGCCAAGTGTGAAAGAAGGTATGTGTGGTTAATAACACAAGTCAAGGAAGCTATATAAATGAGAAGATCATGGAGAATTTAAAAAGTTATAGTAGAAAATCTTAAATTGCCTTAAAATGGAACAGTTCTCCTAAATGCCTGAAATCTGGCACACAGAAACTTATGAATGAGAAAGAAAGTGGCTGGCCCAATGTCACTCAGGAGCTAGTTTGACCCTAGGTCTTCCAGATCCTGGTCAGACACTCTAATCACTATACCACACTCTTCCCCCTCCTCATATTTAATCCTTCCATCCTCACATAGCTATTTCAATAAGCTCTTAGCTCACACTGTCATTATCCATTTACAGGAAAACAATGTTTTCTTTTTTTTCCATTTCCCCCACCTTTAGAGGACTATACTAATATGGACAGTTTCCATTTGAAAAAGAATTGTGGGGATGACAGGGTTACCCCTCTACCCAGTCCCATGCACTCCCTTGTAACTGAGCTTAAAAGATTCTGGGAAGAACACAGATTTCTCTCTGTCGTGTCTGTTTTGGGATTGATGCTGCCAGTTTTGTAGGTTCAGTTTAGTGTACATGATATTCGTGCATAGATTCGTTTCCAAGTTCTCCAGTGTACAAGTTGCAAGCACAGTTCTTGTGTATTGCTACATTGCCATGTGAAATGATCCATTTGTTTCTGTTCTCCAAAATGAACTTGCGACATGACATCTGTTAAATAATATGACTGTTATTAATAATATTTTGCATATGGATGTCTTGAAGGATGTTGATTTCATTTTTAAGATCAAGTTACTCCTTTGTTTTGTGTAATATAATTACTGCATTCAGCACCGCCACTTCAAAATGGTAAAAGCCGAAGGTAGATTCTTTTTAAATGAAGATTTAAACATCAGGCAAATTTAATAAAGCAGTCTCTCATGGCAGACATAATGAAAACTGAAGGCTTGTTTTCCTTTTTTCCCCATTTTTGTCTGTTTTGAACCTTTGCTTCTCAATCACATGTTTGAATTGGGTTTGAAAGTAATTAACTCTCTTGGAAAGAGCAATCAAAAAGCAGAAGGACCCATGGAAGAGATACATGCTGAGCAGGGGTAACTAGCCAAGGGCAAAGGAAAGAAATACACACATTAACTGCAACTCAGTAAATGCTAAGACTTTAATAGCAGCATGGCAAATAAAACATTTTCATAGAATCAGAATGGATTAGTTGTATAGAATGTATTGCCCCCATACTAAGGAACAAATGGTGAAAGTTTTGTTTGCTTTCCAGAATTATATTTTGTATAGCAAACAGTGTTTACTGAACTGATCCCTAAGCATTGCTGAGCCAGGTAGAAACATATGTCCATTCTCACACTGGCAGCACACAAACAGTATCGAATTGAAACCAAGCTTCAACTGGGTTCAGCCCTACGGTGTATTTCCAGCGCCACAGATCAGAAGTAATAATAAGGGTAAGCTTCAGAACATATAGAAAATACTAAGGATGTGCATTCAGCTCAGCCTAGCCGAATACATTCCCAAATAATTGCCTATATGGCAGTATTTGGGACAGGCACAGCCGAATTGGATTCTCTGATCTGATTTGATAAGCCAAATACAGCATCCCTGAATACTGCCAAAAATATTCAGAAGAAGGTTTAAAGAGGTTTAAAGGGAAAGAAGGTGCACTGGCCCTTCTGTCAGGCAGAAGCCCTGGATTCTCTTCCACCCCTTCCCCTTCGCCCCACTTGGAGGTGAGGCGAAGGGAAAGGAGAGGGGGAAGGAATGGATCCCAGGTGCTTCTGCCTGTTGGAGGGGCTGACATGCAAGCCTCTCTGTTAGGCAGAAATCCTGGACTCCCTTTCTCCCCACCCCTTCCCCTTCGCCCCACTTGGAGGTGAGGCGAAGGGAAAGGAGAGGGGAAAGGAATGGATCCCAGGCGCTTCTGCCTGTTGGAGGGGCTGGCACACTGGCCCCTCTGTCAGGCAGAAGCCCTGGATTCCCTAGATGGGAGACATACAATAATCCCAGTTTTCAAAAAAGGGAGGAGGGATGACCTAGGAAACTACAGGGCAATCAGTCTGACCTCTGTCCCAGGGAAGTTACTGTAGCAGATTTTAAAGGGATCAATCTGTGAGCATCTAAAGGACAACTCGGTGATCCAGGGAAATCAGCATGGATTTATCCCCAACCAGTCCTGCCAGACCAACCTCATTTCCTTCTTTGATCAAGTGACAGGCTTACTTTATCGAGGGAATGCTGTTGATGTTATTTACCTAGATTTCAGTAAAGCTTTTGACAGGGCTCCCCATGATCTTCTAATGGGTTAACTAAAGGACTGTGGACAATTGTAGGATAGTTAGGTGGATAGGGAACTGGTTGGAGAACCACACTTAGAGAGTAGATGTTGATGGCATTTAATCAATCAGTCATTCAGAACCTTTATTGGCATATCAACAGAACATACGGCAGAGAGGCAAGGATACATCCTTTACCCTTGCAACTGAAACAATCTCCTCTTAATAGCACAACAGAGAAATTTAGCTACAGATTCTATGATCTCAGGATTATGGGAAGATAATAATGAAATGATCTTATAGTCATCAGATTGCCCTACTTGACTCTGATAAAGAGGTTCTAGAAAAAAAGCATGAATATCACAGTAAAAGGAACAATACAGGAGAACATGTTTGATACTATCAATCTCTCCCAAGCCACAGGCACAAAACCTAGACGGGTATGGGATTTTCTTGAACCTCCCGAACAATACAGCAGAAGGGAGAACATTAAAACGAGCTGACATGAATGCTCTTCGCAGATCAGGGGTTGTCAGACATTTAGTCTGAATGGAGGGAAGTGTCTAGTGGGGTGCCACAGGGCTCAGGTCTGGGCCCAGTACTTTTCAATATTTTTATAAATCATCTGGATGAGGGTATGGAGGGGCTACTCATTAAATTTGCAGATGACACGAAATTGGGAGCAGTAGCGAACACACCAGAAGATAGAGATAGAAATCAACAAGATCTGAACATGCTGGAAAAGAGATCTAAATTGTTTTTGTTTCACTTTTGATTCTGATTTTTATTTATATTCTTCAGTGTTTTAGTGTTACTGATACTAAGAAGACTTCTTGGGAATAAAGTCCTATTAAAGTAGAAGTAAGGCTGCCAAGCCCTGATCAGGGTGGGGGATCTGCTGCTTCAAGTTTCTGTTCACTGGAATTGCCTGGAAGTAATGATAATAGCTCTAGGAATCACTGGAAACTCTATGGCATTTCCAGAAATGACATCTTCACACAAGTGATGCTGCCACCCCTCTGCACCTCATCTCCCCATCCCCCACCATTTAGCCTAGCAACCCTACTTAGAATGATCTTCTGCAGACTTGCCTAGGATGGCCCTGCAAGCAATGTTCCCTCTAAGCTGAGTTAGTGTGAGCTAGCTCACAGGTTTTTAGCCTCCGGCTCACACTTTTTTGTCTTAGCTCAGGAAGGATGGCTCCAGAGCAAACTAATTTGTGCAGCAGCCAAATTGCTTCCTCACAACTTTAATGCCAATAGCTCACAGAGTAGAATTTTTCCTCACAAGACTCCACAGCTTAGAGGGAGCACTGCCTGCAAGTCACCTTCCAGATATTCATATGCAGAGGCAGATTAGCCATTATGGCCACTAGTGGGCCACTGGCCTGAAGTCTGCCTCTCTTCAGCCCCTCCCCTTCTTGGGCTAGGCCAGCCCAGTGGTGAAGAGGATGCCACTAGGCCACAGAACTGCATTTGCAAAAGGTGCCACCTGACCAAATCACAGTGGAGTCGGGCTGCCAGAGCACCTCCTTTCTTCCAGCTCCCTCCCTCTGTCAGGCTGAGGATTTGGACAGGGCCCCTTTCCATGGCTGAAAGGTAGGATATAAATATTTTGAACAGATAAATCAATAGCATTTTAGGTAACTTCTGACGTCAAATTGCTGTGGTGAGAATCCGAATTCAGGGGACCAAGGATTTGTCACACCTGGAGGATTTGTCATACATCAGATTGGTCCACCATATGCCAACTGTGAAACACATCCCACGTGTACCCACATGCACTACTCCTGGCAACTGATAGTAAGCTGATTTGATAATATGAACTGAATTATAAGCAGGGGGTCTGGGGGAAGAGCTGTATGACATCGCACATCCTCAGCCTGCCAGTTAGGCAGGATAAATCTTCCACACAGTCCAGTACAAAGGTGAAGAATTTCTCTTGTCAGTTTAGAAGGAGGGATTATGTTAGTTTAATAGTTGAAAATACCATTGGAAAATACCTTGTGGATTATGTGCTTCCTAGATTCTGCTATTTATCCCTAAATTCGAGACAAGAACTCACTAAGTGATGTCCTAGTTTACGTTAGTAATTTTTGCAGCTGCTCTGAATTTCTGCCAGCACCACCAGGCCTGTGTAACTGAAGAGTGTTTTCCCTAAAGCTACAGGCCATATTGGAAACAGGCACATATTCTGTAGGTTTTAAAGGAGAATTGTTTCTGGAAAAACTGCAGTGTCAACATAAAATGATGTAGAAGGAATGACTTTTGAGTTACACATTTTCTTTTAGAAATTAGAAGACACAAAGTGTACTTGAAAAAGTGATGAGCCAGCAGTAGGTAACAGGGGCATTTTCACAGAAGATTAATTCTTCAAAATTCAGGTGATGATAATTTCTTTGAAAAAAAAATGGATTTTTTTCTTTTGCCAGAATGTGATCTGGCTTCTATGGCCTATAAAACTATAAGGGGGGGGGGGAATAGCATTCAGCATACCACTTTTAAGAATTTTCATGTATGCACCTGTGCTGGAACACATCCAGTAAAAGGGGTAATGGGAAAAACTGCAGATAGATGGTAGACTCCTTGGCCATTGACCGTGTGGATTCTATAACATTTGAGGAACTAAGCCTTTCAGAACAGAAGTAAAAAAAGCTACAGTTTAGAAATGAAATCAGCAATTTTTTTTGAACAGATGCTCTGTGTATAAAGTATGACAAGATAAATTAAATAAAAAGTACACAAATTGACTTCCATCAGTTCTTTACCTAGCACAATATAAATTAATATCCAACTTGCTAAAACCACCACATTTTTTCTTTATGAGGAAACAGAAGGTCTTATTTGGTGCTGGAGAGATGTTTTGCTGTGTTACTATTTTCCAAAAAAACTGGTAGAATCTAAAAACAGGGTTCGTACCCTGCACCACGGAAACCAATCAGATTCATTCCTCAGTGCATCCTGTTTTCTATTCTTAATATTACAACTCCAGATTCTGGACTTTGCCACGAAGCCTTGGAACAATTTATTTACTCTCATCCTCTCTTTTTGTTCTCAATATTCAGGTTCATAATGAATTCCAAAAAGCATGGATGCTTTCACGCTTTTTTAAAAAAAATTGATTGGTTCTTTAAAATGGTATTATGTGATTTTTTTGTTTTGTTTTGGAATTTGTCTGTGAACTAACATGGCTACCATCAACCTTTGTCCACATTGGGAAAGGAACATTCTGTCTTTCCATTGGAAGTTGATACTAACAGCAGTTCTAAAAATACCCTGTATTTGAAACAACCATGAACCATTTAACTTGGGGCTGGTCTAAATGATACATTGGTCCAAATGATACAAATATGGGAAGTTTTCTATTTCATGTGTCATGTTTATTTGTAAAAGTTACCATTTGCATTTGGCATGCTGAGTTGTTGGCTTGTCCTATCAGGAATTCATCTGTGATGATTTGATGCAATCTTTTTGGATGTCAGGGTGATCTGGCTGTAACATCTGTCACCCCACTGATTGCCAACATGTAGCAAGTACTCATGCCATTTCTCATATTCAGGTTTGATTTGATCAATTTTGAATCCCCACTCTGCTATGGAAGCTCTCTATCTGACCCTGAGGTGTTACTCTTTGACAGCCTAGCCTACCTCACTTCCTGGTCACTATAAGGATAAAATGGAGAAAGGGAGTATGCTATTTTAAGCTGTTTTGGGTTGACATTAGGGAGAAAAGCAGGGTATAAATAGCTAAATAAATAAGTTATGTTACCAACCACGAAGGTGGTAATTGTAACGTTTAAACCAAAGAAGACTATGATAGGCTGCACTTTTAAAGCACTTAGAAGTGCTGTGTAAACAGATAAAGGACTGTGAAGAGTTAATTCTTCACAGAGCCAGAAATCCTTGAGTGACAGGCTGTTCCAAGAGTTAACATCAGCTGAGCACAGAAAGACTTATGAACTGGATGCTGAGGAGAATTCAGTCTGATTTCTGCCCTAGCTGAGAAGACTCGAGTACTGACAATTTCGGAATTCAGACCTGACTGAGACTAGTTTAACACAGACAAGAGAACTGGGGGAAAGTTGGCAAGGAACTTTGGGAAGTAGGCAAAGACCTCCATTCGGGCCAAGGAAAGGGGATAGATCTTCTAGTGAGAGGAGAATTTCCCTACCAGTCCAACAGGGAGTTAGCTCTGAATAGTGCAGAGATCCCTGGTCTGCTATGATTAGAGAATGCCCTTGGAGACCTTAAGAGTCAGTTAAATACTCAAAATGAGTACTGGTGTTTCAAGAGAAAGGGTTTGGGTACTGGAAAGAGTGTACCAGACTTCTGGAACCAAAAGAGTCAGAGAATACTAAATGGAAGTATACTAGAGTGCTTGGGAAAATACTGGAACAAAAGCTTCTCAACATAAATGTTTTGAGTAACTGTGAATAGCTTGAGAAACTCTCATTAGCCTGAAATGTAAGAACTGAAGTATGTGCGTGTACTGGTTTTACCTCAGAGATTACAGCCCCTGATTTCACTTGACCTTTCCCTTTTATGTTGAATAAAATATTTTGTTAATTAGGAATATAAAGAAGGGTGTTCCCATTCCTTCCCTCAGGTTCCTGGGCTGAGCAAACAGCCAAATATTACACTGTAACAAGGTGGGACAGCCTGAATTCTTCAGGAAAGAGAAAAAAGACAACTAGGGAAAGAAAAATGGAGGGAAAATTATGCCTCTATGGGAGGGAAGAGGATGGGTGGTATCATAAAGACAAAGAAGAAACAACTGAAGAACTACAGAGCAATTATTTTATCAACAGAAAAGAGTAAGAGTACAGTAGCACCTTAAAGATATCAGGTATCTGAAAAAGCGAGCAGTGACTCACAAAAGCTCATAGCCTACCACAATTCTTGATTGTCTTTAAGGTGCTACTGGACTCTTACTCTTTTCTACTGCTACAGACAAACATGACTGCCCATCTTGTTTTCAATCAATGTACTGGTGTAACACAATGGACTGATAGTGGTCTGAGAAGTACTTTTAATGAGTTTATGTCTGGGAGGAAATCTTCTCAGCCATAAACTCAATAAATCACGGATTCTAAGCCTTTCATATCCATTCCCTCTATTGAAGACCATGCATCCCACCATAATTGAAACAAAAAGCCCATTTCCCCCAAGAAGGACATTTATATGTTTACAGCCAGACATTCTGTTATTACCACTAGCATGCCAAAATGTCACAGATCGACGTGCTATGGCAGGATGGATCAGCGGGAGATAGCATGTCGTACTTGCAGGTGGTCATAGGGACTGAGGGAGAGCAAATTCTAAATGATGAAAATCCTTTCACTGACCTAGACCACTTCTGAGTTCCAGTGGCAGTACACATACTGCTGATTGAGAACCATTATAGTACATGATCAGAGGGAAATAATTTTCTATCAGACTCAGGCCTCCCATCTACAATGTGGAAATAATAATGTTGGCCTACCTAAATGGCTCTTATAAGAATTATGCTGCAGTCCCAAGGATGGTTTCTTGAGAGTAAGTCTTATTGAATAAAAATGGGACTTACATTCAAATAACCTACTAACAATTGCTCCCGTCCTGTGGCAATACATTAAGTATTTATTATTTATTTATTACTTTTGATTTGTATCCCGCCTTGCCAAGAAAAAAGTTCTATGTTAATGCTAAATATTTTAACTGAAAAAAACCATATTTATTTATTTACTTCCAGTGGGCGCCCAAAATAGCTTACATCATTTTTTTCTCCATTTTATCTCTGCAACAATCCTATGAAGACGGTTAAACAGAGATTGTGCGACTGGCACAAGGTCACATAACCTTAAATATGGATTAAAAAGAAGTATTATTTACATTGAGTTACACTGATGAAGGGAATACATATGTAATACAAAGTATATTTGAATAATTAAGCGGATGATATATTCAAAACAATATAATGATTTGCAAATTCTTGAAGGTTACAACAGCTGCAACAGCTGCAACTTGTGAGCCTTTAATTCTTTATCCAACTTCTGTCTTAGTTATGTGGTAGAATTTTTTGAAACCCTGAACTCTGAGGTTTCCAGTTAACAGTTTTACTGAAGACCATTAATTCATGTTAGATGTCAAGAAATGAGGGGAAACAAGGTTACTAAAGTTAGTTTTGCAGGAGAAATCTTCCCACCTGTAATTTAAGGTAAAAGTTGGCTTCAGAAAACAATCAATTTAAGTAATTGAATTGAATTGAGTGATCTTTTTGGCCTCTCTTTACCTTATTTCTACAATATCTGCTGTAAAGTAGCTAATATCCAATTTAAAAACTGATGTGTTCATCCATCAAGATCTTTCTTTGCTTTCTAACATGAAATCTCCCACTGAGTTCAGTGTGTTCAAAGATAAAATGAACCTTTTTGACAGCCCTAATGAGCTTGAGACTTCAGCAAACACTTCAGCTGTTATAGGCAGTAGCTATAGGGAGTTCCTTTTGCTTAGATACATTATATTGGTGTTTCCAGTTCTATGCAGTATACATCCTTCCTAAGTAATCAATATGCAAAAGGTTTTCCCTAGTGGCTCTGGTAAAAAGTAGACCTGAGACTCACACTGGTAATTTTCATATTTCTAAAATCAGTGAAATTGAAATATATATTGGGATTTAAATTTGCGAATCATTTTTCATTGATTTTATTTCTCCTGAATCTAGTAACAGTGGTCCAAGCTGTGGTATAATTCATAGGATATTGAAACACACAGAGAGAGACTTAAATATACCTTGCACATACCCCATCAAGAACTTTTTCTTCTACAAATTCATAAGTGTAAAATGTGATTTAACGGCTTTATTAGCACTTGGCTGAAACAATGTTTATTACCAATGTTCTTTCAAAAGTATGAGGATAAAATGTTATGCCAATGTTATACCACACTTTTCTCTTACATTGGGATTTAATTTACAGCTCACTGGTTGTTGATAATTTGTTTCCATGACAAGAGATCCAAGATTTTTTTTCTGACGATATAATTTATACTGGGGTTGAACCGTCCAAAACCCACTGAATTCAATGGACAGATTCTAATTAATGCAATTCCCACTCATCACATACCAAAGCTGATGAGGGGAAAATTGTTTCATGAGTTTACTTTTATGATATTGTGACAGAGTTTTAGGGACTCAATGTCCAGAGACATTTGCTATGTGGTCTCTACAATTGTTGCCAAGGGGGAAAATATACATGACTACATACCAAAATTTAAGCATGCGTTAAGTCCATTTGAAATAAACCAGGTATAACTGCTTAACTTTATCTGGATCAGACACTGGAGGTTCTGTTCTCTCATCTCAGCATGCACAGATATGAGCAACCGTTGCAACCAACTATTTGGGTTGTATTTGCCATCCTTCCTTGTTGTTGTCTGTTTCCTTTCACAAAAATGAAATTGGCTTCCTTTGCAAGATCTACCCATCTCTTTCCACTGGTCTGCCATTGCTTTCTATGGGGGTCTTTTGGGGGGTGGCTGGAGTGGCTGTTTTTCAGTCAAATAACACCCAAATTGTAGCAGAGTGAGCACTGCCAGTCCACTAAAACCCCCAAGGGGTGAATTTTATGAGGCCCTGAACAAGCTGCCCCCAGCTTTCTATTTTTCCAGCCATTGTACTTGTAAAGAACGAAAGCATTCCACCCCACAAAAGGGGGAGAGAAACTGCAGCTCTCTATTGCTTGTCTCCAAAGGTGATTGGCTGGAATCACTCTGTGCTTCTCCCTTGCAAGGTTCGATTTGAAGGGAGAAATGTCATTGCTCAGGAAATCAGTAAAATTACAGAAAACACAGAAGTAGTTTGTTAGTAGTTAGTTAGTAGCACCTGAAGACAAAAAAACAACATGGACTGTTCTGGGAGGGGATTTTCATAATATCTAAGAATTTCAAATTTGTGTTACTGTTCTGGAAAATTACAGTAATGACCCAAACCAGCAATTTCCATGTATATCTTGGGCTTGGGAATTTTGTTATACACACCTCAGATTCCATTTCTCCATCTGGCTATCCATTTCAGGACCAGACTACCGGATAAATTTGGCCATGAATTGAGATGTACATGTGCAGTCCTGCAACAGGGCAAACAGCCCCCCCCAGCAATTTTGGCTAAGAAAAATGGTGCAGGGGAGAAGCCTGAACCCACTTTCTCAGCTCCAGGGTTTCAATCCAAATCAGACCATGTTGTGCTTGGGTAATTAAAGCCCTGTGTGACTGCAAGGAATGCAAGAAAGGTTATAGAAATACTGACCTGTCTTGTGGCCAAATGTTTTGTATAGTTTGGCTTTCATTTCAGTAAAAGTTGCTCATGCTACAGAGCATGCATAAAAGGCATTGAGGAGGCATGGATGGTTAGATTGGGATATAGGAAGTATGTGGCATTGGTTAAAATGTTGAACTAGGACCATGAGGAACAAGGTTCAAATCTCAATTTGTCATTAAACTTCCTGGGGGGCCATGGGCCAGTGATTCCCTCTAAGCCGATCATACAGGATTGGAGGAAGGATAAGATAAAAATGGACTAAATAATAATTCACACCCAAAAACACATTTAAGAAAAACAAGGAGAAAACCAGAGTTGTACTGATGAAAAAAAGGAGGATGGGGTCATCTCTGACCACTAAAAAGGCTATGGTGGGCATCATGGGACTGGTATAGCCAAAAGTCATGTGGAATGAGAACTGCAGTAAGAAGAAAAATTGGGTGAGATTGACTGACAGATAAAACTAACCTTGAAACTCTATTAAGCCCAAAGACAACCTTCTACACACTGATACCACATCTGCCTTGCAAATATATTGAATCCACAGTATTGTGATATGCAAAACATCTGGGTAAAATAATTTGAAAGTTAGGCTATTAGGTTAATGTTTCTACTACTTCTCATAACCTGAAGCTATTTCTGTGATAAAAATGCTAATTTATTTAAAAGAGGCAATGTTATAATATGAGCTTCCCTTACTTATGAATAAATTCATTTTCTCCTACCTGTTGAGTGGAGAACAGTTTCTGATTATTGTTTGAGGAGCTTGCACTTGTCATTCATAGACTGGGATGAAAGCAATTTGTTACTGCTTATTATGCATGAGCAATTGAAACATAACTAATCCAATTTGACATGAACCATATCCATTCTTTAATAATGTAAACAATCAAAACCTGAATAGTGTTATTTCTGATATCCATGAACAGCTACAAAGCCTCTGATCCAATAGTTAGTCTGAAACATCACTGTCTTTTCTCAGTTTTCTAGGCAGCAGTACATAGAGTTACAGGAAGAAAGGACTTAGGAACTCAACAGGAATATCATTTGACAGGAATATTGTTCAACCAGAAGTTAATTTTTAAATTTCCCTTTTTGCATAAACTCTTTTGTTATCTGCTATGTGGCTATGGACGTACCTCTGTTTGTACCCTCTGGAAGGCAGGGAGGGCTGTGCAACATGAATGGAGGGAAGGCTAGAAGCAAAGGCTCAAGCCTCAAACATTAAAGCTTATTCCAGTCTATCCTCATAAAATATCTTCTCTTTCTCAGTTGAAATTGGTTTTGTTAGGAATGGTAAAGACAGGAAAGAGTGCTTGCTTGTGGGAGGGCACTTTTTGAAGAAAAGTGGAGGATACAAATCAAAGGAACTAACATGCTACCCCATCTTGTACCGTGATGTTCTCAGCATTTTATACCCAGCCAGGCTGACTTCCATTATTGGAACTGGGCTGATAGAAGAGTACTGAAAGAACTAGACTGCAGATACAGGTACAGGTACAGATTCTCTGTATTTAATATAAAAAGATCACTGCACCCACTGACTGCAGCATGCCAGAAAGGAAGGGGAAATTCATGAGCCAATGCATACTCTCCCTGCTTGCTCTGCAATGGAGAATTTCAATTGACTCCAAAACTGGGACACAATTATGGAATTGTACAAGGGCCAAATGCCTTACCATGAAGCAATAATATTTGTCCTACAGTTGGGATCACTGGGGCAGGACTTATAGGTCTGATAGAACAATCTATTCATGCTTCAATTCTGGGACTTTTCTATTTAGAAATTCTGATGTTTTGTTCTTATTACACTCATTTGAAACACTCATTTCCTCCACTCCCCAACCATGGAAGTGCTGAACTCTGAAGAAGAACCTGTATAATTTCAGTGCAGAAGTTCATTCATGCTCTTGACACTCAACTTTGGGAAGCTGTGATTGCATGCTCGAGAATAATTTTTTCCATTATCATTTCCTTCAAGAAACCATAATGCATTCCTGGTTAGCTCCCAAGAGGCACAATTTCAAATGTGAAATATTTTAGATACACTCTAAAATCCCAAAATTAACTCAATTTCTGATAGTGGTACTATGTGTAGGAGTCTCTTCTGTACAAAACCTAAGTGAGCATTGTGTGGGAGAATTTTTTAGTGGTTTGTGTCTATAATTTCCAAGGGACCGCCTACAAAGGTCACCTTGTAGTAGAATATTGGAACATGCCCTTGGTCCTGTACATATTCCAGAGCCTCTTTTGCTGGTGTTCAAGAGCCTTCTCTTTCCTTCCTTCCTTTCTTCTGACATTTTTCTGTTCTTCATACCAATAGATTAAAAAAATGCAAAATATAAAACAGATGATTTGGCCATAGCAATATTGAATTATTGAAAGAATGCATGATACTTCATTTTAAAAATGTGATTTCAAATGGTTTGGTTGAAACCATGTTGGATTGTAATGGTCATCAGAATAATCATATCAGGGTCAGAAGTCAGATTCAGGTGGGTAGCTGTGCTGGTCTGATGCAGCAGAACAAAGTTTGAGTCCAGTGGCACCTGTGAAACCAACTAAGTTTTATCCAAGGTATAAGCTTTCATGTGCATGCACGCTTCTTCAAATACAGTAAAACAAAACATCCTCAAACATTACATATAGGTAAAAACTAACACACACACACCCCACACACCTATGTGTAATAGTTGAGGATGTCTTGTTTCACTGTATCTGAAGAAGCCTGCATGCACACAAAAACTTATACCTTGAATAAAACTTCTTTGGTCTTAAAGGTGCCTTTAAACTCAAACTTTGTTCAGAGTCAGAAGTGATGAACCTAAAATCATTGACCCTGGTTCTTCTTACTTTTTTTTAAAAGTGAATTCCAGTATCAACATTCTCTTCCATTATGAGGATCTAGGTTAATATGTTCCCTAACTGAAGAGACATCAGGGTCCCTTTTTGCAGCACACAAAGAACCATTCCTAGCCTACTTAATGGAGATCCTGAGTTCTGTCATTGATTTTGCCTGAACATGTGTCATTGCTTTTAGAGCTGGATTTGATAAGCTTTAGCGAATTTTCTTTGTGAAGCACTCCCCCCCCAATATGGAGTACATTTGCATTGTAAAATGTTAAAGCTACATTAAGCAAATCTGCTAACTTATCTTCAGTAGTACAGTAGATCTATATCTGCAATGATACACGTGATCTCTGCAAAGGGACAATCAGCCTTTCCAAATGTAAAAATTGATGCTGCATCTTCCATATGCAGATTTGGGCTGTATTCATATTACCTATCACATTTCCATCCTACCCCTTTCTCCAAAGAGTTCAAATTCTCCAGTCTCCAATTTGTTCTGTACTGCTACTTCTGCCCACGGTATCATTGCCCTCTTATGGCAAGGTTTGGTACTACCTGCTCTTGCCATCTTCTTCCATAGACCACAACTTCTTTCTGCTCTGGATAAGGGGACTGGCAGTATTCATTTCCTTCTCACTACTGGTGGATGAACTTAGCTTAAGCTCTCCTCTACCCTAGTCTGTCCTCCCCAGTTGACTTAAACAGGGTAACAAAGGACAGCAGAACATTGGTCGAATCTGCATTTGCATTTTTAAATCAGTTGTGTGCTGCTGTGACACCGTCCTTCTCTATGCTTGTTTGAATTTTGTTTGGAGAAGATTATTTTAAAGCAGTTCAGAGATGCAATGACAGTGGAGCCGCCACAAAAGGATGATAAACATATGTGGATGTGTGAAAGTATGCTAGCACTGTTGAGGTGTGAAAATGACACCAAATGTGGACAGCTTTTTTGAAGATGGAGTCAAAAGGTGGGGACACTGGTGGGAAAGACAAATGCAGATTTGGCCCTAATTTATTGTATTTTTGGTAATTGACTTACCAAATTTATTGTATTATTATATTTATTGTATTTTTGGTTAAACTGTTATACATGAATTGTGCATGTTTTTATATATACTGGTTTTATTGATGTTGTAAGCTGCCCTGAGCCGCTTAGGTGGGAGGCCGGGATAAAAATCGAACAAATAAATAAATAAATAAAAATGCATTTTACTCTACAGTTACTTTGGCATTTACACTTTTCTGACCTAGCCATACTACTGTAACTTTCAAAATGGATTAGTGTGATATGCATTATACACGACTGCTTTTGAATGTGCCTTAGAAGCCTCACTTGATATGAAATGTGGCAGTGGGACTCCTGCCTGGGGTCAGCCACTTGAAACATATAAAGCCAGCACTGCATTAATTATGTTGGTTGCCTATCTGATTCCTGGCCTAATCCAAAGTGCTGGTCATTATCTTCAGTGTTAACACTGTTCTGTCCCATATCCAGGCCTAAGGACTGAAGGAAAAGGGGCTAGGGCAGATCCAGTTACCTTATATAAAAAGGGAAATGTAGCATTGCAACTCTCTCATTTGCACTCAGTTGAAAAGGTAAAAATTCTCTTTACTGAATTCTGAAAATACCATGTTTTTATTTCATACTTCTAAACCTTAGAAATAGGATTATATCATGGAAAAGTTTTGTGTAGCCCTGTAATATAATTACACAAAAGAAACAAAAAAGTAGCAAAAACTGTTTAAAATTATACTATGTCAGTGTTTAAGGGGATTAAGAGCTAATAAGGAGGGCATTTCCTGATAGCTAATGGCTGACTGGTTAAAGTTAAAAGGAAACCTATTTTAACAAGACAATAAGTTGGAGGAAATGTTAAATGCAAAAGGTAATTCATAATGCTGCAAACTGTAAAAAGAACATAAAAATGCAAATAAAAATCAAATGTTTTTATACACTTAGAAATTACAGGCTAAAGTATTAGTTACCTTCAATACTATTTTCTATTTGATTGCTGTCAGTCGTATGATGACTGTCATCCATACTTTGGCTCAGACATAACACAAAACTGTTTCATTTAATAATGGCTTTGTTGTTTTTCAGTTGCATAGTTGAGTCCGACTCTTCACGACCTCACGGACCACATCATGCTAGGCCCTCCTGTCTTCCGCTGTCCTCCAGAGTTTGCTCAGTTTCATGTTCATTGCATCGATAACACTGTTTAACCTTCTCATTCTTTGCTGTCCCCTTCTTCTTTGACCTTCAATCGTTCCCAGCATCAGGGTCTTCTCCAGTGAGTGCTTCCTTCTCCTTCTTTTTAATTTTTTAATTGTAATATGAAACAGCATTACAGAGTATTAATAAGCAGTGCAACTAGTATGAATACAAAAAGTAGACATTGCGAGAACAATATATCGACTTTGTCAGTGTTATAAGAGGATAATGCTTATCTAAGACTTATTACAATTTAGGGTAATAGCAAGCAATGAACATGCATATACTATATTGTTACAAAGCCTAACATATGACACTGAAAATCTCAGTATGGTTATGCCACCATTTGTCATTCTGGAGATCAAAATCAAAAGGTCTTAGGATCTTGTTTTAGAAGTAAGACAGTGTTCTGTATGTACAGTTTACTGGAATAATGTCAGCCTCTGCTGTATAATTAATGAGTGGGTACCAAGTCGCTATGAATTTTTCTTCAAATTTGCGTGAGGAAGAATTGGGCATAGTAAGTGATATTTTGCACATTATGAAATGGTCCCATATATGGTTTTGCCAGGATTGAACCGTCGGGGGATGGGGTTATGAATTCAATGTACAGCAATGGTATTCCTAGCTATGGCTAGTAAAGTGTGAATAAGTTCTGTTCTGCGTTTGTTGTTGTTTGGGTCTGTCCAATTATTCAGAAGCAGTACTCCAGGTAAATGAGGCAGATGTACATTTGTGATCAAGTGCATTTGGTGAGTTACTTGCAACCAGAATTGTTGTACGTAGCTGCATGTCCACTGGCAGTGGAGCAAGTCTGCTGTCTGCAGTTTTTTCTGCAAAAGGAGTCTGTGTCTTTCTGAATATGGTGTAAGGTTGCAGAGGGTAAGTACCATCTCATCAAATTTTGGTGGTTTGGAATCTCACATTGAAAATTGCAGAGGAGAGGGTAGGGGATGCCCATATGCATTCTCAATCTTCCATTAGCCGATTACCACGGTCATTAAGCCACAGTTGTTGGTATTTTAAGGATTTTATTTGTCATCCAGGATATTCAGGAATTTGTAGATTTTGGACACTAGATCTGTTGTGTGAGTTGCCATGATCTTTAGAAGCTGTTCAAAACTCGTCCGGGGTCTTTTTAGGGTTTCCTTGAATTGAGGGGAGTGCTGCCTTATCATTTGGTGGCCAAAGTATTTGAGCTTCAGCTTCAGTATCTGGCCTTCCAAGGAACAGTCAGGGTTGATTTCCTTTAGGATTGACTGATTTGAACTCCTTGCAGTCCAAGCGACTCTCAAAAGTTTTTTCTAGCATCATAATTTGAAAGAATCTATTCTTCGGCACTTGGCCTTCCTTACAGTCCAACTCTCGCAGCTATACATTACTACTGGGAATATCATCGTTTTGACTATTATGGACTTTTATTGGCAGGGTGATGTCTCTACTTTTGATTATGCTGTCTAGGTTTGCCATAGCTTTCCTCCCAAGGAGCAGGCATCTTTTAATTTCATGGCTGCAGTCACATTCTGCACTGATCTTGGATCTCAGGAATATGAATTCTGTCACTGCTTCTATGACTTCCCCTTCTATTCGTCAAGGAGTGATGGGGCCGGATATCATGACTCAGCTCACAAACAATAATTCAAATGCTAGTTTGCCTATGGTTTCTTTTCCTTCTGTCTGTTGCATAGGATGGCATTGCTAGAGAACAAGCTAGGATTAAACCAAAATTAAGCTAGGATGTTGGCTTAATCCCTACTCCTTTATTAATGTACCCATGTTCTACATTCATCTTCCAGGTTTTGGGTGTCCCCTAACCAGGGCTCATTTCCTGCAGGAGCACACAGGGGCGAAGCTCCGGCAGTAAGGAGCCCAGGAGGTGTGCACCTGCAGCAAGCCCCGCCCCCTGCTCCCAGCAGCCCCACTCACCTTCCCTGGCCCACTAGCCAACCCAGCTGAGTGCTGCCGTGAGCCGGCTCTTGAGCTGCTCCACCACTGCCTGGGCCATGGCACCCAGCCCGCCCAGGCTCTGCCTGTCCTCATGCTGGTGGGCCTCTACAAGGCAGGCCCTGGCAACTCCCACGAGGCCTGCAAGGAGCTCTGGCCTGGCCTCCTGAGCCTACTCGGCCTCTTCCTACACCTCTGCCCTGCCACCGCCCTGGCCCCCTACCAGCTCGAGGCCATGCGCATCCTCCGCACTGCTCTCCTTGACCCATGAGCAGCCATGCACTTTCCTGCACTTGCTGGCCATCCAAAAGAGTCCAGTGGCACCTTTAAGACCAAGGTTTATTCAGGTACAATCTCTCCCTCCTCTGCGAGGGCAGATCTGCGTGTGTCTCCCCCCCCCCCCATAGCTAGCAATCCAAAACAGTCCAGTGGAGCCTGAGCAGTGGGTGTTGCCTTCTGACACACTTCTGGTGATGTCAGGGGGTGTGGCATATGCAAATAAGTTATACTAATGAGTTATGCTAATGAGCTCCTGCACCTCTTTTTCTACAAAATGACCCCTGCCCCTAACCCTTCTGAGATAAAACAGGTTCCAACCTAGGGGAGGGTGGAACCAAAACTTTGGATATCTCTCATCAGAAATTCTCACTTGTACCCTTCTGTTGCTATCTTGTGCCAAAAGGTGAAAACTTGCTTTGTCTGGCATCCCCTCAGAATCCATCCTTCCTGCCCTATGTTTTAATTGTTGTTTTTTAGCTTTGTTTTTAATTGATTTAATAATGTACATTTGTTTGGTTTTAATGGTTCTTTTAAAATGTGTTTTTATTATGAATGTTTTTAATTTGTTAGCCATCTTGATGACCCTGATGCAGGCAGAAAGTTGGGATATATATTTTGCATATAAAATTATTAAAATAATTCAGACACTTTGTGAAACCATAGTTACATTATTAAGTGTGGTTAATAAAACAACTTCAGATTCTGGTCTGATGAAGCCTAACTAACCACAGTTAGTGGAGTTGTCTGCATTCAGACAATCACATTCATGAAAGTTTAATTATATCATAGTTTTACATAAAATCTGACCTGAGCCAGAGGCTCCTTCACAATATTATTTTCTCCAAGCCAATATTAGTTTTTACAGCCTTTTCATGTTGATGATCACGTAGTTATGAAAGAATCTAGCATTCATTTATTTATGCACCATTGTTCAATATTTAAAATGTCCAAAGAGACTAACAACTATTTTAAAAACAATATGAAATATTCAATACCCAAATTAACAATTAAATTAAACCACAGCAGTCAGTGACACTGAATAGATACTAAAACACAGGAGGAGGGCAAAAAATGAATTATTGGAAATAAAAACATCTTCTTCCAAAACAAAATCTGTGGGAAAATGATATATAAATGCAATAAAGGAAAAACACATTTATGGCCAGCGTCCCTTTCCCATTGGACTGGAACCATATTCTCAGAGATCTTAACCCTTAACCAGGGCATCTGTCCTGCTAAATAGACATATAGGAGGAAAGGAGCCAATTTTATAGGCCATTAGAATTCTCACCAGCAGAGCTGGCACAGGAAGGTGTTTGACACCCTAAGGAAGGCAGGTAGTGGCCAAGCAGATGCAGAAGCTTGCAGTGGTCAGGCAGAGATTAAGAGTACGTTTAGAAAGCAAACACTTGTACAACACACACACACACACACGCACGCACGCGCGCGCACACACACACACACACACACACACAGAGAGAGAGAGAGAGAGAGAGAGAGAGAGAGAGAGAGAGAGAGAGAGAGAGAGAATACTCTGTGACACACAAGAACTTATTTGATTTTTGTACACTGCCCATACCCAAGTAGCATACACACACATGCAAATATGCAGTGACAGTGGGGGGGGGGGAATGGGAAAAGGTGTTTGAGTCTGGGGTTCCTAGGGGTAAGTCCAGTAAGTTGGGGCTCTCTGGGGTTCCACTTTTCCCCAACGGCTCTTAGGCTGGCCTCAGACAGACAATGGGGGAGGGGGCTTCAGATGCACCCTGTTCCCTCTCCCCTGCAGTTGTCAGGACATCCGGTGCATGTTCCTGGCTGCTCCTGTGCTCTTTCTTGTCCTGCTCGATGTGCTCTGTTTAAAGTTCCCTTCTGGACAGCACCCGCCACGACACACCAATCCTCCCACAGCAAGAGCCAAGCCTGCCTGATTGGCACTCCCCTCTTCCTTTGGGATATGCTCCTCCTTTGTCCCACCCCCCTGCTACAATCAACCCTTCACTTCGGCATCAGCTTCGGGTGGGGTCTTCCTCTCCTGACCTCATCTCGTCATCTGGCAATTCTCCCAGCAGCTCCGTCAGCTTCTTCTCTTTCCTTCTGGGAGGTGGCCAGCTTCCCCTGTCTCCCTGTTGTCATCAGCTCTTGGGAGGCCTGCCCAGCCTTGCTCGGAGCTGGTACTGGGTCAAGGAGTTCCACCACAGATCTTTTGATAAGGCTCCTGGGGTTGCTCTTCATGCCAAGGTGGCCCAGTATTTCTCCCCAAGCTGGGTGAGTCCCTTACCTTCAGTCCTTGGGCAGTAAGTGCAGGGGTGAGAGTACTGGCCCCGGACGCAAGGAATAAGCATCAGCTAAACAGCGACATATTGTCACAGTGCTCCCAGTCACAACTGATAAAATCTGCATAGTGCGGTAGTTACTGAGATACAGAGATGCTGAGAACTTCACAGAAATAAGAATCAGTATTTAATGTTAGCTTTTGTCTGCCAAGGCAGACCTTTCTTGCAAGTAGTATTGCAGTCAATTCTGTAACTTGGTAACAGTGGCGTTCAGCATGTTGATGATGTGTGCTTGATTACTATGCCCTGGGTCATCATGGGATGTTGTTTTAAAACTGAGTTTTATGTACTTGCTGCTTTTGCACTGGTCAGCAGCTCCCCCCTTGCTTTTCACAGCCAAGGCTATTTCTTTGTTGGGTTGTTGTTACATATATCTTGAAAGTGAGCACCTCTGTCTTGCAGTAAACCTGTCAGACTCTTGGACAAAGTTACTCTCAACAACATTCTCTGGCAGTGATTTGTTTATTGAGAAATAAAGATATTCCAAGCTAGGACCGGTACAGCATCAGAATGAGGTTCTGGTGGGAAGACCCAACAATATAGACAGTTCAAACAAGACCCTCCTTTCGGTTCCATCCAATCACACTCTGCAATCATCCCACCTAGCTTTTGTGCACTCTACACTCCCACCTGTGAATCTACCATTACATTATCTCAGACGGCAAGGCAAGCACTGATGCTGACCAAGGTCATCTCTAAGAAGGGAGGCAACTTGAGAAGAGTTACATTCTCGGCTTTCTCAGTGGCAGCTCCATTCTGGTGGAATGAACTCCTGGAGGAGATCAGGGCCCTGCGGGACCTGTTACAGTTCTGCAGGGCCTGTAAAATGGAGCTCTTCCACCAGGCCTTTGGAGCCGCCACCACCACTGTCACCACTGACATCTGACAGTCTTTGGAGAGCAAGTCCGACCCCTGGGTGCCCCAAGTATAGCCTGACTCAAGTGCCTGGGACATCTGAAGGAGACTTAGAGGTTTCTGTTCTTCATTTGAAGGACATCTGAAGGAGACTTGGCTGACTGTTACACTGAGGAATTAAATGCTAGCACTTTAATAGCTGTATAGTTATGGTTTTAAATATGTGTTGATTGGATTTTGTTATATTGTATTGTTTTACATTGCTTGTATTGTTTATATTGTACTGTTTTATATTGCTTGTAAGCCATCCTGAGCTGGCCTAGCTGGGAGGGCAGGGAGGGCAGGGTAAAAATCAAATAAATAAATAAGTAAATAAATAGCCACTATAACAGAGCCATTCTCACACTTTCACAATCGCACAAGCCCCTCTGCAATTTCCCTCCCTTTGCAGGCTTCAACTCCCCAGAAATATGGCAAACGAGAGTCTGAGTTTGACAAGGCCTTGCTCAATTTCATTTCAAGTTCCTAGGCTCCCAGTTGTACTCCTTTCCAATATACTAACACTTTATTCCACTAACACACTAGCAGTGTATTCCAGGCATAGCATTGCTAACTAAAGGTCCTGAAACTGAACACTTCCTAACTGCCCTTGGTTAATTTCATCTTTAACATGCCATAAGGGGCAGATAGAGAGACCTCTTACATCTGATAGTCACTCATGAAATGTACATGTTTTGTGTACTTGAAGAAAAAGGCAAAACATAAGACAAAGATGGCAGCCTCAAGATAATAGTATGAGGGCACACATGCACAATCAGCTTCTGTGTAGCTGAAAACATATGCAGACTCACAGAATAAAAATTATTAGTTCATTGAAAATTTGACTGTGTTGATTGCAACTTGTGGACAGCTTACAAATTGAATTATTCAAACAACAAAGTATCTCTTCTGATATAGAATACCAAAAGCCTTCCTCAAGCCACTAAGACACTGAATGTTTTAAGGAACGCAAAGAGAACAATTATATTCAGTGGCATTATCTGTAACTCTGTGGCTGTAAAGTATTCCTGTCATTTAAATTATCTGCTGACTCACTATCTCCTCTTTCTCCTTCTCCTATGACTTTCACTGAAACAAGATGGTGATGATAAAGAATACTAAGGATTAACAATCTTTTGTTAAATTTGGGATTAGCTATAATGTCTAGATTAAATAGTGTGCATTGGGGGGGGGTGTTATAATTGGTTAATTTCTCTAAACTGCCCTGCCCAAATGGGAAATTCATTAGATACTTGCCTCCAACAAAGGGAGCTTATTACTGTTCATCAGAGCTATGTGATGTTTGGAGGTAATTTGGCTGGGTTGTCAATGCTATTATCCCCATAAATCCACCAGGTAGGTACACACACAAACACATCATGAAGAATGTTACTTTAATCAGTCATATAGTACAACTAGAGAGGCCATTTTTTAAATCTTTTCTATGTTATAGTTATATCCCAATTCTTTACTTTTTGTTGTTAAATGTGATTGGCTCTGACTGATGATTTTCATAAAGAGATGGGAGGATTGTTCTTGATCCTTGTTGATTCTCCTGAACCTCAATGGCTTTTGATACCATCAACCATATCACTTGTGCATTCTAGACATGCTGTCTTTTATATATATTGGTATATAACATACAGGGGCCATGGTGGCTCAGAGGTTAAGACACTGAGTTGCAGACCGGAAGGTTGGTAGCTCAGTGGTTCAAGACCTCAGTGTCACATGATGGAGTGAGGTCCCATCTCTGGCCCCAGCTCCTGCCAACCTAGCAGTTTGAAAGCAAGAAATTACAAGTAGATAAATAGATACCACTTCGGTGGGAAGGAAAAAGTGTTCCATGCACCTTGGCATTTAGTCATGCCAGCCACATGACCATGGAGAAGTTTTTGGACAGCACTAGCTTGGAAATGGAGATGAGCACCACCCCTTTTGAGCAAGGGAAACCTTTACCTTTATATAACATACAACCCGCAGTGGTACCAATTCACCAAACAGTAACACCATCAAATACAAAAGCAATTCTCAAACTGTGAACATTGCTACTAATGTAACATTCTCCATAACTGGAAACAAGCTGAACCTATGGGTATTTGCATGGATTGGGATGCATGAAAAAATGTTTGTAAAGAATTTATTAGTGTATTATTATATTATATAACATGCCTGTGCAGGATAGCAGAAAATGAAAATAAAAACCTACATTTGTTTTTATGTTTCAGGGAAAAGGCTTGAAAGATTAGACTTCTCAGAACAGCAAGATTAGAATGGTGCGTGCATAATGGTGTGCTATTCAGTTTATTATGTGTGACATGATCAGAGGTTTAAACACTTCATGGCAACCCAGCACGAAACAGCCAGCAACCAGTCTGACGTTGACTGTTACTGTTTACAAGGTATCAGACACTTGACCTAAAGTAGCAAGCAGGTAGGAAATATGATATCATTCAGCAGTGGATTTCAAAGTTGCTGGGGAGAGGGAAAATATATAAAATATCCAGGAGAAAAATTACCTCCAGAAAGCTAGGAATTTCTGGCTTCCAACTGGTTACATATGTGCTTGGGATGATGCTCTGAATATTCCTGGCATGTGGAACTGAGCAACTAGAGTCAATTAATAAAAATAAAAATAACATAATATTTCTGTGGAGCCAGGTTCAGAGAAAATTACAGTGAATAAATAATTTCTGTAGTTAAGCTTTCTGAAAAAAACCCAGAATGTTCTGATTCTGAACCATTTCAGAGCACAGCAGTTACATCTGCATGGCTATAGCTGATAGTGCATAGGGGGAGTGGCATTGCACCTGGTTGGCCCCATCCACACTTCTTCAAGGTAATGGCTTCAACAAAAACCTCACTTTTTTCTGGAACTGTCAAATAAATAGTTATGCAACTAAAGCATATCTGTTTTTCTTACTTCTAACTTTACAAAAACGTGCTTATATCTGGGGAGTGTGTCGTCACTGGTCCTTTTGAGGTGACACCTTCGGTGCTGTAGTTTATAAAGAGACAAGAACAAGGACTTTTATCAGTAAGTTATGTTTTTTTCAATCTCATTGCAAACCATATACATGTAAGCAAAGATATTGGATGATATTGACACATACAGACAGTGTTCTTATGATGTTATAATGATGACAACCTTGAGTAAAAGCTCTAGAAAAAAAGGGCTGGTTTGCTCCTAATATAAATTTAAATACAGTGTTAATGTAGAGCTTTTAAACCAGCAAAACCAAGGAGGCTTTTTGCACCTGTTAGAGAAGACAAGACTGGCTTGTTCCTAATTTAAAACACTTTTAATGCAACTAGAGGTAAGTTGGAAATAATATCAAATAATATTCAATTCAGCTTCATGTTGTTTTTCTTTCTAAATAACCATGGTTTTCCCCCCAGGATTACAATCTGAAGAAATTATATTCTTGTAGAGGCTTGTAGAGAGCAGTGTGCCAGCCTAATTCAGAAAACTGTGTAGAAAAGAATTTAAGGTCTGGATTGCTCCCAACATATTACTGAGCTATATGAAGAGGCTGTTACCTTTGAAGAGAACAGGATTACTCCGGAGGAAGAACTGGGGTGAAATGAACCTAAATCCGGGTGCTCATTGAGAGATGGATGGACTTTTCCTTGCTTAGAGAGATGAATGGACCTTTCCTTTCAATATTCGAAAGAATTAATCAATAAAATGTTATATAATGTTTTAACATGCATAGATTTACTAAATGTTTCAGCCATCACATCATAGCATCTGTTTTTTTGTTGTTGTATTTTCTGTAAGGATAACTGTGATCCCTCATCTTTGTATATGTGATGGGATCACAGAGTGCTACATGAGTCAAGGCCATGATGTTTTGCTAATGGCATAATTTTATTTTTTAAAGTAAATGGTTATAAGAGTTTGAAATTAAGAGCAAAAGGTCTTAGATGACAAACTAACCCATTAATGGAGGTGAAAAAGGTGTTCTTTGGTTTTTTTTCTTTTTCTCTCAGTTTACCCAAACAGTTCTTCCCTCAAACCCCTGTCCTTTACAGTAATTTTGTTCTCTAAAGTTTGGGAAGCCCATATTGAGAGTCAAAGGATAATTATTGTATGATATAATATGCACTATGATTTAGGGGAACAATAATATCCATGTATTTTCTCTGTAAATATATGGTAGTATCCATATAATTGAATTGCCCGCAATTATTGTAAAATACAGAATGCATGCATTGTATGCCTTTCTGAGAACAAGTCTCCCAATCCTTCTAAACTGCAATTCCTAGCACTGTCAAACTGCAGCTGAAGGGCTGTGAACATCATTAGTGGCAGTTTCCCTTACTTTTCATATTAGTTGCAATCTCAGAAAGAACACAAAAATATGGTTGTGGCATCTCAAAGTCGGTTGGTGGGCTAACCTCAGAGTTCAATTTGTTATTTATCCAGTGCCCTTCCTAGTGTTTATAGCTTCTCTCAGTTCTTTGTTCTTATGTCTTACACATTTCACAACCATGTGCAAAATTATAATCAAACCATAATTTTGCTTGTGGTAGCTGCTTTCTTAAAAAAAAATGCTAGTGGCAAACAGATCATTCAGTGACTGTTCTAGATGTCACTTTTTGAGGTCAGGTTAGACGGAGGAGAGTCACATTTATTTAGTCAGGAGTCACTCATTCAAGTGGAGGACAGGAAGGAAATCATACAGCGTACATGGATGAGGACAACTACAGCCTGGCCCCGCCAGTCCTTACTTTACTGCACTCTGGGTTTTGAAGTATTTCCCCCCAACCTAGTACTAATATCTGGAGCTAGCCAAGCTGGTAGAAAACTCCTTTAAAACAACAGAGCACTGTGGTGTAAGGCATATGGCAGTTAGTTCCCCAAACCTGCAAACACCATTTACTGGGGGAGGGGGCGGGAATGATACCCTTTACTTTATATGTGAATGGGAAATATGAATATATACTCTCCAATCTCCTCTCTCATGTTTAGCCATGCCCTCATTTTGCATTGAGATAGTTTCTAGTGCTGTGGAAAATTATTTTTGCTTCAGACATGTTTGCACAAACTGAGGTATAGCATATGGAGAAAGAGAAAGAAGCAGCTTCCAGGGCTGTGTAGGTTGGTTCCCAGACTTATGCTGTAATGATCCAGTCCCTCATCTGCAAGCAATTTACATTAAACCAAATACAACTGAAGAAGTGAATACAAACCACACTGTAATAATGGGACCATAAAGGGTGGATACATGTGTGTTAATTCAGCAGTAGCTAACCATGGTGTACATCTACCATTTAGCAAGCTCTTTATTGTCTTACCAGTAACGATTTAGTAAACTCTTTATTGTCTTACCAAAATGGTAAAAGGAATTTTAGGACTTCCCCGGATTTCTGATGAGGCATTGAAGCATGGTAAGATTTTCCTGAGAACTTGCCAGGATAGAATAGGTTAACCAGTTTACTAAGTACTTATATACATTCTATAGTAAGTTGAAATTTGGCAAATCATTGCATGTATTCACATTCATAAAACACTGGACAGAGGAGATCTTACTCCTGCTGTACTTAAAAAGGATAAATTCAACAAAGAACAAGAAGAGGTAACTGACAAAAATTTTGTTAATGAATTCCATTGTGTCTGTCAGGGCTAAACTGAATTTTTAGTGGTTCCCTCCCTTCTGTTCATTTTCCTTTTTTCCCTAGTCAACTTTTTACCTGATCAGGTGATCCACATCCCAAAACTCTTTGATTCTCTGCATCCCAAAACTCTTTGATTCTCTGCATCCCAAAACTCTTTGATTCTCTGCATCCCAAAACTCTTTGATTCTCTGCATCCCAAAACTCTTTGATTCTCAAGTAGTGAATGTCATAATGGCAGCATTTGGATATCACAATTAAGGGGAGGGGCTGTGGTTCAATGGATGAGCCTCTGTTTTGCCTGCAGAAGGACTCAGGGTCAATCCCCAGCATCTCCAGTTAAAAGTACTAGGCAGTTCTTATGCACTCCATGAAACTGCTGAACAGTTGGGTTAGAATGGATAAAAGGAAGTACTTCTTCACCCAAAGAGTGATTAATACATGGAATTCACTGCCACAGGAGGTGGTGGTGGCTACAAGCATGGACAGCTTCAAGAGGGAATTAGATAAGAATATGGAGCAGAAATCCATCAGTGGCTGTTAGCCACAAGGTATAGATAGGAACTCTCAGGCTGGGGCAAGTGATGCACTGTATTCTTGGTGCTTGGGGCGGGCAACAGTGGGAGGGCTTCTAACGTCCTGGCCCCACTGCTGGACCTCCCAATGGCATCTGGTATTTTTGGCCACTGTGTGACAGTGTGTTGGACTAGATGGGCCATTGGCCTGATCCAACATTGGCTTCTCTTATGTTCTTAGTAGGTGATATGAAAGACCTCTATCTGAGACCTGAGAGAATTGCTGCCAGTCTGAGTAGACAGCACTGAACTTGTTGAACCAATGTTCTTATTCAGTATAAGGCAGCTTCATGTGTATTCATGTATGACCATAGTTTGAACAAATACTACCAATTACAGTGCAATCTTAAGAAGAGCCTAAAAAGCTGTAGCTTTGCTTAGGATGGTACTGTTTGTCTACCAGATATGTCCCTTGTTTCTTCTCTTACATTCCAGGAGGAAAGACATTTATATCTTAATGTATCACTGTTCCTAGAAGAGGTCTATGTCCTCTTTATAGTGCAATCTATTGTTACTCAACAAATTGAGATTTGTGAATTCAGAAATCAGACAAACCACATTTAGTACAAACATAGTATAAATTGTGTTTAACAAATTAAGTTAGAGACCTCAGTTTTCAATCCCAGTTTGTTGGAGTCTCAAAATTTGGATGCTGCTTGATCAGTCCTAGAGTCCAGTGGCAACTTTAAGACCAACAAAGGTTTATTCAAGGTATGAGCTTTCGTGTGCATGCACACTTGTTCAAATCCATTGGAATGGAAGGCAGAGTTCAGACTTCTAGACAAAGGCTGAATAGCAAAGTAACATGTAACATGATGAAGATGTTTTAAGATATTCAGAGACAAAACTAAATAACAAGCTAAGGTTATAAGGTCAACAGTTGTTTTGATTTAATTAAGGGGGAAAAGGACAGTAAAGAAATAAATATGTCAAAATAGGGGATAATTGTATAAAGGTATCTTTTCTAATTGTGGGAAGTAAAATGAAACTCTCCATTCATCTCCTCTCAGGCATGGAGGTCACTTAGCAGCATTTTTCTTTTCTTTTTTGAGGTGCGTGCAGTGTTATATCAGCAAAACATTCCAATATTCCTTGCATTACATTAGGTATTCTAATATACTATTCTGAAAAAGAAATACACTAAAACTCAGAAGATGTATAGTCCCTCTTGCTGAGAATACATATGTGAGGAATGAAAGAGTTAGCATATGTAATGAGATAAGAAACCAATATCCTTGTTGAGTCCTGGGGAGATTTTTGTTCCAAGTGTTGTAATAACTTGCAATTCCCCTTTCCATTCTCTTCCTGAAGTTCCTTTGTAATAAAACAGCTACTTCGAGGTCATTCATTGAATGTCCTGGAAAGCTGAAGTGTTCTCCTACAGGTTTCTCAGTCTTGTGATTCCTGATGTCAGATTTGTGTCCATTTATTCTCTGATGTAGGGTTTTTCCTGTTTGTCCTATGTAGAGAACCAAAGAGCATTGTTGGCATTTAATGGCATATACAATGTTAGAAGATGAGCAAGTGAATGAGCCTTTGATGGTGTGTCATCTGAGCATATGTGGCAGCAAAGTTGGCATCTGGGTTTATTACAAGCTCTGGTCCCCGTGCCCATAAACTAGACGTTGCATCATTATGTGTGAAGTGTTGTTTGAGACAGAAACTTCAGGAACAGAATGGAAAGGGAAATTGCTGAATTGAAAGTTATTACAATACTTGGGTGAGGAATCATTTGAGACAGGGGGACTGTCTGTGCGCAAGAAAAAGTTTGCCCCCCAGTACTTGTGAAAGAGAATTATCATTATCCAGTAGAGGTTGTGCATTGCTGGCAATGCACTGAACTGTTTTGAGCTGACAGCTGTATGTGACCACCAGTGGTGTTCTATTATTGTCTCTTTTGGGCCAGTCTTGTAACAGGTTTTCTCTGGGTATCATTCTGGCTTTGTTAATCTGTTTCCTGACTTCATCAGGTGGACACCTTAGTTCCAAAAAGGTTTGTTGTAGTTCCCTCAGGTGAGAATCTCTGTCTGTAGGACTGGTGCATAAGCGGCCGTAGTGTAGACCCTGGCTGTATATAATGGATCATTTGGTATGTTTAGAATGCTACCACAATTTATCAGAATCCTGACTGAACAAACTGGAGAAAGGTAAAACATATAAAACTTAACCTGGATTCATGGTAATGGATTTGGGTTATAAGAGTAGCATTGTTGTTGTGTACCAAGACAGACTGCACACGCGGTTGGGCTCACACGTGGCCATGCAGACAAGCCAAGCTTCACATCCACAACAATAAAAGCAGAGGATCCTAGAACTTGCCAGTCAACCAGTTCGGATCCTAAAGAGAACCAATGAGGGACAGTGGCAATGTAAATAAACCTATCACGGGAATGGGTGTGTGTGTTGGAACTTCGGGTCCCACAAGTACCTCAAGTTCTCCATTTAACTTATAAAGTATGAGCTGAAATCTCTCCTCTCAGTACTTTATACTGATGATGAAGGTGGGATCCCGATGAGCGAGCTGAACTCCAATGCTGACATGAGCACCGCACCACACTCCGACCACCAGCAGGGCCAGCCCGAGGCACGCCCCCTCAGATGAGGCTGCCTTGTGGCATCCCCTCTCACTGCAGATCTTTATTAGGCAGGCAGGCTCGTTAGCATGAGAGCCAGCGGGCAGAGAGCAGGAGGAAGTGAGCAGCGCTCTCTCACCTCGATCCCCGCCCACCACAGGGCTTCTGCATGGGGGGGCTGCCCGGGAGATCTGGCCACCAGTAGGAGTCACCCACTCCCCTGCACTGCCGCCACCTCCTTCTCCTCTGCCTTCCCTCACCTGGACTTTGCATTGGGGCTGAAGAGATTTGGGGCTGCAAAGTGGGAGCGTTGGAGGGGGGTGGGCTTCCTTGCTTCTTTCCCCCGTGGCGCCTTTGCAGTTCCTTCTGGGCACCTTCTCTGCAATTGGGACCACAGTGGGGAAGAGTGTGAACTGGGGGGACAGTTGGGGGATGGGGTGGCTGGGGCTGTGAGCACGAGCAGGGTTCCGGGCAGAAGCCTTCGAAGTCCAGGGAAAAGGGGGCTTCCAGGATACTCTTTGGGGCATGGGCGGGCTGCGAAGTTTCGGCCTTCGGATGGTGCCAGTGGTCTGAGTGAGCGAAGCTAAGCAGTGGGAGGGGCTGTCCTCTTACCTCTTGAGGTGAAGGCTCTCCGAGGTGTCCTTGCCAGCCACACTGGGGGCTCCATGGTGCCAGAGGGGTGGCTGTGAGCTCTCTGGGGCCCTCAGCAGTGGCAGGAGTGCTCTGGGCTGAGGGCAGGCAGGCAGCAGCAGCCGGGTGGTGGCATGGGCCTTGCTGCACCCCTAGGAGATCAGGCACCCAGAAAAGAAGGAGGGAGGGTGGTCAGGGGGCAGTTCCGGCAGGCTGCGGGCAGCACTGGCAGGAGGCGGTGGTGATCAGGATGAAGACGGCTGGGGGAGAGAAAGAGGTGGCGGCAGCCACTGGGGTCAGGGCGATGCAGGGCTTTTGGTGTGGGGGGGGTGCAGTTTGGCACCCTTATGATTGGCCTGCCTTAGGTGAAAGTCTAGTTCGCCTAGTGGGTGGGCCGGCCCTGACCACCAGGACACCACACACTGCACTGTTGACCCCGGGTCCAGCACCGTGCACCAATTCTCCAGTCACCACACTCCGCACCGCTCCAGGCAACTCTCATCCATGTGCTGCCACCCAAGTCATGGCTGCCGCTCTGAATAACCTACCAGACTTCAATGCTGCACATCCTGAGCAGTGGGAAACATGGATCGAGTGACCTGAGTACTATGCCGACTTCCACGACATCATGGACGAGGGTAAGAAGAAATCCCTAATGCTCAGCTCATTCAGGATCAAGATGCTCAGGCTACTGAAAGGTCTGCTAGCCCCAAAAAACTCCAAAAGAGGCCACCTATGCCGAGCTAGAGAAGGCACTCACCGAACACTTCTCACCAAAACCGACCAAAATGGAGCAGAGCTTAGACTTCTTTGTGTGCCTCCAGGACTCCGATGAAACTGCAACCAACTTCCTGGCAGGCCTTCGTCGTGTGGCCACCCAATGTGAATTCCCCAGCCTCAGCGACATGCTGTTGAATCAGTTAGCCATGGGCCTCTGGGAGCCCAAGCTACATCACAAGCTCGCTAGCCACGACAATCTGAACCTGGAAAAGGCCCTAAGGGAAGCCACGGCATACGAGAAGTTGCATCAAGAGCACCGTGGCTGTGCGGTCTACCTCACAAGTGCATCTCTGGCCTCTGATGCCTCAAACAAGGAAGAAATCTTGCAAGTATGCCACCCTTCTCATCAGAATCCACGACCACCAGCATCAGCAACCATGCATCCTGAGAAGCTGGTCACCCAGGCATCCTGTGCCAGCTGTGGGGAAGTGCATGAACAGAGGACCTGTTGTTTCCATGACCCCGTTTGCCAGTCCTGTGGCAAACAAGGACACATCAGCCATACCTGGCAATCCTGAGGAACCTGATAGAAGACGTCCACCCACCATGAGGCCATGGATCTGCATACCCTAACCATCAACCAGCAGCAGCATCAAGTACTGAACTTGCCCCCTGACACCCTCAACAAAATGCATGTTACAGTGTTAATAGAGGGATCCCCCTGTAAAATGGAATTGGACACGGGTTCGTCTTTCTCTATAATCTCTGCAGAAACTCAGGGGGGACCCCTCCTTCAACAGCCATGGGGCCTGACACTGCGGGACTTTCAAAAGAACCCAGTGGCCATCAAGGTGTGGGGCAAGTTCAGGGTGCAGTACAAGGACTTTGACGGATTCTTACAATTGCTGGTGGTGGAAGGGAGACTCGCGAGCCTGCTAGGACTCTCATGGTTCAGTCCACTGCGTTTTGGGGTGACGGGTGTGAATCACATATGGCCTCAGAGGATCCTAGAACTTGCCAATCAGCCACTTCAGATTCTAAAGGGAACCAATGAAGGACAGTGGCAATGTAAATAAACCTATCACAGGAATGGTTGTGTGCGTTGGGTGTGGTTGGAACAGGAATATAATCAGACCTTCGGGTCCCACAAGTATCTCAAGTTCTCCATTTAACTAATAAAGTATGAGCTGAAATCATTCCTCCATCTAGTATTGCGTGGAAAGGTCCACAGCAAAACTCATTTTGAAGAATGTATTGGCAACAACATCTCATGGCTTCAATGCTATCAAATAAAAAGCCTCACAGAGATTAGAGCGGCATCAGGCACCTTCAAGAGACTGAAGACGACTTTTGAACAGCTTCTGGAGAGTTACCCAGACTTATCCAAAGGGCTCTTATCCAAACTCTACAAATTTCTGATAGACCAAGACAGCTTCTACACCTCCACTCATCAGAAGGCTTGGGAACAGGACCGCAAAATGACGTTATCAAAAGATCAATGGATATCCTGCTGGAACTCCTCGAAGAAAATCTCAAAAATTTTCAACATTCAATTGCAAATGTATAAACTGCTCACACGATGGTACTATACAGCTGATCGTCTACATCATATCAACACTAACTATGATCAACTATGTTGGAAAAAATGTGGCGGCAGAGGAAGTTACTTTCACTGCTGGTGGGAATGTCCTTTCATTAACACATTTTGGAGCACTGTTCTGGCAGAGATTAACATGATCACTTCGCAAATGATTCCTCTCAGACCAGAAGTGATTTTACCACAATTGCAAGAACCACCTGATACACGATATGACCTTAATGAACTCACCTTGTTTCTTTTGGCCTCAGCACGCTTGATGATTGCTGCAACCTGGAAATCTGCTTCTCCTCCAACTCTAACTCCTTGGAGAAACAAAGTCTGGGACCAATTCATTATGGCTAAAATCACTGACTCATTGCACAGACAGCGATGTGGCAATACTACAACTTACTTCAAATTTGTACGCACGTGGTATCCATGGTTGCAATATATGGCAGACAAAGAAATACTTCCTTCTAATACTACTTTTCTTCCTGGTTTTCCTTCTAGTCCTATCTAGTAGCAAGGAAAAATTTTACAGGACTCCTAAAATTCACCCTAAGGTTCTAAATTACTGACTATATCTCTCTAATTGACAAAGGTAGTACAACAATTATTGGAACCTGATTCCTCTTAACAATTGTTCTTCAATGTTTA
Source organism: Gekko gecko (assembly GCA_029375565.1). NCBI lineage: Eukaryota > Metazoa > Chordata > Lepidosauria > Squamata > Gekkonidae > Gekko > Gekko gecko. Next base: position 82,099,016 of record JAPDNY010000010.1, on the reverse strand, counting down.
TGATGGTTACTCTCTATAAACCAATGTATTGTTATGCAGCAAGATCCTTCCCATTTATTCCTGCTCATTTTTATGATCTAAATGTTTATTGTTATTGTAGTTCTTTAATATATTTTTTTTAAAAAATCACTCCTCCATGCATCAGTCTCTTTATAATTGTTTTACCAATAATTGTTTTCCCTCAGTTCCTCAATTTTACCAATCAATAACATCAATCTATGTGAGTGGGAAAAATAATATCAGGTTGTTACAGCATTGGACTATTACTCAATTTCTGAATTATTCCTAAATCACTCTCGGTTTTACTCACTCCCCACCCCCAAACTAGCATGTCTGCTATTGTTTATCTGATTCTGGATGAAGATGAAGAATCCCTATTCTATTAGTGAGTGCTTTCCTCAGTTTCAGTTAATTTCACACTGTTGCCAACTGCTTAGGTACATGAACAAATTACAAGATGAAGTGAGTTAAGAGACATATAGCTTCAGAGTCTGAAAACATGCCTTTATAGGTGTGAAGTTATCAGAAAATGAAGGTCACACTTAGATCTTTATTGTATCACAGAAGCTGCTACCAAAATAGCTTCAAGTTATTTGATGTATTCTTGACCCTACCTCCCCCTAGAAGTGTTTAAAGCAACTGTCTATTTCATTTTGCTTTGTCTAGTGTTGCCTGAAAGGGTTTTCTGGTTCAATGTCACTGTCACAGAGAGTTAGCTGCACCACATGTGGAATTATAGGACTTTCATTTATTCTTTTGATTTGTATGTGTAACCTGTTCAAAGGGACCAGTGGAAGCCCAGATATGCCCTGGTTTATATCCAAAGGATATATCCAAAGGAGACCTTCATAAAGCAGGTTATGTCTTATGGTTGGTGTAGTGGTTAGAAGTGTGGACTCTAATCTGGAAGAACTGGGTTTGATTCCCCACTCCCCCACATAAAGCCAGCCGGTTGATCTTGGGTCAGTCACAGTTCTCTCAGAACTCTCTCAGCACCACCTACCACTCAGATTGTAAGTCACTCTGAGACTCCTTCAGTTAGTGAAGGATGGGGTATAAATCCAATCTCCTCCTCCTCCTTCATCACTTTTGCAGTCAAATTTCTTATGGATTTACAACGAAATGTTGAGGATCTTCTATTTGGAGTCAGGGGAAGCTGATCCACACTGCATCTTCTGCCAGAAAGGAAGAGACAGTCTACTTTCTTTTGACTACAATTGCTGGGGACTTTTTTTTTTTTTGCCATGTATCATTTATAGTCATGTGAAATATAAACCTCCACACACCTAGTGTATTAGCTAGGACAAGTGTTACAACCAACAGTTTGTTCTTTCTGTGTCTTTCCATGCAATTTTAAATTGCTTATTTAGTACACTTTTAAACTGTTCTTCTTTCAAGGAATGCAGGTCATTATACCTGATCCTCCCTTCCTCCATTGTACCTTCACAATAACAACCCTGTGGGATACATCACGGTGGGCTGAAACAGGGTGACCAGCCCATATGTCAGCCAACATGTTGCTATAGCAACACTATGAACTCTACACTACACTGGCTCCTGCTTGTTGCTTATTTTGGTATTTGCTTGCCGTTTAAGCAAATATCTGTTATGACGAGAAGTCTACCTTATCTTATCTCATTTGATGTTAACATCTAGGTCATTTTGGAAAAATTACTGCAGACTCAGTAATTAGAAAATGGAAGAGTTGTCAGGATACCAGCTAAATCTCTTCTATAAGACCTACTGCAATTTAATCTAGGAGGGGACAGCTGCTGCCTGTTGGGGTGTTTTAGGATAGCTTCTGCTGTCTCTCCCATGAAAAGTCCAGAGAAAATCGGTTTCCCAGTGAAAATCTCTTATCACATGTATCACATTGTGAACAGCCTTCAAGAACACCAAAGGGAGTGTTGCTTACATAGTTTTATATGAACATGTGAAGCTTGCCATTAGTCCATCCCTGTACTGTCAACTCTAACTGACAGTGATTCTCCATGGCCTCAAGCAGAGAAAGGTCTTTCCTAGCGTAGCAGACTCCAGGCTGGGAATACCTGGAGATTTTGGGAGTGGAGCCTGAGGAGGGTGGGGTTCAGGGAAGGGACTGGAGGGACCTCAGCAGGGTATAATGCCAGAGAATCCACCTTCAAGAGCACTATTTTCTCCAGGGGATATATTTATACAGTCTTAGCCCACGATCCTTTAACCAGAGATTTATTAATTTAAAACATTTACGTCCCACCTTATCTTCTTGGACTTAAGGCAGCTAACACTGCAACAAGGAGTTGTAAGGACACAAAACATTAACAAAGTGAAAACACAGCCAAAAAAACCCAAAAACACAAAACCATCCTCCAAAATAAATAAAACATCATTGCATCTAAAAACTGTTATATCCTTTTAAAATATCACTATAGTAGATTCTTTATTGTAATAGATAGGGAGCCCTTTTTACCAGAAGAGACCATGAACTATTTCGGTGAATTAAAACCTCCCTCCCTGAATATCACTGCACAATTGTGTTTAGCTGCCAGAATATCCCTCCTTTTATTATTCTCCATCCTTTTATTTCTTCTCATGGGATAAAATAAGATTATAGGTAACTAATCTTTATTACCAGGCTTACCTCTGGCTGTCCTTCTGCTTATGTACTGCTGTTCTGTAAAGTCTGGAGCAAGCAGCTGTCTCAGGACATTGTCACAGCTGGGAATATGAATAAAATGATTAGAATTAATATTGCCATAAATAAATATTATTTATATGCACTAAAATAGCCAGGGTAGCAAAAGAACACATCAGAACTTCATGGGAAGTAGAATATATGAAGGAGGCAAAAGGAAGGTAGTTTACAAGGTGATAGCCATCAAGACTTAGAATGCAGACATTCTATAATCTTGGATGTTTTTGCTTCTGAATTGTACAATAGCAAGGGAAATGAAGGCACACCTAGGAAAAGCGAACTCAGATTACTGCATCTGGTAGTCCACCAATGTGGTTAATGGTGCAATTTGACTGAAGAGTCCTGAATTCAGATCCTTGCTTAGAAATTAAATGCTCTGTGGAACTCCACAGGATAGGTCCCATAGTGATGATAACTAATTTCCAATAGCAACTCTTTGAGTCTGATCTGTGAGGAATGATTTGAATCAGTTTAGCTTGCATCCTCTGAAGCCTACTTCTGCCTCCATGCACCTCAACAGGTTGGCTTAATGTATTGTATCAAATGCTGCAGATAAGTCCAATAAGAGTAATAAAGATGCATGACTAGGGATGGGCACGAACCGGCTCACCAACCTTTGTTTGTGATGAATTTTGGCTGATTCATGGTTAGTAAACTGAAGTTCTCAAATTGCAGCCTGGCCACAAACCTCCACAAACTTTTAAGGGAGTCCATGGAGGTTTGTGGGGAGCAAAAAGCAGAGGTTTAAACCCCTGCTTTCTCCTCCCCGTTAAAGCTGCCAAAAGATTAGAAAGAGCTGAACTGCAGGGGTAACCTGCTCCCGCAGCTCAGTGATTTAAAGGGGCTTTTTTGGCAGTGCTGGCTGGACAAGAAAGCCTTTTAAAACAGCTGAGCCGGGTGGAGCAAACTGCTCCCATAGCTTGGTTGTTTCCAATCTAAATAGCTGAACAGTGGGGCAACCTGCTCCCATGACTTAGCTGTTTAGAGCCCAAAACAATTGAGCCATGGGAGGAGGCTGCCCCTGTGGCTCAGCTGTTTCAGGCATGAACCTCAAGAACCTGTTTCTATGCGATCCGACTGGGTTTGTGGGGGTTACGGTTTGGTTTGTGGTTCACCTGCAAACCACAGAGTGAACCACATTTTTGTGGTTCATACCCATCCCTAGGCATGGCCTTTGTCTACACTCAGATGGAGGTCATCAGCTGAAGCTAGTGGAACCACCTCTGTCCCAGAACCTGGGCTGAAGCCAGACTGAAAAGGGTCTGTTATTTTCCTTAGATATGTAAACCAGTAGTATTTAAAACAAAACAAAACAGTAGTCTTGATATTTTCCATGTCCTGTGCTCTAGCTTAATTCGTAGTACTAAAGGTTTCCTGTTTAAGAGAGCAGACTGTGATTCAAACTCCTCCTCATGCATCTAAGCCTCTCACACTCAAACAATCACAGGGGAAGGGCTGAAGCAATTGGGAAACTCTGTCCTTTGTATGTGCTCAGAGGCAGCCTTTAGTAGTGTTCCCCAAGTCACTGGTAATTTGGGAGGCTGGATTTCTAACCTGGGGTGTGGCAAGAAGGAAAGGAACAAGCTTTACATGCACACAAACAAAACAACATGCATGCAAGGGTACATAGATCCAGGGTGGGTTTATGACACTCCCCCCTCCCCAAAGTAATTGAAGCAACACCTGTAGCTTTAAGAAATCAATGCCTTTAATTAATCACACATTTAGCCACCCTTCAAGCCTTGGTTTCTGTCAGTAAAAGGCAGGAGAGAGGGCAGGGCCCTTTACAGGAATGTTTTGGCCTTTCTGGGAGGACTTATCGGGGCCAAGCCTGGCTGCAACTTGCAGGTTCTCCACTATATACAGCTGATGTTATTAAAATATAAAAGTCACATAGTATCCCGGCCTACCAGAGTAAAACACACAGGAAGCTGCCTTATACTGAATCAGACATTAGTCCACCATTGTCAGTATTGCCTGCTCAGACTGGTAGAGGCTCACCAGGGTCTCATGTAAAGGTCTTTCACATTACCTACTGCCTGATTCCTTTAACTGGAGACACCAGGGATTGTAGCTGGGACCTTCTGCCTGTAAAGCAGAGGCTCTTCCACTGAGCCACAGTCCCTCCCCATCATTCCTATAAAATCTAAGATTAAAATCTAAAATTCCTATAAAATGGACCCCGTTATTCCTATAAAATCTATAAAATCTAACAAGTGCTTGATGCAAAGGAGGAGGGCAGATGACTTACCTTTTGTCCATATGACTCCACTTTTCCAGATTTTCTTTTCCACTATAACTGACCACATGACAGTGTCATCAGGGACTGATTATTCTAAATAGGCCTAGAACTGCACACTCAGCAAGTCTGCTTTGAACTAGATCACTCTCCTTAAGGTAAATAACTAGGGTTTCCAATTGCCTGGGTCTGGTGGGAAGTTCAGTTCAGAAGGAAGAGTCACGTGTCCCTCTCAGAGTTCCTTGGAGGAAGATGGCACAAAAAAGTACTAGATAGATAAGATGTGAGTGAATCCCTTTTTGTTGTTGTTCAGTCACACACTTGAGTCCGACTCTTTGCGACCCCATGGACCACATCATGCCAGGCCGTCCTGTCTTCCGTTGTCCTCCAGAGTTTTCTTAATTTCATGTTCATTGCATCGATAACACTGTCTAACCATCTCATCCTTTGCGATCCCCATCTACTTTTACCTTCAATCTTTCCCAGCATCAGGGTCTTCTCCAGTGAGTGCTCCCTTCTCATTTGGTGGCCAAAGTATTTGAGTTTCAGCTTTAGTATCTGACCTTCCAGGGAACAGCCAGGGTATTTGGTTTTCATTTGTCATTTAAAATTTTTTATTATGGCTAGGGATTTTAAAACCTGGAAGTAGCCCAGGACTCTCTGCATCTCTGAAAAGTATTGTACATTATATGTTCCAAATGATGCCATGAATAAATGGGATTGCCTTCAATATGGCTGTGATCTGATGTGCAGTTTGATCCGCTGTTGCCCCATCTCTAATTGATCCAGGTTATTTTGTAACAGAGAATCGTGATCAGACTCACCCCTTTTAGCAATCTTCAAAGTGCTTTTACCCCATCCTTGAGCAATCAGACCAGCAGCCGGGGAGTGAGGCTGTTGGCCATTTCTTATTTGTTTGTTTGTCCTTTGAACATGCCCACAAGCGCTGATGAGCCTGCTAGGATATGTAGTTCATGGGGCCATCAGCCATTTTTTTAAAAAATTGTCCTCTGGGCATACACACAAGCACTGATGAGCCCATTGGGATATGTAGTTCACTGTCATCCTCCCTCTCAAAACTTTTCAATTAACCCCTTCCCCAAAGCACAGAAAAAATCTGAAGTACAGAGGTGTCTTCCTTTGAAAGTTTTTATAAAGAAAACAAAGTTTTGAGCAGCACTGGTAGAAGAGGGAGAGAGACAAAAAGAGAGAAGGAATATGCAGTTATGCACACACTGCTAAGTAGTTAAAAAATGGTGACCAGAAAACAAGAGACCAGTCAGATCTGCCTGATAGCTTGGCTGTGCAACAGAGCAATCAGACAACAGGAAATCCATTTTGGAATCAGCTTAGACCAACAGGACTGGACTTTCACAGGTATCAAAGAAACACACAGTAAAGGGGAGGGGGAACGGGACTCAGACAACTGGGATATAACAGACAGATGTTGCTGTCTGATCATGCATTTTAAATCCATAACGGAACAGCAATGGCAACAGATCAAACTGCAGGTCTGATCACAGCCTAAGTTTACCTTCCCATCCTCCCCCACACAAGCCCCATTGATTGACATCATGCTGTCCCAATCACTTATGCCTTTTGCTGAATCCTTTTGCAAACACAAATTTGCTTCCCCCAATATTCAGTAGACTAAACAAGGTTATGAATCAAGTGGTAGGAGCTTCTTCTTTGTTTTTAAGCATGTCACTGTAAGGAAAGACTAGCAGCCTTTTGGCTGGAAAGAGTAAGGACAGGAAGTTTTCTTTCTTTCTTGGCCGTAAACCAGTCATGCTTAGTTCATAATTGCAAAGGCAGCAAGAAGACAAGATGAAAGCCTTCCCAGAGCTGTATTATGTGACAGGACATTCATGTCATTGGCAGCCTCCAAAGCTCAATATATACAGTTTTGAAAATGGAATTAAAAATTAGCCAGACTTTGTTTGGTTTATAGTGTATATCCACACATAAAAAGGCACTTAAGTACACTGCCAAGGGGTGAAGGGAAATAGAGCAAAGCCTTGGTTTACTAATTATAAAAGGACCAAACAAACTTGATAGTAATGCTTGATATGAAGCCACATAAACATTCCTGTTTTATGAGGAGACATACGAGTCAATTGGAGACGGACTCTTTTTTAATGAAATTAAATACTGTGTACAGACATTTTGCAAGACAGTGTTTGCATTATTATTTTTTTTACATTCTTATGACCAACTCTAAGTCTGACTGGACTCAGCTAGTTAATACGAGGCGTATTCTAACACATGCTGGAAAATTGAGTGGCATCTGGCGGCACACAGCTTTTGTAGTTAATACTGGTTTGGGGAAAATCAGAGCAAAGCAGACTGAAATCAATATGCAGTTTAAATGATTGGCAACTGCAGGACAAATGGCAAGCATCAATACATGTCCCAACTCATATTTTATGCCATCCTCTGTGTCCTTCTCTGCCTTTAAAAAGAGCCAGGTGTAGTGGTTAACAGCATGGACTGTAATCTGGGAGAACTGGGTTTGATTCCCCACTCTTCCACATGCAGCTGCTAGTGTGACCTTGGGTCAGTCATAAGTTCTTTCAGAGATATTCTCTCAAGAGCAGTTCCTAAAAGAGCTGTCTCAGCCCCACCTATCTCATAGGGTGTCTGTTGTGGGGAGGGAAAGGGAAAAGAGATTGTAAGCTGCTCTGAGACTCCTTTGGGTAGTGAAGATTGGGGTATAAATCCAATCTCCTCCTCAGGCAGACATAAGGATGGGGCAGGCAAATGTTACTAGGGATGGGCACAAACCAGCTCATAAACTAAAGTTTGTGACAAATTTTGGCTGGTTCATGCATCACGAAGACAAGCTCATGGCAGGTCACCTGGCACAAACTTTCCATGAACTTTCAAGCTGTTAAGTGGAGGTTTATGCCAGTTCATGAGTAGATGCATTTCCAGAAAGACTGTCTCCTCTCTGATGGACCTCCTGATGGCACCTGGTGTATTTTGGCCGCTATGTGACAGAGTGTTGGACTGGATGGGCCAAGAAGGGGCAGGGCAAGCCAAAAGGTAAGCAGCCTGCAACTAAAATTCCCCCGGCTGCTCCTACACCTTCAAATTCTGAGGATAATGACACCGATCCTATCAATGCAGCAATACTAGCTAGGCTTGAGGCTTTGGAAAAGCAGAGGGCCAGGCCTCAGCAGCTTGATCCCGCCTCCTTATTGCCCAGTGGGTGGCACTTTGTACCGCCTGCCTTAGACGGGGGAACCTCACAATATTCTGGACAGGGTGGGTGGTATCCATCTACTCCAGCTACTCCGGAGGGATATTCTTACGATCAAGCCCCAGCCAAAGTTTTGCCTGTGGGTGATATAGCCTTGCCATTGGGAGATCACCTTTCCCTGGCTACTAAGGAAAAAATTCTTAAAGGCTCCTATGTGGATGTTTTTAATCTGCTGTACCGTGAATTGGACAAAAAAGACAAAGAAGACTTAGATGACAGGGACAGAGAGCATATTAGGAAGCGTAGAGTAGATAGGACCTGGGGTAATTGGTTCCCGGGTTTCCTCATTTATTCTGGCATGATAGTGCGTCACCAGCCCTGGAGGGTGTCAGCACTTTTACAATACATGGATATAATTTACAAAGCCTTTATGGGTTTCACGGGACACGCGTGGCTTGAATATGATGAGGGTTTTCGCACAAGGGCGGCAATGAATCCGTCGTTGCGCTGGGACCTTATTCATCCCCATCTGTGGCTACAGGTTGTGTCTGCCCCTAAATCCTTGTATTCCGAGCACTCTGATAGTGGTCACGTAGTGCAGAGGCTGCAGGGTCAGATCCCTTAGCGGGTGCAGGCAGGAGCTCCAGTACAGAGGCGTCCCCTGTGTTGGGAATTTACATCACAGGGTACTTGTGGAAGGAAGTCTTGTTCCTTTCGGCATGAGTGCCCCCTATGTGGGGGGCAACATGCACTGTCCGGATGCCCCAAGCCAAAGGGACGTTTCGGAGCAAGGGGAGGTAAGCGTCCCAGTGGGGGTGGAAGTCAAGCTGCCTTCAATGATAAAGGGGCCCAGCCCAATTAGGATTCATGTGTTGGAGAGAATGTTGAGAGGTTACCCAAATACGTATTTAATTGAGGGGTTTTTGTTTGGATTTCGGATTCCTTATCAAGGTGAGAGGACACCTTTTCGTGCTCCTAATTTAAAGTCAGTCATAGGGATGGAAGACATAGTGCGAGGTAAAATTAGAAAAGAGTGTAAAGAAGGGAGAATACTAGGGCCGTTTCTTTCCCCCCCAGTGCCTAATTTAAGGGTGTCTCCTTTGGGCGTTGTACTGAAGAAGGCTCCTGGGGAGTATCGCCTCATTCATCATTTATCGTACCCTCGGGGTGGATCTGTGAATGATGCTATACCTGATGAGCTTTGTTCGGTTAAATATACGTCCTTTGACCAGGCCATGAGAGTTGTGTGGGGTTGTGGACCTGGAGCACTGTTAGCTAAATGTGACATCAAATCGGCCTTCTGGCTATTGCCTGTACATCCGGTGGATTTTGATTTGTTAGGTTTTGCTTTTGAGGGTCACTTCTATATGGATAGGGCCCTCCCCATGGGTTGTTCTGTGTCCTGTGCGGCCTTTGAGAGGTTTAGTTCCTTTTTGGAATGGGCCTTGCATTTTAGGACTGGGTTGGGCTCTACAGCTCATTATTTAGATGATTTTTTATTTGTTGGACGGGAAGGGACTGGGCAGTGTGAATTTTTACTGTCCAGTTTCATAGACATGGTGACTGAATTGGGAGTTCCCCTGGCAGAAGAAAAAACGGAAGGTCCAAAGTCTATTTTAACCTTTTTAGGCATCGAGATAGATACGGTTCAGCAGTGCTCTAGGCTCCCTCTGGAGAAGTTGGATAGCCTTCAGGTTTTGATCGACAAATTTATAGTTTTGAGGAAGTTATCACTGTGGGAGTTGCAGCAATTGGTGGGCCATCTCAACTTTGCATGCAAAGTTGTGGCTCCTGGTAGGGCTTTCGTCAGACGTCTTTGTGACGCCATGCGGGGGCTTCGCCTCCCACATCACAGGACTAGGGTGACTAGGGGGATGAGGGAGGATCTTTTGCTCTGGAAGGAATTTTTAAGGTCATTTAATGGGGTGTCTTTTTGGAGAGAAGAATTGCACTTAGAAGCTGAGTTGCAGGTGACGTCAGATTCCGCAGGCTCCTCAGGTTTTGGGGTTTACTTCAGATGTCACTGGTGTGCTGAGGACTGGCCGCAGGATTGGTTCCGGGCAGGCTGGGTCAAGGACCTAACCTTTCTGGAGTTTTTCCCGATTGTTGTGGCAGTGGGGATTTGGACGGCTGATTTTGCTGGTTGTTCAGTCCACTTCTGGTGCGACAATCAGGCTACAGTACATGTAGTAAACTCCCTAACATCCAAATCAGTACGGGTTATGAGGTTGGTTAGGGCATTTACATTAATATGTTTAAGGAATAATATATTATTTCGTGCACGGCATGTTCTGGGTGCAAGTAATGGGGTCGCTGATGCTCTCTCTCGAAAACAGATGGAGAGGTTCCGTCAGCTGGCCCCGGAAGCGGACGAGCGCCCGGTAAGGATGCCTCCCAGTTTTTGGCAGATTGGAGGTTTGAGGCTGAGCGAGCGATAGGTATGGCCCTTGCTCCTTCAACTCGTAAATCGTACATGAGGGCTGGTCATCAATTTGTTGTGTTTCAAAGGGAGGCCGGATTAAGGCAGGAGTGGCCTATTCCGGTTCATCAATTGATGCAATACTGTGTTTATTTGAAGGGCAAGGGTTTGTTGGTTCGCTCTATAAAGGGCAGGTTGTCTTCTCTAGCTTACGTGGGTAAGTCTGCTGGGCATGAGGACAAGACTAACAATTTTCGTATTAAAAAAATGCTTGAAGGGTGGTCTCGCGAGGCAGGGCAGCTACCTGATTCCAGGGAGCCATTGACTCCTTCAATTTTAAAGGGCCTAAAGGTGTTGTGGCCTGACCTTTGCTCTGATGAATACGAGGCTGCTCTTTTTCACTCGGCATCATTTTTTGGAGCGCTTCGTGTCAGTGAGCTGGTCCCTGCTTCGCGACACAATACTTCTAATCGGGCTATTAATTTGAGTAACATCCGGGTTACTGCAGACTGCGTTGTCATTCATATTAGGTGGTCAAAGACAGACCAGTTGGGTAAGGGCTCAACGATAGAGTTGGGACATTGTTCCAAGTCAGATTTGTGCCCGGTAGCGGGTTTACATCATTACCTGCAGTTGTGGGGGTCCGACTTTGGGGTATTATTTCGACATAGAGACGGTTCACCTCTCACAAAGTTCCAGTTTTGGGCATTGACAAAACGGGCGCTTGATGCCTTGGGTTTAGGTGGCTTCCATTTTGGGACCCATTTGTTTAGGATTGGAGCTGCTTCCACGGCGGCTTCCATGGGGTACTCTCAAAAGGACATACAAGGTATAGGACGTTGGAGAACCCGTAGTTTTAAAAGTTATGTACGTCAGTGTAAGTTTTAAGCAGCTCATGTTACTAAAATAGTTCTTTTTCAGGTGCTGTGGGCCATCAGGCACGACGGAGAGTCATATTGTGCAGCCACAGTATGATATTTTGGGCGGCTCATCAGGCCAGGAGGACGTCGGTTGGTTCTCAGTTAGGCTTGAGTGAGTTTGCTGTTGTTGAATGGTGGGGAAGGCGGGGCATGCATTGGCCCAGATTGCTCCCACTATTGTTTGAGGAACGGCATGGGCCGCCTCCTGATGTTTTATTTGTGGCAATGATCTTGGCCTGATGAAAGGCAAGGCCCTGGTGATTCAGGCTACACACGATCTGTCACTGATCCAGAGAAGATGGCCTGGGGCATTGATAATCTGGTCGGCGATCTTGCCAAGGCAGGTATGGTGCAACCTGGGGGATCCCAGGTGCATTGACCGGGCTCGACGTAAGGTTAACCAGCAAATGAGGAAGGCTATGGAGGGTGGCCTGGGTCAATTTTTACCACATCCTGGAATTTTGGTGGGAAATACTGACCTCTACAGAGAGGACGGTGTTCACATGTCAGACATGGGCAATAAATTGTTTTTGGAGGATATTCAGCAAGGGATTCGGGCTTCACTCGGTTTGGTGGCTGCGTCGGCCAAAGCAGAGGCTTGACCTCGCTATTGGCAGAATAGTGCAGGGACAGGAAAGCAGAAATTGGTGAGCACCTCAAGCCATTCTTTGTTGGAAACATGGGGTCATCAGGAATGGCCTGCGGGTTATTAAGGCTCCGGGCGGTTAATGATAATCCTCTCTGGGAACCTCTTGGATAAGCTCCTCTCTGCAAACTATATGGTTTCAGGGGTAGGTGCTCCAGGAGGCTACCAGTGGCTGGGCTGCTGGTCGCAAGCCAGATGATTGGCTTAAGACCGGGGTTGGTGGCTCACCCGTATCCTGGACAAAGAGGTTGGTCTTTATGATACCTGCCTTGTCTGTTCTGCTTTTGGAAATGTTCCTTTGCTGTTTTTTCCAGTTCGTTAAATACTATGTAGTTAATAAAGTGGCCCTTGTCTGATCCAAAACTGTTGTCCGTCTCTTTATTCCATCTGGGGGGGCAAATTGGGTTCAGGACCCCGCTGGCTAAAAGTGCTTAAAGAGCCCCTTTGAGTGCTTCCAGCCAGCGAGGACTGGCCCCAATGCTGCTTGGAGATCAGGCCCTCGGGGTTTGGGAGACCATGATTTTTCTTGGGGTGGGTCTTGAAGCAGGATGTCTCCAAGATGATGTCATCACATTGCAAATGCCCCCCAAATCCCCCACTGGGGACAAAAGCAAACCTGGCAACCCTAGTGCCCAGGACTGTCCACGCATGATAATTATTATTATCAGTGTCCCTCTTCAGAATTGCCAGTTCTTTTTTTCCCCCTGAAGAACTCAATTATTAGCTCCCAGTCTCCAAAAGATCTTACTTTTTTTGAGTCTCTATTAATAAGTGGCAAATCAGAAGGAACTGGACTAATTTCAGTCATATATAAACAACTAATCCACAAATTTTAGTCAAACCAGCTTTGTTCCAGGGTGCTTGGCAAAAAGACTGCAAGAAAACTGTAAATGAAAATCAATGGAAAAATATTTGCTCTTCCCACATATATACAACCAAGGCACTTAGTTTTAAAATTCAAGCATATAAGTTATTAATTAGGTGGTACATAACACCATTAAAACTCCACCCGATCAACTCATCCAATGACCCACATTGTTGGAAAGGCTGCGGCAATATAGGAACACTCCTCCACCATTGTTGGTGTAGTTGCCTGAAAATCCAGTCTTTTGGGGAAATGATAATAAGAAACATTAAGAATATCACAAATTACCCAGTCCCTTTACAACCAGAAACGATTTTATTAAGCAACTGTTTGAACAGCTCTATCTTATTTTAGGTAAAGAACTGATAACATTATTATTGGGGGAACAAAAGTTTTATCGGCCCATTCCTGGAAATCCAAAAACACTCCTTCACTGAAACTATGGATTCAGAAAACATGGGACTATGCAGTGATTAATAAAATATTGTCACAAATTGCTGCTAACAAAAATCCTTTATACCAATCTACTTATATGGATAAATGTTTTCCCTTTTTAAACTATGTTGAAACACATTTGCCTGGGCTTTATGCACTTTCAAAGAAATATACCTCTTTCTCATTTTATTAGGTCATAATGGATACTGTTTTTTGTCTAAAAATATTGGTGGTGAATATTTTGAATATTTTAAAACAAATATAAAAACATTTTATTTCTTTGAATTGAAATATATGTTTAAAGATACCTTGTTATGAACTGATACAAATATTAATGGAACTTTTTTCTGTATGTTATTTGTTAAAAATTAAAAAAAGAAAAAAGAAAACTCATAAATATTGTATTTAATGCATACATTGGATACAGTGTACAGAAAGGGGTTGTGGAATATATTCATAAACTTGCTGTGATCTATGACTAGGCCCAGGGTTTGTTTGTTTGTTTTTACAGATATACACGCATTAAAAAAACCATGCTTCTTCCAACGTGCTCCTTTTCATCCTTTTTCAAAAAGAAATTTTCACAAGTTTATTACATGTACATATATTTAATTAGGTATTTCATAGTGAGATTCAAATTTCATAGCCTTCTCTCCTTAGTTGTTCTTACCTGAATGCCACTAGCCGTTCAGGATTAACTTTAAACTTGATCAAGTATAGTCCATGCCCCACAACCAACAAGTCATAGTAATATATTGGTTGTCCCGCCTTTTATTTCATATAAAGGACATATGCTTTCTAGATCAGCCAGTTAACCTTGCCCTCCTATCCAGTAAAGTCTGATCAGCTCCATGGACAACTCCTCTCACACCACATATTTCTTCTAGGAAGCTATTCCACTGTGGTCTGCTTTGAGCTCTTTTTAAAAAATTTTATAAAGGTCACTAGGCAAGAGCTTCCTCATTACTCCCAGGTATAATTTTTAAAAAGGTGGTGTGCTTTTTTTGCTCCAAGCAGTGATTGTGTACCTCTCCTGCTAAAGTGTTACAACTACAGTTGCCTACAGTTTCCTTTAGATCTGGTATCTGAGTATGAATTTATTCCTAAATAATAAAACATGCCTCTCTTAAAAAAGGAAATTGCATGGCTGAAAATCCACATTATCCACCCCCCGCCCCCAAGAAACTGCAAGATTTCTTGATAAGATATTCCTCAATCCTTTATGAGGATAGAGAACTCAAAATGTAATTTATTTTGAATGGTAAAAGAAACATAACTTTGTAAGTGTGATGGCAAATACACCAAAGTTATAGCTGTACAGCTCCCCCAAAGGTAAACAATGCAAGGGAAACTTTTCTGGGCAAACATTGTGAAGGCCCCATTTAGAAAATAAATCCAAATAGGTCTGGATAACATTTTCTTCAGTCAGGTCTCTACCAACTCTCAAATAATTTGCTACTCAGAATCCAGCAACTGAGACTGGAGTTGGTGTTTGCACAGGTGGCTGGACTACTGGGAGACTAAATGCTCATTCTTTCATCCACAGCCATTATTCTGAAAAATGTTCTGTTTAACATCTGCCAGTTTTGATAACACAAGAAACCATTATAAAAGTTGCTGAGATGAAATGTATCATTTGTTTTTTCATTGAGAGAAAAAGACGCACAGAGAGGGTGCACACTGTCTTTTCTAAGTAATAGCTTAAATTTGATCTAAAGGTATGCAATCTAAGAAAAGTTGTCAGAACTGCAACTGCAGGTGAGCAAAAGGTAACAATAAAGGAAATGTAACTTTGGGAACCTTTTGTTTAAGAAATCTTGTTTTGGGTTTATTAGTAACAATGAAATTCACATAGTTGCTTCAAATTTAATAGAAGTGTCAGTGAAAAATCAGAACTTTGTTGGAATGAAGTTTGTTGTTAAAATTTGTCATCCTTGCTATTTTAAACACACACACAGCAATGGAGCTGTGGCTGCTTAGTTATAGCAAAAATGGGACTTGAGGGCATGCTAATGCACCTGCCCCTTGAAAACAAGTCCAAAGTGGACAGGGGCTACAATCAAATGGTTGTCCTAAATGAGTGGCTGGAGACCCGCAAAGAGGTACTTGTGGCTGGCTGCAAGAGACAGATCGTGGGCTGGTGAGGGTTTTACAAAGGCTGGAATAAACAGCTTCAGACTTGGGGAGATGACACAAAGCAGGAGCAGTTGGAGATGGAGGTTGTTCCTGGAGAGATGGTGCAGGCAATAAGCTTGACTTTGAGTCCAGGGGCCACTGGAGTGAGCTGTAGTTGTGTTTTCCCAAGGTCCATTGGTTGGCTTGCAAGCAATTTGTAAATCCACAGTGGCAGCAGGTTGCAGGTTGGCAAGAGTGCCAAAGGTTTTAAACTGGGAGGTGACTTGGGAGCAGAGAAAGTGGAGGGTGGCTCCCTGAGAGATGGCATTGGCCAGATAGGGTATGCAGGCTGAACAGGAACTTTGGAAAGTCAGTGATCCCTTTGCATAGCGGAAAGTGTAAATCACTGAGCTGTCAATTTCATTGAGTTGGAAAGGTGAACAGGGCGAGGTTCCAGGTGAAGATGTGCAAAGTCAGAAGGCACTGCTACATTGTAAAAATGGCCAAAAAGAAAACCTTTCCAAAGATAGAAATTGTATTGCCATGACTATAGGACTATAGGAGAAAGTTGAGGCCCCCAAGAAAAATGTCAGCTCTGCTTATGGAGGTGTGTCAGACCCAAAATCAAACTGAAGTCAAAGAACAGAAAAAGTAAAAAGTCAAACAAAACTGGGAGGCAGCAGAGGTGGACAGCCTAGGCTGGGCCAGGCTGGCTGTTTCTTTGAAGTTTCCAGTTGGGAGATTTGGCTTCTCACATATTGTGTGAGTGTGAGTGAAAATAAAACTAGGAAAGATCTGGAAAGCAATAATGATTAATGCACACACAAAAACAATTCCTAAAACTACTTACAGGATGTGCCTTTCTTCTCAGGCATAAGACTTAAAGTGCAGGTTCAGACTTGAGTTCCTGCAGATATGAAAGAACTTGAGAGAAAGATAAGCGGGGATTTTGCACGGCCAGAAAGAAATCTTTGGGCCATGCAGGGATAGAACACAAGCAGGGTGATGATTATCCACCTCAAATAAGAAGCCCTTTCATAGGGTACATGGAGAACAAGGCTGTGGGCACAGTATTGCAGGCATAAGACTTGTGTTAAAAATAGTTCTTTGTGCAAGCACAGAGTGTAAACAAAACAAAAATGAAAAAATATAGCATGAGTGGCAGACAAGTTTATATTGCCAAGTAGTAAGACTGGTCCATATTGTGAACTGGATTAAAAATCCAAGACATAGAATAACACAGTTAGAAACAGTAGCCTTTGGTAAAGTTTACACAATTATTCATGGATTAAGAAGTTGGCCAAAAGACCACAGCACAAGAAAAAACGTTGATCAACACAAGAAAGAAGTCATATAACCAGAAGTGGACTTTTGAGAATTGGGAATGTACTGAGCTCCCCAAACTCTTTGCTTATGGCCCTAATAGAAGCCTACAATGATAAGAACATGAGAAAAATAAGAAAATGATTTTCTGCTCTAAATACTTAGGGGGAAATCAAGATTTGACAAGATATCCAAGATGAAGGTGTAGAACAGTCAATAGTTGCTATACTATCATGTGCACTGAAGACTAAAAGAGATCATGAACATTGAAGGCAGGGCTTTAAGGGGTACAACTGAATTTGAATGGCTGATCACAAAATGAAAAAAGCATTTATTATGTAAGATTTCACTCCAGCTAAAAACAAAAGATGAACAAGTGAAAAGAAAATGTATGATTAAACACAGATATCTATGCCACAACATCTACAATGAGCACTATCTTAGGAACAATCAAATTTACAGATAGCCAGACATTAAGAGAAGATAGGTATGGAATGTCTCTAGATGAGATATAACTCCAAATGGCACTGAGAAAGCAAATAAAGGAAAATGCAGAACATATTACTGTTTAAATTTTCAGTGGAGACTAAGGGCAGGGTATTAGGTGTTTGGCCTTTTTCTAGAAGGTTCTAGAAAAGTTATTCCAAAACATGGTGCCAAGATGCTAGAAATTAGCTATCTGTCCATTTCTGTAAGAACAGAAAAATAAACTTACTGCTGGGGCTCAAACGGTTTGGAAGTGTACTACTTTCACACATCTGCAGCCACCAGAATGAAATTACTGTGCACCTCCCCAGTTCCTTCTAAGGCAGGGGCTATAAAATAAAAAGTGTTCTTTTTAGATTACAGAAGTGGGATAATTACAAACACCCTTCTATCTTATCTTGGGTTCCCAAAGTTCACTAATTAGGCAAGTTTTTACAAAAGGTGAAAGACAATAGGTCTTCTGCCTTAATGGGAGAAAGAGCATAAGATTTAAAACAGAAGTAGAGGGAGTGGGGTGGAAACAAACAATCAATTCTATTCAGGAAAAATAAGTTGGTGAAATGCGATTTCCTGAAGCTAGACACCATGTTGGGAGTCACTGGAACCTTCATCTTGATGCTTTTCTACTGCTTCTATAGCCTGCAAACTCCACTTAGTTGTGTGAACTCCATAGTTGCAAAAGACAGCTTGAAACTTTCCTTGAACTTCATTTTACCTTGACCTGTTGCATTCAAGTTATTTCTGGTTGTCTGGATCTACAGCATAAGATACAACTGTCCTGATAGCAAAGTCACTAATGGTCAAGATGAAAAAGATGTGTTATTTTTCCCTCTGAGAGATATTAATTATTTCAGACTTCAGAAAAAATGTTAATTTGACCATTGTATTGAATAGTAGACATTATATGGGTTCTCTTTTCTCATAATGTTCAAAGCTTTTGAAAATTGTAGTATAACCTCAGGTAGGAATGGGATGTGTACATTATCATGTTTGAAGAGAGAGTGGTGGATGCGTTGGTCATATTGTCCCTTCCGGTCCTGTAATGTTATTTTTGTTTGTTTTTAAAGAGAATAGAAAGCCTAGATTTAAAGTCCATGGGCTTCACCCTTTGGTACAATTAAATGGAACTAGGTAACTTAGGTTGCGGTCACAAGCATGAGATAAAGCGGGTGGGAAGCGATGCTATTTCCTCTGGAGGAATTTGACCCGCAGTTGTGCAATCACACAGTCCTTGGAAGCCACGGGCACAGCACACCATTGCGTGATCAGATGCAACCGCTGGTGAGTCAGATTTTTTTTTCTGTTTGTTTCTGATGTGCTTAAATGAGGAATCGATGAATTGCATCTCTGCACCAGGGCTCCCTAAGAAGTTTGCAATGATGCAATGATGCACATACTGAGGGGGGGAATGGCACAGAGTCGGGATGGCCCAATCAGACCATCCCGATGCCATGAGAGTGCGCTGGAGTGATCAGACACGGGAGACTTCATCTGTGGCCTGTCGCAACCCATTTACTACTGGATTTTCCCCAGTGTCTTTTAACTCCGCTTCTGTGGCGGAGCAGAATGGGTTGCCGATGGCTGTGGGGCGCTTCCCAGATGTTGTTGTCTGATCACGCCCTATAAATCCACCAGGCATTCATGCCTATGCCGGGTCTAATTGTGCATATGATCACAGCCTTAGACAGATGTTGTGCAGTAAATAGATCATACAGTTTCATTACTGTCATTTTAAATCATTTTGCACTGGAAAAGGACACAAAGTGATTATATTACAGTAATAGACTCTTCAAGAAATAAACTATTAAAAATGTTTTGATGAATTCTTTAAACTTCTAAGACTTACACATACAAATATTTATGAATCCAATCTAAATAAATTAATGATTCAGAAATGAAAAAAATATCCATTTGTACATGCTTGCATTGTGCTTGTGTGAAGGATGTATTATGGGGGGAAATAATCTGCTTTTCAACTTTTTCTTGCCTTTACACTATGTCACAGTGCATTGGAGAA
Source organism: Gekko gecko (assembly GCA_029375565.1). NCBI lineage: Eukaryota > Metazoa > Chordata > Lepidosauria > Squamata > Gekkonidae > Gekko > Gekko gecko. The sequence continues at coordinate 82,079,675 of JAPDNY010000010.1, read as the reverse complement.
GAAATATTGAAAGAAATGGATATTCAGCTGGACATTTTGCTAACTTACTCTTCACAGTTTTTTTGACATGTCTAGGCTGAAGACCCCGAGGAGTGTGGGGTTGTCATATTGATTTGTGAATGCCAAAAGAATCAGCAAACTGTAAGGAAAAGTACTGCTAAACCTTAGGACAACTTTGATTTCTTTCTATATTTCAGGAAGCAGGATGGCAAATGTCATAGGTTATCTTACTTTTTTTTCTAATATACTTCTTGGGGCATGGTAACAAAATGAACTGTCATCTTTCATATATCAAACATATAGCAGATACATTCAGAATAATATGTCCAACGGAAACTAGTAGGCATTCTATTATTTACAACAAATACATAAATCCCAATAATTTTTCAGTGTAGAGTCTGGATTAGGGTATCACTGACATGATAAAAATTCTTACAAAATGGGATTTGGAAAAAAAATAGGTATACCTAATGAGCTTGTAACTATTAACTACATGGAAGGTAGCTTAGTTCCTTCATGGTATTCCTCAACAGGCAAACATGAACTACTCTGTTAACAAGTGGCAGTGTTTCTTTTATCCTGATAAATCTCATGGGAACTACTTTGCATAGGATTTCTGCTGGAGGAACAAAGGTGTAAATCAGATTTGGCACATGTTATGTATTAGGACTGGAACATTCCAGGACTATCTACCAGAGACTGGCTGAGCTTGAAGCTCTAGAACAATAGCCCACCAGGACTCTGGAAGAGACCAATGAGAAACTAAAGTTATGTAAATAGCCTATCGTTGGGAGTTGGGTGTGTTTGGGTGTGGGTTTTGCATGCTATTTAAACAGGGCTGTTGCCCTGGTGTTTTAATCTTGTTCCTGAAGTCACTGTTCACTGCAATGCGTCTTGAACCCAGTATTTAATAACACATTTATGTTTCTTAATTTTGATACGGAATTTAACTATTTAGTGGTAGCTTGTTCTGCGTTTTATTACTGTCAGGTTCCAACCTGCTAACAAATAATTCTCTATGCCATTTTAAGTAATTTATGCCCAATATACTGGATTGATTTTCTTTTCTTGAGGATGAGTTTCATATAGTCATGAATCATTTCAGAATGACTGAAGCTTGAGGATGCAATCCTATGGATGCAATCTGAGAATAAGCATCACTGAACACAGTGGAACTTGCTCCTGAGGAGTCTGATATTGGGACTGCCAGTGTTTGGATGTGTATCTATTTCCTATTCTTAACTAGATCAGCAGCCTTCCAGGGCTACCTGGAAGATAACAACATGCAGAACTTAAAGGAGAAGACTCAGAAATGCAGAACCTGTGCTGTTTCTTAACACTATACCATTCTCTGCTATCTATCTTGCCTTAGTATATACAGCTAGTTTTGCCTAAATACCCTGTGAAATGTCTTTTCCTGTTTGATTAGAGAAATGTTCTCCATAATGTATTATGGTATTCTTTGCTGCTGATCAGCAAAGGTTATTCTAAATAGTTGGCAACCTTTGCTTATTGCCAGTTCCCCTAGATAGGATACAGCCCCCTCACTGCAGTTTTCCACATGTGTGCTTTTTCTCCAGCTGGAGATGACTGGAACATTGTCTATGAATGTGTGTCATATTATTGCTGTCCTAATGTCTGTGTCCATCCTATTTAAAAGATTCTGGCTATAATGATCTCTCACTCTGACTATTTCCATAGTAAGCTGACTGTTGAATTCGACAATCATCATCTCATTGCGCTGACTTGTTTATTATTCTATTAAAAAACATAGTCATCTGTGGGCTGAAATGAGATCCTAGGATATTATTAAGAAGGAAATATGCACAAAAGTGAACATAATTGGCAATTTGAACTGACTTATGTTCAGAATTTCAGGGACACACATCCCTGGCATGAGACCTGTACCTCTGGCAGCAGCTGCTTCAGTGGGGGGGGACCACTTGCTAAACACAAGGTCCACCAGACATGGATCTTACTCACTTTCATGAAAGATGGGGCAGGTAGCAGTTCAGGGAACAGTGCTCAAAGAGCCGTATCTGGTTCCCCAGACACTGAGTGACTATGACCAGTGTCACTTCATCTACTTTGTCAAGAAGACAAAAGTAATGAATATAGAGGAATTATATAATTTTAAGATTGACAATGAAGAAATTGAAGATTTTCTTTGCCTCATTCATCAACCAAAAGGGAGACTGCAACCAACCAATTAGAAGGAAGTTGAGACTGGGCAGGGCATCCATGAAGGAGATCCTTAAATTATAAGGATATGTCACTGGCAATGGCAACCAATTGATATCATAGTATTCCCCATTACTATATATGGATATGAAAGTTGAGCAATGATGAAAGCTGACTGGAAGAAAGTTTATTAATATGGTGTTGGAGAAGAGTTTTACAGACACCATGGACTGCCCCCCCCAAAAAAAGGTGGGTTCTAGGTCAAATCAAGCCTCAGCTCTCCCTAGAAGCTAAAATGACTAAACTGAGGCTATCGTACTTTGGTTGCATCATGAGAAGACAAGACTCGCAGGAAAAGACAATTATGCTAGGAAAAGTTTAAAGCAGTAGCAAAAGAAGATCTAATATGAGGTGCATTGACTCCATAAAGGAAGCCACGGCCTTCAGTTTGCAAGACTTGAGCAAAGCTGTTAATGATAGGATGTTTTGGAGGTCATTAATGCATAGGGTCACCATAAGTTAGAAGCAACTCAATAGCACATAACATACAAACTGTTCTTCATGTATAGTCATAGTGGTACATTGTAAGTAGTGCTATTCCCTCACCAGTGAATGCTGGAACTTTACCTCCTTGAGGATGCTGTGGGGGCAAATGCAGTTGATGTAAAAAGGAATATTGCACAATTTAATGTCTTCAGTTTTATAAACAGAAGAATAAGAGCACGGTGGCCAACTAAAAACCAGTAGGTGATCATTTCATATTCAACATGTAGATCTGCATAAGCAAGATCGGAAGCAGATGTGCAGATGTAGAGCAGGGAAGACAAAGCAAGTCTGTCCTCACCACCCATTTTTTTTAAAGCTACTATATTAGTCTGTTTTTAAAATAGTTATGTGTGTCAAGCTCATACTTCCTGGGCTCAGAAATACAACCTTGGGAAACTCATAATGTACACCTTCAATTCAAGGATAAATATTACAACACTCAAATATTTCTCTTCCCGAGACTGTATATCTGTGACAGACTGATTACTTTCCTGCCCATGGTTACCATGGTGGCTGCCACTATTACAACCAATGTTCTCTCTAAGCTGTGGAGTCTTGTGAGCAAAAATTCTACTTTGTGAGCTACCGGCACTAAAGTCGTGAGCAAGCGATTTGGCTACTGCATCAGTTAGTTTGCCCTGGAGCCATTCTTCCTGAGCTAAGACAAAAATGTTTGGGCCAGAGGCCCAAAAAACTGTGAGCTAGCTCACACTAACTCAGCTTAGGAGGAACACTGATTACAACACCACATTGAAATGAAAATGAAATGAAAGCCAACATTCTCCATCTCTATTTCAGACCTCTAAAGACAACATTTCCCAGGTGTACCAAGGCATAGTGTCTCAGAAGTTAATGACTTCACATCAGCTACACCATCTAATAGAAGTACATGGAGGGAGAGGTTCTTTGCCTGACCACCCTTTTGCCTGCCATCCAAGAGCAAAAGCCTAACTCTGCTGCAGAAGTAATTGTGACTTTGCAGAGTGAGAGAAGAGGAGAAACTATGACTTTATTAGGCATTCTGAGCTTGTAAGAAGTCTCAGAATAAAGTAGGGTTGCCAGGTCCCCCGTGGCCACTAGCCGGGGTTGGGGGTAGGGTTGCCAGATTCAGGTTGGAAATTTCGGGATGGAGCCTGGAGAAGACAGCACTCTCAGTGGGAATTTGGGGGCAAAGCAGATTGGTTTTCCCAAGATCAAATAGGAGATGAAGAAGCCATAAACAACCCTCCCAGATGACTTCACAGGTGACAGCTTATGTACCATACAGACCTGTGTACTCACCAAAAAGAAATTTATTAGACTTCTTGGTTTGTGTTTCAAGATCACCAGATAAGGGTCCAGGTGGTGGTTCCAAATAGAATCCATAATGCACTACCCAAGGTTTTGTTAGCTTTTATCCCAGGTTTTCAGTGTGCTGTCAGAATCCTTTGCAAATGAGCAGAAGGGACCGGTAAAACCTAAAATTCCAAATGCCCTCCAGTTTGCTACCAAAAATTCTGCATACTCCCCAAGATTTGTACATCGTTCGAATGGGACCATATGGCTCGTATTAAAATCCACTAAGCTAAATTCAATGTGATCTGAGTATGAATCCCATTCTTATGATCTCTCTTATGCAAACAATCTTTAAGTCCAATTTTACCATCCACCATCAACAACAAAAATCTAATTTACATATGGCTCCAGGAGCTGATGTCTCCACAGCATCTTGATGAAATGGTTCTTTTCCGGCAAGCTTGCTCTCATGCGTTGCAAAAATTTAGGTAGAATAAAGAATAAATTAAGTAGTGAAGCAGACTGTGCAATCATTACACAGCAAAAAGGCTGCCTTGTTCATATCCTGAAATATAGGCTACTTTTTAAATATGCCATAAAATGCATCCTAAAATCATCAGTGCAGAGAAGAAACCCTTCGATGAGATTTCAATCCATTATAGCTCAAGAATTTTCAGTGTGGTAGGTCTGCAGTACTTTGCTGGAAACAACCATCTGCTAAAGGCATAAGGATGTCTTCTCAGCAGTATCCTGGGGTGTGCTCTCCAAATAGATTTACCATCATAAAGTAGTTGCTCCAAAGAAGCTTCAAGGGAAATGGCAGGAAACCATCCATATATGGAATGACCTGATAATTTGGGTCAGTTCTGAGTTTTCATAAATCTCTTCAGTTGTGAATAACTGTCACTTGATATGAAGTATAAGGAGTGATCTGAAGTTTCATAATTTGAGAATACAATGAGATAAGAATTTATTTAGGATTTTATATGATATTAAATGCAATTTCTCCTCTAGGTTTCTGTATTTTCTGGTATTTTAACTGCCTGACCCACAAAAAAATCCATCTGCCCTAACACTATAAAATGGTTACATGAATGCAAAAACTGCCCCCAGGACTATGGAAAAAATATGTACAGTTCCTGTACTTTGGGACTCACATTTCTTTGAAACCTTTGACAAGCCAAATGCATTAGGAATGTTCAGAAAGAAATGACGAAGAGCAAGCAACATTTGAGATATTAGTTCCAGTCAGTGCAGGAATGGAAAACTATTGTTCCTATAAATGGATTTTTGAGTATACAGTTCTTATGGGTTTTTTTTCTCATTGAAAATAAATTCAGCATGATAATAAAGATGCAATTCCCAATATGAACATCTACTATGGACACAATGTTGCCCAGGGCCAATTTGCTCAACTATTCAGTCAGTTTACATAATGCAATCATGCAGTTTTGGTTCTAATACACGGAAGTGCTGCTGTAATACAAACATTTAAATTCTGTGTTATGTTCTGCAGTCCATGTCCTTAAAATTCATGAAATGAACTGTGAAATTGCTGACTGAATGATCAAAGCAAAAACACCTCATCGCAAAAGTGTAATTTCAGCATCGGATTAATTTTGACATGCTTCGGGCCAGGTCTATCTACAAACTTCCTATTTTAAATATGCCCACTCAGAAAAGTCCCATTTATCCAGTTGTCTTTACCTTCTGCCTCATCCCAAAGAATTAATTTTGGATTTTATAATTTAATATGCACATTCGGATTCTTACCAAATGAAACCTTTTCTTTTGAGATCTTTTCATTTTTTGCTAATCTTCTTCACCCTGGTTGTAGATGCTGAAGCATGAAGGGTCATGGTAGGGTTGAGGAAGTTCAAAAGCAGTTCATATGGTATGCTGTTGCCCTGCAAGGCTTTTTGAGCCTCTTTTTGGACTGTGATAGTTAATAAACTGTGCCAGTGCGTGTGTAAAGAACTGAACCAAATGGTAACCCTCCCAGATGCCAGCAGAGACTGCACCCAGGCAAGAGACGTTTCTCCTGACCAGCCCAGCAGCTCCAGTGCCCAGCAGAGGTTACCAGCCTGTTTCTCATGAAGGAAATAAGAAATAGAACCAGTACACACCAAAGCACAGTAACATGTTTTGATAAAATACCAGAAATAGGAACTCCAAAAACGCCATTGAGAGTTCCTTCTACAGCAGGCAGCCTCTTTCCTTCCCCCACCTTCACATGCAAGACCTCACGTAGCCCTGGCAGAATCTATTCATCGTTGCCTAGTTACTGATTGAGAGCCATCAACAGCCGGGCTAATGCCATCAAGAACACAATAGAAGTGGCTGAATGACTCATCCTAGCTATCACCTGGTGTCAGACATGAGTAAGTTTCTAGCTCTCAGTATTGACCATCCCTCAGGCACACCTCCACACACCTCCCCTACATCTTCCAACCAATAGGGTGCTTTCAGGGACGGACTACCAGGAGGCGGGAATCAGGGAGGTAACCAGCCCCCACCCTCCTGCTTATAAGGGGATGCCAGACCACAGGCTCTCTCTCTGCTCTACGACCCCTATCGAACCTTTGACCCTCTTATGTCCAGCTTGCTATCCCCAACCCTTGCCTCCATCTTTAAACTCTGGTCTGCAGGCCGAGTTTCCACGTGATAATCTGCTGGTCAGACCACGTGGCCCCATTTTTCTTAGTTTCTTTCCCCTCCATTTTTCCTGAGGAACACTCTACAGGACTCGACTGGTAAATATGACCCACCAACGACTTACCTGCTAATGCAAACGTGCTTACCTCTCTCTGTATTTCTTAGGACTTGAATAATTGTGTGTGAGCTTGTGTAATTGTTTGTGTGTGCAAAACTTCAGTAAAAGATTTTATTTTCAATCATAAAAAGTCTCCTGGTCTGTTACCAACTCCTCCCGGCGGGGCTGACCTCTGTATACATAGGTGTTCGCTCTCGCAGCTGATTGCTTATTAATAATCAATATAATTCCCCTCGTTATTATTCATAATAACGTGCAATCAGGCTAACAATGCCACAGGGAGTATCACATCTGCCACAAGCACCACTGAAGAGCAGAGGAAGTGCAGTGCTCCTACTATAGACTATGAGGAGGCAATGCCAGAAATTCTAGGACTGCAGCTACAGCACTGTGCAGATGTAAAGCTACTGAGCAACTAGTAGAACCTGGCACCTGCAAGTGATATCATCACACAGTGGGATCTTCTAGACACTCGGTAGTTCTGCACTTGTATGATGCTGGATGCACAGTACAGGTACTCCATGGCTTGTGCCAGTGCCCTTTAGTCACGGGCACTACATCCACCCAATGGCATTCATAGATATGGTGGTCACAGCTGACTTATGGTGCCCTCGTAGGGTTTTCAAGACAAGAGACATTCAGAAGTTGTTTGCCATTACCTGCCTCTGCATCATGGTCCTGGAGTTCCTTAGTGGTCTCCTATCCAAATACTAACCATCCATTGCCATCCCTGCTTAGCTTCTCAGATCTGATGACACTGGACTAGCCTGGGATATCCAGGTCATGCAGTCATAGCTGGGATACTGCCAGTGACCCACCAATTGAGCCACTGCTGAGGTCGTACTGTTTTTTATCTGGATAACTTTGAGGATCAGTTGCAGAGCAAACAGAAGAGGAAAGCAGTCACTTTCACATAATGTTCCAAATTCCACAGAAGTACTTGGCTGCCCATGTTGAAAACAGAATTCATGCCAGACGTGAGGTCAGGGTCCTGAATGCAAAACAATAATTATTTTGCCACAATTTTTGCTGCCGCAATATCAGCTTCACAGACATCAAACTAGGGAGGTGGAAAGACAGCTGAATTGGGTCAAAGAAATGTGTCCTATAATTCCATGATGTGCCGTGTTCTGAATTGCTCCCTGGCCACTTGCAATGTGGCATACATTGTTTCTTCCCAAATACATAGCAAACATTGCTTCATCACACAGCGTATAATTAAACCGTGGATTTCTCTGTCACACAAGCTGTATGGTGGGGCCTCCATGTTCAAGAGCAATATATGAATCCAGTTGCTGAGCCCAAACAAAGGAGAAAAGCCAACATTCTCTGCAAGCTTCAGAGGCCATTATTGAGACGGAATGCTAAAATAGATAAACCATTGTATAATTAAGGTGGCTGGCTTATTTATTTATTTTCCAGCAGCAGCAAAATGACAATTCCCCTGTCCATATGTACAGAAAACATTAATTAGTCTAATTCCAAAATCATTTATTTACTTGAGTCTCCATTATTCTACCCCCCTACCTTGATATGGCTGATCTGGCCACCTGGATCCACACCACAGTAATATCGAGACTAGACTACTGTAATGCACTGTGCATTTGTCTCCCCTCAAAATCAATTTGGATCCTCCAGGAGTTGCAGGATGCCATAGCTTGGCTATTGTCAAGAGCTAGATGGAGCATGCATATTACTCCTGTGCTGCACCATTGGCTGACGATTTGTTCTTGGGCTCATTTTAAGGTATTGGCTATCACATACAAATTCCTTCATGGCCTTGGTCCCTGTTATTTGTGGGTCCACCTCTCCCTCTATGCCCCTCACAACAGCTTCATTCATCTCAGGAGGGCCTTCTGAGGTCTCCAGCTTGCAAATGGGGAAAAAATCAACAGCTGTCTGTAAATGCGGTACCTCTGTTGTGACCTGCATTTTATGGAATGGCCTGTCTGAGGAAGACAACCACTCACCTGGCTTTTCGCAAACTATGCAAAACTGAATTATTCAAGAGGGCTTTTCTGTACACATAACAGAACTGCACTGTACAAACATAGTTGCAGCGGTTCATGTATTTACTTGGATAAAGGATTAGAGACTGTGGTCTATTCTGCTGCTATTCTGCTGCTGTTCTGCTGCAATCACACGCGCCTTTAGATCTGACATAGGTGCAAATGCCTGATGGGTGCAATCAGACAGCAACATCTGGGAAGCATCCTGCAGTCATCAGCAATCCATGCTGCTCCACTACAGAAGCCGAGTTAAAAGACACTGGGGAAAGTCCGGTAGTAAATGGATTCTGACGGGCCATGGATGGACTTTCCCCTGTCTGATCACACAAGCATGCTCTCATGCTGTCGGGATGGTCTGATGAGGCCATCCCAGCTTGGTGCTGTTTCCCCCCCCTTCACTGTATGTGCATCATCACATACTCCATAGGGCGCCCTCAGTGTGGAGGTGCAATTCCTCATTTAAGCACATGGGAAACAAATGACCAAAAAAAAAACCAAAAAAAGACTCATCACAGTTGCATCTGATCACACAGTAATGGCCTGCACCCACAGCTACAAAGAGATGTGTGAGCTCGCAACTGCATGTTAAATTCCTCCAGAGGAGATAGCCTCGCTTCCCCTCCGCTCCAACTGGCACATGTGACCACAGCCTGTAAGTACTATGTAAATTTTGCACTGTTTAATGTGACACATTAATGCTTATGTTATGCTTCATTTCGGCTTTTAGATTTCTGGTAGGTTCCAGACTTCTACAGTCTTAATGCATTCTGTGTAATCTGCCTTGAGTCCCTGTGAGAAAGATGAACTATAAATAACAAATTAAAAATAAATAAAAATATATCACTTCTTCCATTTCTCTTCTAGAGTCTCCATTACTCTATCCCACCTCTTCTTGCATCCAGAAATGCTCACAGCTACCAAAGAGTGAACCCTGGAACCTCATTCTATTCTCCTGAACTGGTGCTGACTTGGGAATGCAAAGCACGATGTCATTATTAAATGTGGACCATGTACCATACTTTTAATCTGGGAATTAAGGCGCCTGCATGAGTGGTTATTTTTGTTTTAACTATTTTAATGTCAGTTTGGATGTAGTGTGCCCTTTAGGAAAAGCTGTCTCTCAACCTCAGTCCTGGAGAGTTTTTCCATGGAAGAGAATAAAGTCCACATGGCTTCTTTTATTAGGCTTATTAGGTTCAGAGGCACAAGCCTGATGTTGATGTTGGAATATATAATTTGAATGTTGGTAATGAGATGCGGGAAACACACTTCTCCCTTTACATAAACAATATGGAGTCAAAATTGTCTTTGCTTTACCATTTCATCTGATTCCCACTGTCATTTTAGGAAAATATTTAAACACAATATAAAATAGTCAGCTCAGTTTTTCCAAGGTTATAGCTTGTTGACACTGAGATTCCTGCAGTTTACACTGTCTGCTTGGACTGACATGGTGCTCTTAGATCAACAATACCAGCTGCTCTTTTAATTCCTTTGGGAGCCAATATTTAAGTGCAGCTAAATATTAGGTCTAAGCCTAAATCTATTTGGTAAATATTGTCATTAATGCAAAAGCGATCCTTTTTAACATTTCTTGCTTTGTTGATATCTCTAACTTGTCTTATATATAATGCAAGGGTCTACATAAGAAGTGTTTATTACAGTTGGTTATTTTTCAGGGGGTTTTGTGATATGTTTCTTGTTCCCAGCGATAAAACTGGTTACTCAGTGAAGAGCTGAGACTAACTGGAAAATGAACAAAGAATGTAATAAAGGTGCCCGAATAGAAGTCTTGCTATAGAAAAATATAGTAGAAAAATAATCATGAAGACTGGTTCTTTAGTGTTAAATATAACAGTAGATTAGCAGTTGTTCCAGAGTGAACCCAATATTTAGACACTCCCCTTAATCCCAGCTATATTACCTTAAACTTACAAGGAAATTTAGAATGTTATGGGGCAGCTCAATCTTGTCAGATCTCGAAAGCTAAGCATGGTGGAAAGACTCTGTAGAGGAAAGCAATGGCAAACTGACTCTGTTTTTCCCTTGCCTTAAAAGCCCTTTGCTGGGGTCACCATAAAACGGTTGCAAGTTGACAGCACATACAAAGTCACAAGGTCTTTGAACACATTTTTAAAATCAGAGATGGTCTGCGAGAGAATGAAATGGTAAATATTAATCCAGATATGATAAGACTGAGTTAATGATGGTGGTCAATAAAACTGACCTCAGTTAATAGGGGGAAGTGCCTCTTCTAGATCCTAAAGGTTGGGGGTATTTTTGGACTCAGCATTGCCCCTGGAATTTAAGATGCCCTACACAATTTGGGACCCTTATATTTCAAGGACTGCCTCTCACCATAAAAGACTAATGCCCAATTATTTTTGCTGATGGTCCTTTTTGTAAAGCTTGATTACAATAAGTAAGTAATGGCCCATGCATTATTGGCATCATGTACTGATAACAGATTTTATAGCAAGTTTTCGAATGGATTGCCAGAAAAAAAATCCAGCTGCTCACAACCTTGTTAATCTTTAGGAAATCTTGGCTTGTTAAGTTGGTTTATGTGTAGTTCTGAGAAGGTAGTGTTTTTATAGACTTGTGTTTTTAAATAGCGGAATTTAAGTTTAATCGTTTTTACTTTTCTTAAAATACTGCTTTGGAAAATTACACTGAAAAGTTGCAAAAAATAAATAAAAAATAACAAAATATATGGTACTGATGTCTTTATAATGAGAAATTTCTGCTATTCCATGACTTTATTATTTTGGGCTTTGGTATATATTCTGCTCCTCTTCAATTGCTATTTAACTAAGTGAGTTTCTCAGATCCTTTCCAGAATTGGAGCTGACTCTCCAGTACTGTTGCCAGCTGGCCAGAAGAAAATGTCCCTTTAATAGAGGCTTAATGCCTGGAAAAGAGCAGCTGAAGCTTTCAAGACATGGAGGTAAATGGCATTACCTGGTATTTGCTGCAGATCAAACTGATGTAAACGGGACAGTTAAGGGGACCAGTTTGTTGTGGGGAGGGGAAGGGAAAGGGATTGTAAATCGCTCAGAGACTCCTTCAGGTAATGAATGGTGAGGTATAAATCCAATCTCCTCCTCCTCCTCTGCTTCTTCTTTAAAAGGTGGTAACCCTAATCTCTGACAACATGCAGAGTTCTTTTTAGCTTATATACTCCCCTACCAACCACAATCTGTAAAAACACCATCCACTAGCTGGCATTCCCAAGGAAGTAGCATTCCTTGTTAAAACAGGAACAGCCCAAAAAAATTTCTAGTATTAATGGGGACACATCTTATATACATCACTGAAGTATAGAAACAGAGTTTAAAATTCTCCAAAGACACAGCTTTATAGTCCATTTAAAAACACTTCTATAACACTGGCAAGGGGAAAAATGGGGGGGGGATCACTTTCCTGAACTGACAAAAATTAGATAAGAGTTCTAAAGTTTGCCTGTATAGCAATATCTTTCTCTGTTTAAGGCACGTTTCCAAAGACGGTCAGGCCACATAGCTTTACTGAAACAGAGGAGAAGCAGGCAGCTCTTCCTTGTTGGCTACAAACCTCAGAGGAAGAACCAAACTCACTTGGAACTGGTCACATAAAAGCTAGCACCAGTCTCTTGTGAGGCTTACAAGCTCCTCTCTTGAGGTGGGGTAAAAGACTGTTTATCCTTAAACAAATTAGCCAATAGTCAATAAGAGATATATTTTAAACAGCCAGTCAACGGGCAATAACTGAAGCCTAATGATAATGTCTGACCTGAAAGCTGTCGCCTGTGGAGGCCACATTACAGCTCTGTTAGGAAGATAGTAGGTATTTTACACTTTCTATTGAAGAATTTAATTTGATCATACAAAGAAGTGCATTACAACTCAATAGGAAGAAATTCAGGATATGGCTATAAGTTGCTAGATCCAAGAACGCCATACTCACATATTACAAGGAACTGGCATACAGGAGAAGGTGAATTTAACCAACTGAGTCCATTTTGGGGGAGGGCAGCCTATAAATTTGAACAAACAAATAAATAAATAAACTTAAACCAGCTAGCTAATAAGAGCTGGATTTTGTGTTGAATGCTACAGCTTCCAGTTTTTTCATTTCATGCGTGTCTCCCTCCCCCCCAACACATTATTGTTATACTACCACATTAGCAAAGCATTGCAGGAAAGAAAGGCAGTCTTGATGTAACTGTACATATGAGCACATCAAGGATGAGGTGTGGCTTTTTGTTCATTTGTTTGGTTTTTGTGGCACTTTTTTTTAAAAAAGTGTGGCTATTCTTCCATTTGTCAGGTTTATATGAATAGTGAACTCCTAGACCAAGGGCCCTCTGTAACGGTGGGCATGAAGCAGCCTTCCCAGGCCCCTCCTTGGTCACTTGTTTTGTACCAAACCACATTCACAGTACACCCAGCATTTGCTTAACCCTCCTTAGACCTCTGTCCCTTCCCAAAGTAAACAGTCCTTTCCTTTAGTCCAGGTCTGTGCCACAGCCAGCTTCCTTGGTCCCACCACAGTCCCGAGTGCTCCTTCTCCCTGCCCTGGTGGGTCTAGTGCTGCTGTGGTCTGGCTGAGGGCCCCTGTTGGTACCTTCCCCCCAGTCTGTGGGTTCCAAGGTCTGTAGGCTCCTCTGTCTCCCCCTCGCAGCTCCACTGGTGCCTTTCTCCTCCCAGAAGCACTTTTCAGTCTGGCAGTGTTGTTGGCTTCTCCTGCTCCTCCAATGCTGCTGTTAGTCTTATCCAGGCCTCCCCTATGATTCTGGGCTCCTCTCAAGCCTTGAAGCAATTCTCAGGCTTTCTTGATGTCTCTCAGCAGATGGTTGCCCCCACACATTCTATTGTCTCCACATACGTTTACCCTCAATTCAACCAGCCACTGGCCTTTAAACCCAGATCCCACTGTCTCAGCAGCAGAACTTCACTTCTGGCCTGGTTGTATTGATATCTAATTGGGCAGGGGGAGGCATACAGCAGCAGTTTGAGGTTTGCAGGGCTGGTTTGCCAGCTATAATTTAGCCTGAGGAAGGGCCAAAATGCTTGGTGGTGAAATAGGTCAGAGAAGCACAACTCCAGTGGTTGATACCAACTAAATGAATAGCCAACAAAGATCTATGCCTCTGGCTTTAAAAGAAGGAGTGGTATGGTCTTCCAGGATTAGAATAATTATTGTCCGGAGTCCAATTTTCCTGTTTAAGTCAACGTTTTAGAAACATGATGGACTGTCAGATCTATATATTTGGAAGTGGAGTAATCAGGCACAGGAGAAAGTGCGGTATTTAGGGATGCCAGCACTTCCACTCCAGGTTTCCAGACGTCTGAACTCCCCTCTTGCAAAGTCAAGCTGTTTGGGAAATCTGAACCTTCCCTTCCATTTCTGCCTCCTTTTGGGGAGGGGGAATCAGTTAACAATGTCCACATAATGTTGTCAATTACTGTGTTCCAGTAGTCATTCTGGATTGGGAGTCCCTGGGGGAGTTGTTTTTGAGTGACAAATCCAACCCTAAGAAACCTCTCTCCTGTTTCTGTGTCAGAGTCTGAGAACATCCCATGATTGACACAAGGGTAAATGCACTGAAGTCAATGGAACTACTCTCATGTAAATCTGCACTTTATCCCCTGCCATGTATTCCATGGAAGAGAGGTGAAGGGGAGGAGGCTGAGAGGGCCAGAGTACTTCAGATACACACTTATGCGCATGGGTGAAAGGCAAAAAAAAAAAAAAAAAGATAGAGAGAGAGAAAGAATGCTGCGACAATCTGAATGATCAACCATGGGGCAAGTATACAGTGAAGTCGGTTCAGGGTGGGATGTCTGATCAAAACTTCCTGCAACTATTTAAACCAGCACAAATAGAGGTGTAGCCAGATCGCACCAAGCCTCCAGTGTGACTGCAGCAAAAGACTGCTTATATGAGCCATTTTAAGCCTTACTGCAGGAACCTGCTTTTTCAAATGGAGTTAGTTGAAAGCCACCGAAAGGCCTTATCAGCTGCCTAGACTGTATAACTCCTTCCTCCAGAAGTTATGTTTGTCCCCTTATTTGCAGGCTTTTCAGAAGTCTAAAGTGCTATTTATTCTGGAAGGCCTTCAATAGCAGTGGATACCAGTGCTATTTAAGTCTTTGGTTTCAGAATTTTAGTTCAACCTTGGTGTTATAATTATTTAGATTTTCTATGCTATTGCTGTCTTTTGAGGTTTTCTTTTTTTTAATCATGAGCTACCAGGCATTTTCAAACTGGGCATTTCTTTATAAAACCAGAACATTGGTGTACTTTTAATGCATGCTATAGTTCTAATTGTTTTTAAGTAATAAAACAAATTTGTATATCAGGCTACACAAACCCCACTGATTCTGTGCCTTCCTGCCTTTGTATGCCAGGAAATAGCGATCCCTCTGGCAGTTATCATATGTCCTGTTGCTTGCAGTTTCCCTCCTTCGTCTCTGGAGCGTGTTATTTTTATGCAGGCAAAGCTAACAGGAAAAGAAAGTTATTCATACAAAGAAACAATCACTGTATTATTTTTGGAGACATTGTAGCAGCATCCCCTCCAGGATCTCTGCAGCTAGCACACTGACACTTCAGACTCAGTTTTTAGGCTAGGAACTAGTTCTCAGTCAGCAGCTGGTACTGCCCCCTCCCCAGAACGGACTTCTTCTTCAGCTCTTCAGATCATCAAATGCATCTGCAGAAAAAGAATCCTTTACAAAGTATTAAAATTGAGAGAAATTGCAAACTCTTTAGTCAAAGCTGAACAGGTTTTGTTTTGTTCTTGGAGAGAGGCACACCCCTTTCATTTTCATGTTTTCATATTTAGCTTCCATATTGGCTGCCTGGGGCCAGCCCCAGCTTTGGGAATTACATTCCTGTTCTGCACAATGAAACCCTGAAACACCTTATACCTTATGAATGTGCTTAGTCACCAGGCCGTGGCTCCTTTCAGCTTAGGGTTGCCAGGTCCTGCCTCCTCCCTGGGAGGGACTTTGGGAGGCATTCCTGGAGGGGCGGGGACATTGCCAATGTGATGATGTCACTCAGAAGTGATGTCATCACATTGGAAATGCATCTGAATCCCAAGTAGCAAATTCACTGCTTGGGATTCAGGTGCACAGACCCCTGCTCCTCAAAAAGCATTTAAAGGATCTCTTTAAATACTTTTGGAGAGTGGGGGGCCATGTGTGCCTGAATCGCTGCTTGGGATTCAGGCACGTGTGGTCCCCACTCTCAAAAAGCATTTAAAGGGACCCTTTAAATGCTTTTTGAGAAGTTGGGCCTGCATGCCTTAATCCCAAGCAGCAAATTCATGGCTTGGAGTGTAGGTGTGCAGCCAGCTGTCACCCTCCCCTCCTGCAAAATTTAAAGGGCCCTCCAGGTGATCAGCAGCCCACGTGCTCCCACCAATCAGCTAGAGGGCCTTTTAAACTTGGCAGGAGAGGTGAGTGGCTGGTGCTAGGGGTGGGGCTTGGGGTGGGGCTTCCTCTGCTGGCTGGCTGGCTGTCGGTGGGCAGGATCCCCCAAAATCAGGGGATCCCCACCCCCACCTGGAGACTGGCATCCCTATTTCAGCTCAAACTTTAGGACATGTGCTATGAAAAGGGCAAACTGTAGCTCAGGGGATCAGAAGCTACACGTCACACATTCCATCTAATAAAAAATCTGCTAGTTAAAAATGTGGCCAAGAGGATTGTAAAGATAGGATACTAGATATATTATAAATCAATATAACTTGGGCATATTGTATGTATCTCTGATAAATTAGTTTAAATGTTATTCCTTTCTTTGTTATGATGTTTTGTACAAACTTGTATTATGGGAATTATAAGTAAAATAAAATATATATACAGAAAAAAAGAAAAGAAAAAATGTGGCCAGCACAATATGCTTGTCTTCGGTATTTTAGTACCAAACAGTAACAAAAATTGTACCTGATAATTTCCTTCTGCCTCCTGTTAATTCCCATTCTGTATATGTTAGAGAAGGAGAAAACAATTACCCAAGACTCCATCTTTATGCAAAGTGTCAGATTCTGGCTCATGATGAGATGACTTTCAGGCACTTGAAATCCTTGGCAATTTTGAAATATCAAAAAACAACAACTGTGAGCTGAATTACTCGCAAAAGTAAATACAAAAAGAGACTTCAACAAAGTGAAATGTACATGTAATCAGAAATGAATCTATACATATAATCCATCACTGGAAAATACAGAAGTTCACAGGATCCATAAAAGGAAAAAAAGTCCAGAGTAGATATCCAACACTGTTCCTAGGTAGTATGCTGTGTTTCAGACTTCTGGTCCTTTCCCAGGAACAAAGAATAACAATAGGAAGTCTCATTCCAATTTCTTTACAGGGCAATACTATTCAGTTTCTCTGTAAAAGAGAATACCTTCTTAGAATTAAGAATATTTAAAAAACACCAATATATGGACCACAAAACCATCAATATATACTCACTTATGGGCCAGGTCTCCTAAGCTTTAATATGCACCTTTCAAAGTTGCTTCTGTGTAAACAGGACCAAACATGCCTCAGAGTATCCAGCCTAATAGGACTACTTTATAAAACTGCATTGAAAGCAGCTGGTAGTATCCTCCTGAATTTTAAAGTTGCAGACACCCTTATTGCTCTTATACTAAAGTAATTGAAGTTGCCACCTCCAGGTAGAAAATTTCTGGAGGAATCAAGCCCAATAAGCCTGTTATATGCATCTAAACTGGTCATAACAAAACAAAGCACTAAGTTGCTATAGTATTGCCAGTAGCCAGCTTGTGTTGATCTTACAAATGAAGTAACCTCCTGGGTTTATTGTATGGGTTCAGTAGTAGCTACACTTCCCTTAAGGAATCTCCATTATAAATATTGAAGTTGCTGACCAGGTCATGGAATTACTGAAGACTAGTCTAAGATATCTCCCTCACAAGAAACATGATAAATCCAATTCAGAGTTTAATCCTTTTGGTTGAAGAGTTCCAATAGAATATAATATGCCTCTCTTCATAGAAGTGTTTTCTGTATATCCATTCTGTCATTATCCTCTATGGTTTGCAGTACCGTATATTTGAAATCATCATGATTTTTTTCAATAAAATGTTGGACTAAAAATGTATCCCCCTTCTTCAATTTGAATCTAGATTTATGTTCAGAAATTCTGGAGCGTATTGGCTGGGTTGTGACCCCTATATAAATTAGGGAACACCTACAAATTAAAGCATATATTAAATTTTTTGGTGCACAGGTGCTCTGATAGTAAGCACCTTCTCATAATTGTATTAGTTTGCCAAGTCAATTTACAAACAGAGCAATGTTCACATCTGTAGTGCCCCCTGCTGGGCTTTGATGGAGCCTTTATTTGATTTAGCCTCTTTTTCAAAGGGTCTGCCTGAATTAGCAAATCCCTAAAGTTCTTTGTCCTTCCAAAACCTATGTTTGGCTTATCCTGGCAGCCTGGTATATTATGTAATACATGCCAGTGTTTCAGGATAATCCTTTTGATTTCCAAGGCTTTAGGCGTAAAATCAAATGTTGTAAAGATGTTCTGTCGTAAATGTTTTTCCTTTTCCTGTAGAAATTTCTTTCTGTTGATTTGTTGTGCCCTAGCCGCTGCGCTGCTGACGATTTTCTTGGGATAACTTCTGTCCAGAAATTGTTGAAACATATACCTACTATCCCTAATAAAAGTTGAATTTTCAGATGAATTTTGTTTGATTCTTAGAAACTGTGAGAAAGGAAGATTGTATTTGAGAAAAGGAACATGAAATGATTCAAAATGTAGATAGCTGTTCTTATCAGTCACTTTATGAAAAGTTTTTACAGCTATCTTATTATGTTCTGTTCTAGAAATTGTAGTGTCTAAATAATTGATAGAACTGAATTTAACCAATCTATGAATTAGTGTAAGGAGGTGGCATCATTATAAAACAGTAAACAATCTCTCCTTATAATATTTGCCTTTTCGCTCTGCAATGTTCGATGCGCACCAACAGTGTTTGGCTGCTCAAGCTGTCAATCAGGCTGCCCTCAGTCCCACCCCCCACCTGCCCAGAAGAAAGCCGGCTGCACTGGCCAGGGAGCTGCCGCACGCTGGCCTTGATCCCACCCCCTGCCCAGGAGAAAGCTGGCCACGCCATTGTTTTTCCCCCTTCACAGTATGCACATCATTGCAAACTCCATACGGAGGCCTTGGTGCAGAAGTGTGATTCATCAATCCCTCGATTAAGTGCATGGGGGGGAAAGGCACACAAAAAATGACTCATTTGCAGTTGCATCTGATCACGCACTGATGGACTGTGCCCACAGCTTCAAAAGGAGGCTTCAGATTCCTCCGGAGGAAATAGCCTTGCTTCCCTCCCCCCTTTTTTCTAGTGCGTGTGACCACAACTTTGTTTTATTTTATTCCAATGTCCCCGCTTCTCCCCCAATGGGAACCCAAAGCAGCCTACATCAGTCTCCTCTCTTCCATTTTATCCTCACAACATCCCTGTGAGGAAGGTAGGATAGGCCAAGAGAGTGTGACTGGACCAGTGAGCATCCATGCCATGAGTAGGGATTGAAACTTGGGTCTTCCAAATACTAGTCTGACACTCTTAACCACCACACACACTATATTTTCACTTGCAGTAGTGTAAAGAGGGAATGAATGGTAGAAGCTATTCTAAAAACCCCAAACTAGATTATATTGTTTCAGATGGTTGGTGGGCAGTCATAATTTTGAATACTCCTTTCGAAAATAGACATGCCATTTGTTATGTCCTAAGACCAGGAACGAGAGCAGGCAAGAAAGCAGCTGAGCTCCGTTCCTGAGAACAATAGGGACTAGGCTCCGGAGCTTGCCAAAAGGGAGCCAATGGAAACATGGGCGGGAGATTCAAACCCGCCAATAGGAATGTGGGCACCCCCCCCAACTGTATATAGTTGGCCTCTGGCCGTTGCTTTTTGTCTTGTTGTGTGAAGTGAGAATAAACGTGTCTTCTCTTATGTCGTCGTCCAAGTCATGAGGCACAGAACCCAGTACTTTACAGTGGCAACGAGGATGGGATCCAACCGCCTTCCATGAGCGACGATGAGGACAACAAGGCCACTCACAAGCATCGCATTGCTGACCCCAAGAGCAGCACCACACCACTCGCCGAGCATCGCATCGCTGACCCTGAGAGCAGCACCGCATCACTTGCTGTAACTGAAGCATCTGGCCCACCACACACCTCCGGAGCAGCCATGACCGCAACGCATGGGAGACTGGAGCACTTCAATCCCTCCTGGCCAGACACATGGGACGCGTGGGCCGACCAGCTCATCTGCTACATGGAGCTCAACAAAATACATGACCCAGACAAAAGAAGATCACTCCTGTTGAGCTCGTGTGGGACCGACACCGTCCACCTCGCGAAGAGTCTCTTGGTGCCACACACTGCCCTGGAGTCCTCGTTCGGGGACATCATGGATGTCCTCAATACCTATTTCAGCCCCAGGCCAACCTTCCTGGCCAAAAGAATGGAATTCCAGGGGCGCGTCCAGGCCCACGGGGAATCCACCGCTGCATTTATGGCTGCGCTGAGGGCGCTTGCTGTGGACTGCTTGTTCCCAAAGGTGGTGGACAACTTGTTGACCCAGTTCATTGGGGACTAGTAGACAACAAGCTGTGGTGCAAGTTGATTGGCAACCAGCAGCTAAACCTGGACAAGGCCATCCAGATTGCGAGCACACATGAAGCCTCAATGTGGGCGTGTCCAGCCTCGGCGGCCCATTTGGTCAGAGTGGGTCCCAGCCTGGAGGATGTCTGTGCCATCTGGCCGCAACACCACAGGCAGGTGCCGGGACAGCAGTCTGAGTCCAATGCGGCGAAGCCCCTTGGCACACGGGCCCCCTGCGCCAGCTGTAGAGAAGGCCATGGGAGGAAGACGTGTCGGCTCCAGGATGTGATCTGCTATGGCTGCGGGAAACAGGGGCACCTCGCCAAGGTCTGTAGGTCAAGGGCCCCCCAGAGTGCGAGATCGTCTGCCCCAACTCATCGTACACAGACCACTGCACACGAGACGGCAGAGGAGGTCACCGATCTCTATCATCTCACGGACCAGCCACTGCAGGTACTGTGCCTTCCCAACCCCGACCTCTCCACCACCCCAAAGATCCAAGTGCACGTTTGGATCGAGGAGTCCCCCTGCTGCATGGAAGTGGACTCGGGGTCTGCGGCGTCCATTATCTCCATGGACACCCTTAAGAAGCTTTGCCCGTCAGGGGGACCCCTCTGCGTCCCTCACCGCTAAGCTTAGTGGACTTCCAGAAAACCCCTGTTCCCATCTGGGGAGTTGGCACCTTCTGGGTGCAATATAGACACTTTGAGGGAAACCTGGACTTGGTGGTGGTTGAAGGAAACCTTGTGAGCCTCCTGGGTTGGGCGTGGTTCGAGGCCTTGGGCATCACAATTGGGGGAGTGAATAAATGTGGGCCACGGGACTGGGGCGAGATCTGTCGGGAGTTCCCCAAGGTCTTTGACGGGGAGCTGGGTTGCTACAAGGGCCCCCGGTGTCCCTACACTTAGACCCTACCGTGACACCGATCTGGCGGCGCTTCCGCACAGTGCCCCTGGCCCTCCGCCCGAAAATCAAAGCAGAACAAGACTGGCTGTTGGCCCAGGGGGTCCTCAAGCCTGGCCCAAATGCATGGTGGGAAACCCCAATTGTGACCCCAGTTAAACCGAATGGGGACATCCGTATCTGCGCAGATTACAAGTGCACCATTAACCAGGCACTACAGGCGCATTCATACCCTGAATTCGCTAGCGGGGGCACGAATTTTTGGGAAGCTGGATCTTGCACAAGCGTACCAGCAACTGCCCGTGGACGAGGCCACAGCCAAGGCGCAAACCACTGTGACGCACCAGGGAGCCTTCAAGATTAAGTGGCTACAGTTCGGGGTCTTAGCGGGCTATCAGTACTGGCTGGAGCATCAGCTGGGCAAGGCGTTGGGGCATGCCAATGCCCTGAGCCACCTGCCACTGCCACAGACAGGGGAGGACCCGGACCCTGCCCCCACATTCCTGCTGCTAGAAGGGCTTCCTAACCTCAGTGTTGTGGACACTGAGTTAAACCAGGGAGGCCCCAAGGGTCTTCCGGTCGGGGGAACCCATCTATTTCAGGAACTTCGGGTTGGGCCTCAATGGCTGGCCGGCCACATCCTGAGACCAACCGGGCCGGTTTCCTACGAGGTCCTGGTAGACGGGGACAGGGTCCTATGGAAACACGTAGACCAGTTGCGGAGGAGGCAAGACCCAGATATGAGGATCATGGCACCACAACCGGCAGACCGAGAAGCCACCCCCCCAGTGCCTGAAACACTGCAACCGCCGACAGCCGAATGAGAGCCGAGCCCAGCAGAGGTCGCCAAACCGGAGGCCAAACAAGCAGACAAGCCTCCACCACAATCGCCACCGCTGATGGCCCAGGAGCCAAGTACAATGGCACAACCAGAAGGGCCCACCACCAGTCTGACGCCGGTGCCTCGACGATCACTAAGAGTATGGAAGGCTCTGGCATACTTGAAAGACTATATTACCTGAGAGGGGACAAACTATGGGGGGAGGGGTGTTATGTCCTGAGACCAGGAATGAGAGCAGGCAGGAAAACAGCCGAGCTCCATTCCTGAGAACAATAGGGACTTGCCAAAAGGGAGCCAATGGAAACATTGGTGGGAGATTCAAACCCGCCAATAGGGATGTGGGGTGTCCCCCCCCAACTGTATATAGTTGGCCGGAGCTTGCCAAAAGGGAGCCAATGGAAACATTGGTGGGAGATTCAAACCCGCCAATAGGGATGTGGGGTGTCCCCCCCAACTGTATATAGTTGGCCTCCGGCCATTGCTTTTTGTCTTGTTGTGTGAAGTACGAATAAATGTGTCTTCTCTTATGTCATCGTCCAAGTCATGAGGCACAGAACCCAGTACTTTACACCATTGTATCTCAGATATTTAGTGTACTTGGTCCAAAAGAAGACAGCATCGTTGCAGATAGTTTTGTATTGGAAATGCATTGTTAATACTTCTCACTTCAAGCTGTAGCTACACAAAAGTTAATTCACAAATACTATGGATATTTTTCAGAGGTATTGTGATAAGGATGGTGTATAATACCAAATGGTATGAATAATAACGACAAAACAAAATAACACAAACTTCTTTACTAAAGACAAATACTAATTGAGGCTGTTGGGATATTGTATGATTCAACTTTAAACACAGAATTAGTTTCATTCCTAGTTTTTTTAAAAAGTGGTGAAAATAAAATGTAAATCTTTCTAATGCAGTTCTTATGATTCATTGCAACATGCTAAGGCTCACATGGGTGGATGGAGTGCCAGTCTCTTTCAGGCTGACCACATTCCAACACTAACAAACAGATTATTGTTCTGCCTCCCAGAAAGACTGGAAGCAGTGATGACCCTGCAGCTTTTTCTCTTGGTCAAAAGACCCTCTTTACAATAACAATTATTCCTCCAGTTCAAAAGATTAAGCTTTGCCCACAAAGAGAAGCTGTGATTACAAATTCACTGCTGAAGCTGAATGAAGATGTCAGTTACATAGATAAGGCAGGAAGAAACAGTGGCCAGGAAGCTTCAAAGGAAAGTCTCTCAATAGATGTTTAGGGAATTGTGAAACCAGATAGACCATAACCTTGAACTCCTCAATCGAAGCTTCCTTTATGTGTTTACCTTTCTAATGCTTTTTAATTTTATGAACATTCTTTTGGAAAGAACAGAAGTTTGATGGCTGTGTGTTACTTTTTTTAAAAAAGGTCTTTTAACTTAATGTAAATATTGTAATGCTCCATTGATGTTTTTCGTATCTTTACAACAAGCTATCTTGCTTGCAGTAAAGCAGGAAACATAATTATCTTGTTTCAGAGAGACAAGGCTTGCATGTCCTTCCCTCAATTTATATCATGACCAGTCGGTATACTGGGCACAATCCAGGCAGCTCTTTTATAGGGATGCCCCCAAACCTGCTCATTTAGCTCATGTTCTACATACATAAGTGCTGTGAAGTCACAACCAACTTATAGTGACCCCAGCAAGGGGCTTTCAGGGCAAATGAGAAGAAAAGGTGGTTTGCCATTGCCTCCTTTTGCAAGGGAGACCCTTGGTGGTCTGCCTGCCATCCAAGTACTGACCTTGCTTAGCTTCTAAGCTCTGATGATATCAGCCTGCTCCATTTTGCCTTCCATCCCTGCTTTATATTCTGCTGACCAAAAATGAAAAGGGAGTTGATTTTTCATTGGCCATTTTGACTGTGAATGAGTAGTTTGATCCTGTTCAGTGAGATACTTGCCATATATTCAGACAGTACAGTACAGTACAAAGCAACCAAAAGTATTTCATACATGTCCATTGTCACACAGTCTGATGGAAGTCCTAGTTCTCTCCCCCATTAACCTGTCAGAAAATTAATCATAAATGCACACTCCAAAAATGTGACTGTTTTATGTTTGTGCAAGTCCGTGTTACTGAAGTTATTTCATGCACGTGCATGTTTGCACAGCCTAATGAGAGACATTGTTTTCGTTCCCACAGATGATTTAATTATCTGATTAAGTGGAAAGAATCTATTCAGCCTGCTGTGAAAATGGAAATGTGGCTAAAAGGCAGAAGGAAATGAAGTTCCACTGCAGTTACTGTTCAGAGACAGCTGCTTGAGTTCGGTGGCAGTGAGGTGAGAAGTTCTGAGATCTGGCTCATGAGTCATTGCAGCTGTTGAAAATGGCAGAATGACTTGCCTGTGAAACATGATTGCCCTAGAGTTCGTGGCACTTATTCTTTTAAATTCTCAGTGATATCAGTGGAGGATACGTGTAGATTCAAATCCGGTAGCACCTTAAAGACCAAGAAGATTTTTAGGATATAAGATTTCAAGAGTCAAAACTCCCTTCATCTCACAAAGGGAGCTTTGGCTATTGAAAGCTTATACCCAAAAAATCTTGTTCTCTAAAGTTGCTACTGGACTTGAATCTAACTGTATTACTGTATTACCAAATCTAGACCAGCATGGCTACCTGAAACTATCTTCAATGGGAGATAGTTGAACATCTATTTTAAATCATGGACATATGTATGAGTTTATTGAAGCATTTGTTGGAAGACATCATCACAACCTTGCCCACATGAAGATCAAACAGATGTCAGTTTTGTTTTTACCACTTTTCTGTACTAGCATGTCACTGCAGTCACACACACTAAATAATCCACTTTCAGTAAACTTTCCAACTGGGTTTTGCCAGTTCACAGAGTAAAATCCAGTTGGAAAAGGCACTGAAAGTGGATTGAAAGTGGATTATTTAGTGTGTGTAACCCAGCCATAAAGTCATCCTTACCACTTGGCAGGAAGATAAAATAATGAAACAAAGGTTAGAATTCATCCTGGAATCATTTGGTCATCTGTACAGGTTTCAATTAACTGAAATTTGTATGACACTTCCAGAAATAAACCCACAATGCTATAGAGACTATAATGTTGAATAATGCTTGAAGAATACCGATGCACAATTTCATCTATCTCAGCCAGCCAGGATTTTGCAACTACCTTCTAGGGCAGTGTTCTGCATGGCATAGCAATAATTTACATTCCAACATCAATGTATTTTTCCATGATGTTGGAAGGGGAAAAAAGAATTTGGGGGGTGTAATGCTAAACTTAAAGTGTATAACAGAGCTTGACTCAAGAAATAAGCTCCTGAAGCACATTACAAATACTTGTGGTTTGCAAAGTTGCAGGAGAGTGCTAGAGCTGCCATTTAAGAATCCATTTATATTACATCTGGATCGTTCCATGACATATTGGACCTTTTCATCCTGAAAAGGAAAAGAGAACAAACTTTGAGTTGGCTTTGAGATGGGTTAGATTAGGAAATCTTTTCCATGTCCAAGTGTATTAAGTTTTGTGTGGCAAGTTCAAGTGTTAACTGAGATATGATTTACAGGAGTTCTTGTTTCATGCAACAGAGAAACAACAACAGAAGAACAGAAAAACTTTACATGCAGAGTATATGTGTCATTTCCTTTGGGGAAACGATACTCCTGCTTTCTCCTTTTTTCAACACTACAGCCACAATACTTAAAATAACTTTGTTATCATAAGAAGAATATATATTTCCTCACTCGCCTGAGTATATTTGGAAATAATTAAAATTTGGAGTCTTGGACAAAACTGCTCAAGTACATTTGGCTTTTGTAAAATATAGTCGGATAGAAAGGTGTTGACCTTTTCTCAACTTGGAGTTCTGTATGAAAACAAAGAGAGCCTCTAAATTACACTGTGCTATTAACGCAGCCTGTGTTTTAGATATTTGAAGGGCAGCCACTGCTGCCTGATATATGAAGGCTGGAATGCAAAACACAGTTGGTTGGTGTTAAATTAAGAAGTTGTTGGTTACATCCAGAGATTAATGGATAGTAAAATAATGGTTTATCACTTCTTTGTGGGCTTGTGGACACCTGCTATGAAAAGAACAATATACCAAGCAGTAAATTAGCATGCTAAGCATGCATGAAAAGGAGCCAGTAGCCAGTGGCATCTGCATCAAGGTAGAGGAGAAGCTTTCCATGGCCTCACTCCTAACTAGCTCTGTGGGGAAGGATGTGCCTGTAAAATTCATCTTACCATGGTTCAGATGGCTGCATGCTCGGCAGATGAGACAGAATTTCAAACACTGCCTGGTTATATTTGAATATTTCCTTTTCAGTTCCATTTTTCCCTTGTGATGAGCCTTAATTGTGTATAACATAAAAAAGACTTTAAAATAGCCTAAAACTGGCATGTTCTTATAAATGGTATAAAAGAAACAAACAAATCATCAATGGCAGCAACAACAAATTTGAGAAAGAGAGAGAAAGAGAGAGAGAGAGAGATCAGCTGAAACTATATTTTGCTAACCAGCTAACCAGTTAAGACGCTGAACTGCAGACTGTGGAAGGTCAGGTGTTCAGCAGTTCGAGACCCGAGAGTGCCGCATGACGGAGTGAGCTCCTGTCTCTAGTTCCAGCTCCTGCCAACCTAGCAGTTCGAAAGCAAGAAATTGCAAGTAGATAAATAGGTACCACTTTGGTGGGAAGGTAACAGCGTTCCGTGCGCCTTGATGTTTAGTCATGCCGGCCACATCACCACGGAAACGTCTTCAGACAATGCTGGCTCTTCAGCTTTGAAACGGAGATGAGCACCACAACCCTAGAGTCGGATTTGACTGGCTTTCGAGCAAGGGAACCTTTACCTTTACTTTTAAGTTCATAGTGGAGCTTAGTCTTGCAGTTCAGTCTCCCAGACATAAATCCATCATATCCATTGTGCATGGTGGAAAATGCCATCAAGTCACAGCTAATTTATGGCAATCCCATGGAGTTTTCAAGGTAAGAGATGTTCATTAGTGGTTTGTCATTGCCTGCCTCTATGTAGCAACCCTGGACTTCTTTGGTGGTTTTCTATCCAAGCACTAACCAGGTCTGACCCTGCTTATCTTCTGAGATCTGATGAGTTGAATTTAGGCTAGTCTGGACAGCTAAGATATTGCTGTGAAAAGAGCCCACCTTCCGTAATATTCAATTTGTCTCCTAGTATTGGCTATTCTAATCAGTAAAATAGTGAGACAAACTTCTGCATGAAACCTTTGTATGCCTGGAGCTTTACTGATGTGTCAGCACACAGGCATGAGACCCAGTGTTCTATACATGAGGATCTGGATTTGCAACTGGATTTACTACTGCTTTTTAAAATCATCCCCACAGTACAAGCTCATTTAAATGCTTGACTTGCTAAAAAGAAATATTGTCCTCCTACATTTACTACGCAGATTATGTTCCAACTCCCCAAAACTTAAATCTCCCATTTTGGGAAGTTAGAGCATACTCTGCATCAATGTTCCCTCTAAGCAGTGGAGTCTTGTGAGCAAAACCTCTGCTTTGTGAGCTACTGGCATTAAAGTTGTGAGCAAGCAATTTGGATACTGCATAAATTAGTTTGCTCTCGAGCCCTCCTTCCTGAGCTGAGACAAAAACTTGTGGGCCGGAGGCTAAAAGACTGTGAGCTAGCTCATGCTAAATCTGCTTAGAGGGAACACTGCTCTGCATAGTGTGTGTGTGTTATTATCTCTAATAAGGATTTGTGTGTATGTGTGTATGTGTTTCGTCAGGCTGCAGCTGACTTATGGTGACCCTGTTGGGTTTTCAAGGAAAGAGATGTTCAATGGTGGTTTTCCATTGCCTATTTCTGAGCAGCAGCCCCGGTATTCCCTGGTGGTCTCCCATTTAAATACTGACCAAGGCCAACTCTGCTTAGTTTTCAAGATCTGATGAGATAGGCTTGCCTGGGCTATCCAAGTCAGGGTGAGGTTATACTATGTACATTTGCTCCTGGCTATAGGGGATTTGAAATGTATCACCAACCCACTATAAAATGTTGTAAAGGAACTTTTTTTTTTTTGCATGTTCATATTCTTTTACACATTGTCTCATTGCTTCAAAGTTTTTTCAAACATAATATTTCTAGACACAGAGCTCTCTCTTCCTAAAGTTTTAGTGGCAATAACCTTATGTGATTACAAAGAATTTTGGCTTGAACTGCCAGAACAAACGCCATTTGGCAGTACCCATGATTGAGATATTTGGTCATTTTAATAACAGGTGGCTAATTGTTAATTATCATGGTGGAGTAGCTCTGCTCATTTTCAGGATGAGTAATCATGTCACACCAATAGTTTTCACATCAGTTCATTTACAAAGGGAAATAAGACGTGGATAATAGTACTTTTTAAAACAAAAAAGTCCCAGTATTTTCCTTAGAATGGCAGGGCTTTCTACATTCTATTCCTTCATTGTTGTGAAATTTCTCTCACTCTTGCAGTCCACTCATCCCAAATTCTGGTTTGAGTAGAAGGAGATCAAATATTAATTTCAGAATTGTAAATATGCACTGGTTGCTGCAGCTTTATTTGCTATACTTCATTTTCATTATTTTTTTTTACCTCTACTTGGCTGTTTTTCTGTACTCTACTAAACATCCCCCCCAAAGTATATGATTGAACACTTGATTGCATCAAGATTATTTTTAGAAGAGTTTTGTAAATGCCTTTTTGCAATTCTTTATATTGGTAAAGCACATATAATTTTGATGCAAAGGTTTGTACACTCTTACCAACACTGGCTCATTTGCAGTGTTTTATCCAAGTGCAATGTATATTAGTAATGCAGAGAGTGGGGGGAGGAAGATGTAAATCAACTGAAGAAATCCAAAACTACAAGATACTGAGCATGCCCAATGCTTTTGGGAAAAAACAGCAATAATAAGCAAAACAGCTGAGAATTCCCAGTACATCAGTTCTACTCTAGCTACAACACAACATAATTTGGAACTCCAAAATTGTGGGAGTCAAATGAAGAGAAATTTAGAAGCCTCCTTATATTTTACAAAATATAGCATCAAGCAACAGCTCAGTACTTTTCAATATTCCTAGTATCTCAATATATATTCATTCTATTTTGGTCATGGACTCTCCTGAATATTCCACATGCTCCCAAATCAGTTGGCTCCCTGATCTGTCACTCAGAAGCTGTCCCTATCCACTGGCTGCGTTGCTTGAGTCTCGCCTCCACTAGTCTAAACAGTTTGCTGTTCCTCTCCCTCCAATAGCCAGTTGGAGCATTTGTATATGTGGCCTGATTGGCCTTTGCCTCTAACATTCTAAACAGTTTGTTGTTGTTGTTTTTGGGAGTCATTGAATGTGTCCTGAGGTAAAATGGTCACTGGAGCTGCCAAAACACATATCCCAAACTTCCCTTAAACAGTCGCTGGAGTTGGCAATCTCCCTGTGGGGCCTGGAGATCTCCCAGAAATCACCATGTTCCGCAGCTACAGCACATCATTTCCCCTACAGAAAATTTCCCAGCTATTACAATGGCTACTTTGGGCAGTGGACTCTATGGCATTATACCCTGCTGAAGTCCCTCCGCACCCCAAACCCTGCTCTCCCCAGGCTCTCCCCCTCAGATCTACAGGTCTGGCCCTCCCCTTAGTATTGCCAGCCTCCAGGCAGCACCTGGAGATATCCAAGATAAGTTTTCCTGGAGAAAATGGCTGCTTTGGGCAATTGACTCTGTTGCATTATACCCTGCTGAGGTCCCTCTGCACCCCAAACCCTGCCCTCTGCAGGCTCTACCCCTCAAATCTACAGGTCTAGTCCTCCCCTTAGTATTGCCAGCCTCCAGGCAGCACCTGGAAATCTCCAAGATCAGTTCTCCTGGAGAAAATGACTGCTTTAGGCAATGGATTCTATGGCATTGTACCCTGCTGAGGTCCCTCCCCACCCCAGACCCTGCCTTCCCCAGACTCTACCCCTCAAATCTACAAGTATATCCCAACTCAGAGTTGGCAACCCTGTAACTGGCTACAGAACTGTTTTCCAGTCTCTTGGGCCCCAGAAGACATGGCATAGGTGGAGGTGGTTTTCTACCTTAGCTGCAACTGCATAGCCCCAAATTAACATAAGTCAGGGGTGGAGGGAACCATACCTGTTACCATGAGGCTGTCCTCCCATACTGCCCACTTGGGGCAGCAAAATGACTTGAGACAGCCCTGCCTTATAGCTAAGCAGAAGGAAATAAACATGGCTTGCCTCCCTCTATTTTCCCCTTCCCTCTGTTGCCCCACCAGCCACAGCCGGGATGCTCACCTGGAGCTTCCTTCTAGACCTCATTGTATTTCTTCCCATAGTGGGCCTTACTCCTAGTAGGCATTATAAAGTATAAGTATTATAAGTACATAGTCTGTTATTTGTAAATGATTTGATGATTTATTATTTTTAATTGGGAGTATTTGAGATCACTCAATAAGAACAAAAATATATATTTTTTTCATTAAAAGAATCTTCTGTTCAAAAATGTTTGATGCTGGAAGATTCAATAAATGATTATTCAGGTATGTACAGACAGATTTGTGAGACATCTGTTAAAACTGTATTGCCCAGGAAGAGTTTGGAAACTGTAACCAGGGAATAATATGAGAGGAGTAGCTGTGCAACAAAAACAATCCAAAGTCTCATGGCACCTGCAAAGCTAGCATAAGCTTCTTATGGCATAAGCTTTCATGGACAGAGTCCACTTTGTCAAACTCATGAAGGGTATAATAGGAATGCATGGCTGGAGGGGAAATGAAGGCTCTCATTTGTTAGGCAATAAAAATTTTGCTGAAATGTTCAGAAATCACATGATCAAAATTCACTGTACAACCAGGGCCCAAAAATCATCTCTTTGGACACAGAACAGAGTACAAAAAATTGTAACACTTCCCTCATATCCAAAGCAAACATCACTGTAATCTCATGAGTCATTTCAGCTTCAACTGAAATAGACCATATTTTAGGAATGGATTTGCAGTCTAGATTGGCCACCACCTTGGACTCTTAGACCCCACACACAGTATATCCACTTTTCCCCATGTATGGTCTCCATCCACATCTACTAAAGATAGAAACATACATTTATGGAAGGTAGAGAAAAGTTATTTCCTCATCTTTCAGACCACATGTGCAGGGAAAGTGTTGGGGTTTGCTATTTTATTTTTGGTTTTAACTGAAAATGTTTAACTGTTATTGTAAAGGTAGGGTATAAATGTTTTAATACGTTTATTCACCAAGAACCATCTTGATAACCAATTAATCATGTAGCCAATTAATTATTAATCATCTAAATAGCTAATTAATTCAATATAGCCAATTACTCCAAAATGCACTGCTTTTTTCAATTTAATCTGAATAATTTTAAGAATTGTTGTGACTCTAATCCCCCCATGTATATTTTTATGACCTGAAAAAGGACAAGAAGCAGTTGGGCCTTTCCTTTTGAGTCAAGCCTGTTCCATTAGACAACCATCCCCTCCACAGCTTCCGGTGGAAATCTATTAGATAAACATATGGATTAAAGATCCATCAGTGGCTATTAGCCACAAGGTATAGATAGGAACTCTGGGGCAAGTGATGCTCTGTATTCTTGGGTACTGGGGGAGGGCTTCCAGTGTCCTGGCCCCACTGCTGGACCTCCTGATGGCACCTGGTATTTTTGGCCACTGTGTGACAGAGTGTTGGACTGGATAAGCTATTGGCCTGATCTAACATTGGCTTTTCTTATGTTCTTATGTATAAACTACAATCTGTATTTTCTCCCACAAACTATGTAAGGTTGCTCTTTTTTTGGACAGTATTCCAAGAATTAGGTTGAACTGGGGTTGATGGGTTTTTAGAATAAGGGTAAGCTATTTTTGATGATGTCCTATGGGATTTTTTTTTGCTTTGTTTTGTTTTGAAGCTACTGCATTTTAGCATTTGTCATTTAAACCATTTCCAGCAAAGTGAACTGGTGGGGTATATGCTTGAAATAAATCTATGCCTATGCCTTCAGTTTGACATTGTCTCATTTTAAAATGTAAGTCAGGATTCTAAAAACCCATATATTCTGTTCATATTCATATAAAAAAGGAATATGAAACAGGATCAAGAAATGTTCCACAGTGAGACTTCTGTTTTACAAAACTGATCATGGCATTCTGCATTTGGTGAACTGAGCAAGCAGTATATTTTTTCCCTTCTCACAACCCCCTGGAGTGTGGTCACTGTGTCCTTTGTGATTTTAGTATCATAGACAGAATTGGAAAATTGTAACTGTACTCAAGTGTCAGAGTTTGGTGAACAGTGGTAGGGTTCACCCATGTAATTTTCAGGATTAAAATCAGTGTTTTCCCTCCCATATTATTAAAACAAATCTTTATTTACCAAGGAATTATGTCATTCCTTTATCTGTAATGATTATATAAAGGTTTATATTTTAGCATAAAATAAATATATTGTTTTGTGAATACTTTCCTTCTCCAGGCTGTTTTAGGAACCCTTTAAAATATTAGTAGTATATTATTCTCATGATAAACAAAACATTGTGCTTTTAAAGTTACTCTTGATAAGTGATTGCAAGACGCCTTTGCGGCTGCAGTTTATCTTAATTCTATTCAGTAATTAGAACTGTACATGGTTGAGTCTTTTTGTACTGTGGAGGCAGATATCATTCCACTCTTCCATTCCTATGAGGTCACTAGTAAACCTGGAAATCTTTACAGGCTGTCAGGAATTATTAAACTTCTAGCAATGAAAAGAAAGAGTGAATCTTTTCTAATGAATGTAGAGTCATGCAGAAACACCATCTTTTTTATTAGTCTTCAGACTAGATTTCTTGAGCATATACTTTTGTTACCAGCTCAACAGCAGTGTTCTGTGCTACCAGGAAGCCCCTTTGTACATCACTGTGTTATGACATGTCTTTGCTCCTATGGATAAGACCTATAACTATGGCCAAGAGGGTTGCAGATTCTATTTCTACTATGAAATGTATCAAGGTTCAGGGCTTCCTGGAATATATACTACATTTTCCTTTGTTGCTCCATCTTCTTTTAACTGTACTTCTGAAACAGAACTCTGAAGATCTTTTTAGTTATAACCATGCAATTAAAAGAGAAATGTGTATGTTAATGTTCTATGGAAGATAAATATGGATATAATTGTGTATAATCAGTGCTGGAAGGGAAGCCATTTGAACCACTCTTACCCAAATTCATTGCTAAGACAAGAGCAATGAGAGGTTAGGAAAACAGATTCTCCAAGCTTCTAATATCCATGTATTCACAGTTGCAAGGAGATAGTGTTACAAAAATTAAAGACCTGGAATTCTTAATTGTAGTTTTCTGAATGATTTTTGTATTACAGAATCATTATGTGGAACAGATGCTGCCTACCAGTTGGCTACCTCTTATCTAGAATTTTCAGTGGTATGATCAGGGGTCTTTTCGGGGGAGCCCACCGGAGCGCAGCTCCGGGAGCTCAGGAGCCAAGCCCCGCCCCCAGCCGGCGTCCCGGAGAGTCTTTCAGGCAGCCGAATGTCAATTTCAGCTCCATTATATCCTATGGGCCATTGAAGTCAATGGTGAAAACATAGGGTATATTCTAGGGGCTGGAGGGGAGGGTTTGAGGAGAGGCTCCAAACTTTCAGGATAGCTGACGGAGCCTCTCCTCAAGATACCCACCAAGTTTCAAGAACATTGGACCAGGGCCTCCAGGGGTCCAATTCTATGGGCCCCTAAACAGGTTGCCCCTATTCCCTCCATTGTTCTCTATGGTGGGAAAAACATAACTTTTTTTCCCACCATAGAGAACAATGGAGGATATGCGGCAACCTGTTTGGGGGCCCATAGAATTGGACCCCTGGTCCAATGTTCTTGAAACTTGGTGGGTATCTTGGGGAGAGGCTCCGTCAGCTATCCTGTGATCTTGGAGCCTCTCCTCAAACCCCTCCCCTCCAGCCCCAGAATATGCCTATGTTTTCACCATTGACTTCAATGGCCCATAGGGTATAATGGGGCTGAATTGCCACTGAATTTCTTTCATTCCCTCCTTTCCTTCTTTCTTTTTCCTCTTTCCCTCATTCTTCTCTTCTCTTCTCTCTTTCTTTCTTTCTTTCTTTCTTTCCCACCTTCTTCTCTTCTCTTTTTCCTCCTTTCCCTGTTTCCCTCCTTCTTCCCTCTCTTTCTTTCCCTCTTCCTTCTTTCCTTCTCTCTACTCTCTCTCTTTCCTTCTCTCTTTCCCCCCTTCTGTGGCCCCCTTCTCTCTTAGCTCCCCCACCCAGACCAGCTGGGGAAGGGAAGGGGAGGTTTTTGAAGATGCTTCCCCCTTTTGCGTCCCCTTCTGACATCACTTCCGGTGATGTCAGGGGGCGTGGCATATGCTAATAGCCTAATAGCGTGGCATATGCTAATGAGCTCCTGCAGCTGTTCTTCTACGAAAAGACCCCTGGGTATGATCACTATAATCCAAGCTG
Source organism: Gekko gecko (assembly GCA_029375565.1). NCBI lineage: Eukaryota > Metazoa > Chordata > Lepidosauria > Squamata > Gekkonidae > Gekko > Gekko gecko. The sequence goes on along the minus strand of JAPDNY010000010.1, from coordinate 82,044,994 downwards.
GTATAGAGACAGGAATGTCAAAAGCACATAGCTGAGAGATAACGAAAGATGGAGGATGGAGGATCATAGATGTGGGAAAATAATTTCACTAGTGATAATTTTGTCCATACAATTTTTGAGAAAGTGCAGAAGCATCTCCAGAGAAATCACAGTTATGATGCTATACAAACTGCCCTGATGTAAAGAAGTAGAGGTTCAGGATTTTATTTTATTTTTGCTGTGAATCCAAGTTTGTGCAATTCAATACAGTTGTAAGATGAAAAGCTTGGGTCACTCAGGTAATTTTGAAAATGCATACTTCCTAAAGTGCTGAAACCCTACCCATACTCTCCAAGCAGCTTTCTTAAGGAACAAACTATGTAGGATAAAATATGGGAAGGGTAGGGTGAATTCTGTGAGGATTTCCATAAGCTAATATTGATTGGGTTGGATCCAGACTAAATTTTCCGTATGCAGAATGGAAATTTCCTGCCTTCCCCATCGAACAGCAGTGCACTGATATCTCAAAATGCTGTGCTTGCAGGACAAGGGACACCAATGAACAACAGGAGGGGGGGGGTCTGCATCAGGATGGAGTAGATGGAAATGGCTGTTCTAGTTTGGGTCCAACTCATTGATCTTGTTGAACATTTAGGTGCTAGCCCTTCACTGGTTATTCCTGGGAGCTTTTTGTGGTGGACTGATGGACCATCACAAATGCCATGATGTCACTTTGAGCTGAATGGCCAAAAGTGACATCACCACATCCGTGACAGTGCATAAGTTCCCGTAACCAATATGGTAAATTTCACTGAGATCTGAGAAACTCCTAGAGTGCCACAGACATGGCAACTTCTCTTCTGGCTGCTCAGTCAGAAGTAACATCACAGTGTATGCATCAACATTTTTCCTTCCAGTTATTTCATCAAACTAGGTAGACCACCAGAGTCTGGCACCTCTACTGAACATCCAAGGGAAAGGATGGACATTTTAGCAGTGTGGAGATTTAGGCATCTTGAATGCTATCTGTTACAGAAAAAGAATGGTTGTAATACTTCCAGAAGCTGGCTACTAATGTATGCTAAATGTATACATTTACAAATTGAACAACAATTATATTGTTAACAGTGATAGTTATCCAGGAAGAAATGGCTGGTTTGGAGGGTGGTCTATGGCATTGTACCTGTCTGAGGTCCCACCCCTCCTCAAACCTCACATTCTCCAGGCTCCCCCCCCCCATAAATCTCCATGAATTTCCCAACCTGGAGTTGGCAACCCTATCTCCTTCAAGCATCAGCCTGCCATTATCTGCCCTTCTGATTTTAGCATTGCATCTGCTCCCCGCTGCCTCCTGGAGATCAGTTGTAATTCTGAGTGATTTCCACCCCTCTCCTGAGATTGGGAAAAATGGTTCCCCAGAAGGGAATAGCTGGTTGGGAGGGTGGAGTCTATGGCATTGTACCTGTCTGAGGTCCCACCCCCTCCTCAAACCTCACCGTCTCCAGGTTCCATCCCTCAAATCTCCAGGAATTTCCCACCTGGAGTTGGCAACCCTATCTCCTTCCCAGCCAATCATCAACCTACCTTTATTTCCCCCTCCCTCTTCAGCTTTCCGTTTCCCCACACACACACCTGCAACCTCTCCCGTGCTCTGAAGCCCTGACTGCCACAGAGTCCACCATTTTCTCCAGGAGAACTGATCTCTGCCATCTGGATAGCAGTTATAATTCTGAGTGATCACCAGCCCTCACCTGGAGATTGGCAACAATTGTTTCTCAGGAGGAAAAGTGTTCTTTCTCTGCAATGGGGACCAAAGCCGCTTACATCATTCTCCTCTCCCCCTTCTGACTTGCACAACAACCCTGTGAGGTAGGTTAGGCTGAAAGTGTGTGACCAGTCCAAAATCACCCACTCAGCTTCTACAGCAAGAACCTGGATCTGGCAGACCCTGCTATGAAGCACTGACTGCTACACCCAGGGCAGCCAACCTCCAGCTGGAGCATGAAGATCACCAGGTATCACAACTGAACTCCAGACAACAGATTTCTCCCCCCCAAGAAAATAACTGCTTTAGAAAGTGGGCTGTATGGCATTCTGTTCAGCTGAGGCCTCCCCATCCCCAAACCCTGGCTTCCATAGACTCTTCCAGAAAATCTCCAGGAATCTCCCTACCTGGAGCTGGCAACCTGAGACTTAGGACTGGCCCCAATGAGTTCCTCACAAAGGCCTGCAAAGGTTTTCCTTCCTTTGTCTGAACCAAGTTTGGTTGCCTACCATGGTGAAACGAGCTCCAGTTTACCACTGTGCTGTTTGCCTCCCACCCTCGTCTCGTGTGTGTATCTCACTCCTTAAATTCGCTGCCATGACTCACTGAATCATCACAGCCTTTTTAGACAGTGAGACCCCTCTGGCTGAATCTCTCTATTTGAAGATGGAATCTCCAATCTTTGGAGGATGCCTGGAAAGTTGGCAACCTAAGGGTCTGGCCTTTCCTTGCCTCCTTGGGCTATCCCCTCCCTTTGTTGTTGTGCAGAGTGGGAGAGACTATGTGGTCAGAGCACAACACAGTTTATTAGCCCAAATAAAAGAATTTATCTAACTATTTACAGTTATCGGGTACCCACAAACTGTAGGAGTAAGCACACACTATGAACCAACAGGGCATAAATCCATAGGGATTAAATGCCATCCTCTTTCCCTACACACTGGCCTCTGGCTCTCTGCTCTAGCCTCTCTCTCTCTGGCCCAAGAGAGCAAGGAAACTTCCGTTCATTTCTCAGTCCAGCCGACTGTGGAGTGGCTGAATTTCTGCTGCCTCCCAGGGTTCCCCCACATCTCTGGTTTGTGGCCTGGACAGCCTGGTCAGCACAGGCAGCAGGAGTCTTTCCTAACCTCCTGTAGGATGAAGACGGCCTCCTCCCTGGATGGGCTGCAGTCTATATTGATGCTGTTCCGTGCGTTGGGACAGTCCCTGTTTTCCCGCCCTTTTCTGCCTTGGGGCAGCTGGGAACTGTAGTCCAGCAGATGAGGAAGCCCCATTCAACCCAGTGAGTGATATCCCTACAGGCCCCTCTCTGGAACTACAGCTCAATTAAACCTTATGGGGGAACATTTTAAACAAACAACCACAGACAGCAGCCATCTTACAAACACAGGTAACTGCCATTTCATTAAACCTACCAACAGCCTCTGAGGGAAAAATTACTTCCACACAGGATGCAAGCAGTAGAAGTGTGTGTGTCAAGAGAGAAAGTCATTTGCCAGGAATTCTGACAGGGCAGAGTGGCTGAAAGGGGAGTGGGCAGGGAAGAGGAGCAGACCCAGCACCCAGTCAATGGCACACGAATACTCTGGAGTGGCGGCTGATGGGCCAATGGCTGAGGAAGGGTATTGCACAGCCAATGGGAGCACATGGAATGTTGCCACTTTAAAACAGCATTATTATATGAAGAGATGGGTCCAGCTCAGTATAAGGCAGTTTCTTGTACGTTATGACAGAGCTTGTCACTCCCCCAGTGTGAGGCAGATTTTCCCACCAAAAGTTTTTCCCCTGCTGTGACTGAGCAGCCCCAAGTAGTGTGTTAATATTTGCATTTTTGATAGTCTGTTTGTCCCACCCTGTCACACAGAATATAATTTGGCTTTTAGCCCAGGCCAGGAACTTGATAGGGAAAACAGGAGCCATCTTGTTTTACCCTTTGAAATGGCATGAGATGGAATAACAGAAATCTTAAGTTTATTTAACAGGAAGGGGATGAATAAGTGTAGTCAGTAGTCAGTAGTTGGAAAAGCTGTGGTAAAACTTGTAGGTATTTCAAAATACACTTTTGAAACAGGGAAAATAGTGATCTTGAAGCTTGTTTGCATATAAACTAGGTTCTTAACAGTGAGAGATGTTTTACTTAGTATTTTAGTTACAGCAACAATGTTTCTTCCTAGAGTTTCCTGTGGTGGTGCAGTTTTCCTGGAGTGGGTCTCTTTCACTGAGCACCTAACTTGCTTCTTTCTTGAAACTAGAGTTTATTTCTGTCTCCTGAGTTGTCTAAAACTGTTTTCTCTTCACATCAGACCCGAGGTCCTCCTCAGAGCCAAATCTCCAGAGAAATTGACCAGGAATAAATACTTCTTTCCACAGAAGATATGACCCTGCTCCTTTTGGCTTGAACGGGAGTTTCAGCACACTACCCAATCACTCTCACCAAATCACCATCTCAGTTCTGGTGTCTGTGTAAAGCGTACTACACCTTAGGCTGACATTTAGGGTGCGGTCACATAGTCCGTTTGATCAGGTTTCGCCATTGTTTCCTCCCGCATTTAAATTTGCTGATTAAATAGGCTGATCCACCTCCTGTGACGAAGCCGGCTAACTTGCACAATGTTCACAGTTTTTCCTGCCCCTTGCAAAATCAAGTGTTTTCCTTGTACTCGTGCTTTGAACGCACAATTTTGCCTATCTGGACAGCCATCTATCACAATGGTTGCGATTAGGGCTGTCTGACCGTTTTTTTCCATGATGAGATTTTTTTTTCAGGCTTCTGCCTTTGAGTGCATGGGCAATTCACCATTTAAACATTCAGGAGCATGGGCCGGGTGGATGAGCAAAGTCCTCTGCAAGGTGCTCCAGGTGACAACAGCAGCTGCTGCTGCAGGCTTCAGAAGGGAGGGAAGGTGGAAGAGGAGGTGGTGGCAGTGCTGGGAGCATGAGGCAGCAGCAGTGGTTTTGTGCACCCTTGGGTTTGGCAGTGGCTGCGGTAGGGGAGGGCTTCTGTGGAGCAGACCCTGCTGGGATCTAAGGGCCATTGGTCTTCGCTGGGCTTTACCCCTGCTGGGAGAGATTCAGGAAGTGTAGTACAGATTTGATTATAACATTTATTTCCTTTTGATTATTCATATTCTTCTGGTTTTATAAGGTTTTCGTTGTAAGTAAGATTTTCTCATAATGTAATATGGGTCTATTAAGCAGTAGGCCTTTCCCCTTCTTTGTTGTACTAATTTCTCTAGCTGATGCTAGCAGAGGGGACAGTTAGATATAAAGTTCATGGTTTTTAATTGTTTAGGTTACAATTCTGCAGTGTCTGGGTCAAAAAGGATTTTTAGCTCTCTATCAGAAAAAAACACCTTTGTTTGGGTGTATAGAAATCTCCTTGATAGTGTTTAGGTTAAGATTACTAAGCAATTGACGCTGTTGCATAGACACGCCTGTTTTTACACTTGACCAATAAGGGAATTTTTATTCAGATGATGTTTAATTCTTTGTAACCAATTATGTTTTTTGAATATTATTTTCAAGATGATGCTGTAATGAGGTCATTTGAACTATAAAATTTCATGTATTTCCTGGCTGTGCTCAGAAAGCAGTGAATTCTGGGCTATTTGGCCTAACTGTTTTTGGATGTTTTGATTGCAATTAAAACACTAAGATCTTCCTCCTCATTTTTGACTCCATTTCTCTCTGGCTGGAAATTTACTTGTGCAACAGAAGTGCCACTGAGTCCTCAAGCTGTCTCCTGGGCCGCCCGGGTGGGCTGGCAGGCAGCAGAGAGAGGGGAAGGATTTTCAGGTGAGCAGGTGCTGGAAGAGAGGGGCCGGCTGCATCTAATCAGCCCAACCCAAAGAAAAATATTCCCGGATTAAATTAAAGTGGGAACAAAGTGGAATTACCTTCCCGTGTGACCGCAGCCTTAGTCTCTGAATTCTCTTAAGGAATTCTCCCTCAGGATAGGAATACTACAGTTAAGGTAAAGGAGTCTTTTTCCTGCACTCTAAGGTGAACCTGTCTGATTTTTCCTGTAAGATTCACTGACTCTGAAGTCTGTCAGAAACCAACTAACTGCCTTCAGAATGGTTCCAACTAACAGAACCTCTGGAATGGAATCAACTCAACTCAACTCTCTTCAGCACTCAGCTGATCATATAGTTTCTCTCAGCTGGCACTGGCCAGTCAGAAATGAAAAGCAGCCTGTCACTCAAGCTCTTAATTCCAGTGGAGTGATAACCCTTCACCTCCTATATCCGTGATTCTGCTGCACTAGAAACCTGGTTTTTAAGTGCAGTCGATTATATGTATCCATGTGAAACTCTGTGAAAGGAAAGGACATAATCAGTTGCCTGCTCTTTATCACTCCCAAATATTCCCCTAACACCTCTTCTCCTTTTGTCATCTTGTAATTACATCATTGGCCTAGAGCAATGGTAGAACACATTCCCAGATGACACATTGTTATAATCTGTAAAACAATGCATATAACATTTGTCAAAAGAATTTATAAACTTAGGCCCTCTCCAATCAAAACATTTTCCACTGCATTTTTTCCAAATGGATGACCAAGGGAGAATCCTCAATGATACAGGTAAGGAAGATATTTCCTAATAGCGAAAAATAGGGAAAACAAAATGCACAATTACATAAGAAAATATTATATATGTTTCCTTATATGTTGATCCAATAGTTCAGGTTTCTCATGAACAAATGGTCTTTCTTTCAAACTTTCACAACCAAAAATCATGCCTATATATTTGTTGTGCCTTCTGCTCCCACCTTTCAAAACTAGGAATAGTGTTGCTAAATGCCAGTGGACTGCCCCAACACTTGAGAGACAGCAATAAAAAATGCTGTGCTTCTGCTCACAACCATAAAAGAAAATGTGGCCAAGGACAGAAAGGTATACTTTTGTTTTCTTTCCACGCAAGTGATCTTTCCTTGGTTGGCTCTTTAGGACATGCAGGTTACTGCCATAGTTTATATATTTATTTATTATTTATTACTGTATCATTGGCTTCAGCGCCGGCTCACCTGCTAGGCAAACTAGGTGCTCGCCTAGGGCACGCTGGCCCTTAGGGGCACCAAAGTGCACCCCATCCCCCCACCAAAAGCCCCCCCACTGCCCTAACTGGGTGCCTGCTGCTGCTGCCACCACTGGGCAGCCACCGCGGCACCCAGCTGGGGCACAGGAGGTGGCACCACAGCTTGCCTGCCCTCCCCCTCAGGGGGAGGAGGCAGCAGTGGCCAGGAGAAGCAGGTGCCCAGCCGGGGCACAGGAGGCATTGCTGCAGCTTGCCCGCCCTCCCCTTGGGGGGGGGAGGAGGTGGCAGTGGCCCCCGGGAGAAGCAGGCACCCAGCCGGGGCACAGGAGGCATTGCCACAGCTCGCCCGCCCTCCCCTTCCCCCTCGGGGGGGAGGAGGTGGTGGCAGCCACTGGGAGAAGCAGGCGCCTGTCTGGGGTGCAAGAGGTGTGCCACAGCTCGCCCGTCCTCCCCCTTGGGGAGGAGGAGGCGGCAGCGGCCACCGGGAGAAGCAGGCGCCCGGCAGGGGTGCAGAGGCAGTGCCACAGCTCACCCACCCTCCCCCATCTGCCTGGGGGGGAAGAGGAGGTGGCAGCAAAGGGGTATCCAGGCCCCACTGGGAGGTTGGCATCTATGCCTCACCTAGGGCACAGAAACGCCTCAAGCCGGCCCTGATTGGCTTGGAATTTTGGCAAGAGACTTGCGGTGTTACTCGGATCCTGTTGGGTTTATGCTCTGCTGCATAGTACCTCGGCATAGGACTGCACTGTCAATAGCTTGTGCCATGTTTGCACATTTCTTTCTGATTCAAAGAAAATGCCTGAAGACCTGACTTTATATTTAAGTAGATTTTTAAAAGTAAATGGGTTCCCTAATGGTAATTTGGTGGTTTGATAGATTGTCCCCTCTTGAACCCCTCCCTCTTGATTTTTTTCTCCCTGAGTAAACAAAGTTTAAGTAGGTTTGGTGATAGGACTGAAGTTCAGAGACTTGCTGTATAATGTTCAGATCTTGTGGTCTGGAAAATGAAGGGAGCTTCACAGATGCCTTTATAGTTTGTAAACCCAAGGGATGGAAAAACAGCCCTGGACTTGGGTGAAATGTTTCTTATTTTCAGAATGGGATGAGATCTGCCATACATGCTTCAGGGATTCTCCTGGCATCAAAGGATCTTTTCATCTTCAAGGAGTAACAAGAAATGATATATAAGAAGAATGATATAATATGTCTGTTATGCAAAGCACCACATCTCACCGACTTAATCCCTCGCTCAGCAGAACTGGAGTCATGTTCTGCTGTTCTGCTATTTTGAACCAACGTACCTGCCATGTCTTGCACAACATTCAGTTTGTGTATTTTTTTTACACTGAAGACATTTTTCTCCCAAGAAAGCTTACAGAAAATGTTAGTGTTTTCTTTTGACAAAATCAATTTTTTACATATAGCCATTGATACCTCCTATGCACTTTTAAAATATTCTCTGCTTTAAAATAATTTCTTTTATTTCTCTTTGACTTCCCTCTGTAGAGAAATCATTGCACCCTTATGTAATTTCAGCCTTGCAGGGTTTTGTTTTGTTACATCCCACAGGGTGGTGCCTTAGCAGTAGGATAGGATGGTTTGGGAAGATATTGCCTGCCCCTGAGCATCTATGGAGTAAAAATCTGAAATCTTCAGAACCTCCCTTTCTGCCCTTCCTCTCTTTGAATTTCTCTTTGAACAAAATGGAATTGATTAGACTTGGGCTGTGGTCACACTGGCAGCTTGGCGCAATATGGTGCCGCCTCTAATTGAACAGGTTTAAAGTGTTGCGGGGCGTATCAGCCTCACAGCACAACCTGCTGTGGGTTATCCACAGAGACATCCCATGGTAAAGTATCCACATTATTGCAATGCCTCAGCCATGGAGTGCACTGCCAAAAAATTCCAAAAGTCATTTGCACACATAAGTGTTCATGCACACACATATGCGCACATGCGCATATATGCATTAAAAAAAAAAAACAAAAAAACCCTCCCTAATGGCAGAATGGATCTGCAGGTTCAGACTGCCAAATCCATTCTGCACCCACTCCCCCACATTCAGACATCCAGCCATACACAATGACTGCGCAGGGAACCAAAAATACCACTTGTGATGTGGTGCCTTTTTAACCTGGCTCCAAGTCATCCTATGATGGGATAAGTATGTCTGGGGAATGCCTGACAGATGTGGCTGTCTGACTACACTCATTTGATCCGGAGGGGAGGAGTGACTGTGTCGGGCCAAACTGCCTGTGTGATCACAGCCAATGGCTCCAAATTCATTAAAAAAAAAAAAAAAGGAAATGAAAGGAAGCTGGTTGGGAAGGAGAAGATCTTAAAAAACTTTATGCTTCCCACTTTCAATGGGGTTCAACTGACCCTTGCCAACTCAGTTTAAAGCCTTTGGGTTATACTGGACCCAACATTACTGCTGGGGAAGCAAGTTAATGCAGTTGCCAAAAATACTTTCTTCCAACTCAACCTAGCCCAAAAGATGATCCCTTGCCTTGATATGGCTGATCTGGCCACCTGGATGCAGGCCACAGTAATATCAAAACTAGACTATTCTGTCCCAACCTGGATAGCCCAGGCAAGCCAGATCTTGGAAGTGAAGCAGGGCTGACTATGGCAAGTACTTGGAAGGATGACCTCCAAGGAATACCAGAGGTGGGACGCAGAGGCAGGTTACTCAAGCCACCTTTCTGAGGAACATCCAAGCCTTCAGTAGGGGTCACCAGAAGCCACCATGACTTCCAGGAAAGCACACATGTGCGTGCGCACACACAAATATTAGACAACTGTAATGCACTGTAAATTCAGAAATTCAGTTGGTGTAAATGCTGCAGCTCAGCTATTATCAGGAGCTATATGAAGTTTGCATGTTACCCACATTCTACAGTCACTGGCTTCCCATCAGTTACCAAGATCAATTTAAAGTATTGGCTACATCATAAAAGCCCTTCATGGCCTTGGAAACTCATATCTGTGAGACCATCTCCCTCTCCATGCTCTGTCACAACTGCTTCATTCATATGAGCAAGGCCTGCTGCAGATGCCATCCTGCAAATGGGTGAAGTCAACAGCTGCCCGTACAAGTGCCCAACATTGCAGCCCCCACCTTGTGCAATGGCCTCCCTGAGGCGGTCAGGAAAGCTCCCACTCTCCTGGCTTTCTGCAAAATATGCAAAACTAAATTATTCAAGAAGGCTTTGCTGTGCAGGCAGTAGGGTAGAACTGTTAAAAAAGGCTTCACAAAGTTACTTGCATAAACTATTGGGGACTGTGGTCTGTACTACTGTGTATAGTTTGCTGTGGGTTGGCTCTCACTGTGTAATTTAGCATCATTTAATGTATCACGTTAACACACTTTACTTCAGTTCTGTTTTTAGACTTCTGGTTGGATTTACAACCCAAATCCTATTCCATTGTTTCTTGAATGTCCCATCTTGCTGATTGTATTGACTGTGTAATCTGCCTTGAGACTAAGGGTGTGCAAAAAAAGGGGGTGGGTGGTATTTTTCGGCTTCAGGTATATCAGACCCAAACAGGGCCGGCTCCAGGTACCTGGGTGCCCTAGGTAGGACAGCCTGGGGTGCCCCCCACTGGGGATGCCAACCTCCCGGTGGGGCCTGGAAATCGGGGGTGGCGGCGGGGCGCTGGAAAGCCGGGAAGGGGGCGGGGGGTCCAGCCTCTGCCCCCTCCCTCCCAGCGCCGGCTTTTCTGGGGGCTCCGCGGCTGCGGGACTCCTAGAAAAGCCGGGAAGGGGGCGGGGGGTCTAGCCTCCGTGCCCTCCCTCCCAGCGCCAGGTTTTCTGGGGGCTCTGTGGCTGCGGGACCCCCAGAAAAGCCGGGAAGGGGGCGGGGGGGTCTAGCCTCCGTGCCCTCCCTCCCAGCGCCAGGTTTTCTGGGGGCTCCGTGGCTGCGGGACCCCCAGAAAAGCTGGGAAGGGGGCGGGGGGGTCTAGCCTCTGCCCCCTCCCTCCCGGCGCCGGCTTTTCTGGGGGCTCCGCGGCTGTGGGACCCCCAGAAAAGCCAAGAAGGGGGCGGGGGGGTCTAGCCTCTGCCTCCTCCCTCCCGGCGCCGGCTTTTATGGGGGCTCCGCGGCTGTGGGACCCGCAGTAAAGCTGGGAAGGGGGCAGGGGGGTCTAGCCTCCGCCCCCTCCCGCCCCGGCGCCAGCTTTTCTGGGGGCTCCGTGGCTGCGGGACCCGCAGAAAAGCCGGGAAGGGGGTGGGGGGGTCTAGCCTCCCCCCCTCCCTCCCCACGCCGGCTTTTCTGGGGGCCCCGTGGCTGCTGGGAAGGGGGCGGGGGTCTGGCGGCGCCGGTGGGCGCTGGGTTTGGGCGGCGGGGGGGGCACTTTTCGGGGGGGAGTGGGGCGCCATTGATGTAAGACAAAGGGCTTGGATGCCCTAATTCTTTGACAGGCAAAGAATTAGGGCATCCAAGCCCTTTGTCTTACAAGAAAATAGCCATATAAAGCAAAGACTTTGAGCAGGCCTTCCTTTAAACCTTTGTGTAATGGCCTATCTTTTATACAAGGTGGATTTTCATGATCCTAGGCCTAGGAATGAGCACCCTGTAAGCCTCAAAGGATCTGACAAAGGCCTGAGGCCTTGGGTAAAGTTTTCAATAGGCCTACATTTCCTATGCATCTTTGAAGATATAGTATTGGACTGGGGGGAAATGGAGGAAAAATCCCTGTGCAGGAGCCAGAGATCTAATAGAGAGTATACAAGGCCCTGCACAGAGAAGGAGGGTGTTCTCTCCCTGGAAGCTGAGCAGCAGAAAGGCTGCTCTTGAAAGGAGTTTATTTTTGCTCCATGGTGGGGTGAGTCTGGACAGCTTGGATCAGGTATTGCAACAGAGTAGGCACTGAGGTCCTTTTCAGACTGCCTATGTCTTCCATTTCAGTAACTGGTTACCAACTTTCCCCCCTGTCATTTAAGACAGACCCACTTTAGTAACCGGCTGCTAGTGGAATTAATTTACCTTTTCACAGAATCCTGGTTGTTTCTGGTTCAGGAAGCATGCCTGAGCCACTGTAGCTGCAAACTGCTTTTCTTCCATTTTCAACCCTTTCTTCCACTTCTGAAGCACTGTGGGGTACTTTGTGAAATGCCCTGTAGGGCTTCCTGCAATAACACGTTTTCCCACCCTTTTTTGCCCCATTCACAATCTTCCTTGGAGATTTTTTAAAAACATTATATTGGGACTGCTATGGCCAGACCCATAGCCAGGATGTTTTTAATTGAGGGGGCATTTAAATAAGTCAGGGGACATCCCACCGCTGCACACACCTCCAAGGAAGCACCTGGGCTGGATGGGAAGTCAGGGGACCTTGGCAGTAAGTCAGGGGGCTAGGCCCCGAGGTGCCTCACTGTAGCTATGGGCCAGGCTATGGCCCTGAAACAGGACCTCAAATTGGTGCCATAATGACGCCATTGAGATGCCTGGACACCATTGAGATGCCTGGATGCCATTGAGATGCACTGAGATACATGTGTTTATGACTGCTGTCAACTGGATGTCACACCAGTCACTGAAGTCAAAAGGTGCTGCTTAAACCCACTGTCCAAGATAGAATTAAGACTGATGGAAAAAACATCAACCACCTCAGATATACAGACGATACCACTCTAATGGCAGAAAGTGAAGAGGACCTAAAGAGCCTCTTGCTAAGGGTCAAAGAGGAGACCGCAAAAGTTGGCTTGAAACTCAACATAAAAAAAACTAAGATCATGGCATCTGGCCCCATCACTCCTTGGCAAATAGAAGGGGAAATCATGAAAGCAGTGACAGACTTCACATTCCTGGGATCTAAGATCACTGCAGACGGCGACTGCAGCCATGAAATTTAAGGATGCCTGCTCCTTGGGAGGAAAGTGATGGCAAACCTAGACAGCATAATAAAAAGCAGAGACATCACCCTGTCAACAAAAGTCCATATGGTCAAAGCAATGGTATTCCCAGTAGTAATGTATGGCTGTGAGAGTTGGACTATAAGAAAGGCCGAGCGCTGAAGAATAGATTCTTTTGAACTATGGTGCTGGAGAAGACTCTTGAGAGTCCCTTGGACTGCAAGGAGATCAAATCAGTCAATCCTAAAAGAAATCAACCCTGACTGTTCCCTGGAAGGCCAGATACTGAAGCTGAAGCTCAGATACTATGGCCACCAAATGAGAAGGGAGCATTCACTGGAGAAGACCCTGATGCTGGGAAAGATTAAAGGTAAAAGAAGAAGGGTATGGCAAAGGATGAGATGGTTAGACTCCAGAGGATGACGGAAGACAGGAGGGTCTGGAGTGATGTGGTTCATTGGGTTGTGAAGAGTCAGACTTGACTGTGTGACTGGACAATAACAACCAATAAGCTACTTCTGTCCTCCTGGTTTCCAGGTGACAGCAATCGCGATTGTATGTATCACAGTCTATCTCGATGGAGTCCAGTCTCAATGGGGTCGCTACTGTACTGATTTGCAGTCCTGTTTCAGTGCCACAGCACTCCCAATAGAACATTAAATAACCCTCCAAGGATGTGGGGTGAAAAAGGGCGGGGGAAAAGCAACACAGTTTGAAATTGGCGTAACACTTCATGGACCGGACGGCTCACTAATGGGAAGAAAATCACTGAATCGCTTTACAAGATGATGGGCCAATAATGAATACCATCCAGGTAATGTGAAGTGCCTCTATGTAAAGTAGTCCCATCAAGGAACTTTATTGATTTCCAGCCACCTTCTTCTTTTTGAGTTTTGCTTTCTGCCCCAATATAGAGACTTTTTCCTATTAACTTGTTATAACATATGTTTAATTAACTGCTCCTTGTTTATTCTTCCTGGGTTTTTCACACTTCCAATTTGGTCACATGTCCTAATGTAGGGGGTGCCTGGAGGCTGGGAGAGCAGGCCCGTAGCTACAGTGGGGCATCTCGGGGCTAGCCTCCCCCCCTGGCTTGCTGGCAAGGCCCCCTGACTTCCCATCTAGCCCAGGGTGTCATGGACTTCTCCCCAGATTAAATTGATTAGCCAGTGCCCCCTAAGAAATTTAAATGCCCCCTGACTTAAAAAATCCTGGCTATGGGAGAGTGCTCGGGGACCTCTCTAATAAAGTCCTAGAACCAGCATAGTGGCAGTCAGTTGAGGCCCTTGCCTGCTCCAGGCTTGAAGGGGGCAGGGGGGAAGGACAGTGTGTGGGGGGTGAGAGAGATCCCTGGAAGGGATGTTCCATCTGTGGCAAACCTGTATGGCTCTGTGCCCCATAACATGACAAGGATATATTTGCTGGGCAGCCCATACCATTCCTACCCTGACCTCAGTAGTCTTTGCTGATTTCTCCACAGAAGCCAGTGTCTAACATTGACTGCACCCTAATATAGCAACCTTGACAAAATTTCTCATGTTTCTTTGTGGTTTGTTAAATATGTGAAACAATGTGATTTTTGACTGCTATATAGTTGGTTTATAAAGGTCAGAGCACAAAAAGCAAAAGCTTTCAAAAGGGTGAGTGGGTGATCTTCTCCTGGAGGACATACCCTGTAACAAAGTCAATTAACAGGTAGCCACACACACACACATAAAGAACTGTAATATTCAAGTGGTGAGGCTTTTCATTCCTCCACTGAATTTTCAAGCCAAGACACACATACCTTCGTTGATGATGCATCCTCTGGAGCACCACACTTGGTTTCTTCTCGGGTATTTTGGTTTTGGAAGGGTTTTTTTCCCTTTGAGGTCAGCACTATTCAAACCTGCATTTTCATTTAAATAAAGTTTAATTCTCTTTGGACATTTAATCTTTCTTTAATGAGATACCTGTTGACACTTTCCTCGATGAAAAATTGCTCATCCATTCTGACTGTTTCTATGGGGAGGCATAATACTTTCTGGGTATAATAACAGATTCTACTGTGTTTGTAAAGTCTGATACTGAAGAAAGGATTTCACAGGCTACCACATCAGTCAGTGCTCATATCCATTAAACATGAATCTGAGATATTATAGCTGCTGAAATTAAGAATCTGTGAGGAATACTTATGTGTTATTTAATACTAGGAATAAGGCCCATTGTGGAAATAAATACAACGAGATCTAGAAAGAGGCTCTGGGAGAGTGCCAAGGCCTTGGGCACTCAGTGTCAATGTGCTGTGGCGACCTCAGCAGGGTATAATGACAAAGAGTCCACCATTTTCTCCAGAGGAACTGATCTCTGCTACCTAAAGAGCAGTTGTAATTTTCAGTGGTCTCCAGCCCTCACCTGGAGATTGGCAATGATTGTTATCCAGAAAGAAATAGCTGGTTTGGAGGGTGGAATCTATGGCATTGTACCTGTCTGAGGTCACACCCCTCCTTAAACCTCACATTCTCCAGGCTCCACCCCCCAAATCTCCATGAATTTCCCAACCTGGAGTTGGCAACCCTATCTCCTTCAAGCATCAGCCTCCCATTATCTGCCCTTCTGATTTCAGCTTTGCATCTCCTCCCCACTGCCTCCTGGAGATCAGTTGTAATTCTGAGTGATTTCCACCCCTCTCCTGAGATTGGGAAAAATGGTTCCCCAGAAGGGAATAGCTGGTTGCGAGGGTGGAGTCTATGGAATTGTACCTGTCTGAGGTCCCACCCCTCCTCAAGCCTCACCGTCTCCAGGTTCCATCCCTCAAATCTCCAGGAATTTCCCACCTGGAGTTGGCAACCCTATCTCCTTTCCAGCCAATCATCAACCTACCTTTATTTCCCCCTCACTCTTCAGCTTTCCGTTTCCCCACACACACACCTGCAGCCTCTCCCTGCTCTGAAGCCCTGACTGCCAGAGTTCACCATTTTCCGTGCTCTGAAGCCCTGACTGTCACAGAGTCCACCATTTTCTCCATCTGGAGAGCAGTTGTAATTCTGAGTGATCTCCAGCCCTCACCTGGAGATTGGCAACAATGGTTTCCCAAGAGGAAAAGTAGTCTTTCTCTGCAATGGGGACCAAAGCCACTTACATCATTCTCCTCTCCCCCTTCTGACTTGCACAACAACCCTGTGAGGTAGGTTAGGCTGAAAGTCTGTGACTGGTCCAAAATCACCCACTTAGCTTCTACAGCAAGAACCTGGATCTAGCAGACCCTGCCCTGAAGAACTGACTGCTATGCCTAGGGCAGCCAACCTCCAGCTGGAGCATGAAGATCACCAGGTATCACAACTGAACTCCAGACAACAGTTCTCTCCCCCCCAGCCAAGAAAATAACTGCTTTGGATGGTGGGCTGTATGGCATTCTGTTCAGCTGAGATCTCTCTCCTCCCCAAACCCTGGCTTCCATAGACTCTTCCAGAAAATCTCCAGGAATCTCCCTACCTGGAGCTGGCAACCCTAGACTCAAGACTGGCCCCAATGAGTTCCTCACAAAGGCCTGCAAAGGTTTTCCTTCCTTTGTCTGAACCAAGTTTGGTTGCCTACCATGGCAAAACAGACTCCAGTTTACAACTCAGCTGTTTGCCTCCCACCCTCATCCCATGGGTGTATCTCACTCCTAAAGTTCGCTGCCACCACTCACGGAATCATCACAGCCTTTTTAGAGAGACAGTGAGACCCCTCTGCCCGAGTCTCCCTATTTAGCGATGGAATCCCCCAATCTTTGGGGGATTCCTGAAAAGTTGGCAACCTAAGAGTCTGGCTTTTACTTACTTCCCTGGTCTACCCCCTCCCTTTGGTATTGTGCAGAGCAGGGGAGACTACGTGGTCAGAGCACAACACAGATTATTAGCCCAGATTAAAGAATTTATTTAACTATTTATAGAGTTATGGAGCATACACACAATGTAGGAATAAGCACACACTATGAACCAACAAGGAGCTGAGGTGGCTCAAATGGTTAAGACACTGAACTGCAGGCTGTGGAAGGTCAGTGGTTCAGCAGTTCGAGACCCGGGTGCCGCATGACGGAGTGAGCTCCCGTCTCTAGTTCCAGCTCCTGCCAACCTAGCAGTTCAAAAGCAAGAAATTGCAAGTAGATAAATAGGTACTGCTTCAGTGGGAAGGTAACAGCGCTCCGTGCGCCTTGGTGTTTAGTCATGCTGGCCACATGGCCACGGAAACATCTTTGGACAGCGCTGGCTCTTCGGCTTTGAAATGGAGATGAGCACCGCAACCTTAGAGTCGGATTCGACTGGCTTTCGAGCAAGGGAACCTTTACTATGAACCAACAGGGCATAAATAAAAAGGGATTAAACACAATCTGCTCTCTCTACACAACACTCTCTACCTCTGGAGGTTGTGGGCTCACCTGTACTTCAGCCTCTCTCTCTTGCCCAAGAGAGCAGGGAAACTTCCATTCATTGATGTCAGGTAGCCCTGCCATTTCTGTGAGGGGGAAGGGGGAGAAGGTGAAACATCTTTCATTGTTCAGGAATGCAGGACCAGGGCGCCTCCAGTCTGTGTGAATTACTGTTTATGCTGTGTGTTTTATCTCTCGCCTGACCTTGGGTCTCAAGCCTGGCTTTGCCCAGCTGTCTGATGGGATATTCTGGTCTGGGTGGTTTCTTTTCTTCTTTGCGCACGTGCAATGTAACCATTGGGTTGTAGCTGGAGGGGGGGTATTTCAAAGGGACTATAAGTGAGCATTTTATGTCCTCTCTGGCATCACTGACAAAAGCAGTTCATGCATCTCTAAGACTTTAATAAATACTATCTTCTTATAAAGACTGGTGTTTGACTGACTATCTGGGGAATGCAGATATTGCTCCAGGGTTTGATTCACCCTCTCCGTTTGTCCATCTGTCTCAGGGTGATAGGCACTACTGAGCCCCCACTCCACCCCACTCCACCCCACTCCACCCCAACTGTGGAGTGGCTGAATTTCTGCTGCTTCCAGGGATGAAGTCTTGGGACAATCCCCGTTTTCCCGCACTTTGTGGCCATGGGGCAGCTGGGAACTATAGGCCAGCAGACGAGGAAGCCCCTGCAGGCCCCTTTCTGGAACTACAGCTCAATTAAACCTTATGGGGGAACATTATAAACAAATAACCACAGCCATCTTACAAACACAGGTAACTGCCATTTCGTGACACCTACCAATAGCCACTGAGGGGAAAGTTAGTCCCACACAGGATAAGCATCTTCGTCAAGAGAGAAAACCATTTGTCAGTAATTCTGACAGGGCACAGTGGTTGAAGGGGGAGTGGATGGGAAAGAGGAGCAGACCCAGCACCCGGCCAATGGCACGCAAGTACTCTTGAGTGGCGGCTGATGGGCCAATGGCTGAGGGCAAGCATGGAATCTTGCCACCCCAAAACAGAATTATTATATAGGAGAGATCATTACACATTGGGTTGAATCCAAAGGTGACCTTCTGCACATGGAATGTACCTTCCATTCATGGATGGCCATGCACTCATGGCTATTTTATACCTCCTGCCAGAATGGAAACCTGAGGATTTCTATGCAGCCCAGCTTTTACTTATTTATTTAGATTATTTATATTCTGCTTTTCCACAATGCCCAAGATAGCTTAGAAAATGTAAACATTTACCATTATAAAACACAGTTAAATATATATAAATTAAAATACATCAAATTCAAACACTGTCAGTACCAGCTCCTAGTGACATTCATTAGTTACTTCCACTAAAGACAAGTTGAAATAATTCCACTTTGCATCTTTTATAGAAGGAAGAGAGCATAGGAGCTTTCTATACCATGTTTGGCAAGCTAATCCAAAGTGTGGGTGCAAACACTGAAATGGAGTGCACATAAGCTGAAGCCAAATGAATAATGCTGTAGTAACACTTGTTCAAGCTCTTGCATAACAGCATTAGCTGGATCGAGCTTATCATTCATTCATTCTATTCCACCCTTCTAATAAAGTGCATTCTTAAACAATATTCTTTCAACATAGTAAAGTACTTATATCAATCCTAGATATAGAAATGTCAGGGGATTCATTTCAGCCAACAGAAAAACAACTTATCAGCTGAGTTCTTCAGGTCTCCCTTTCTAATAAGAGCTGGTAAACTGTAGTGGCTAAATGCGAGCCCCAACTCCCGCCGAGCCTGCGCTGGCGGGAGGGGGCTGATTTGCCTCCTCGTGAGGCAGGAAGATGAAAGGACACCTGGCAGGGGGCGGAGCCAGCCTATTCAGGCTCGGCTCCTGCCCTCTGCCCCACACAGTTCCTTGGCGTGCTCAGAGCCAGCAGGAGCTCTGAGCACGATCTGTTGCTGGGGAGCTGGGGCCTTTTAGGCTTCTGGCCATGTTTGCAGCGCCCAGAAGGGTCGGGCTGCGGCAGCGGCCGGGAGGCACGGGCTGCGGCGGCTGCCGAGACAGGCGGGCCGAGTCGCCTGCGGCCTGGAAAGGCGGGCCGAGCCGCCGGCAGCCTGGGGAGGTGGACCGCAGCAACGGCGGCCTGGAGAGGTGCGCTGAGCCGTCGCCGGCATGAAGGCGCGGGCGGCGGCGGCGTGAAGGCGCGGGCGGCGGGGCGGCGCGGCGGCGGCGTGAAGGCGCGGGCCGCGGGCGGCGGCGTGGAAGCGCGGGCTGCGGGCGGCAGCGGTTTGGAGGCGCGGGCCGCGGAGGCGGCCACAGGAAGATCTGGTGGGGAGTGTATTCAGGCGGTACTAGGAGCACGGCGGCGGCTTCTTGATGGAGGCGCTGCTCTGCTCGGCCTGGATGAGCACTTCTGTTAAGGGGGGAGCTTAATCCTAGCATAGGGGCCTAGTTCTCTGGGGGGAAGCCTCAGGTTCTCCCCCCTGCTTTGGGTAGTGTGTGGTAGCAGGGTTAGGCTGCCTCACCCCTGCAGTTTTTATCACCCGCCCTATTTTCTGGCCTTTTCTCTCTTAGGTGCCTATGTTATGCAGTGGATGCCGGTGGTACAGTATCCATTTTATATTGAGAAGCTGCATAAATAGTTTGTTGTTAACATTGGTGGCCATTTTAGGGCAAAGTACGCAGGGGCCATTTTAGGCTTCTCCTCTTGTAGCATTTTTGGGGCAGTGAGGAGCGGCGGCCATCTTAAGCTACATAAAAGCATGGGAGGGGCCAGAGTTGGATCAGGCCTGGGGCTCATCTAGTTCAGCACTCCATCACATGTGGTCAAGGAGGCCGGGTGCCATCAGGAGGTTCACCAGTGGGGCTGGGATAATAGAAGCCCTTCTACTTTTGCCCTCCCAAGCACCAAGAATATAGTGCATCACTTGCCCAGACTGAGAGTTCCTAGCTGTGCCTTGTGGCTGGTAGCCACTGATGGACTTCTGCTCCATATGCTTATCTAATTCCCTCTTGAAGTTCTCCATGCTTGGGGCTGCACCACCTCCAGTGCCAGTGAATTCCATGTGTTAATCATTCTTTGGGTGAAGAAGTACTTCCTTTTATATGTTCTAATACGATTGCTCAGCAAGTCAGGGTGTGTCCATGAGTTTTAGTATTGATAGAAAGGGAGAAATTACTTCTTTTTCAACTTGCTGTCCCATTCATGATCTTATAAACTTTAATTAAGAAAGGGGATGCAAGCATTATAGGCTTCTGCCTCTGGAGACCAGTTCCATTAAGAACAGCTGGCTTCAAATAAATGCTTGGGTGCCTTAAATGGTAAGTGGTCTGCTCCTAAGCGGCTGGCCAGGTTTTTGCAGCAGGTCAGCAGCCCCTACCAAAGGGTAGTGGGTGGTATGAAAGAGCTCCGCCTGGGACCTGCTGAGCTTTTTGCCATTCTGAGTAGGCTATACTCCTTTTAGCAAGCTCGAATAGATACAGTGCTATTGAAGGGGTTATTCCTTCCAAAATATCAAAATGGCTTAACTACTTATTGCAGATGGGCTTATTTATTTTTGAGACTGTAGATCAGGATCTTTATTCAAAATAGCAATTTTGCATCGTGTTATTCAGTGAAAGACAGTATTAATTGCCATCTTCCAATCACAATATTGGGCCCTAAGGCAATATAGAGGTATTTCTGGTGCAGCAGTTTCAGAGTGAGACAAGTACAATCTGGACGGAAAACGGCGGAACCTTAAAGGTTTCCTTCTGCGAAGGAATCTTTGTCAGCAGCACGTGCGTGCATTCTGAGTTTGTGAATTAGCTTAGTTTTTGTCATGTGTTAGGATTTGACATGACCATTGCAATATGTCATTTGTGTTTTCTGTTTTTTGTTCTGGCAGGAATACAGTGTAACTTCCAATTTGATGCTGTGATTTGGGATTTGACAGCCAGCACGTCGTTGCATGTCATCGGTCGGTCCTCATGAACTTACTTCACATTTTTAATAGCGCATTTGTCTGTAAGGGGAGGTCCAGTGAGTAGCCACAGCCTGCCAGAGTGGCGTTGGTCATGGTGGGCTGTGGATGGTGCCGGCTGGGATACAGTGGCGCTGCCACAGCAACAGTAATGAGGCATGTGGCTTCCACGGTGGTTCTGTGGGGGCTGTTCTGCCCAAGCACTTGGCCAGGATTGAACTATTTTCTGGCCTGGCAATCCAGCTTACTCATGTATATATGGTAGTAGGGTTCACTGAACATAGGTTCCCATTACGGTGAATGAACATATAGCCTGCAGGTAGGTATATACCTGTTTGTACAGGGGCCAGTGTACTTTATTGCACGCTTGTCCTTGGTTTTTAGGATAGGAACCCAGTTTTTATAGGAAATTATAGGTACTGTGCAATCATCAGGATAGGTTGTTTTTTCAAAACAGACACACAAACAAATTAATTAATATAACAGTGTTACAGTGACAGTACTGATGATTGGCACTTATGTTTCGAAAGCCACTAACTTCTTGTTATGATGGATCTCAGTGGTTAGTAGAACCAGGAAAGATTATATACCAAGAAGTGTTCCAGAATGCCTTATAGGGGCAGTCTCTTGAGTTATAAATATTGAATGCCTGCATAAAGTCCTTCAGGGAACTCCATGGCTGAGAGAAAGTTTCCACTGTCTGCCAATCCAGTGGATTTGGAATTGAATCTGAGATGTTCTCTTCTGGTATAGACCTTGGACATGATAATTCTTGGCCTCAAGTTCCTATCCTTCAGGGTGCAGGATTGCCAAACAATCCACAGACTTAAGTCTTGTCTGTCTTTTAGAGACTGAATATGTGGAGTTGCATAGCTGTGGTTTTTTCATGGCATGGAGGTAAACAACAGCACTGGACAATTAACCCCCTTTAAAAGGGGTGGGCTTCATGTGCACCCAGGAATATCATAAGTCAATTCAATTGATCAGTGTTGACAACAGCCCTTTGATGTTGGGCAGTGCCTTGCAAATCGCAATGACTGAGCAAAATTAAGCATTGCTGTGTAAATGCCTTTGCTACCCAGGAATATCATTATGTAATTCCTTGATCAGGGCAAACATGAGCCTTATGATTATTGGGCAGTGCCTTGCAAAGCAATGACTGTGCAATGCACACATGCTGTGTTCATGTAGTGGAATTTCTACTGCATTCTATGTTGGCTTGCGAAACGGAAGCTCTAAAGGTCTGGAGGCAACCCATTTCCCTGGCTGTGGGAAACGGGTCATTTGGCAAACTGGGTGTTACTGCACTTCCCGTTATGAAGATGGTTACTGCTTTGGCATGCGGATGGATGTCTGATGACCAGGCACCAGTTTGTGGCAGTAGGCCTGGGCTTTGGGCAAGTTAGACATTTCCTGGGCGTGAAGTTTGGAACTCATTCTCTCGGCTCAGTGCTGCTTCCACTACAGTTGCCCGGGGCTACATATTCCCTTGCCCGAGTGGTAGTGTCAGTGGGACCTTGTTCAGGTCAGGACATTTTCCAGTCACTGCACTCCTTTTTGTGGGGAGGTGCTGTGGATCATGAGCTATGGTGGGTTTTTGCCTAGCATTCAGAGAATGGAATTGCAATGTTTTAAGTTATTAATGAAGTTTGTCCTTCAGGTGCTGCTGGCTGCAGGGCAAGATGAGGAATCAACGTCTGTGGCCACAGCATGGTCCTTTGGGCCTCCCACTGGGCCAAGAGGACTCCGTGGCCAGGAAGGCCCTTATATTACAGGCTGCAACAGACCTTTGGAAGATAAGAGCACGATGGCCCAGAGTGCGGATAGTCTGGCCAGCTATTCTGCTTCGCCATGAAGGACAAGGCCCTTGTGATTAAGCGGAAGCTGGCCTTGTGATGATAGGAGCAAGGTGGCCTGGCGTGCACGTGGTCTGGTGGCCATGCTGCATCATCATGAAGGGCGAGGACCTTATGATAAAGTGGAGACTGGCCTTGCGATGATAAGAGCAAGGTGGCCTGGCATGCACATGGTCTGGTGGCCATGCTGCATCATCATGAAGGGCGAGGCCTTGGTACCACAATTGGACCAGTTGCCTGGGGTGCAACCTCATCGGAGGGGCCTGTGGCATGGAGTGCACGTGGTCTGGTGGCCATGCTGCATCGTCATGAAGGGCGAGGCCCTTGTGATAATGTGGAGACTGACCTTGTGATGATAGGAGCAAGGTAGTCTGGAGTGCACGTGGTCTGGTGGCCATGCTGCATCGTCATGAAGGGTGAGACCCTTGTGACAAAGTGGAGGCTTGCCTTGCGATGATAGGAGCAAGGTGGCCTGGCGTGCACGTGGTCTGGTGGCCATGCTGCATCGACATGAAGGGCGAGGCCCTTGTGTTAAGTGGAGGCTTGCCTTGTGATGATAGGAGCAAGGTGGCCTGGAAGGCACATGGTCTGGTGGCTATGGTGCATCATCATGAAGGGCGAGGCCCTTGGATAAAGTGGAAGCTGGCCTTGTGATGATAGGAGCAAGGTGGCCAGGAGTGCACATGGTCTGGTGGCTATGCTGCATTGCCATGTAGGGCGAGTCCCTGGTTTCACAAGTGAACTGGTTGCCTGGGGTGCAGCCTCATCGTGATGGGCTGGTGGCCCAGAGTGCACATGGTCTGGTGGCTATGCTGCATCGTCATGAAGGGGAGGCCCTGGTGCTACAAGCGGACCGGCTGCCTGGGGGCAACCTCACCATGGCATAGATGGCCTGGAGTGCACATGGTCTGGTGGCTGTGCTGCATCATCAGTAAGGGTATTGGCCCTGGCTTACAGGCAGAGGCTGACCTTGCAGTGATAAGAGTAAGGTGGCCTGGAGTGTGGATAGTCTTGTGGCTATTCTGCACTGCCAATTGGCACAATTTTGGGGACTCCGCTAGATGTTAAGGCAGCCAGTTGCCTAGGGTGCAGCTGGTCTTGTCTGCAATAGCGCTGTGCCAGGTGTGGCATGGCCTGGGGGTTTCTAGGTCCTTGTGCTGGTTGAGATTAGGCGCCACTTGGCAGCTTTCAATTGCCATGGAAGGAGGTTTGGACCTCTTCTTGTTGCACCCTGATATACGGGTCGGGTTAATGGACCTGTATAGGGAAGACAGGGTGCACCTCTTTAACAAGGGCAACGCTATATTTCGGGCAGATTTGAGGCGAGGGTGCTGTTGGCACTGGATCGCTTGGTGGGGGCGAAGGCCTAAGCAGAGGCTTGGCCTTTGCTATGGCGGGGTAGCGCGATCAGGAAGTTGAAATCGGTGAGCACCTGGGCATTGTTATAAAGGAATTAAAGGGTCCTCCATGAACGGCTTTCGGGCCTTTGCGGCTCAAGGCCGGGAAGGGGTGATCTTCCTTAGAACAATCTGGCCCAGCCTATCTTAGCAGGCCTTTGCGGCTTCTGGGGTGGTGGGCCAGGGGGTTCTCTGAAACATGCCAAACCGCTGGTCGAGAGCCACATTGGGTGGCTCAAGATTGGGGAAGGTGCATCGCCCAGAAGGTGATGAAGGTGGTCAGGAGTTTGACACCTGTCATATTCCTCAGTACATTTTAGCAGCCCCTCGCCAGTTGTTTGATTATAAATAATTAATAAAGTGGCCCTTGTTAAATCCATATTGGTGTCCGTCTCTTCATTCCGATTGTGGGGGCAATGCGAGCCCCAACTCCCGCCGAGCCTGCGCTGGCGGGAGGGGCTGATTTGCCTCCTCGTGAGGCAGGAAGATGAAAGGACACCTGGCAGGGCGGAGCCAGCCTATTCAGGCTCGGCTCCTGCCCTCTGCCCCACACAGTTCCTTGGCGTGCTCAGCCCACCCTCCCACCCTGTTTTAGTGCAGGTTTCAACCGGTTGCCTTTTTAATGGGGCCAGGTAGGAATTTTTCACCCTTTTCAATTTGGCTTCAGAAGTAAGGGTGTTTTTGCCTACCTTGCACTGAAGATGGTGGTGTTTGGAAATTGGCTTTGGGGGGCTGGCTTTTTGCTAAATAGAATGGTCACTTTGTGGTTAGGCGGGGTAGCGCGATCAGGAAGTTGAAATCGGTGAGCACCTGGGCATTGTTATAAAGGAATTAAAGGGTCCTCCATGAACGGCTTTCGGGCCTTTGCGGCTCAAGGCCGGGAAGGGGTGATCTTCCTTAGAACAATCTGGCCCAGCCTATCTTAGCAGGCCTTTGCGGCTTCTGGGGTGGTGGGCCAGGGGGTTCTCTGAAACATGCCAAACCGCTGGTCGAGAGCCACATTGGGTGGCTCAAGATTGGGGAAGGTGCATCGCCCAGAAGGTGATGAAGGTGGTCAGGAGTTTGACACCTGTCATATTCCTCAGTACATTTTAGCAGCCCCTCGCCAGTTGTTTGATTATAAATAATTAATAAAGTGGCCCTTGTTAAATCCATATTTGTGTCCGTCTCTTCATTCCGATTGTGGGGGCAAAGTGCTGTTTTATGAAACCAGTGGGGTTAGCATGAAGATAACTCTGTATGGGATCATACAGAGCCAGAAAGATCCTAGTTCAAATGTCATCTCAGCTCTGAATGCATTAGATGACCATTCTGGCTAAGCTCCTTATCACTAAAATGGAACTAATTGAATTGGCCTCATAAGGTTTTTGTAGGGATACTTACTCAGTGTATGTTAAGTATTTTAAGCATTTAAAATGTGCTCTACAAATTATTATATGATCATTAAGTGATTCTTTCCCTACAGTAAAGGTTGGAGTCTAAGAGCATCTCCACTGCACTGAATAGCATCTCAAATTGATGAGTTATTTCCATATGTGAAAAAGAAGTCATGATACCATAAAAAAGTAATAATCTACTGTTGTAAAGTTGTGGTAGCTGTAAGCTGCCACATTTTCTGTTTTAAGAAGACAGTCCCATCATGTTCTTCCACAATTCTTTATTCCTGAGAAGGGGAGAACAGAAAAGGAATAGCCTCTTCGTACTGTTCACAAAGTAAAACCATGTGTCTGAAGGCTTCAGACAACCTCAAAAAGACCCTCTCCCAGAGGAAAAACCTCTGGAAACTGCATTTCCTAGCAAGCAGTGTTGAATTATTGTCTCTTAAGTATCTGAAGTCTACTCCTTGTTGGATAAGGGGGTAATCCATCGCATGGATAAAAGGAAGCCTATGATCTGCATGTTCCAAGTTGGCTTCAAAATAAATCAAAGGTTTTTAGTATTCTATGCCTGTTCCCTATTTGAAGTGACTGTGTGCAGCTTAAGAGTTTGGAAATCGTGGGGAGGATGGGTAAAATCCATTTCCATTTTGCCCAGCCGTTCTGTTCTTTCTCACTGAACAGATCCTGTGTGAGGTTAGTTCTCATGTCTCATTGACACTCACAAATGAGGTCTGAGCATGCAGAACTTTGTTTACTTAATGTGGCTTTGATACTGCTTGAAAAAGAGGCATTAAAAATGGTGCTTTCCTCCCCACAGAATGCAAATCCCTGATTTCTCCTTTGATGGTGATAATTATAACTTAGTTCTAACATCTCATGGGATTTTTTTTTGGTACGTTTTATTGATTTATAGTATTTGCCAAAAACAATAATAAATGCCTAATAAAGGGTCTTTATGTGGCATCTCAGTGTGAATATATGTGAAATCTCGTCCCTGTAAAGGCTATTTTGTTTTCTTTTCTTGTTCTTTTTTGCTATGTTTTTGGACCATGAATTGATGGCTGCACATCATTAACCATATCTTGTGGAAGTTCACAACACACAAAAGCCTTTTGCTAACATAGCCACATTTGATGAATGGTTGGGGTGCTTTGATTTTTTTGTTGTTCCTTCTCTTATTCTTTCCTCTTGTTTTAGGCTGAAAGCAAGCAAGAGATTTAACTGGAAAAGCTGAGCTTTGGAGATTAAATACAAAGAATTTAAACCTGATGAGATATAGTTCAGAAGGTGGAAGTGATACAAAACATCTCACCATTTGAGACTTTTAATGTCAGTTGGAACAGGGAGATGTGTGTTTCTGTTTTCTTTTGATTGTTAAATACAATGCATTCAAAACCAAATAAGAACCAATTGAACCAATGATTTCACACATGACATTTTCAACACAGTTGGGAATTCATTACTGCACTAAAGATGAGCTAAACTACAGAGGACTGATCTTTCCTGGCCCTTTGAAATGGGTATTCAAATAAAAGATAAACCAATTTAAAATATCCCTGATCCTTAAAAAAAAACCCCATTTTTAGTTGCATTATTTTGTTTTAAGAATGACTGTGTTTTTTATTGCATTTTTATGTGATTATGTTTTTACATGTTACATGTGTGAAATAAGTACATCCCTAACTAGGCTCTACAGAGATGTTTTACACGTGCCCAAGGTTTAGGGAACAGCCATGGGCAGCTTGACCACTAGGTGGCCACCCAGGGCACTGGGCCTTAAAGGCTGCCAACTCAGAAGAAAGTGAGATTTTTAGAACCTTTTCTATCAATATGTTATCTCATAAACAAAAGTATCAATTGTACTTTTTAAGCAGTGCATCATTGTCATGTCAGTTGAGTTATGTTACTGGTTTCACATTGTTGAATATGAATGTGAAGGGGAAGGGAATCATAGTTCTCCAATGAGTGATCGCTTGGGTCAGCTCTGCACTTGGCCAGGGGATTTTTTTAAAAAAACTTTTTTACTCGGATTGATAATTCCAATTATATAAACTTCCAGTTTCAAAAGAGATTTGCTATGTACTGTGTAGCGGGGAACCTACAGTAACAACACAAATACTTTCCCCATTCTACTCCACTATTTTCCCCGAATGCTGTATGTATCAAATTTGGTAACTACATCATTTTAGCTGATGCCCCAGTTTTTATCTTTGGCCTTCCTTGTGTTAATTGAACCTATGAGTCTTTATGTTCATCCCTCTTTGTTTCCTACCACCAGTACATGCTATATGGCAGATATGTGCCACTGTTCCCCTCCAGTTTTAATGAGAAACAACTGCGTGAGACTGCAGTGTTATGATGAGGCTTGGAGGTAAGACATGGTCACTTAACCTTTTACCCCAGATATTTAACTCCTTTTCCATCATTAAGGGAAAGACAGAAACTAACAGGGCTTTTTTTTAAAAAAAAAGTTGTGCCAGAACTCAAGGGGGAAATGACATTTTCAATCTGTATACTGAAAATCTATGAACTTTTAAACATTTTTAAAAGAATTTTGTTGAAGAGGTTCTGGAACTCCATTCCAGCATGCTTCTCCAGAAAAAAAGCCCTAGGAACTAATAATTCCTTCTTGATAATTAGTACTAACAGACCTGAACTGACAAATCCCCACACAGTCATGAAGTTCTCAACGGGGCCATAGGCCATTCATAATCACTCAGTTTATCCTATCAGAAGGTTATTGTAGGTATAAAATGGGGGAAAGGAACCTTTGTACAATATCAAGAGATCTTTGGAACTTTTGGTTGAGGACAGCAACGGTTTCCATCCTAGCTGGCACCTTTTCCCGCTCCTGCTACTTCTTATATCTGCCTTATCCTCCTCTCCCCTGCCCACGAAGTAACCAGCAGTCTGAAATTGGATAAATTAGTACATACCATCTGATCTGTTTGAAATGTGTTATTAATGTTTTAATTCATCTCAGTTAGTTTGTGGGTTACAAAAGTTGAGAGATGACAGTTGAGGACAATGGGATCATTGAGTCTGCAATGGGATCAACTGGCCATTTCGTATAATGTTTTAATTGTTTTATCTTGATACGTTTTTATGAATGTTGTACATTGCCCAGAGCCCTGCACTAGGAGGGATAGGATGATTAACAAATTTAATGTATAAGAAGAAGAAAAAGAAGAAGAAGAGGAGGAGGAGGAGGAGTTGGATTTATACCCCGCCCTTCACTCAAAGTCTCCGAGCAGCTTTCAATCACCTTCCTTCCCCTCTCCACAACAGACACCCTGTGAGGTAGGTGGGGCTGAGAGAGCTCTTTCGAGAACTGCCCTTGAGAGAACAGCTCTGACAGAACTGTGACTGACCCAAAAGTCACCCAGCTGGCTTCATGTAGAGGAGTGGGGAATCAAACCCAGTTCTCCAGATTAGAGTCTGCTGCTCTTAACCACTACACCACACTGGCTCTATCTCTCCTTATAAATATTTATCTTTTGGCTTTGCAAGATTCCATGTGCTTCCATTGGCTGTAAAATACCCTCCCTCAGCCATTGGCCCATCAGCCGCCACTCAAGAGTACTCGCGTGCCATTGGCTGGGTACTGGATCTGCTCCTCTTCCCCACCCACTCCCCCTGGCAAACCAGCTCTGTCTCCTGAGGAAGACAGTTCTCTTGACTCCTGTGAGGGACTGTCCCCTCAGTGGCTGTTGGTAGGCAGCCAAGCTTGGTTCTGTGAGTGAAAAAACAAAGGACTTTCAGCATAACCTCTCCCCCGCCCATAACCCCCTCCCCAACGGCCACTTTCCTGTCAGAATAAATGGAAAAAGGCTCTTTCTCCTGCTTAGCTTCAGCATGGCTGGCTGGCTAATGAGGTGGGCCAGAGACCATCAGAACATTTTCTTCAACTCCCCGCTGTGCGGCTGACTTCCCCCTAGGGCTGCCAATCTCCAGGTGGGACCTGGAGATATCCCACTGTCACAATTGACCTCCAGATGATAGAGATCAGTTCCCCGGGAGAAAATGGCTGCTTTGGACTCTAAGGCATTATACCCTGCTGAGTCCTTCCACACACACCCCAAATGCTGCCCTCCACAGGATCCACCCCCCCAAATCTCCAGGTATTTCCCTAATCAGAGTTGGCACCTGTACTTTCTCTTCTGTCAGTAAAAGGCCCTTGCCACACCTATGTTGGCCTTATGGAGAAAACTCATTGGGCCCAGTCCTGATCAGGTTGCCAACTCCAGGTGGGCAATTCCTGGAGATTTGAGGGATGGAGCTTGGAGAGGGTGAGGTTTGAGGAGGGGAGGCACCTCAGACAGGTACGATGCCATAGACTCTACCCTCCAATCCAGCCATTCCCTGATGGGGAACCATTGTTGCCAATCTCCAGGTGGGGGCTGGAGATCACTCAAAATTACAACTGCTCTCTAGGAGGGAGGGAGGAGATGGAAAACTAAAGGTAGGTTGATGGTTGGCTGGGAGGGAGATAGGGTTATCAACTCCAGGTTGGGAAATTCCTGGAGATTTGAGGGGTCGAACCTGGAGAAGGTGAGTGTTGAGGAGGGGTGGGACGTCAGACAGGTTCAATGCCATAACTCCACCCTCCAAACCAGCCACTCCCTCCTGGGGAACCACTGTTACCAATCTTGGGGGTGGGCTGGAGATCACTCAAAATTACTACTGCTCTTGAGGTAGCAAAGATCAGTTCCTCTTGAGAAAATGGTGGACTTTGTCATTATACCCTGCTGAGATTGCCACAGCAAATTGTCACTGAGTGCCCAAAGCCGGGGCACTCTCCCAGAGCCTCTTTAGAGCCCGTTGTATTTATTTCCACAACGGGCCTTATTCCTTGTATAAATATAAATAAATAAAAGAAGTTCAGTATTGGTGATTTGAAGAGGAAAAAACCCTGAAGAGATAGATAAATGGATTTATCTATTCCTCCTCCTACAAATCCTTCATTCACTCTCAGTTTCCTATGGCTGATTTTAATCAAGAGACTGTGATTTACACTCACCATGTAAAATCTTGGCCCTGAAAGCATCCCATGAGTTATATCAGTGAACTTTGAATGGGTGTATAGAGTTTGCCTTTTTCACATTCTTTTGGTTTACTTTTACTATCAGTATTGGATGGGAATCAATGACTGATCATGTCAAGTGTATTAAAATCTTCAGATCTTTATGTAACCCAGAAGCAGTGAATTACCAGTATTTAAAATACTAAGTTCATTCAAACTGGTTTGTACATAATTCAAGTTTTATTACTGCAGCAGAATGTCTGGTTCCAGTAGTACTGATGAGCTTCCAGTTGTAATATGTTCTGCATCTTATTTAATTATTTTAATTAAATAAATAAGCTTAGTTTAATTAATTTATTCTGTCTTGACCCAAACAAGATGTTTATATGCAACTTAAAATTTCTACCTTCTGCTGCAAAATAATTGAGAGCTACAGTTCTTGAAAAGAATGTTTTAATTTTTGTAAACATTGATGCATACATAATTAGATTTTTAAACAAATGTTATATTTTTTCCTTCATCATCTATATGCATTTATGGGCTGAAATGAGAAAATATACCTAAAGAATATGTTTCCCATTTTCCATGGAGGCAGGCTATAAATGGGTGATTTTTAGTCATGGCTGTTATGGATTTTTCGTAAGATCTAACAGAAGACTTCTCACATCTCTTATCAGGGTATAATATAGATATTTATGAGGTTTCTGATATTTGATATTCTGATATTTGTGTAATTTTTCAGTCTTGCTACTCTAACATGCTAAAATATTTCAAAGATTGTTATAATAGAATGTGGGCATTTGGGCCCATTAAACACACATTAGTAACATTAATCACATATTTCTTCCAAATGCCAAAACTTCCAGTTATTGCTGCAGCGACAACAATGACCTCAAGTCCCTCAGAGGTTTGTTTGTTTGTTTGTTATGGTCTTTAGCCCAGCGTACAGTTTAATCAGACATAAAATACAATAATAAAAAATTGAATTTAAGAGCTTTTAAGGTAGAATTCCTGTAATTTGAAAATTAATGCACAAAATTTAGCAACTTGACATATGATCTTAGAATTATTTTCAGACAAAAACCAGTGAAGCCTTGCTTTATTTGTGTGTATATGGCCAGGGATCATATCAAGTAATGGAGAAATAATTCCAGGACCTACCTCCCTGTACAGGGGACAGCTAAAGAACACGTGCTCTACAGACTCAACGTCCCCTAAGGAGCAAGAGAATAACCTTTTGTTAGCTGCAACTTCGGGTCTCTGCATTATTTATGATGGGGGAATTTAGCTAAGAGACTGTTTGCTTTAATAGGTGCACAGGCTAGGGATTGTCCTCCAGCTATATCAGTCAGAACCCCCTCAGAGCAGCACAGATGACAGGCAATATCTTTTAGAAATTTATTAAGTAAATATCCCTAATACATTCAGCTAATTGGTGAAAATATCACACACACACAAGAGCTAAGTAACAAAGAGTTGAGGTGATCTTAAGAGATCAGAGATGAAAGAGGGTGAAGCATTGATGGAGTAATAGCTATCTTCTGAAGAGGAAAGTCCACAGTGCAGATGACTTGGCTGGCAAGCATGTCTGTGAAGACTGAAGAGAGATGGGATTTCCAGTTCTGGCATCTTGCTGGCAGGTGTGCTCTATCACAGCTCCGATGAGAGTGGCCCGTAATCACACCAGACAGGAGGGGTCCCAGACTATTCCAGGCCTTCCCAGAGCCCTTGGAGGGGCTTATAGCCTGGGGCATGAGGAAGCCTCTTCCAAGGCAACGGCTGAAGGACTGAGGCTTCCTTGCCCCGATAAGTCCCTCAGTGTGAGACCAGCCATGGGTTTAAAGAAGCACACCAGAATGAGTGACCAAGAAATCTGGTGTTAAGAGACTTTCTCCATTTATGGACACAAGCCAAGGAGCAAAGCATGAGTGACTACCCAGCAAATCGTGTAAGTGCTTAGGCTCAAACCCACAAAACTACAGCACAGCCCCAAATACAGCGAAGGGGGGGAAGGCTACCCTACCCTGGAAAGAGCAGCTGAAAAAGAAGGAAAGCGAGAGGCAAAACAGCAGATTTGATGGGAGAAGATTACTTAGCTGACTGGTGTACACACTAGTAGAAGTCTACTCTAAAAGACTTTCAGAAATTTTAAAAAACTTTTACCTTTAATGTAAACAATGTTGCATTGGGGTGAAAAATGGCACCAAGAGTGAAAGCTTCTTCAGGAACTGTCAGCTCATCATTTCCACCCCCCAGACTGGAAGTAACTACAGATATCCCTAAGATGATTACTGCAGCATTGTGCCCTCTACTGGACCAGATGGCTAACCTGAACAACAACTTTGAAGTCTTACAAAAGGAACTGAAAGAAACTAATGCAAGAACAGAGAAGACAACTAAAAAAGTGAAGAAGGTTGATGAGAAGACAAATGTACTGAACCAAAGAACAGAGGCAGTGGAAAAAGAGAGGACCTCCAAGAAACAACAGCTGTTACAACTTCAGTTGGAATGGTCAGCATATGTCATGAGATTTCAAGGTATTCCAGAACAAAAAGGAGAGAACCTGAAAGAGATTTTATGTGAAGCCCTAGCTCCTGTGGCAGGCTGTAAAGCGGAACCTTTACAAAGCATTGATATATATAATGTAATGTATATAATGTAAATATGTATAATGATATTGAAAATTTATACAGTGAGGGAAATAAAGAATTAGTTTGATTCACATAAGGGAGAAGGAAAAGTAAAATTTGGGGTTTGAGATGAAAACAACTGGGGTGAAAAATGCAAAATTATCCCTATTTACATAGTATCATATCATAATATATAATGCTATTTTGGTCATGGAATCCCAACATGCTCCCAAATCAGTAGGCTCTGTGATGTGTCACTCACAGGATCTTGCTATCTATTGGTGGGTGTGCTGCCTTAGTTCTGCCCGCCCACAGAACCCGCACCCAGCCTCTCAGCCTCAGTATGCTGGGAGGTGATGGACAAGGTGGAGGTGGAGGTGGAAGTGGAGGTGGAGGCTCCAGCGGCTGAAAGGGATCCATGTCAGCCGCGGATGCCTGTAGGTAGCTGGGCGGCAGCGAGTGACCAAGATGATGCTGGAGGCGGCTGGGCGCAGGGCCTGAGCCTGCTCAGGGTGGCCCCATGGCGGACTTCATTGGCTGCAGCTGCCTGCAGGTACCCAGGTGGGTGGTGAGCAGCCTGGAGGTTGCCAGAGGAGGCTTCCTCCGAGAGATGCTCTGGCATCTGAGACATTCAGATGATGTGGGTGGCAACCAGCCGGGAGGCTGCAGGAGCCGGCATGCCACAGGAGACGCTCCGGTGGCTGGGGCCTCATGATGCCGATCATGCCTGTGGGCGGGTGGGCGGCCGGCGCATTCACAGACGCCGTCCACATGGTGGGAGCGGCTGACATCCAGTGGCTCCATGGCATGAGTTCAGATAATAGGCTTTGCCACTAGTTAGTTTATATAGTAATTTGCAATGGGAATAGGTCAGTACAAGGTGATCGTTCCTCATAATTCTCCCTCAATTGGTTTCACATAATCTTCACATAATCAGCCTTATATGCAACTATATTCTGAGGAGCAATGTTTTTAAAAACTTAAACCTTCTTCATACTATATAAATGCCCCCACAGCTGCAGCCAAATCATGAAAAAAAGACTTTAGCCAAAAAAAAAAAAAAAAAAAAGGAGGTGGGTGGGTGGGTAGAGAACATCAGCCTTGAAAAGCCAGGAAGTTTCAGTTTTCACTTGTGGTCCAGTATGTCTTGACAAGAGATTTTAAGAGACAACCTGATCTAGTATGGCTTCCTGCATGAACGTTAGAATAAATGCAGAAACTCCCAGGCCTGGGGTTATTTATTTGAAATATTCCAAGCCTCCAAATAGTCTGTGGTCTGCCCATTTCTTTGGCTACAATTACAACCATTTGAAGTAACTCTGTAAGGTGGCACAAGTAGGGGTTCTTTTCATTGCTGCAGCCTGCATTTCCCCTGTTACATGATCTTTTGACAAAATACAGAATGCCATTTCTCAGCTTGTCTGCATCTGTAAAACAGCTGGAAACTGTATCCATAGCACTGGAGAAATCAAATGTATATTACTGAGAGCAACACCACATTGATGTAATCTTTTTAGCACTGCACACTAAGGATGTATATAAGAGAATGTGCCAAGATCACCAGAGAACATAACTTCTGTGTTTATAATAAGAGCAGTAGTTTCTGGGATGATTTGCATGTTACCGTGCTGGAGACAGAAGAGTGATCTTATGATGTTTTCTAGGCGTGAATGCATATATTCATCTATAATAGGAAAAGGTTTAAGTAATAGCTTCTTCCTGCCATTTTCCATGCATTAATTCTTGTGATCATATTTATGTTAACCTATGCCTGAAGTTAGTGTTAGTGTTTACAATAGGAATGTGGCTACCTGCAAATCTACCTATACAGAAACTAACTCATGGGAGAAAAGTCACAATGCAATAATATTTTCTTGTCTTGAATGATTTTGTGTGTGTGTGTGTGTGTGTGTATACGCACACATATTCAACATCATCTACATTTAGAGATTTGAAACTATTGTACAGAATCCCTTAGGTCTTGCTGCGTGGGACAACCTACACTATTTACAAGTGCTTCCTGCTGTACAAGATTGAGTTGATTAGATATAGAGCTGTTCTCCACTAACTGCCTCAATGTTTGCAGTGTTCTTCACATAACATTGTTGTGATTCACTGGTATTGGTAAGGCTGGCCTAGACGTGTTAGATCTAGTGTCCGAGAGAGTGCCAGCTAGTGCCAGCATGTGACTGCAAAGAGGCTGGCTATAAGCGGTCTGAGGCAGTCCAGCCTGACACTGAGCATTGCACCTGGATTGCATCAGCTGTGTGCTGATTGGCCAGAGGCTGTATATATGTACAGAGTGTACAGTGGATTTAGCTCTTCACTTGGATTGATTGCAGCGGAGCACTTTGACACTGAAAACTGTATATAGGTAGTGGCAGAGTGTAAATAAAATTCACTTTGTATTTGCACCTAAGTTCTGGACTCCAGTCTTCTTTGGGTACTCTAACTCCCTTTGGGCACTGACGTGCCAGCCAGCGTTGTGCGTGCCACGACAATTTTATCACCCTTTAGAGAGGTACCCTCGTCTTCCTTGAATAGCTGCGGACAAAATATCTCATGCTGGTCCCAGCATCTCCTTGCTGCCTGAAGTGGATAAGGTTACCCAACTTGCCCTACTCACTGGCTGTGGTGGTGGCAGTGAGGCTGAACTGGTACATACACAGGAGAATGAAAGAGGAGTGAATAAGATGTCATTACAGGAAACAACCAAGATGCTGAGCCAATTGTCCTATGGGCAACTAAAGCTGGATAGTTTACCGGGTGAGTGTTTCCTGTAACAAGCTTGTCTCCATGTCTCTTCCAATCTCTCCGTGCTACTGCATGCACATACAGCCTTAATGGAAGCAAGAAATGGATCACCCTCTGCCTCACTGTCCCTGTCAGACTGGCCATATTGAAGCCAAATGGAGAACAGCATTCTTTTTCTTATTGGTCATCATAAGCCACCCAGGCAATTTCCAGACAAAATGCACTCATTAACCCTCCTCCCTCCCACACTATATGAAGCTTTTAACCCCCTTGAAATATGTGCCTAGAAATCTCACCAATGGGGTAAAGGTCTTTCTGGCTGTCATCCCTTCTGCTGACACTCATCTGAAGACAGAGATACACAAAAAGATGAGTGTCACCAAAAACAAAGCACACTCCAGAACCATGCATGTTCAAACAGTTCCACTGCAAAGACCTAACTGGGCTTCTGCCTTTAAATGCCTCTGTGGCAGGCTCTTGTGTTTACAATTCTTGACCAGCTAACTTGGTCTTGATAGAGGCAGGGACAAGCTTCATATAAGCTGTTTCCCATGTTTTATATGAGATCTTATAAGCTTTCAGGAGATGCCTGAGTCCCTTCTAGATATCAGCCTATAATTACTCCTTTCCCCACCGTATTCCCTTGCAGGAAAAGATGGACAAATTCTCTGAAAGTGGCTCATGTATGTCTGTCATGACAGCACTTTATCTTGACTATTCATTGGGCCAGATTTGATGAAGGGCTCTGACAGATCCACAAACAGATCTTTCCATCATTTAAAAGGGAAATAGCCACTCTGTGTGCCTTGTGCATGGGAGCCATGACATGTGAAAAAATGGGTTTAATTCTCCCCCAGTTTTCTTTGCCATCAGAACCAACTATCTTCTGTACTGTCATTACCTTTATAAAGGAAACAAAAATTCCAGCAAAGAGAATATGCCTGCTTTTTTTCTTTGTCCAAGGATAATAAAAGCCCATCGTGGTGATAGTTCGGATCGATGAAACCATGTAGGGAATCCCTTAAAGCCCTTTTGCACTTAACAGAGGCCGCACTCTGGATCACAGCCCCAAGGAATTACTGTTACTATTTTAAAATGCTGGTGTTATCTCTTCACAGATCTCTGCCGGTCGCTTCTAGTTTGGCTCCACAAAGGCAGATCTATAAGTCCAGCAGCTACTGATGCAGATATGCATTTGCCTTTTAATAACCTGAGGCCGACTGATGCATCTATTGATGTGGGTGGGAATATGCATCCTTGTTCCAGGCTCTCTGTGTGTTCTGCATTTAATTCTCTCTGATGCTCAGTTTGGAAAGGTATACACAACCATTCTACCAGGTGAAGCAAAAGCTTGAGGGAGCAGCAGCTGTTTCAATCACCTCTTCGAAGTTGGACATTATTCTTCATCATTTATCCCTCTTGGCAGAAGACAAACGATTTCCCTCCAACTTTCAGAAACTGTTATAGCATTTCCCCAAAGGCATAGTTAACATGAAGAAAATCAGCAGCTTTTCTTTTGTTCTTGTTAAAAAATTAGACACAGTGGGAACTGACTTCATTAGAAGTGAACTGGAACATCAAAGGCTGTAGGATAAGAGAAACATGCTGTATCCATAATGCCAAGGCAGAATATTTCTTTAAAAATAGGAAGAACAGGTTACACAATTAAATCAATTCCAATTCATGTACAATATGACTTTATAACACACACTGACCAGCATCAGCATCAGTGTTAATCTAAAGATGGCTACAGAGATAAATCGAACAGAAAAGTCACATTTTTAATGACCCAGTTCCTAATTAACAGTATCCCACAGATGCTTCTCTGGTAAATTAAAATTGTATGAAGTATTCTGATTATACAATATACTCTATAGAGTGTAATTTAGATCACTGTGCACCCAAGGCTGTCACTGCCTTGGGAGAGGAAAAGTCCAATTTCTGGCACAGGTTCATGGCTCCCCCCCTGGATTTCGCTTTAGTTGTTACCTTGGGCCCTCGATGTACTTGTGCTCTATTAGGATCTAGTGACCTCAGTCTCATAGTTTTCCCTCTAGATTTCCTTCTGAGGTTATTGGTTGCCCTCATATTTCCCTGCCTTAGGATCTGGACCTCTGCCTAGAACCAGTTTAGATGCAGAACTCTATCTCCTTGAATCATATCTTTGTCTTCTTGGACTTCTTTAGTGATATACAGTATAGATGTCTGGGATCTTTGAGTCTCAATGTGGATATTCTAGTATTCTTATTATGTGCCACAGACCAGGGGGTTAGATTTGTGATGAGAGGGGGAGACTTAACACATATCTTTAGTACCTATGGAGCAGCCTCAGAGGTGTCAGCTCAGTGCCTTTCATCAAGCAAACTCAGGATCAACGTACAATTCCAGCCACAAGTTTGGGCTCACCTAATCCTTGACAGTGCCCTTTTTCTTGGACTCCTCTTACTGGTGCATAAAATACAGTGTGAATAAACAGCTCATGTGCTAAATCTCCTGCTAATACTTATTCTTTGGTGTAGTGGTTAAGTGCATGGACTCTAATCTGGGAGAACTGGGTTTGATTCCCCACTCCTCCACTTGGAGCTGCTGGATGACCTTGGGCAAGCCATAGTCCTATCAGAGCTGTTCTTGAAAAAGAACAGTTTCTGTCAGAGCTCTCTCAGCCCCACCTACCTCACAGGGTGTTTATTGTGGGAAGGGAAAGGAGTTTGTAAACTGCTCTGAGACTCCGAGTGAAGGGTGGGGTATAAATCCAATCTTGTCTCTTCTTTTCCTTTCCTCTAGGACCTGGAATTGTTTTCAACTTCAGGTAAACATATGTAGGATCCTGACCTACACCTCAGTACTCTTCTAAGAAGTCACTGGCAGAGCATCTGCTTGGCATGCAGAAGGTCCCAGGTTCAATCCCCAGCATCTCCAGTTAAAAGGATCAGGTAGGACGTGATGTCTAAGATCTCAGCCTGAGACTCTGGAGACCCACTGCCAGTCTAAGTAGATAATACTGACTTTGATGGACCAAGGGTGCTTGGAACCACTGCAGCAGTGCTGCTGTAGTATTACTCTCAGGGCTGGGCTTTCTCCTCATTCCCTCTGCCCAGGAGCCTTCAAAGTGCTTCCAGACAGCAGCTGTGTCCTGCAGCTTTTCCCTCCCTCACATACAGGATTTTCCCTTCTGTCTTCTTTCTTGCTGAGAAGCCCCTTTATCTATTTTCTTCTTATTTTTTTGTCTATGGCTGCCCCACCCAGGCTAAGAGAGTGAGTGTCCACAGTCAGTGCTTAACTGTACCTTCTTCAACTGCTAGTCTGAAACTATCATTCATTAACTGGTACTTTCAACAGGATTCCTTTCAAACAGCCTGTTACTTAAAGGTTCTCAGACTCTTGTTAGGCATTAACCCTTGAAGGTCCATCACATGTCCCACCCTTTTTCTTATTGCTTCAGGTTAGGTTCTTTCAAACCTCTCTTGTGCAATGGGTGATGCATGTGTTTGCATTTTACATTTTTTTCTTTCCCCCCAATCCCAATAAGTCATACTTCATACACACACACATATGCACACAAATCAAAATGTTCTGGAGAGTGCACCAGCCCAAACTTATCCAGCAACTGCCTGACCCCAGTTTTCCCCTTCCCACATTTACCTTTCAATAGCAGCATCCCCTGGATGAAGCAATCAGAGCTTCATCCAAATCATTGTTCATCTCAGAAAAACTCATCAGGAGTATTGTTTTGGGGTACCCAGGTCATCCCAGGGAGAATTATTCCTATAACTGGGCTCTACAGAGTCTCAGTTGTATGTGTGTTCTCCTGGATCCAGACCTCATGCCTGAAACACAGATCATTTAGTCTTGCTCTTCTTCCATCTTCTTCTTCTAGATAGGTAATTATCACCCACCCCAATCTTTATTCCCATTACTCTCATTTATCTTTGTTAGCCTTGTATGTTAGTTAATTTTTTGTTGGTACTTTTCACTTGGTTTAATGGGGAATGTTCAGTACATAATGTGAATTTCCTCCCCCATAAGTATAGTTTTTGTTTTCCCACAGCCCACACTATTGCCAAACATTCTCTTTCAATAACAGAGAGCTTAATACTAAGATAAAAGTACAGGATGTTGGATTCCATTGTCCCCAATCCCAGTATTGTAAGCATCTGTGTATACAGTAAAGGGCTTCAAATAGTCAGGAGCCTTCAATACTGGCACTGCGGTCAATATCTGTTTGAGGTGGTCAAATGCAGTTTGGCACTCCAATTTACCTTGTCAAGAAAGGTTTTCTTGGTGAGTTTGCATAATGGAGCTGCAATGGAACTGAACTTGGGAATGAACCTTCAATAATATCTCACAACTCCTATAAAGGCTCTGATTTTCTTTTTGGTCGTAGGTCTATGCTGTTCCTGTATAACTTGTACTTTGCTCCAGTCTGGTTTTAATATCCTAGTATTTTTGTGCTCTGGATATTTTTGTTTGCACAAAGCTGTTTGGTATTTGGAGGCTTTTACTGTTAAACCAGCCTCCTTTATACATTAGAACACAATGGCTAGATGTTAAAGATGTTCCTTCCAAGTTTGGCTAAAGATTGCAATATCATCAATATAAGCAAGTGCAAAATCTTTTAATGCCTTTAACAGTTTATCTATCAGCCTCTGGAACGTAAATGAGGAATTCCTAAGATCAAAAGCCAAAACTGTGAACTTAAAGAGTCCCTCTCTCTGGTTATTTATTTAATTTATTTAACCTTCGATTTCCTATACCGCCCTAACCCTCTTGGGGGTCTCTGGGCAGTTTACATGGGGTGCTAAGCACATTTTCACCTAACTTGAGCCACATTGTACTAGGGATGGGGCTGCCTACAGGCACCCACGTGGAGGCTGATGTTCTTTCGGCTCAGTTCTCCCCAGCAGTCTATCGGCTAGCTGTTCCTCCTGGTGCTCAGGGGACGGCACATGATACATCCTCCTCTGGGCTTGGCTATGTCCTTCAGGCTCCGCTGCGCCCGCAGATGACATCATCGTGCGCCTCTACCCCCGACGACGACAGCTGCCCGATGTTGCTCCTGGCCACCAGGGATCGCTCCTCTGGCCCTGCTGCTTGCTGTCGCCATGACGCCACACCATGCTGCCTCCTCTGCCGGTCCTCTGCTGCAGCCGAGGTTCACTGCCGCCGCTGCCGCCATCTCCACACACCTCACAATCTCCACACACCTCACTGGAGGGGGGGTGCCCCCTACCCTTCTAAGGGTAGGTACCCATTTGTCTACTCGCATTTATAATTACATTTCTGCTTTCGAGCCGCTGGGTGGGCGGGAGCTGGGACTAGGGTTGAGAGCTCACCAAATGCTGTTTTTGGTTGGTCTTTAGGATTCATGGCTATCTGCCAATACCCTTTGGTCAAATATAAGTGGAAATAAAATGAGCAGCACCAATTGTCTCCACTAATTCATCCATCTTTGGCATTGGATACACATCAATTTTTGATCATCCATACCAGGCGCATAGCCACGGCAGGGCACTTAGGGGCACGTGCCCTATCACTCATGGCCCAGGGTGGATTCATGGCGGTGGCGGGGGGGAACAGCATGGTGTATAAGGCTCCTTTCCTTTAACACCACACTGGCTGGCTCTCAAGGGCTCCTTGTCCAGCCACATTGCAAAGGTCCACGCTGTTTGCCAGATTCAAATGAGTCCCCACAGTAGCTCTCTTGTCAACTTGGAGTTCCCAGAATTTTAGGCATTCAAAGCAGCAGGCTCAGCAGTGAGGTTTCTGTCTGTGACACTGCTGCTGCTTCGGCTTTCAGAGACAACAGAGAGGCAGTAGGAGAGCCGAATGGTGGAAGAGGAGCAGTAGCAAGACAGAGTGGAGAGAGAGAAAGAAGTACGTCTGATGATGAGCTAGCCCGCTTGGCACAAATGTACCTCCACCGCCACCTGTGGCCATCCGCCCATTAACCCGGCAGGCCTCCCAAGCTCAGGAAGCAGAGTGTTCCTCTGTAGACTGGTCCACTGACTAGCCAGGTTGGCGTTCATTTTCTTTTTTCAAATTTCAGCATTTCTGTGACAGTTTTTTTGCTTCCAGTTTTTTGCATGGATGTTTCTCCCATTAGTTGCTTAAAAAAACAACTTGCTGGTTGAGCATTTTGTTTGTGCCTCACAGGATTTCCCAGTGCCCCACCAACCAACATTTTCTGGTTATGCCCCTGATCCACACAAAATCTTACTGTTTTATCCAGTTTTAGAACTAAAATATCTGTAGAGGCCCAAGGACTTTCTGAGGGTACAATAAGTCCAAGGTTTACCATTTATTTAACCTCCTTTTCAATACTGATGTAAGGTGGGAGAGCAGTAGGCCTGGTATCTCAATTTTGTGCTGAGCTAACTTAGTTCTTCCTGGGAAGTTTGAAATGGTGGACTGATAGTTCATTAAGACTGCTTTAACGTGCCATTGTTGGTCTTTGTTTAAGGCTGGCACTAGGTTGACATCACTCACTGTGCTACTCTTGGTTATCTTCCCCCAACCTGTTAATTTAATTTCCTCTTTTTTTCCTTCTCTGAACATAAGGACCAGATTACTTCTGTCATGGTAAGGCTTTATCATGCTTACATGAAAAAATTTACCTTGACCCTATTCAGGATTTACATGTATCAAATAGTTCACTCTTGAAACCTGGCTTACAATTTTGAAAGATCCTTCCCAAGCTACTTCCTGTTTGTGCTTTCTCTGAGGTTTCAACATAAGGACTTGGTCTTCTGGCTTGAAGATTCTCTCTCTGGCCTTGAGATCATACCAAGTCTTTTATTTCTGCTGGGCCTGATGCATGTTGTCTGCAGCAGCAGCTCTCAGTTCTTGAAGGTTTTCTTGCAATTCCTGTAGATAGGTGTTTGAGGTCTACTCCTGATCACTATATTAACTGATTTGGCTTGTGAGGCAGCATCCCCCACCCCAGCTCAGGAACATCTATATCTACAACCAAACTTGCTGGTACTGCTAGGGAGATGCTGATGCCTTCAGTCTGTACTGGCACACCACAATTATGTATGCTTGATATTATTGTGAACTTTTGCAACCTATGACTTCAGTGGGCTTATAAGTGTTTAACTGTGTTTAGGATTAAACAGTGAGTGTGCCACTTATTCCTGCCAATAAAGCATCTCCGATTTTTCCATATTCATGATCACCCAACTTCTTCTAAACTTGTGCTGTGAGCCTTGCTGCTTTGTCAAACTGATATTTTTATAGCCTCCTGTTTGAGAATGGCTTGAAGCCAAAATTGAATCCGTCCTCATGCAACCCTTTGCAGTGTTTGTGCAAATGAAGGGAGCCTAGTGTGTAAAATGGAGTGAAGATAAATCCATTTTTGCTGGCTGAAAGAAAAAGGTGCAATTTTGGAGCTTAGTTGGGCAAAAAATAAATCTTTCCAGTTGTTGTTTTTTAAATGAACTAATTGGCTTACCTTCACAAAGAGTCACAAAATGTACATATATTTATTTGTTTAGTGTAATGGTTAAGAGCATGTAATCTGGGAGAACTGGGTTTGATTTCCCACATGCAGCTGCTGGAGTGACCTTGGGGCAGCCAAAAGTTATTTCAGAACTGTTGTCTCAAGAGCAGTTCTCAAAGAGCTCTCTCAGCCCCACCTACCTCACAGGGTGTCTGTTATGGGGAAATGAAGGGAAAGGAGATTGTAAGCCACTCTGAGACTCCAAGTAAAGGATGGGGTATAAATCCAATTTCTTCTTCTTCTTCTATATTGAGAAAATTAGTTTGCTCCCTTTTTGCATGGTAATTTCCCACCTGAATTGGGTCTAGTACAGCATCACCCCCCCCAAAAAAAAAAGATTATGGTGCTGCATGTAGGTTATGTTTTTGTGTGAGGGGGTGTTGCATGGATGTTGCAAATGGGCCAAATGAATTGTCTATAATGAGCATATGCTGTGATTTTGTTTGCTACCTTAAAGCTTTCTAATGTGAGCAGAGGGAGCCCAGAAAATTACAAACGTTTTGGATGATACATTCTCTTCATTCACTGAACAGCCTGTCCTAAACAAAAAGGCCACATGGACAGGTTCTAAACCAATGTGGTTCTACCACTGAGAATATAATAGATGGCTCACAGTAGTCTTTAAAACTGTCCAGGGGCAATTATTTTATAATACAGTAGATAACTCTGGAAATATTTTCAGGTGTTTTTTTAAAAAAAATTACTAACCTTAAGCAATCTCAAAAATTAGGATGTGGAGTTAAACATTTGTAGTTTTGCAAAAAAACCCCACAGCTGGGAGAAAATGTACCCTCACTGTGTCAGTGCAGTATCCCAAACCCAGAACATTATCCCGGGATTGTAAGGGTAACAGTGTAAGTATAACTTCAGGTTCAAAATGGTGGGTTCATGATGCTGGTATGCAACTTAAACTCTTGAAAAGAAACATTCCAGAATCTCAACAATGCAATCATAGTTCTTCTTAATAGTCACTTTTTCATTACTGTACAATCAAGCATTGCTCACTTTATCCTCCACTTTCCAAAAGAAACACAGGCTATCTGTAAGATTTTGGCTTCATTGCATGGTCCACTATAGACTGGAACAATGCCTTAATATATGAAATAAAACAGTCATAAGTTAAAATGTATTTCCTTGAAGTGGTTGGAAGTGATTCAAGGTCTGGGGGCTGTTTTGAATGGCACCAGGAACACAGGAATGGTTATCACATTGACACCCTTGAGCCATGATTACTAACTTATGTTGGGGCATATACTCCGGCAAATAGATTGAGTATATTATGGGTTCTACTGAGTTGTTTCC
Organism: Gekko gecko; assembly: GCA_029375565.1. Classification (NCBI taxonomy): domain Eukaryota; kingdom Metazoa; phylum Chordata; class Lepidosauria; order Squamata; family Gekkonidae; genus Gekko; species Gekko gecko. Next base: position 82,000,179 of record JAPDNY010000010.1, on the reverse strand, counting down.
CAGAAAAATAAACTATTAGATCTTTGTTTTCATTGTGATACTTTTTTAGACTTCAGCTATTCTGAAACTGCACATACATGGCCTCCCACTGATTTACTGCATGACTCCCTATTGGTGTAGTCAGCAGTAATTAGTCAGAAAAACAATGGCTATATTAAAACACAAGATTACTACACTCCACCATAAATATATATGTCGCTTTCCCAGGCAGTTTAACATCTTTGTAACACATTTAACTGTCAGTAATTATTCAGAACCTTACACAACCACTATTTGTTGATCAGTAGTTGCTCTTTGTAAATTCTCTGCATTGTGGTACAACTAGTTCTATGTTCTCTGGGAAGAGGACTGTCACCCACAAAAGTTCATATTGAAATAGGTATCATTAGTCTTTAAGGAACCACTAAATTTTTGTTTTATTTTGTTATGACAGACAGACATGGCTATCCCTTTGCAATTACTGTCATGCCCTTTTGTGCAATTACCTATAATCACACATACCAGGAATTGACCAAAAGTGTGTAATGGGCATGCAAGTTACCTGTGATCCTTCTGATACCTGCATGTTGCATAAACAGGGGCACCACATGTATTTACCATACCCATACAGTTCAGTCTGTTTGACCCTGAACCCTTAAAAATTCAGGGGTCAGTTTGTGTGCAATGAAAGTAAATATATGCCTGTGTTCACACAACATGGCAACCACACACACTGGGAGGATATGTACAACATGTTCCTATTACACATGGTCGAGGAGCTCCCCAGTATACAAGTATAACATTTGAAAAGGTTTTAACAAACTGCATTTTTTTTAAAAAAAATGCACACCTTTTTCATCTTTCAGTAATCTAATGTTTTCTGTATAAGAATGCTTCCAAATAATATTTCTTTGTTCTGAGAGAAAAAAGAGGCAAGAGACAGTAGATATAGGTTAAATTTATGGACTAAAATTTTATTAAGCTTAGAAACCTCCAGCAGGAAAATATTCTTATCCTATTTAACTCGCACCACTAGTGTGGGTATAATACTCTGTCTAAGAAACTGTTAATTCATCTCTCCACCTAAAAATCTGTTTTTGGGGTGAACAGCCGTGCATGTTCCAAGCCCAGCTTAACCTTGCTGATCGAGGCTTTCCTAAGTTATCCCCTGCCCCAAATCCCCAAGCTATGCACTGCTGAATCAGTCAGTCCCCAAGGTCATATCTGCTCTAGCAGTCTCATCAGACTCAATAACCCTGAGACTAGTATGAGAAAACCTTGCTGTTACCCAAATGGGCAGTCTCCTTTTAACTGGGGGTATTAGCAAAGGAGACAGAGCTTGTGAGAGGGTGTAATGAGCAAGATCTCCACCAGCATTTACAGGGATCTTTCCCTCTGAGACCTCTCAAAATAAACCAGTCCAAATTAAATAGAAAATATTTTACTTAAAGAGAATGGAAGACCAAAACATACACAAGAGCACATCGGGAAACTCACATGTAAGGCTAATCAAGACTGGGGTAGATGATATTTACCTATCTAGAAGAAGAAGCTGGAGGAAAAGCAAGACTAAATGACCTGCATTTCAGTCATGAGGTCTGGATCCAGGAGAACACACATAAAACTGAGGCTCTGTAGAGCCCAGTTATAGAAAAATTGTCCCTGGGGCAGGATGATGTGGGTGCCCCAAAACAATACTCCTGATGAGTTTTTCTGAGATGAACAATGATCTGGGTGAAGCTCTGGTTGCTTCGTCTGGGGCATGCTGCTATCGAAAGGTAAATGTGGGAAGGGGAAAACTGAGGTCAGCCAGTTGATAGGATTATTTTCTGGTCAGGCAGCCTATCTTGGGAAGCCCATTGCTCTGGCCAATGCATACCTTTAGGCTGGGGAGGAAGGTCACAGTGGGGTCAGGCACCTTGGCATTACACTTTCTAGAATCTGTGCCCAGGCATGTCTCTCTGGCCTGTCAGACCGGCATCCATTTTGTGTGGTTTCTGATTAGACTGCATGGCATGTGTGATCTTGGGGTGCTGAAGGGTGTTCGCATGCAAACTACCCCTCAGTAAGAGGAGGGATCTGCCTGGTAACATTATGCGATGTGACTTTGTGATCATTTTAAAGTCTTTGTTGCCTTCCCCAAATGTCTCTACCTCCTTAAATTCTCCAGTGCAGAGCAGTTGAGAAGAAAGCAGACCTTGCCCATTTTGAATCTTGTTTCCAACTAAGAACCTCAGAGAACTGCATGTTGGGGAAGAATCTTGGTGCAGAGGTGCCTTAAGAAAGTGCAGGTGATGCAGGCTAAGGCTGCCTTTGAGTCTATTGGCTGCTGAACTCCAATTGGCCAGCTATTATGAAACAGGCGAGGCAGCTGCCAGGATGTGCCTGCTTCCCACTGCAGGGCAGTAAAAGAGCATAACGGTCTCTTCTATATTTCTTTGGTTAAACTTGTAAATATAATTAGTTCAGCAAAAATTAGTTGTAAGTCAACTCCACAGAAGTCAATGGGACTTGTTAGTGGTTATTAGAAGAAGAAGAGATTGGATTTATATCCCACCCTTCACTACCCAAGGGAGTCTCAAAGTAGTTTACAATCCCTTTGCCTTCCCCTCCCCACAACAGACACCCTGTGAGGTAGGTGGGGCTGAGAGAGCTCTTGCCAGAACTGTCCTTCAGAGAACAGCTGTGACAGAAGTGTGGCTTGCTCAAGTTCATCCAGTAGCTACAAGTGGAAGAGTAGGGAATCAAACCCAGTTCACCCAGATTAGAGTCCGCACACTTAACCACTACACCAAACTGGCTCTTAGTAGTCTTATTTATTTATTTATTTATTTATTTATTTATTTATTTATTTATTTATTTATTTTATTTTGAGATTTATACCCTGCCCTAACCGGTAGCTCAGGGTGGCTATACTTACTTATGTAGAAGTAAATCCTATGGAATCAATGGGGTTCACACACATTGCACCCTTATCCTGCAGCTCAACACATATTGAGGCTGAGTTCAGACTGGCAGTTTGCCCTGAGAGAGGCACGTTTCAGCAACATGTCACAAGCTGACTAAAGGGGCCATTCACACAGGCACATCTGTCTGGTGTTCCCCAGCCGTACTCAACCCATCTTGTAAGGCTTCATTCCCAAGTTAAAAAGATACCTGTTAAAAGTGGTATCAAACCCCAGAAAGTGTGTCTATCCCACGTATATCCCACACCAACACAGTGTGAATGCTAAAATCCACGATTTTGATTGTGCGCTCATGTGCATATGCACTCATGCACATAAGCGCTCATGCGCATAAGTGCATCTTTCCAGATTAGTGAAACAGAAAGCCACACCTTACAGCCATGCCTTTGGGCCAACAGTGTGAATGCTCCCTCATGCCTCCTCCCCAGTATGCTCCCGCATCAGTCAGCGCAGTGTGACTGGGAAAACCCGGAACAGTTTGTTCTGGGGCTTTTTTGCCACAACTCACTCCCACTTCAAATTGCCAGTCTGAACTCAGCCTGAGTTTGGACAAAGTATCACTAAACTCAGTGGAACTTCTAAGTAAACTCATAAAAAATAGCACTGTACAGCCCTGATTCCACTGGGATTTTATCATGAACGCCTGCTTTGCCATTTATTCTTATGGGTTCTTCTGATAACCTGGTTTCTAACACAGTACAGTTGTAAGTGGTATATCTAAAAGCATAAATATTAACATTAAGTATGCCCAGATGTGAGTTGGTTTGCTATTCTCATATAGATGAGGGGGAAAATACATAAACCCATTTACAAACCACTTGAAGCTCAGCAAAAATTGTTCTCTACATTTTAAATTAAAGAAATACATTTAATTTTCAGGTTTAATTTAGCAAATACATTTCAGGCCTTAGGGGCTATGACAGGAAACTGAGAGCTACTTGGTGGGTCACAGTCGCTCTTTGGCAGGATACTGGGAAAGGCCTCTGTGTGCTGGATGCCAAATACAGGAAATCCTGGCTCTAGCCATATGGCTACTCTCCACACCACCAACATACATAATAGTGGTTTTCAGTGGTCTTAGACAAACCACTAGATGGGATTCTGGTGTTTATAGTCTTTTGGCTTCAAAGCAAGGCATGTATCAGAGCTACTGAATTATTTTCTGGCTTGAATGGTAAACCTGAGCCAGAGAGCAATTTCTCTTCTCCTCTCCTCCAATATCACTCGATCTTATCTGATCCTGCTGCTTAGAAGTGATATTGGAGTAGATGCAGGCTCCCAAGATGAGGGCGTATTCTAGTTGCCTATTGGCACACAGTGTGTTTTGTTTTTAGCAGGCCTTCGTAGGTCCTTGGATATGTATGACTAGTTTTGTAGGTGTCCTTGGATGAAATCACTAGTGTTCCAAGCAAACAATCTCGATAGTATATGACACTACTTTATTTTTGTAGCTAAGCCCTGAATGCCTTTTTCTCTACTTGGACGTTATGTACATTATTCTAAACTATTTGGAACAAATAATGTAAAAAACCCAACAACAACAGCAGCATATTATACAATTCTCTTTTATAATTGCCTGGGTTCCTTCTGGCCTGCAGACTTACTGGGGATGGGTGACATGCCATCAGGTCTTTCGTCTTGTGGATGGCTCCCAAAAGGCCCAAAGTTGTGAGAATCATGTTGGCTAGGTGTAGGGACATCAATGCCATCAGCCACACACATACTCCCTGCAGATAAAGACAGCAGCACAGTATCACAACAGGCAGCAGAAGCACACTGGGTGAGCTCAGTAGCTCCCCTGCTGTCAAGTCCTGTTGCTCTTCTACATCCTGGCAGGCTATCAAGAGCTGGCAGGTGGGGGGGCGGTTCTGCAGAGGATGTGGCCTCCCTCCTAGTGATAGAGCTAGGAAAGCCAGGAAGACATGGTAAAGGAGAAGGGTGAAGACTTAGAGGCCCAATGTCACTCCTGCATAGGAGATAGCCAAATGATGGGCTGGGGAATAATGGTGCAGCTACCCTGTCAGGGGCATAAGAGCATAAGAGAAGCCATGTTGGATCAGGCCAATGGCCCATCTAGTCCAACAGTCTGTGTCACACAGTGGCCAAAACCCAGGTACCATCGGGAGGTCCACCAGCAGGGCCAGAACTCCAGAAGCCCTCCCACTTATGCCTCCCAGGCACCAAGAAGGCAGAGCAACACTGCCCCAGACATAAGAACATTAGAGAAGCCATGTTGGATCAGGCCAATGGCCCATCCTTTTATAAAACAATTTTTATTAGGATATATAATACTTCACAATTTTAGCTAAGATAATATCAATCATATCCTTTTCTTCGGATTCCCCTCCCCCCCATTGGCTCTCAGCATTGTTTCCACCATTTTACTAATACATAATGCCTATTAATTCACTGTTATCATATAAATTCTACAGGTAACGGAATTTACTTATTTGCAACTACTACTAATACTTACTTATTATATACCTGTTACACATTTGTTACATATCTAGTAGCTTTCCAAACTGAATATGCTATCCTTTATTTCCCAGTGTTTCTCTAAATATTCTTTAAAGTCATTCCAATGTACCAAAAAAGTTTCTGCTTCTAAATTGTTAAGTTTTCCTGTCCATTTGTCCATTTCTGCCGTAAATAGCCGTTTTCTTAACCAGTCCCAGAGTTCAGGAATTTTTTCCTTTTTCCAACTTTGAGCATAAATCATTCTGGCAGTTGTTACCATGTACCACATCAGTGTTCTTTTACTCACATTTATTTCTTCTAGTTTAAGACCTAGAAGGAACACTTCAGGTTCTTTCTTGAAGGTACATTTCAAAAAATTTTCCATCTCTGTATGTATTGCAGTCCAGAATATTTTTGCTTTATCACAAGTCCACCACATATGATAAAAGGAACCTTTGGCATGTTTACGGATCAGGCCAATGGCCCATCCAGTCCAACACTCTGTGTCACGCATTTAAGGCTTGGAGTCTGGTCAGTGAGGAGGGTTAGGTCTGCCAAACTAAGAGAGACTAGTCAGAAAGAAAGGAGGAAGGCTAAGGGTTAGCCTAAACTCCTGCCCCTTTCCCACGCTAAGGCTTATGGGTCTTCCTGAAGGAGACAGTTGAGGGTGCCTGCTCACCCAGTAAGTTCCCCAATGCAGTGAGTCCCATTACAATAGTTTGTATAACTTTACTAGTTAATATCAGCAAGTCACATTTACTGATGAATGGATACAGTGACCACTAAATCTTTGGATTTACTCAGCATTATTTCATTCCCTTCCCTCACTTGACCAATGTGCTGCCAACTGATAGAAATATAAAATATGTTATTTTCCACATAATCCTATCCCTTCTTTCAACTTGATGTAGGTAACCAAAGTGACTTGGCATCTGCAATTCATCCTGCAGAGAAATCATTTCAGTTGTGAAACCAGACAACACTCCAAATGTCTAGGGTATTAAAAAAAAGATTACGTAATACAAAAAGTACTGGAAAGGCTTAAGCAATGTATATTCTCCCAATATTTCTGTACTATCTCAACAGGATTATCATCCAGTTTGGTGTAGTGGTTAAGAGTGGCAGACTCTAATCTGGAGAACCACATGCAGCTGCTGGATGACCTTTGTTCAGTCAAAATTCTCTGAGAGATTTTCTCTCAAGGGCAGTTCTCTCAGAGCTCCCTCAGGCCCACCTACCTCACAGGGTGTCTGTTGTTGGGAGAAAAAGGGAAGGAGATTGTAAGCCACTCTGAGACTCCGAGTGAAGGGTGGGGTATAAATCCAATCTCTTCTTCAGTTTCGTTGTTGTAGATGCAGGAAGAGAGATGGCCAAAAAAGGGCCAGACAATATTAAATCACATTAGAAAATGCATCTGGGTTCATCTTAATTTCTGTTTGAGTTCCTCCAGGCCAAGAACTTCATTTCTTAAAATCCACCATTCTATGCTAGCTGGCCGAAATTTCTCATTAGAATTATGGGCACTACAAGGGTTATCTAAGGTCACCCAGCAAGCTTCCATGGCAGAGTGGGGACTTGTACCTGAGTCTCTCTAATGTGATACTCTCACCACTACACTGGCTTTCCAAGTAAGAAGTATACATATACTAAGGACTGCAGCCTAAAGTTCTTACACTAGAACATTGGAACTAAACATGATCTGGATAATGTTAATCTTGTTCTAATACATGCAACCCTTATGCTGCATATAGTTATAGGCAGGAGAAACCACATCTAATTAAGAATCAGCAATAAAGTTGTCATTAAATGTCTTGTTACTAGGAAGCCTGAATTTACATTAAAGTTGATATCTATATATTGACTTTTATACTGCCAATCTTCTAAAAACTGTGACTGGAAAACATATAAATGATAGAATTAAAAGTAAAACCTAACATAACAGTGCATTAGGACAGAATATACATACCAACGTATTGATTTATGCAGCAAGAAATAGCATTAAAGTGTGAAAATGAAACAATATTACTTTATTTCTTTGGCAACATAGCAGTGTAATAAACTAAGCCCTTTTCAGTCATAGTCCATTACTGTCATAAAAGTTATTGATTTATTGTCAGAACAAGTCTTGTTATGAGACATTGACAGATCTCAAGAACTTTGACAACACACATTACATAGAATATACTGGGAATGGTCAACAATAATTAGATTTCTAAGCTTCTTTTCCTAGTGAGTGCCAATGGACAAAATGGTGAAGTAGAGATACTGCATCAGACCAGGGCCACCAAGAAGGGAGGTCTAGCCATACAGGATTGTGGGGACCCAGGTCTCCACATGTTACCACAAGTGGCCTGTCTTGATATTGGGGGAAATTAGCTATGAGACAGCTGAGGCCAGAAGGGATTGCACATCTTTCTATACCAAGGTTCAGTTCAGTAGGAAGACTCCAGATTTAAATAGTTTTCAATAGATTTATTAGAAAAATATCCCTACATACAATCACTCTCAGCAATTAAAATATACACACAATCCAGAACTAAGAAATAAAGAGGTGATGATAGAGACATTTAGGAACAGTTACAGGGGTTATACTACCTGTCCAGATGTGCAGGTGTCTGTGAAGAAGATAGTACAATCAGTCAGTGTTACAGACTAAGAAAGGAGACCCAAAGCTGAGGCTATGGAGCTATAAATAACAGGCACCCTCAGAGTTCACACTGAGGTGGGGCTTGCCCTCAATTTTTATAGGAATTTGAGGGGTGGTCTCCCGGGCCATGATTTGATGGGATTAATGACCATTGATGGTTTTACCAGGGCAGGCTGAATGGGTTTGATGACAGCTGATGGTCCTGCCAAGGTAGGTTGAATGGGTTCCCAGGCTTAGACAAAAGGGGGAGATGGATCTCTGATAGTTGGCAAGAAGAACTATTAATGATTTAATGATTTTAGTTTCGGTACCTTGAGGGAGGGGATAGGAAGGCCAGGTACACGTATCAAACAAGGGGGATATATAAGGATATGTATACCTTTGCTGGGTGCGCCTTGTGCGACCTGAAATTGAAAGCATTTTTTGCAGAGCTTTGGCTAGCTCTGTGGCACAGGTCAAGTGTGTCCTCTTTGGCCTGTTTTTGTGGGTCTCTAGTTCAGGTCAGAAGTGGGGTGCCTTGTCATTAGGGCTACCCTGAGAGTAAGGCAGCTACACATAGAGCCTCTGGAACTAGGAAAGATGCTACTCTGGAATAATAGCAGCATACACATTCTAATCAAGCATCCTACAGGTGTCCTTCTGGTGGAAAGAATGATGTGAGGAGAGGCTCAGAGGGAATCCTTCCTGAGTACCTCTCAGTAACCCTGCATCAGACTTATTTAACTGTGTCTCCATGTTAGCCTGATTGCGCGTTATTATGAATAATAACGAGGGGAATTATATTGATTATTAATAAGCAATCAGCTGCGAGAGCGAACACCAATGTATACAGAGGTCAGCCCCGCCGGGAGGAGTTGGTAACAGACCAGGAGACTTTTATGATTGAAAATAAAGTCTTTTACTGAGGTTTGCCACACACAAACAATTACACAAGCTCACACACAATTATTCAAGTCCTAAGAAATACAGAGAGAGGTAAGCACGTTTGCATTAGCAGGTAAGTCGTTGGTGGGTCATATTTACCAGTCGAGTCCTGTAGAGCGTTCCTCAGGAAAAATGGAGGGGAAAGAAACTAAGAAAAATGGGGCCACGCGGTCTGACCAGCAGATTGTCACGTGGAAACTCGGCCTGCAGACCAGAGTTTAAAGATGGAGGTAAGGGTTGGGGGATAGCAAGCTGGACATAAGAGGGTCAAAGGTTCGATAGGGGTCGTAGTAGAGAGAGAGGCCTGTGGTCTGGCATCCCCTTATAAGCAGGAGGGTGGGGGCTGGTTACCTCCTTGATTCCCGCCTCCTGGTAGTCCGTCCCTGGAAGCACCCTATTGGTTGGAAGATGTAGGGGAGGTGTGTGGAGGTGTGCCTGAGGGATGGTCAATACTGAGAGCTAGAAACTTACTCATGTCTGACACCAGGTGATAGCTAGGATGAGTCATTCAGCCACTTCTATTGTGTTGTTGATGGCATTAGCCCGGCTGTTGATGGCTTTCAATCAGTAACTAGGCAACGATGAATAGACCCTGCCAGGCTACGTGAAGTCTTGCATGTGAAGGTGGGGGAGGAAAGAGGCTGCCTGCTGTAGAAGGAACTCTCAATGGCATTTTTGGAGTTCCTATTTCTGGTATTTTACTGTGCTTTTGTGTGTACTGGTTTTATTTCATATTTCCTTCATGAGAAACAGGCTGGTAACCTCTGCTGGGCACTGGAGCTGCTGGGCCGGTCAGGAGAAACGTCTCTTGCCTGGGTGCAGTCTCTGCTGGCATCTGGGAAGGTTACCATGTGGTTCAGTTCCTTACACACGCACTGGCACAGTTTATTATTTTATTGCAGTCCAAAAAGAGGCTAAAAAGCCTTGCAGGGCAACATTTCCCCCCTTGGGACCCTGGAGACGTCAGGCGAAAGGGTCACACAATCAGGAACGGATGTCGTCGGGGCAGCGATGTCATCGTCCACTGGAGAGGGCTGTCACCTGGGTGCCACTGACTACTCTATCAATGGGACGGACTTAAAAAAAACTACCCTATCAAAATGCCAAATTGCCTTTGGAACACTCCACACAACCCGGGCTGACAAGCATGAGCCGGGAGCTAGCTTATGTATTTAAATGACTGACAATACATTCATTATATCAAAAGTTAAAACAGGCTTAAAAACATGCTAAAAATCCTTAAAAACTAATAAAACTAAAAAGAAGTCTTGAAATTTTAGGCGCTACTAGAATAAATCATTAAAATCTAGGCATTGATTAAAGAAATGCATTTAAATGCATAAAAGGTAAAGTGCAATTGAAATCAAGTTAAAATCATTAGAATTGAAGTTTCACCAAAAACATGTATTGTCTCTTTAAGAGAGTTGATTTCATGACATTGAATGCAAGCATTAGTCTATAAAAACACATACAATTCATATAGGTACAAAATCTTCGTCCTTCCTCTCAGGCTGTTTAGTTTTGCAAAGTCTCTTATGCGCATAGGCGCCCCATTCGTAACACGAGAGGAAGGCTCTCTATACATTGTAGCTATTATTTCCCATCGGGCTGCCTTCGGGGACCACGAGAGATCCCGATTTTCTTCGGCCGTTCGGCTCTGGCGGCTCTCGTCCTCCCTCGGCTCGGACACGAGTCAGTCCGGTCGAGGGGGAGGAGGGTAATCTGCATAACGAGGCGGGAACTCCCCCTAGCTTCCTACAGCACCTTGGGTGTGCGGTTTTCACCTGAAGCGGCGGCTACCGGAGCCTCCAAGCATGCGTGCCTTAAAAGAACACTGCAAGCCTGCAGGGAGGTCACCGATGCTCACATGGGGTACCTGGAAGAGGGTTGGTTAGTGGATCACCATAGACCTGAAAGAGATTGCAATTTGGGGCTCTACTGTTCCCGTGGCTGACTTGATAATTCTCCCTCCCTCGGGGGGAGGAAAGCCTTGTGCTGGCTTGGGCTGTCCCTCGAACCCAGGCGTCAGTACGAGGTTGGCTCCAGTAAGCTCAGGGCTCGAGGAACAGCTCGCAGCCATTGGCTTTTTAAACGGGAGCCATGGTGCTCCGGAGGGAACGATGCCAGGTCGTACCTCTTTTAACTCAGGGGGACCCTTACGGGGGTTCCCCGATCATTGCAGTAAAAGAATAGAACACAATACACACGAAAAACGGGTTCCCCTGTGCCATAAACATAGGCTGTTCCAGGGGCTCTCCTTTTATGGAATGGCTCATCCCTGGGGTTCAAGTTATTTACGGTCGGAGGCTCCTGACTATGCAAAACTCCTTTCCCAAAAAGCATGCTGGGTAACCCGATCTTTTCCAAGAAGAAAAATTTATTAAAAATAGTTAGAGACACTTTTTCAGAGGCGAACAAGAGCAGGGTGAGGCCAGGCAGAGTGGGCAAGGCATGGGCACCGATTGCTGGAAGGCTACCTTTCTCCCTGCAACCGTAAGGGCGGAGGGGGAACAAGGCATGCCGAAGTTGGAGCGATTGTCGGACAAGCAACGCCGCCGGGCGTCTGCCGGGCGCCCTGAGCATTCTCCGCTGCTCCTTAGCAGAGGGAGGACTAACACGCTCAGTGGCCCCAGGGCTGTTCTTCGAGCCCTGTGCCTACTCGCGCCATTACAAGGTGTTGCAGTGGCAGCGAGCGTGATCAGACGCACGGGGAGGCCTATCCAACAAGTGCATCCAAACATTTTGTCCTGACCCTCGGTTCGAATACAAGGGTCTACCTCGGGCTCTTTAGCCCACCCTTTTCTTGGTTAAAGAATAGAATTAGATACACCTCTGTTTGCAAGTGTCTACTATGCTGGGGAGGACCCAGTGAGGTAGAGAACTTGGAAAAGTGATGGAAAACTCAAGAAACTCGTTGTCAGGGATAGTCTCCCGGGCGGGAGATTCCGGGAGTTTCTGTTTGTCTCCCGAGCGGGAGTTGGCAAGCAGCTTTTTAGGGGGAAGGAAGGTGATTTACATATCGGGGTGGATGTCTTTTGTCTGCCGCAGGGGTCTATGGGTAATACATGAAATGGGGAAGTTCTGCACGCCTCGGGCGGTCCCAAGAGTCTTGGAACTGAATTTGTTGCGTTTTTGAGCGGCAACCCTTCTCAGCGGTGGTGCCATTTATGGATCGCCTAATTCCTAGGTGTCACCATGACTGGCAAAGGGGTTGTGGTTCAGCTCATGGCTGCTGCTAGCCAGATTCCAGCATCCATTGCTGACACTCGTCTCAGATTCCCCTCCGAGCTCAGCACCTCCCACACAGGATGTGTTTCCTGGTGGCTTGCACAGGCGCTGAGTTTAAGGGTCTGAGATAGGGGAATTTTCCCTTTTTAGCAGGGGGCTTTAACGCCTCCGTGGGGACTCTAAGTAGGAGCACCCATTTTAACCTGGGACCCCCTCTGTGGGGTCCCTACCTTTCACAGTTATAAAGATAGAAACCATAAGCACAAAGGAGAAGGAAGAGGGGAAACATAAAACAATAAAAGGTTGGCGGAAGGCCTTCTGAAGCCCCCCCCCTCGAGCAGGGAGGGGCATGCGCAGAATGGCTAGCGAGGCACTTGTGGTAAGGGCTGTGACGTGCCCCTACTCTAGGTCAGGTGGAAGCGTGCATGCAAATGTACGCTCGCCCTGCGCATGCTGGGTTATGAGCTAGATTTCACCAAAAAGTGGGAAAAATGCATAAAAAAACTTTTAAAAAGGGTCCTGCTGATTGTCTTAAGCAAAGCCTGTCTTCCTCTTGCTCGGAGAAGAGGGTTTGCGCACGGCTGGGCACTCAGCATGACTTGAAAGAGGGCGAACTGAGGTTGGGTAGGCCGAGGTTGCTCCAGGCAGGACATGGCCTACCGAGCTTTCGTGCTTGGGGTGGAGCAGGCGGGAATTCTGGCTCTTGTAGCCAGGCTTACACTCTCGCTCTGTCTGTCTCATAGCCTTAAACTCAACGCCTTTGCAAACCAATGGGTTCCTCAGGAGGAGTTACTGGGTCTTGCAGACTTGGTCTCACTCGACCCCACACTGACTGTGGACCCATTGGTGGCCCCAGGACGGAGAATAGGTACCGTGGCTAGCCCTCGGCATTGTACTTGCAGAGGATTTAAGACGCCCTTCCGTAAGGTCGTGCTAGCTAGTCGTGTTCCATCCTGTCCCTCTGGGAGGCATTGAGCTCGGGCTTTGAGTAACCACCTTAATTTTTGACTAGGGCCTGATGAGGTCCACCCTTTCCTTGGTCAAAAGAGTAGATTTCGACATACAAAGCAACATACCAGGTATAGGAAAGTTGAAAGTCAGAAGATAGGAGACAGTTGCCTTTATTATGAAGCAAGAGTAGAAAAAGGGAGGGGTTTTAGGGAGAACAGACTTCAGATTTGAGGCATCTGAAGGTTGGGTACTTGGCAATATGGGTGAGGGTTTCTATTTGGTTCACTTGTGTTGTGACCCAACACCCTATACAAATTAATGCAGTACTCAAAATAACTTGAAATCCCACAGTGATTACCATGGGGTGCAGGGCTAGATTTAAAAAGCCCATTGCCCTTGGACTCCAGCTGAGAATTGTTTAAATTCTTTGCCTAGATCTGTCATTTCCTTGCCATTATTTGAAATAAACATGGAGGATGTGTCTCCATCCCTTTTTGATGGCTTGCAATAAATGCTGTAGCTGGGGTTGTGTTAATAATTCATAAATTAGTTCCAGACCCATTCCAAAGAAGATAGGCGCCACATCTTTGTATAAGGAAGGGGAGATCAGGATGTCTTCCTGGGTCCAAATAGGGGCAGCATACAGGAAGTCACACCCTGTCACCATAGACAAGCTGTAGAAGCATCCATTCATTCTAGGGAGTATGGCCCGGATTCAAAATGGATTTAGAACAATGGACTCACAAGGAGTTCTAATGCACACACAACCCCTGCCCACATATACTACAGCAGAACCATTCTCTTGAACTAAATTGTAATGGCATTGGTTAGCAGAATCTAGTTGGGGAGTCAGGCATGGATGGCGTGACTCAAAAGCATGGTCTTCACATATAAAACCTACATTTTCCCTGTGCTTAATTGCCAGGTTCATGAGTAAGTTCCAATACCAGGATGCCCATGGTATGAAACTTTATTACTATAGGCCTGGCCTGGTGACTGGCTGGTATGGTTTTGGATAGAAATCCAGTTAGGTGGGCCTTGTTTGGAAAGGTCCTTTTTCAGTTACAAAACGGTTCTTGTATAAATGTCTTTATACATAATTAAAAAAAAATTAAAATTTTAGGCCTTCAGGCTGAGGAGAAGAGAGATACCACTTCTCCCCCTTGAATCCATAGGAATCCCTGTGGATTCATAAAATAATTGCCATGGCTGCCAAAGGCTGGGAGGCAATAAGTAGCAACACACACATACATAAAGGAATGCACTGTCCCCTGCACAAGGTGTGTGTGAACAAACAGTCCCTCTGAGCATGCGTAAAGTTCCTTTTCTCGCTAGGGGGAGCCAGGCAGAAGGGGGTCTGTGCATGAAAAAAAAAATCAGTCTATGGCAGCTATAAAGACTTCAGACGAAATAGCGAGATAGCTAAAATGATGGTGTAAACGTTCTGTGGCAGCTACATTATAAACTGGTACCAAGAGTAAAGAAATGTCTGAGCCCTGAAGGTGGGGCTTTAAGAGAACTGTGGATCACAAACTAAACAAAGTTGTGTTGTCATAAAATAAATTTAAAATGAAACGTAGTGATGCCATACATTACATCTGGAGAGTACAGGATTCCTAATATGAGATATGCTCCAGAAAATTACAATGAAAAAGGGATGCAAAAGGGGAGAAACATTTTGTTTCCATGAAGAAAAGATTCCAATTAAAAGAAAACAAGATCACTACATAAGCTAGTAAAGCCGCCTATTATTTATAAAAAATTAAAGCTGTAAAAACAATATAAGCAGCAAAAAGGACTTTTCTTAAAACAAAATGAAATTTGCAAAAATGGACCTTAAAATAGAGGTTGTCCAAGGCAGAGACTAGATGTAGAGTTAAAATTTAAGAGGAAAATCCTTTAAAACAAACAATGTATTGGACTTCTGGAGAAAGAAAAAAACTTTCAACTTTAACGGCCCTTTTTACAAGACAAAGGCTTGCAAACGACAGGGTGGGTGAAGGAGAAGAGTGATCTCCTTTAAGCCTACAATGAGACAAGGAATTGCACATTCAAGAGAGAGGAGGATATCATTACTCCCAGAGCATTGTAAAATAAAGCTTAGGGTTGCCACCTTCAGGCCACATGTTCCTGGATGTTTGGGGATGAAAATTATGGAGAACATGGCCTGCAGGTCACTGTATATAGAATGCACTTTTCCCCAGGGACACTGACCTCAGTATTTTGGAGAAAAGCTGTAACTTTGGGGGATCTCCAGGGCCCACCTGGAAGGTGGCATTTCTGCAATAGTGACTGCATTTTAGTTTTTCAGAGAGCCTTCATAGTTGCTCCTCTTAACTGGGGCTACTGTAATACTTATAAAAAGCCCAAACATGAGAGCATATGCTCCTTGTCCTGGGAAGGTTTTCAGATAGACAAAAGACAGACATCTGAAGACAAAAAAGAAAATTTTAAACAGTGCACCATATTGCTTCTGGATTGGATCTTGCTATGCCTTGGGTGGCCGCCAGGGGCATACAAGACAAGTGGGTTGCCAGATCTAAACCTGGAGATTTGGGACTGGGTTCTGGAGAAGCCAGGATTTGGGGATGGAACCCATTATGGAAGTGAAGTCATGGATTTCCTCTGTGCAAAGTTGCCCTTTCTCACCAGGGGAGACTGAATTTAGTCTCAATTCCGAGAGGATCTCCAGGAGCTCCCTGGAGGTTGGTAGTCCTGCACTAGTGGCTGCTTCTAGCCTCTATATTCATTCCTATGGACTCATGTTGATGTCTTATCCATAAAAGACATGAAAGCATAGTCTCCCTTTTTACCCAGGCATTTTTCCTTAAAAGAGATAAGTTTCTCAGATAGACTGCCTCTGTCTGAGGAGGCTTGATCACAAACTATGTGCCACATGGCCAATTTTTGAATTTTCCATGAGTCTCACTGTGCCCTCTCCCCCAGTTCCAAAGGGAGGAGTAACAATCACTAGCATCTTTCTATCTTAATTCTTGCCAGTAGGTCTTTTCTTATGCAGAATTGGAACAGGGGGAAACACCAAGCAGTTTGCTGTGATGCAAATGTCTGGAGGTTTAAACTTAACGTTTTTCCACATTTTTAGGTAAGGCTGGAATGGGCTCAATTTTTCCTCGAGGGCAGGTAACATTGAACTTAAGTTCTGTTGGAGGTCTGCAGAATTCTGGTTTAAGAAAGCACTGGAGGCCAGGCTAGGAACAGGAAGTTCTTTGTAACTAAAAGGGAAGCTTGCCTCTGCAAAGACATCTGTGTCAAGCCTTTCTCTGTCAGGGGAAATACCTTGGGCAATAGGTTTGGAACTTTGTGTAAGCTCAGAGACTAGGTTGGCTGCACTAACTATTTTCTCATTTTCATGGGGAAGAGGTGAGGTTTGGGTTTGCACAGCTTGATCTCTAAAGATGCTGTGTTTTCCTTCACTCAGTTTTTCCAGTATTTTTAATCCCTGGTTTGTGTTTTGCGCTAAAATGGATGGTTGTCCTAGCTGAGTCTTGACTTTAGCAAGTTCCCCTTGGAGTTCTTCTTTCTCTCTAAGACTGGCTTCTAATTTTTGTTGAAGTTCCTGATTCTTCCTGGTAAGTTGTTCAATTTCTAAATCTTTCTCTCTATTAAGGTTTGTAAGTCTTCTCATTTTCTCTTGAAGGGGGAATTTTTCCCAAGTGGGGAAACTTCTGCTTTCCCGCGCAAGCTCTGTTGCAGTGAGAGGAAGGTCTCTGTGAGAGGTTGGATTGGGGTGGAGCTGACTGGCTCCTGTGTCTATCAAAAGGGTAGCAGGTTTCAAATTCCCGAGAGTCCCGACCCCTGCCTTTATGGTTGGTCTCCCCCAAGGGTCTGGCTTAAGTCTTGCCAGAACTCCTTTGGGGAGCACCTGGGACTCTGGGCACCCCTATGTGGTAGCCTTTGCTACGGCATTTACCAGCTCCAAGGGAGCCACCACCGGGTGAGTTGGGTACTGGTCGGCCTGCTCACACTCAGCGAGGGCCTGGAACAGGACAGAGTCTGGCTGCTTATGGAACCTCTCCATTTCGTAGCCTCTCTCCTTTAAACGCATCCAGGCGTGCCACCTTAATGGCTCCTGGCCGTCTGGTGGGGTTTGGCGGGGCTGATTTCCCTGGTAGCGGGGTGCAGGGGTGGGCTGAGGCAGTTGAGGGTAGAGGGGTGCTGACGGCGGCAACTGGGGATAGAGGGGTGGCGGCTGTGGTTGCTGATAGGGTCCTGGCTGATAGTTGTCCCTGTAGGGAGCCGGAGGGGCGGAAGGCTGAATGTATGCCTGAGCTGGAGCAGGGCCATTTCGATAGTCCCGTCCATTCCTTCCTTTTTGATAACCTCCTCCTCGAGGTCCTTTTCCTCCTGAGTGCCTGTTATCGCCTCGGAAGTGACTATTGGCCGGATACTGGGAGTGGGGGCCGTGATTGGCATAGGTAACTGTTTGAATGGGTTCGTCCTCGCCTTTGTCTCTGGTTTTCCTTGTCCCTTTAACGGGTTTCAGAATACCAGTGCTGCGGAGCAGTGTGGCAACGCGCCTTATTTTGCGCTCCAATTCCTCCCAGGTGCCTTCGTTGGAGTCAGTAAGATTCAGGGCCAGCTGGGTTTGGGCTTGGAACCCTTGTACTAACGTCTCCCTGAACTCCCTGTCCTCAAAATTAGGGAGGTGAGTGGTATCATGTACGTCCACTGAATCAGATAGAACGGCGAGAAGCTGTTTCCTAGCTACATATGCCTCAGGATCTTCATTTGCCCCTTGTCTTTCCAACAAGAATAAAGAGGTTATTGTCCTGTGGGGATTTAGGTATGCGAGGACCTCTTTCATCCACTGGTATTTGTTTACCCCAACCAGGCCTCCTGCTGTGATGGCAGAATTAAGAGCCACCAAATCTGAGCCCGAAGCGCATCTACGGGCGAGCAGTGTAAGGTCGTCCCCATTGATGCTGTAATAAGAATTGGCCACGTCTGTCATCCACTGAACAGCGTTGTCCCTGGTGAAAGGGCCAACCTGTTCAGCAATGGCCTTCACCTCGTCCGGCTTCCACAAGGCCGTCTCCGTGACAGTCTGAGTCGTCGTCTCGTCCCCTGCCCTCGTGACCGTCTTTTTGGTCCGCACTGGGTTTAGTGGAGCCGCCATATTAGCAGAGCACTGGAGTGGAGCGCTGGCTTGCACTTCTCCTGCCTCGCTTTCAGGTGATTCCACTATACCACCAGGGTGGATGGCAGAAATTACTGCCTTTTGCAGACCCAGCTGCTCTTTTAGGGATTCAATTTCCCTCTTGCAAGCCTCATGGTTAGCCATCTCACGCTTTGCCTGGGCTTGGTCCGCTAAATATTTAGCGGCTCTGTGGGCTGACATTAAGTCTTTCTGGGCTTTTTCAAGACCAAGCTCAGCCTCGTCTGCTCTCTCTGTAGCAGAAGCGGCTTCTTTCCTTGCCTCTTGCAAGGAGTCAGCAAGCCCCTGCTTTTCTAGGATGAGGTTGAGCCTCTCCGTCCTTAAGCGGAGACTCTCCTCCTCATAGTCTCTGCGCAGCTCGCAGAGCTCACTCTTATGGAGGTCGTTCTGTCCCTCCATTTCTTGAGTGACCTGGTCCAGTCTCTTCTGGACCTCTTGAGTCTCAGCCTTAAGGGCAAGACTCTCTGCCTCATGCTCTGCCTGTTTGCGGGCCAAGGCTTCCTCGTGTTGAGCCCTGAGCTTCTCTAGCTCCTGGCTATGTTTTGCCTCTAGCTCTTTGCTAGCGGCTTCCTGTGCGTCGAGGGCCTCCTGTTGGCGCTTCAGGAGAGCCGACGCGTCCTGGAGCGCTGTGTACAGCGCCCAACACCCAAAGCGGTCCTTCATGGACGCGTTAGGTTTCTTTTGGTCGCAAAAGTCTTGGAAGACATCTTTTGCAACCTTTAGAGGATCCGGACCCCGGAATGATCCAGGTTCCCATGGCGAATCACCTCTCTTAAGGAGCCACTTTTCCAGGCGAGGCACAGGGCTCGTCTTACGAAACATGGCTTTGGGCTTCCCTGGCTTCCTATTTACTTTGGGGAAACCTTTTTAACTCTGAAGGTGCCTGTCTGGGCTCTGTGCTCAGACCTGCACGTGAACAGGGAACTTCTTTACTCCCCGTTCCTGGACTGACCTTCTCAGTCCTGGAAAAGGGCACCTAGCCTATTTAGGTTTTGGGAAGGAGAGTGATCAGCTGCTCGATTCCCTAACAGGGCAACCTATTGAACCTGTTTCTGGAGGGTTTTGAGCTCTCGGCTCTGACCGGTGAACCACACCAAACCGGTTTAGGTTTTGAGCTTTCCTACGCTCTAGCAGGGATCACCATTAAACCTGCAGAGTTTTGGGCTTCTCTGGCCCTGGCTGGCGTACCCCTAACCAGCAGAGTTTCTGGAGACACTATGCCTCAGCGAGATTTCCTCCGAACTTGCACTGACTCACGCTCTTAGCCGTGAGGCAAAGCAAAACAAAGAATCGCTTCCAAGGCTGGAAGGGTTGCAGAGTCGCGGCTCTTTAACAAGCGCGTCTCTCAGCTGTTCTGGCAGTTATTTTTGGCGGGAAAGTGGATGGCGTAGGGAGATGTTGATGCCGGCTGTTTCCCTACACTATCGCTCTGGGTCCCACCCACAAGATAGACCGTAAGATGGCTCGAGATAGCCTTGGGGCTTCGTGTGGGAGATCCCTTGCGTTCGGAACACCGCCGGTCACTGGCTAGTCCTAGCAGTCGGGTCCGGTGCAGCTGATCTCCACGACTCTCTAGTGCTTAAGGCACAGAGTCTCACACGGAAAGAGATGAAGGGGTAAAGCCTCCCAGATAGAGTGCTCGCTAGAGCCAATCACACAGACAGAAACCTTGCACACAAGCCTGTTCCAACACTCCAGCGGGGGTTTCCTCCACGTCTGACCGTCAGAACGACACGTGTCGACTCTCGTGTACGTTCAGGGTGTTGCGCGCATTCCTCCACCACTTTGTTAGCCTGATTGCGCGTTATTATGAATAATAACGAGGGGAATTATATTGATTATTAATAAGCAATCAGCTGCGAGAGCGAACACCAATGTATACAGAGGTCAGCCCCGCCGGGAGGAGTTGGTAACAGACCAGGAGACTTTTATGATTGAAAATAAAGTCTTTTACTGAGGTTTGCCACACACAAACAATTACACAAGCTCACACACAATTATTCAAGTCCTAAGAAATACAGAGAGAGGTAAGCACGTTTGCATTAGCAGGTAAGTCGTTGGTGGGTCATATTTACCAGTCGAGTCCTGTAGAGCGTTCCTCAGGAAAAATGGAGGGGAAAGAAACTAAGAAAAATGGGGCCACGCGGTCTGACCAGCAGATTGTCACGTGGAAACTCGGCCTGCAGACCAGAGTTTAAAGATGGAGGTAAGGGTTGGGGGATAGCAAGCTGGACATAAGAGGGTCAAAGGTTCGATAGGGGTCGTAGTAGAGAGAGAGGCCTGTGGTCTGGCATCCCCTTATAAGCAGGAGGGTGGGGGCTGGTTACCTCCTTGATTCCCGCCTCCTGGTAGTCCGTCCCTGGAAGCACCCTATTGGTTGGAAGATGTAGGGGAGGTGTGTGGAGGTGTGCCTGAGGGATGGTCAATACTGAGAGCTAGAAACTTACTCATGTCTGACACCAGGTGATAGCTAGGATGAGTCATTCAGCCACTTCTATTGTGTTGTTGATGGCATTAGCCCGGCTGTTGATGGCTTTCAATCAGTAACTAGGCAACGATGAATAGACCCTGCCAGGCTACGTGAAGTCTTGCATGTGAAGGTGGGGGGAGGAAAGAGGCTGCCTGCTGTAGAAGGAACTCTCAATGGCGTTTTTGGAGTTCCTATTTCTGGTATTTTACTGTGCTTTTGTGTGTACTGGTTTTATTTCATATTTCCTTCATGAGAAACAGGCTGGTAACCTCTGCTGGGCACTGGAGCTGCTGGGCTGGTCAGGAGAAACGTCTCTTGCCTGGGTGCAGTCTCTGCTGGCATCTGGGAAGGTTACCATGTGGTTCAGTTCCTTACACACGCACTGGCACAGTTTATTATTTTATTGCAGTCCAAAAAGAGGCTAAAAAGCCTTGCAGGGCAACATCCACATACTTCCACAGGCTAGCTGTGCTCTTCAGACAGCCTTCTCCATGTGGTGCTATGATGTACCCATCCACTTCCCTCCCTCAGAGGCAAGATTTTCCCTCCATTTTCCCTTTCCCTTTGTTCCTTAGCTACCCTAGCTATGTGTTTTCTTCTTTTCTGAAGAACTCTGGTAGTATGATATTTTACTGCTGGCTCAGCCCAGGAACCTGAGGGAAGGGTCGAGAGCCCCTTTTAACTTAAACAACTGAAATGGCAGTTGAGGCTTTTGGAAGTTCAAAAATAACAAAATATTTTATTCAACATAGAGGGGAAAAGGTGAGGTGTGATCAGGGGTAAAATTTACGAGATAACTCAAATAAATCATTCTGAGGTAAAATCAGTAAATGCACAGATACAGTTCATATGGTTCAGGATAATGAAAGTTTCCTAAGCTATTGACTTAAAAAAATTGTGATGAGAGGCTTTTGTTCCAGTTTTTTCCAAAATAATCCAGCACACTTTCTTTGAGTATTCACTGACTCTTTTGGTTTCCAGAAGGCTTGGACACTCTATCCAGTATCCAAACCCCTTCTCTAAACACACCAGTACTCTTCTTGAGTTTCAACTGACTTTTAAGATTTCACGAGGCAGTCTCTAACCATAGCAAACCATGGATCTCTCCTCTCTTCAGAGATATCCTTCTGTTTTGACTGAGTAGGGAAATTCTTCTCTCACTAGAAGATTTATCCCCTTTTGCCTAACTACCTACTTTTCCTTGTCAACCTCCCCAATACTCTATCTGTGTTAAACTGCTCTCAGTCAGGGCTGAATTCAGACACTGTCAATACTTGACTTTTCTCAGCTAGGGTTGAAATCCGACTGAATTTCTCCATAGCATTCAGCTGTCAAGTCTTTCTCTGCTCAGCTGATGCTAACGAATCAGATTCCTTGGAGCAGCCTGTCACTCAAGACTCTCTGTTTCTGTGAAGAATTAACCCTTCACAGTCATATATCTGTTTTTACAACACTTCTAAGCTTTTAAAAGTGCAGTCCATCACAGATGCCTTTTACTTTATTTTAATTGAGTTTTATTTTATTTCTATCCCACCCTCCCCCGCAAGCGGGCATAGGACTGTCTGTATGGCAAAAGACCAATTGTGGGTTTTTCTGCAGTAGGTCCAGTCCTTTTAAATGAGAGTGATTATGGATGGCATCTTCATTTTCAGAATTTAGGAGGGCTTTTGGTGGAGGATGAACTATTTTATTCTGTGTGTTCGTGGACTATTATATTGTCTTTCTGTATTTATAGCTTATTGTTCATTTTTAGCTGTCTTTCAATGAGATACGATGGGATAGACATATTTCAAATAAGATGTATTCATTTGATTAATCTAATACTGGAATTCTGCATGAAATATATGGTTTCTGTGAAACACAGTAAAACAGATTTCTCTTCTCATGTCCCATTTCCTTGTAGCCTTTCAGACATTCTAAGTGCATACAATGAATACACATAAGGAGAAAGGGATAGTAACAGAAAGCTCTGCCCTTAACCTGTGGTTGTTCATTGGAAGGTATGTCTAGAGCCTGCTTGCTTTTGCTGGGCTGCCAATCACATTGAGAGCACTATGCTCATGCACTTGCAGGGACATAAGCTTTATGTGTACATTCCAAATGACAAGTACAGGCTGTTGCAGTTCACCTCCTCTGCACAAATATTCATTATAGATATTCAGAGTATTTGAAATGGGCTTTCCCCATTCCAATCTGTCTACTAAACGAAAATAAAGAATTGAACTGATAACTCAAAATACCTTAGTCAGACATCAAATGCCAGCCTATTTCCATAATATCCAGCATATTTCAGGACAGCCTCTGCATATTTAGCAGACTCCTTCATATCTGCCCATGGTCATCTGGGAAAGGATCAAAGATAATAGGGGAATGGAAATATGCTGAATTATGTGTTTATCAGCTTGATGTGTTAGGGATAAGTTGCTCTTCAACACAGATAATGCATTAATGTACCACAAACAACTTATTCCTTGTGTTTTTTTAACACAAATATTTCTATTTATTTCAGTAGGGGGAACAGCCTAGGCAAAATGGATGACTGGGGGTAGGGATGGGCATGAACTGAATCACAAAGTAAAGTTCATCACAAATTTTGTGATTGGTGAAACAATGTTCATGGCATCATGATTAACATGAGCAGCACACATGTTCATGTTAGTCATGATGCCATGAACATTGTTTCACCAATCATGAACCAACCAAAATTTGTGATGAACTTTACTTTGTGAGTTGGTTCGTGCCCATCCCTAACCCCAGTCATCCATTTTGCCTGGCAGTTTGTGAATGGATACATTTCCAGACAGACTGTCTCTGCTCAGTTTAACTGCTTACAAAACTTCAAAGCAACAGATGGGGTGGAATTCTCCAGCCTTTGAAACATCAATAGGAGCCCCTTCTCCCCAAGCTTAACAGGCACTTCTGGCAAAGTTCCCTCTAATTTTTTGGTTCACAACCTGAGCAGAATATAACTGCTGTAATCTTAAAATGGGCAATGGGCACTGCAAGACCCTGCACAGCTCCAAATTGCTGCTGAGCAGGTCTTACTGTGTTAATAAGTGGCTGCTCACGCACACAGCTTAGAGGAAATAACTGACTGCTGGCTGCCAATAACAGAGTTCCCATTCTGTTCTATGGGATCAGAATGCTATATATCAGCTCATCTCCACAGCCTCGCCTCTGTTAGCTGTTGGCAGTTAGACAGAGAGGCAGGGAACTTGTTAAAAGCACAGCACATTCTTATATTCCTAATTCTGAACATCTCTCCCCTGCTGGGGTTTGGGTGTTAGGTGGGCCCAAGACACAGAACCTCCGCTCCTCATCTCTCTTCTCACACTGAGTCTTTCAGTTTGAGGAACCATGTTTTATACCCTTCTGACTGTGAACTCCTCTCCCCTGCTGGGTTTTAGGTGTTAGGTGGACTTGGGGCTCATGGCCATGCAAGAGAGAGCGGGCCAGATGATGATCTTGCATGAACAGTACTCCAGGGATTGACATTGGCAGGCTTAGGTGTCTTGGCAAAGTACTCCCTCACCATCTCCTCTGCTGAATCCTCCACCATTGCATGCCTGACATCCCAGATGCTGCTGACCTCCCAGTTCTCTAGTGACATCCAGTAGTGGGGCGTCTCCCTGGTTGGGCTCTTTGAGGCAGTGGTGCTGGGCTGTCCTCCACCCCAACCTCTTCCACCCACTGTTCCCTCTCACCATGTATGCAAGAGCTCTGCATTCAGGAGAGTAATACTGCCTTTTTTCTGTGGGTCACAGATACAGGCCAGCTTGTACTCCCATTTATTTCAGAGAGGATGCAACCTGGTGGTGATGCTCACCTGCAACCTCTCTGCCAAGGCCTTGACATGTGGGAGACATATGGGAGAAC
Organism: Gekko gecko; assembly: GCA_029375565.1. Classification (NCBI taxonomy): domain Eukaryota; kingdom Metazoa; phylum Chordata; class Lepidosauria; order Squamata; family Gekkonidae; genus Gekko; species Gekko gecko. The sequence goes on along the minus strand of JAPDNY010000010.1, from coordinate 81,975,505 downwards.
AGCCGGCTCCAGTGAGAAGGCCAGTGCCTGGTTCATCCCTTGAATTAGGAAGATGACTTGCCCAAGGCTGGCCATATGGGCATACAGCATAAACATTCCCATTGATACATAGGTATCTGCTCTCTAAAATCTGCATCCATTTAATCATACATTTTTTCACTTGTTCTTCTGTTTTTTGTTTTATAATCAGCTTTTCAAACTCAGTCACCTCTCTTAGAGCTCCATCTTCCATACTGATTATTTTATTTAGTCTTGAAGCTGATTGATAATATAGAAACCATTGAATGTTGATTCCTTCATCTCTAATATCTTGCCCTGACTTGATTTTCCCATTAGCATTTACCATATTGCCATATTTTTTAAAAAAATATATATAGTTCATATATTTTTATCCTTATAAGTTTCTATTGAAGGGATCTCCAGAGTTATCTAGTCCAAGCCCCTGCACAATGCAGGAATTTCACAAATACCTCCCCCACACCCCCAGTAACCCCTGTTCCATGCCCAGAAGATTGCAAGAAACCTCCAGGATCACTGGCCAAACTGGCCTGGAGAAAATTGCTTCCTGACCCCAAAGTGGCAATCAGCATTTCCCTGGGCATGTAAGAAAGGGCCGCAAGAACTAAGCACTGAGGCAACCCTTCCTGCTCTCCTTCTCATGATCTGCCTAAGTTCACAGAATCAGCATTGCTGTCAGATGGCCATCTAGCCTCTGTTTGAAAACCTCCAACGAAGGAGACCCACCACCTCCCAAGGAAGCCTGTTCCATTGAGGAACCACTCTGTCAGGAAGTTCTTCCTAATGTTTAGCTGAAAACTCTTTTGATTTAATTTCAGCCTGTTGGTTCTGGTCCGACCTTCTGGGGCAACAGAAAACAACTCTGCACCATTCTCTATATGACAGCCCTTCAAGTACTTGAAAAATGAGGAGATGAGATGAGAATCTGAAGGGTGTGTAAACGATCAGGGCTCTTTTTGTAGGAGGAACTCCTTTGCATATTAGGCGACACACCCCTCATGTAGCCAATTCTCCAAGAGCTTACAGAGCTCTTCTTACAGGGGCTACTGTAAGCTCTTGGAGGATTGGCTACATTAGGGGTGTGTTGCCTAATATGCAAAGGAATTCCTGCTACAAAAAGAGCCCTGCATATTCTCAAAAATCAAATTGAGATATGAGTTTAAATGGATTACTGAAACGTGGGAATATTTAGGGGTCACCATACCCCTTGATCTAAAGAATTTGCTAAGTGAGTATTTGGGAGAACTGTATAAATCAGTAAAATTTTTATTTAAGTAATTGTAGACCTATAATTTATCTTGGCAAGAAAAATTAGATTTGGTTAAATCTTTTGTTTTACCAAAATTCATTTACTGTTTTAGAACCATTATAATTCAAATACCTAACACATACTTTAGTTCTTGGGAAAAAACATTGAATGACTTCATTTGGAATAACAAAAAGGTGAGAATTAGTTTTCACACTATGTCCAAACCTTTGAAGTTTGGGGGAATGGCTTATTATGAAGCATACCAATGATCAAATCCCATTTGGATTCTTCAATGAGATGTAGCTGCAGATTGGATTTATATTAACGAAGCTTCAGTCCTTCCAAGACTCTTGATTGGTATAGTATGGAATAAGTTTAAGGAAAAATTGGATACTTCACTATGCAATCCATTTTTATCATGCATTTTAAAATCTTAGAACAGAAATAGAAATAAATTGGCTCCATCTATTTCACCACTATTCACATATATAGATCAGTTATGGTTCGAACCAGCTTATAATTTTAGCTCATTTGTCAGCTGAAAAGAACACTACAAAATGTGATCGCTTGATATAACAAAAAAAGTCTAATGCTAGATAAAGCTGCTTTAGAATTAAAATTATAACAAACAATACATTGGTTTCAGTATTTTCAACTGAAACATCTGTTGGAGCACCCAGTTATTAAACTATGTCTTGAAAGAAAGCTAACAGATTTTGAAAAACTTCTAGTGCACCAAAAGCGAAACTTCACAGGTCTTATTTCCAAACTGTATGGCATATTAATAACTTTGCAGAGTGACAAATTACCAGCTTATAACAACTACCGGTGCAAGGACCATTAGAGAAATATCAGCACAGAAGACTAGTGTAAGATTTGACAGTCTCAGCCTTTCTATTCAAAGCCATTGTGATAAAAATGCAATTCTTTAAAACATTATCAAGGTTCTACCTCACACTGCAAAAATTACACCATATGCCCTCAAACTTCACTTTGTGGAGCTGTAGGTACATACAAACATTGCTGGTGGGAGTGTAGGGTTAACCAGGAGTTTTGTGTACAAGTACAAAAACAAATGTATCATATTACTGATTATACAATTCCATTAAGAATAGATTTTTTGCTGCTCAATTTATGGAATGACAGTTTGAAAACAATTCCTCTGAGACTAAAGGAATTAATAGTGATGAAACTATGTGGTGCAGCAAGAATGGTAATAGCTAAGTTTTGGAAATACTCAGACCCACACACAATCACCAGTTACTATGACAAAGTGTTACCTTTTGCTTGATGAATAAATTGTCATTTTAACTGGCACAGGGTGATTCTGGTCCTTATTCATCAGATTTTGAATTGGTCTGGTTCCCAGTTTTAGAATTTGCATCTGATAATGTTGAGTTAGGTCAATTTCCTTCTATATTTAAGAATATATTTTAAATGTTTGGTTTCTTGTATTGTGTTGTTGTTAAACTTATATTTTATAGTTGTGTTGTTGGTACTTCAGAATATGTGAATTTTGCTTTCAGATTTTTAATGTTGTTTTGTTGTAAGCTCCCCCTCAAATAAAATTTATTTTCTTAAAAAAGTCCATCTCTAATTATATGATTCCTTTCTTGTGTTATTATTATTTTAATTGATTTCCTAATCCATAAATAATTGTGTAAGTCTTCTTCTATTTTATTTATTAGATTTTTACCCCACCCTCCCAGCAAGGCCGGCTCAGGGTGGCTTATACAACCAGTATAAAACATTGCAATGTGACAATAAAATCTACAATATAAAAGCCACCAATACACAATTTAAAATTATAAACATTATTACAACATATTAACATATTAAAGTGCTAGTGATCAGGCCCTGGCATACAGCCAGCTTCTTGTTATTCCTCAAATGTCTGGGTAGTTGGCTTGAGCTGTAATTGTGGGGCCCAGGAGGTAGGGCTTGCTCTTCATAGGCTGTCAGATGCCAGTAGTGGCAGTGGTGGTGGTGGCTTCAAATGCCTGGCAGAAGAGCTCCATTTTACAGGCCCTGCGGAACTGCAACAGGTCCCGCAGGGCCCTGATCTCCTCCGGGAACTCATTTCACCAGAGTGGAGCTGCCACCAAAAAAGCCCTAGCTGTCACTAGTCTGGCCTCCTTGGTGTTCAGGAGGACCAGCCGATTCTGGGTCCCCGACCGTAGTGCTCTCTGGGGGACATATGGGGAAAGGCGGTCCCTCAGGTATGCAGGTCCCTGGCCATAAAGGGCTGTAAAGGTAATAACCAGTATGCTATAGGCAACCAGTGCAGTGCTTTTAGGGTGGGCTGGATGTGTTCCTGCACAGGAAGACACAGCAACAGCCTTGCTGCTGCATTCTGCACTAGCTGCAGCTTCTGGATCTGGAACAAGGGCAGCCCCATGTAGAGGGCATTACAGTAATCCAATCTCGAGGTAACCAGTGTGTGGATCACTGTTGCCAGGTCATTGCATTCAAGGAAGGGAACCAACTGCCTAATCAGCCTAAGGTGGTAGAAGGCCGACTTGGCAGTGGCTGCTACCTGCACCTCCACTGTTAAGGAGACGTCTAGGAGCACTCCCAAACCTCTGGCGCTGGCACCAATGGTGCCCCATCAAAGGTCGGGAGTGGGATCCCTACCCCCGAACAGCTCCGACTCAGGCACAGGTCCTCCGTCTTCATTGGATTCTTGGTCTGTTGATTCAAGTTTTACTATTCTCTGTCTTGGGTTTTTAATCCAATCTGCAGCCAAACCAGGCCTGCTCCTTGGTAATATAATTTTATATTTGGAACTGCTAACCTTCCCCTCTTTTTCTCTAGTAATATTTTAAAGCTTATTCTTAGTTTTTTTGCCATTCCAAATAATTTTCTTTAGCTGTCTTTGCCACTCTTTCAATATTCCTTCCTCTATATGTGTATGTAGCATTTTGGGAAATAGTTTTAGTGGAACATTCATTTTGATTGCAGAAATTCTTCTCAACTACAAGATTTTATTTTTTTCCCCATCTGCTTGTATCAGTTTTCAAGTCTTCTGATCATTGTTTTTAAAAAGATTACAGTTTTGCCCAGTCACATTTATTCCCAGATATTTAATGGAATAGGTAGCTACTGTACAGTCTATAATAACTTCTTCTTGTGTTAAGAATTTCATTATCATTTTTGTCTTCTTCCTGTTGATTCTGCATCGTGAGAAGGATCCAAATTCTTCAATATGTCTGATTATGTACTGTGATGATTTTGGGGGTCCAAGGTTAGAACCACATCATCTGCATAGCTTTTCATTAAATTCCATATCATCCACTTTTATTCCTTTGATCCTTGTGTCTTGTCTGATCTTTGTAGCCAAAGTCTTTATCACTAGGATCAGGGATCTTTTTGTAGCAGGAACTCCTTTGCATATTAGGTGACACACCCCTAATGTAGGCAATCTTCCAGGAGCTTACAGTAAGTAATAATAAATAAATAAAAAATCCTAACCGTAGCTTTTCATGATCCACACAGTCAAAAGCTTTACTATGATCTATGAAACACAAGCTGATTTTCTTCTGACATTCTCTCATACGCTCCAGTAGCAATCATAACTTTCCCATATTTCTTCTGAACAATTTTAGAAAAGAAATTCCACATTTCTCATTACAGGGTATTCAAAGAACAAGATGATCAGAAGTGGTTTATTGTTTCCTTCTTTTGCGCAGTACGAACCAGGGTTAGCTGAAGTGTCATTACAGTTGTCTGTAGCAGATCCTCTGCAAGTATTACCTTCCACTGCTGCTGCTGCCACCTAGTAGCTACCTTCAAGGATTCCTCCACCCAAATCCCCACTATTTTTCATAATACAAGTATGTATGTATTTTCATTAAAATATGCACATATTTTCATAATAATATGTATGTATTTTAGGTATGTATTTTCATAATGAAAACTAGGTATGTGGAGGCATGTATGTGGCTACTTGCACCTACCTGCTGGCTAAAACTCATTTTCAGTCCAGTGTGACTAGCCCCCTTGATTTTTTGTCAACAGCCACCGTTCAACCTGGCTAAGAGCAGTTGAGGGGGAACTCCAGGAGCACGGCCTCTGCCCTCAAGTTTTACTGCATCTTGGCTATCAAAAAACAAAAGAAACAACTAAATAGCATGTTATGTATTGGAATGTGAATCTGGGCTATACATTCCTATGTTAAGCTTGATTTCAAATGTGGCTCTTCAGCTGTGGCATTACTATTGGCTGGTTTCTAAGAAACCTCTGTACAGAACCAATCATCTTGTAAATATGTTGCAAAGAGGGAACAGTCCTGATTGGCCTTTATCCCTGTGTTATGATTGGCCTTTATCTCTGTGTTGTGATTGGCCTTTATCTCTGTGTTGTGATTGGCCTTTAGCTAACTGTGGGTGTGGCTTTGACAGCTCAGGAGAGTTTAAAAAGGGAGCTGTGCTCCACTTGTTGTTGTGTGTTCCTGAGTTGAAGTCTTGCTGTTAAATAAAGCTGAAATCACTTTTTGCTGAATCCTGTTGTTGAGTCTCATACTTAACATAGCAGTTCTGGGACCATGCCCTATAATCAGATAGGGTATGGATACAGAAATATCCTGTTATTCTGCAGCATGCCAAATGTTTTCAACCAACAGGTTATCTTAGATCCTTTGAGATCTTACCCTGGCACGCTTTAATGCTGTGCCTTCAGCCCTTCTGGAAGGCAGAAACCATCATGTCCCACTCTCTGTCCATGTCATATGGGGAAAGTAGAGTCTATTAAATATCCTACATCCAACCTCAGTATATTGCTCCAGTTTTCTCAACTACACTGGGAAGATCTGAACAACTTTATGTCTCTCTTCTCCTTGCAGACTTCTCTCAGGAGATAACCCACAAAGTTGCCAGATTTTGCCTATGGGTTTGCAGGATATGCAAGCAGCTGATTGCATCCCAGTAACTTGCCCCTCTGTTGGAGGAGAGTTTTACTTTGCTTGTTTATTTGCATTGTTTTATAACATGTAATCTGCCTTGAGTCTCCATGAGAAAGGCAAGCTATGCATAAGGTAAATGAGTAGTTGGGATGCTTCTGAGTGCAGCAGAAGATTAATATTGCCAAAGCTCTCTAACAGTGCCATCCTAAGCAACATTACACCTTCCTAAATCTACAGGTTGGTAGGTTTAGAATGGTGAAGCTCTGCTTAGGATGGCAACGTAAGGCATCTGCTTAGGAAAGGAAAGTGACAAGATGCCCATCTTACATGAGCCACTGGGCTGAACCAGCACGGCAATAGCTTTCTTTAAAGGACATTTCGCCAAGGTAAGTATCTTCTCATTCTGTTGATACGGTGATCTCTTTGTTTATTGACTGCATAGGGTAAAATTGAGAAAACCAGTTGTGTCAAAAGGAAACTATATAAATAAGCAGCAATAAACCTTCAAGTTATTTTGTCTTTTGTGTTCAAAGGATCAGAAATGTGGATCATTTTAGCAAGAGCTGTTCCTTATATTTATTTATTTATTTATTACTTCAATTTATACCCCGCCCTCCCTGTGAGCAGGATCTAATAGATTTTTAGTTTAAACAAACTGTGAGCCTTGTGCTCTGACAGGTTTTTTTCCTTTTTGTGGTACAACAAAAATTCAAAAAGGCTTGTACTCTCATAATAATGTAAGGATTAGAAGGCATTTGTGCTTGGAATAATAAGCCATAATTATTTTTTTGTAAAAGGAAACTGAATGATAGAGGACTAGGGTTGCCAGCCTCCAGGTGGGGCCTGGAGATCTTTCGCTTTTACAGCTGATCTCCAACTGATAGAGATCAGTTCCCTTGGAGAAAATGGCTGCTTTGAAGGGAGGACTCTGTGGCATTGTACCATGCTGTGGCCAGTCCCTTCCCAAACCCCACCCTCTCCTGGATCCACCCCAAAGTCTCCAGGTGTTTTCCAACCCAGACCTGGCAACCATATAGAGAACAGTTGTTGCTATGAGGTTGCTTTCATTTCAACTAGGATTTTCTATATTATAGCTTTCTCATTACTTTTATGCAGAAATGATTGGCTTGAGTTTAAAATTGTAGATTCTTTAACAAATATTTTTGTTTTTTATAATAAACATGGATTCAACTTTAGAGACTCTGGTAGCTAGTTGGAGGTGATTTCTAGACATACTCTGTGAGGGTTTCTCCTGGTAACTGAAAAAGATCCTGAGTATTTCATTTTTGGGAAACTGGGAGACCCTGAAAAGAAAAGCCTATGAGGGAGTGAGCTCAGATGTTTTTTGAGGAGGTTCTGCAATTAATTGAGAAGTAAAAGTGTTACAGAGAAGACAGCCTGTAGAATAGCTAAGAAAGAACTGGCTACCTTCTAATGTGAGCATTTACAGAACTTTTGTGAGGAAAAACTATTTCCTAGAGCCCTTTAAGAAGGGGAAGCTATATAAGCATCCCACCACAACAATTACTTTGATAGGACATTTTTCACCTTGCTTATGCAGAGAATTATCAGGACCTTTTAGAAAATTTTAAGTAGGGCCCAGTGTTACCTCCAAATGGTCTGTGTTGCCCCAAAAGGGGGCTGTTTCCTATATGAGTTGGGGGGGGGATTAGTGAGGAGACAACGGCTTGCAAGAGGGGATTAATGAGCGAGATAGGCTACCAGTGTTTATGGGGTTCTTTCCCTTAGAGAACTCTCAAAAAATAACCAGTTCATTGCTGTAAGCAAGAAGGTTGTTTTATTGAAAAGGGAAAATGGTATCAAAAATTACACATGTACAGAAGATAAATGCACACTGGAAACACACAAGCTAGCAAAAATATAGGGGTGAGAGGGAATATAGAAGGGGGTTATAGCATAAATGGGACCTAAGGGCATGCTAATGTGACTGCCCCTTGGAACAAAGCATTGATGAGTTTAACTTAAAGTATAACAATGTGTTTGGGAAATTATGAATGGGGTTCTCAGGAACAGGAGATGTCTTTGGAGGAAGAAGAAGAGGAAGAGATTGGATTTATGCCCTGCTCTTCATTTCCCAAAGGAGTCTCAGAGCGGCTTACAATCTCCTTTCCCTTCCTTCCCCACAACAGATACCCTGTGAAGTAAGCAGTACTGAGAGAGCTCTTTCAAGAACTGCCCTTGAGAGAACAGCTCTGAAAGAACTTGTGACTGACACAAGGTCACACCAGCAGCTGCACATGGAGAAGTGGGGAATCAAACCCTGTTTTCCCAGATTAGAGTCCATGCTGCTAATCACTACAACAAACTGTAAAAATAAAGCTTAAGTTGAAACTCTGATTTCTTCATCCAGTGATTTGGAGTATTAATGGCTGTCTAATTGTATTGGGACTGGAGCATTCCAGGACTGTTTTTACCAGAGACTGGCTGAACTTGGAGTACTAGAACAATAGCTCACCAGGACTCTGGAGGTGACCAATGAGGAATTAATATTATGTAAATAGCCTATCATTGGGAGCTGGGTGTGGTGTTTACATGCTATTTATATAGGGCTCTTGCCCTGGAGTTTAGTCTTTTATCTGCTGAATCACTAATAAAGCTGAGCTGATCACTAGACTTGGGGTCTGCACATCCATAGAATCCAGTATTTAATACTGGTGACGAGGGTGGGATCCTGTTGAGCGAGCCTAGAGCCCATCTGCACCACACTGCGCACCGAGCTCTAGTGCTATGTGCATCTCACTGCAACCATGGCTTGCTGCTCCAGGACTACTTCCAGAGTTTTACCCAACTTACCCAGAGCGATGGGAATCCAGGGTGGAATGCCTGAAATACTTCATGGAGTTCCAGGAGATCAATGGCGCTGCCTAGAAGAAGGCACTGCTGCTTAGATCTTGTGGAATCACCACCCTGGAGCTAGCTCAGGGCCTCATCACATCAACCACGTTGCAGCTTGCCACTTTCGATGGTCCAGTGATTTGGAGTGTTAATGGCTGTCTAATTGTCATGTATTGGGACTGGTACATTCCAGGACTGTTTTCACCAGAGACTGGCTGAGCTTGGAGCCCTAGAACCAGGGGTCTTTTTTGAGGGGAGCGCACCGGAGCACAGACTCCCCCCTCCCCTTGCCTTCCCAGGACTGGAAAATTCTCATCTACACAAGAATAGCCCAAAGCCTACATTCAAGGCCACCGTGATAAGGAGAAGCGGCAGGGAAGAAGCTCCCACGTTTCTGCCTGCATACCTACGCAAGCGCATAGCGGGGGTAGGAAACATACAACAATGAATTCAGTGAGAAACATCAAATGCAACTTTTTCTTACATTCTGCCCTTCCCAAAACACCACCCACCCGCCACTTAGGAAGGAGAGAACGTGGGCCCCCCGGGTTTGTGAGGGTATCGATTGTGAAAGTTTCGCAAGTGTTCAGGTGCATTGATATCTGAAACTTTCACCCATTCTTTATGTTGGGGCCCGAAATGTACCCATTGGACCAGATACAGAAGTTGTCCACGTAAAATCTTAGAGTCAAGGATATCCGCAATCTCGTAGTGTTCCTCATCATCAATCATCAGAGGGGGGGGAGGCTCCGGCATCGTAGTTTGCCATTTAGTCGGGGGTAACGCAGGTTTGAGGAGGCTGTAATGGAAAATTGGATGTATAGCTTTAAGAGACTTAGGCAGGTCTAGCTGAACAGTCACTGGATTTATACATCTTAACACCTTGAAAGGACCAACAAATTTCCAAGCCAGTTTTCTGGACTGTTGCTGCAACTTTAAGTTTTTCGTAGATAGATAGACAGAGTCCCCTGGTTTCAGATTCCATCCCCCTGCCCTTTTTTTATCTGCTTGTTTCTTGTACTGTGCCTTGGCTTCATTCAAAGTCTCAATAATTAGGGGCCAAGACTCGCGAAAAGTTTTACACCATACTGAAGCTTTCCCCACCCCTTCCCCCGGTTGCAAGAAGGGGAGAGGGGGGCTGTCATAACCCATGGCCGCTTTGAATGGTGACATCTTCGTTGAAGCGTGCCATGAATTGTTGTATGCAAACTCCGCTAATGGCAGTAAATCAACCCAATTGTCTTGTTGATAATTAGAAAAACATCTCAGGTATTGCTCCAATGTCTGGTTTACTCTCTCCGTTTGCCCATCAGTTTCAGGGTGATAGGCAGTACTGAGAGCACGTTCAATACCCATGAGGGTCATTAATTCCGACCACAATTTAGAAACAAATTGACTTCCCCTATCGGATATTATTTTCAGTGGTAATGTATGTAGTCTGGCAATGTGTTGAAGGAATGCCTTAGCCAAAGCCCTGGCAGTTGGCAAACCGGGGAACGGTATAAAATGCGCTTGCTTTGAGAACAAGTCTACCACCACCCAAATGACCGTCATCTGTCTAGAAGGGGGAAGATCAGTGATAAAGTCCATCGAAATTACTTCCCAGGGTCGGGTCGGGGTGGGGAGAGGCTGTAGGAGACCTGGAGGTTTCCCCGGTCGGTTTTTACAACGGTTGCATGTTTGGCATGACTGTATATAGAGTGATAGCTCCTGTTTCATTCGGGGCCACCAGAACCCACGCTGCAGAAGTTTTAAGGATTTCACATATCCGAAGTGCCCTGCAGATTTTGAGTCATGAACTGTTTGCAACATTTGGGATCGAGTGGCTGCAGGGACAAACATCTTATTCCCCTTAAACCAGCAACCGTTTGGATCACATCTCACATCATCCCTGCCTTGCAACTCACTTGTTTCTTGCGGGGTGATGTCAGTGAGAAATTGTTTCTCCCAGGGTAAGGTTTGGATAAGATTCTCTGAGGTTCGTTTGGCTTTGCGGGTTACAACTGCACCAACCAGTTGTTCTGGGGTAAACATAGACTCTTGTACCTCCACCCTCTTACTGAAATGTTGGGGAAGACGGGAAAGAGCATCCGCCAGGTGATTAGCCTTCCCTGGAAAGTGGTGAAGAGTAAATTGAAACTTGGAGAAGAACTCAGCCCACCTAAATTGTTTAGCATTTAAATTTCGGGGTTTCCGCAGTACCTCAAGGTTTTTATGATCAGTCCATATTTCAAACGGTACTTGGGAACCCTCTAACCAATGTCTCCATGTGATTAATGCTAAACGTATAGATGCAGCTTCCTTATCCCAAATGGGCCAGAACCTTTCGGTATCATTGAATTTTCTTGATACATAAGCTAGGGGTTGTAGCTGTCCCTGCGCGTTCTCTTGTAAAATCACCCCACCCATAGCAGTATCTGATGCGTCAACTTGGACCACAAATTTCTTTGTCTCATCGGGGTGTGCTAGTATTGGCTCAGACGTGAACAGCCGTTTTAATTGATCAAATGCATATTGACACTGAGGCGTCCAGTTCAAAGGGGCCCCCGGCATTGAAGCCTTGGATCCCTTCCCCTTAGTCTTTAGAAGTTCGGTAAGGGGAAGGGCAACTTGGGCAAAATGGGGTAAGAATTGACGGTAAAAGTTGGCGAAACCGAGAAAACTTTGGAGCTGTCGTCTGGTTTTGGGGGCTCCCACATTACAACATCCTGGACCTTCTTTGGGTCCATTTCCAACCCCTCAGAGGATATGCGGTACCCCAGAAAGTCAATACATTCCTGATGAAATTCACACTTTGACAGTTTCACGAATAGTTTGTTGTCTAAAAGCCTTTCCAGTACTTTTCGCATGAGTATGGTGTGGGATTTTAGGTCTGGGGTATAGACCAAGATATCATCCAAGTAAACGACCACCCCCTTGAATAAGTAGGGGTGTAGGACCTCATTGATTAAGTTCATGAAGACCCCTGGTGCCCCTTGTAAACCGAATGGCATCACCCGATATTCAAATTGCCCCAGCGGGGCATTAAATGCAGTTTTGTACTCATCCCCTCTCTGATGCGAACTCGAAAATAGGCATCTCTCAAATCCAGTTTAGAGAACACTTTCCCTTTTGCCACCTCTGCCAATAAGTCTTTGATGAGGGGCATTGGGTAGGCATTGGTTGCAGACACTGCGTTAAGACCCCGGTAATCCGTGCAGAGCCTGAGCCCCCCATCTTTCTTTTTACAGAACAATACAGGTGCTGCGAACGGGGACGACGCTGGCCTGATAAATCCACGAGCCAGATTTTTATCAATAAAGCGGCGCAGTTCTTGCTTCTCACCAGGACTCATGGCATAAATTTTCCCTTTTGGCAATTTCTGCCCCGGAAGAATTTCAATAGCACAGTCAGAGTTGCGATGGGGGGGTAGTTCATCCGCCTCCTCCTCCTCAAAAACCCTAGTCAAATACTGGTAATCCCTAGGGATGCGGTTCAGGTCCTCCATTGCTAAGCAAGCGCGTGGAGGTTCATTGCAGGGAAGGTTCCCCCACCCTGGGTCCCATTTGTGTTCGGCACATTTCGGTGAGATAAATTGAACATCCCCCTCTTCCCATAGAATGTAAGGGTTGTGTCCATGCAACCAAGGGCTACCCAATACTAAGGAAATTGGGCTTGAGGAGCTATCACAAATGAACGTAGCTCCCAGTGGGCACCAATGCCTATTCTTAACGGGACAGTCTCAAATCGGCATGGTTCTTTCATTGGAGACCCATCCATCTGTGTAAAAGTTATTGGGTCTTTCAAGTTGACCACGGCTGCCTCCAAACGATGAGTCCAGTTTCATCATGCGTAGACGACTCTCGGCCTTCTCGGCTTCCTCCATCCAACCTTGGAGGGTACGAGGCTGCTGAGAGCTGAGGATGTTATTGCGGATGTCTACTGCTAGACCCATTCGATATTGTTGGGCCAGAACCGCATCAGTCCAATCCCGAATTTTCACAGCATGCCTTTGAAACTCCCTGGAATACTCTCGCACTGAGAGTTTACCTTGTCTGAAGGTACGAAGGAAAGCTTCTGCCTTTTCCGCCGCCCCGAATCCTCGAAGCGGTTTCTCAAAGCCCACATGAAGTCATCTACATTCCCCAGCTCCGCAGCCTCCAGATCATGGAGAGCAACATACCAGCTTGTCGCACTCCCTCGGAATCTGGATGCGATAAACTCCACCTGCTGTTCTTCATCTGGGAAAACATGGCCCCATCTTTGGACAAATTTTCCGACTTGCAATATGAAAAAAGACACAGTCTCTGGATCTCCATCAAATGTGATTTCAAGCATATCCTTAGGTCGGATTACTGGGGGGCCTGAGCCATAACCGGGATCGGCTGCATAAGAGGGACCGGAGCCGGTGGTTGGGGCGGAGGTGCAGCAGGCGGCTGGAGTGGCCCTGGTTGGCCTGGCCCTGGACCTGGTGCTGGCCCGACTGGTGGAGGCGGAGCTGGTGCCGGCTGGCCCGGTCCTGGACCCGGAGGTGCTGGTTGAGCCGGTCCTGGACCCGGAGGTGCTGGTTGGCCTGGCCTCGGGCCCGGAGGAGGAGGAGGTGGTCGTCCCGGTATCAACGGTGGCGCCGGGGCTGGTGCTGGTCTAGGCTGTGTCAGTGGATGCGCCCGAATAGCTTGGTCCATCATCTGTGGTAGGGATTGCATTAGCTTGCTCATGTCCTTCACCAGACGTCGGGTGTCCTCTTGGATAGAGTCCATGCGAGCGTCGGTATCTGGCCCCGACCCAGTTCTGGGAGAACCTCGAGGTACTCTCCCCTGGGGAAGTCCAAAACTGCCTCTGGGATCAATCAAACTGTCTCGGCTTTGGCTCCCCGGCAAAGTCCATGTCGACTGGGTAGTATCCAACAGGTTCTTTGACCAATCGCGTGACCTACGATAGGTCACCCCTTTATCCCATGGCGTTGGGACTCCGGGAACATAGGTTCGGGGAAGCGCTCCTCCTTGAGACGGCAGGTGCCCGGCCGGGCTATAGACTGGGAGAGCGTACTGAATCCCCAATGTGCTTAGTACTGGCGGGGTCAACACTCCGGCTCCCGAATGTGATGCTGGTGCGATCAAAACTGTGGTGGTAGTCACCGGCACAGTAGTGGTGGTCGGGAGGGTGACCACTGCGGCCGCCACAGTGGTGACAGGAACCGTGCCCCCTAAGGTAGCGGCCGCCGCCGCTGCGCCTGTGGCTCCGTAGTGGCCGCCGCCGCTGCAGTCCCCGTGGCCTGGAGTAGTTGATACTGTCGCTGCGCCTGTGGCTCCTGGACTGGTAGCCGCCGCAGCTGCTCCCGTGGCTCCCGTACCCGCTCCGCTCATCTCTCTGGGAGCTCAGGAACCAAGCCCCGCCCCCAGCCAGGGTCCCGGGGAGTCTTTCAGGCAGCCGAATGTCAATTTCAGCTCCATTATATCCTATGGGCCATTGAAATCAATGGTGAAAACATAGGGTATATTCTGGGGGCTGGAAGGGAGGGGTTTGAGGGAGAGGCTCCTAACTCACAGGGTAGCTGATGGAGCCTCTCCGCAAGATACCCACCAAGTTTCAAGAACATTGGACCAGGGAGTCCAATTCTATGGGTCCCCAAACAGGTTGCCCCTATTCCCTCCATTATTCTCTATGGTGGGGAAAAAGTTAGTTTTTTCTCACCATAGAGAATAATGGAGGGAATAGGGGCAACCTGTTTGGGGGCCCATAGAATTGGACCTCCTGGTCCAATGTTCTTGAAACTTGGTGAGTATCTTGGGGAGAGGCTCCATAAGCCACCCTGTGAGTTTGGAGCCTCTCCCTTAGACCCCCTCCCCTCCAGCCCCCAGAATACACCCTATATTTTCACCAGTGACTTCAATGGCCCATAGGATATAATGGGGCCAAATTGCCACCGAATTTCTTTCATTCCCTCCTTTCCTTCTCTCTTTTTCCTCTTTCCCTCCTTCTTCCCTTCTCTCTTTCTTTCCCACCTTCTTCTCTTCTCTTTTTTCCTCCTTTCCCTGTTTCCCTCCTTCTTCCCTCTCTTTCTTTCCCTCCCCTTTCCTTCTCTTTCTTTCCCTCTTTCCTTCCTTCTTTCCTTCTCTCTACTCTCTCTCTTTCCTTCCCTCTTTCCTCCTTCTGTGGCCCAACTCTCATGAGAAGGAGTTTAAACTTTAAACCCCTTATCTCTTAGCTCCCCCACCCAAGCCAGCTGGGGAAGGGAAAGGGGGGCTTTTGAAGATGCCTCCCCCCCTTTTGCTTTCCCTTCTGACATCACTTCCGATGATGTCAGGGTGTGTGGCATATGCTAATAGCCTAATAGCTCATTAGCATACCATATGCTAATGAGCTCCTGAAGCTGTTTTTCTACGAAAAGACCCCTGCCTAGAACAATAGCTCACCAGGACTCTGGAGATGACCAATGAGGAATTAATGTAAATAGCCTATCTTTGGGAGTTGGGTTTGGTTGGGTGTGGTGTTTGCATGCTATTTAAACAGGGCTATTGAACTGGCATTTAGTCTTGTATCTTCTGAATCCTGTCCTTATAATAAAAGCCAGTTGGGGTGGCAAGATTTGATGCATGGCAAAATCAGTTGGCCACCTTAACTGCCGCTCTGAACATCTGCCACTCCCCTGGCCGCATTGGGTGGCTGCGTGGCCTGAGTCCCACCCCCACAGCTGGTGGCTCACATTTCCCCCTCAGTCTATAGGGAGCTGCCGAAGGGGATGCACACTCCTTTCACAGCCACTGGGGCAGGTCAGCCGCTCTACACCGTGCAGCCGCACCCGTGCCTCCCGCACAGCTCTGCTGAACATGGCGTGGAAGTCACCCGAGGCTGCCACCAGCATGCCCCAGTGGGCCCCAAACTCCTACCCATTCCCAGTCACCAGAGTCATGTCTAGCAGGCGCCACTCCGCCGGCAAGGAGGCCAAGCCTGCTTGGAGGAGGCAGCGGTGGTGGGAGCTCCACACACCTGCTGGGGGAGGAGGGGTCTTCCTGGGGCCTGTTGTCTTTCTCAGTGGTGGACAGGGTTATTTTTCTGGCTCTCCCAGTTGTTGGCCCCACCCCTCCCACTTCAACCTGCTGCTGTGTGGCTGACTTTCCCCTAGGGTTGCCAACCTCCAGGTGAGACCCTGAGATCTCCCACTGTTACAATTGATCTTCACATGACAGAAATCAGTTCCTCTAGAGAAAGCGGTGGACTCTGTGTCATTATGCCCTGCTCAGCTTGCCACAGTGAATTGATGCTGAGTGCCCAGGACGCTCTCCCAGACCCTCTTTCTAGAGCTCGTTGTGTTTATTTCCACAATGGGCCTTATTCCTAGTCACTAATAAAGCTGAGCTGATCACTAAACTTGGAGTCTGCTCATCCATGGAACCCAGTATTTAGCACTAATTAAACCAATCAAAACCAAAAATACTGTTCAACAACCCTCCTTTTGTATTCGATGGGAAAGGTGTTAGGGGTAGCTTTTGTGAAGTTAATGTGGGAGTGGGGAAGGTAACTCAGCTTTGATAGGATTAACAATCCAGGTGGATAGTGTTAGCTCTGAGGCAAGGCAAGTCGATTGTTTTAGCATATGCAAACCTGTAGAATGGGTGGAGGGGTCACAGCTTGGTCAGACCAAGATTCTTACATCTTCCAGGGTCTTTCCTCAGGCATGGCATCCATTTTGTGTACAGCTTGGCCAAATTGTCTGGCATATGGATTCCCAGAGTGCTATTAAATGGAGGGTGATGGCTTCTAGCTTATAGGGGCATGATCTGTCTACTTACAGTCCCCCCTCCCCAACAAAGGAATCATGACACAGTTATGCAACTTTCCTTCTTCTTCTTGAGTGCAGAATGTGATGAAGAGCCCCAGAGAGAGAGAGATTAAGGGTAGGACAGAACAATGGGGTAAGGAAGGAGGAATAAGAGAACGGGTCACCAACTAGAAAAACGTTAGCTTTGTGAAAATGTTTGAAGCCAAATAAAAATGTTGCCAAATTAAAAAAAAAATGAAAAATGTGAGGAAAACTTGTTGCTGGATGTAGGTTGCTCTTTCATGGACCTGGACCAATGGTGTGCAAAAGGTGTCCTAATTACAGATATCTAATACCTATAAATCAATTCAAATACTATGACTGGTTGGAACTTAATATAACGAAATCAAATGCAATCAAACTAGCAGCTTAACCTAAAACTCTTGGCTAATTATGGAATAAATACAGAAAGCAAGGCAGAATGATTAGCAATGCACACTAAATCAAACGACGAATTAGAAACAAGTAAAAGTAACAACCAACTATTTACAAAAGGAATCAGGGAATTGGGAGATGAATTAGGGGAAGGAAATCCAATGAGGTAAATGCAATAAAAGAACTGAAACCGTAGTAAACTGTAAACAATAGGTAATAAATGACAAGTAAGAGAATGTGGATAGTAAGGCACATACAATGATACCAAAAAGTGATTAGAAAATGTGATTAGTGAAATAAAGAAGGACTAATGCAACCATGTGACTGACTAAAATGGGTTGGAAGGCAGAATGTAAAAAATTAGATTGAGTGAAGTAATGCAATACAGATGCAAACAATTTCTGCAAGGGGTGTGTGGATTTGATGGTCAAAAGGTGACCATAATACAGACAATTGATAAATGTGGGCATTGAGAACTGAGGCATTTTTAAATCACTCCCCCACCCCAGAGTCTTGAGTGACCTGTGGCAGGGGCAAACAGCTTGCAATGGTGCTGTAAAGTTTGTTGAGATCACTCCCACACATACACACAAACACACACACACACAAGGTGACAGTTGGTGTAGACAAATCTTGCAAGGGAGTGCAAAGGCAGTTGGTATCCAGAAGCTGAAACCTGCCTTAAATTCAAAACAAGCAAGGACTGCAAACAATTCACAATCCCAAAGTGGTGGCTGGAGGGCTGAGGAGAGGTGTTTGCAGCTGGCTGCGAGAGACAGATCGAGGGCTGGTGAGGGTTTCACTGAGACTGGAGCAAGAGGCTTTAAAAGACTTGGAGCAAAAGGCTTGGAGCAGGAGTGGGTGGAAAGCAAGCGAGGGTTCCTGGCAAGATGGCATCGGCAGCGGGTTTGACTCTGACTCTGTAAACAACTTGAAGAGCTAGACAGGAGGTCAATGGTATGGTCTCCCACCAGGAAGATGGCATCGATAGGGTCAGGTCTGCAGGCAGGTGATTCCATGCGCAGAGCCTGCAGTTTAAAGGGGAACTTGGGAAGGCAATACTGAGCAGCGTGGCCACAGAAACTTTCAGAGTAAACGGGAACAGCTGAGTAGCAGAGTCAAAGAGTTCAGTAGTCATGTAGTCCTAACAAGGATGGCTGACATTTGCAGGCACTGTGAAATTACAAAAATGGTCAAAAAGAAAACCTTTTCAAAATAAAAATTGTATTGCCATGGCTATAGGGCTGAAGAGAAAGTTGGGGGGGGGGGCAAGAAAAATGCAAGTTCTGCTTATAGAGGCAGGTCAGACCCCCCCCCCCGAAAAAAAAAAGTCAAAGAATATAAAAAGGAAAAATGGGGAAAATAATGGAATTCTGGAATTCTTTTTTGTGCAAAGACCCTTTCTGTTTCCAGAAAGAAAACTGCAAGCTGTAATTTGGGGGATTGTTTAATAACATGCAGTCAACAATGCCTAAAAAAATAACATTGTAAAGATGCTTCTCTGTGAATTCTACAAAAGGAGCCACAGGCATGATTGTTTTTAACCAACTATTTCCAGTGGGTATTAAGGTACAATCACAAATAATCAGTCAAAAGAAATGGCCACATGAATATGTTCTAATGCAATGACAATCATTGTGGCATTATGCCAAGCGTAAGAATTCTAGAACAACCCTCCATTTGGGCTTACATTCAGCAGATGTGAACAGGAAGCTGACTTTTAAAGGAATTGTTAATCTGTTCTTCAACCTGTTCATAGATGTTTCATCAGATTGTTTCACCATATTCCTGTCTCACAGTTTGGTACAATACAACCATTTTTTCCACAAACAAATTCTCACACAGCCGAGCCCAATGGAGTTCCTCTATGCTTGTTGCCCTGCTGTTCCACTCAGTAGGCAATTGCTTAAATAGACAGCAAAATCAGTCACATATCATATAAATCCTACTATCTGGTGTTTTTTTAATAGTCCTTGGTGACATTAATTAGCAGTGTTCCCGTGCAAGCTCAGAAAAAAAAAACAATTAAAAAACAAACCCTGATGCAAAACTGTTGTGCAGGCTTTGAGCCATTTGCTGTCAGACTGAACAGACATGGTAATCGGCTCACAACTAATCATCACAGTTAAATACAGTAAGTTTGACTATCAAATATAGTCCCCATGAAATTCACAGCATCCCTAGCCAAGGCTCAGTTGGTAAATGAAGAAAAGGAATGGTAGAAGATAGAATATCTCAATGCCTGTTCACTCTGGGGCAGCAACCATCACTGATTAGTGTGGTAATATTCATGGACTTCCACTGATCTAGCCTTTCCTTAATTCAGTCACAATAATATCATTGGGCAATATTTTGGCTGGTAGTTTGAATGCCTGTTCCCTTAAGAATGGGAAAAATAAAAATGCTAAAAGTTTTTGTGTCTGTTGGCAGAGCAGGGATGGATTGGCAGGATAATGTGGATTGCAGCCGAACCAAAAATAGTGAAGACTTGCAATATGATGTTATCGGAAGCTTGAACTTAATAAAGCAAATAAATGGAAATAGTTTAACATATCCATGTCATATAAGTTAAAGACTGGACCACCATACTAGATTTTATATTGAAGGCAAAGAAAACTGGAACATAAACTACATTCTCCCCCTGTAATGAATTTTGCAGGAGATATTTACAAGAAGAATAATGCTTATGCCCCAAATATATAAAAAAGTATTTGAATTGTACCTAAAACAAGTTAGCATATTTAATAACTTTTTAAAATTAAGTTTAGTGCCTTGGTAGACGCACCAAAGTCTAGTGAGAAAATCATTTGTTAAACAAAGGCTTCTGTATATTCCAAACAAAATGTGAAGCAGGCATGTTCTACATCTTTGGAGGATTTCCACTTAAATTAAAGTACAGACTTAAGTACTATACATTATCAGAGGAGTTACGCACAGGTCATGGCAACAGTTATTTGTTCCCAGTCCTTGGCTGAGGATTCCCCCCCCCATACATTTTACATAAATATATTTAGAGGATTTCATACTTTATTTTTCCAGTTCTGCGACTTCTTAGGATACACACATGCCAGAGGCACACAAGTTGGCATAGGACAGGGGTGGCCAAACTGTGGCTCAGAAGCCGCATGTGGCTCTTTCACACATATTGTGTGGCTCCTGGCAGGGCAGCCAGGGAAGTGCAGGGAGGCATGCCTTCCTGATTGGTCTTCCCTTGCCCAGCCAGTGTTTCCCTCCCTTGGTAGGCTTGAGATGGGGGGGGGGGTAGAGAACATAAGCAACTTTAACTTTAAATGCATTCTTAAAGACCCCCCCAGCTGGCTAGCTTGGAGAAGGCATTTGTCTCTTTAAATCCCTTCGCCAAGCCAGCCAGCATGGGGGCATGGAAGTCTTGGAAGATGCAAGTTAAAGTTGTCTATCCCTCCCCCCCATCTATTTGCTTTCTTTCCATCTTTCTTTCTTTCTTTCTCTCTCTCTCTCTTTCTCCCCTCTCTCCCCATCTAAAGTTAAGTATCATTATCATATCTCTTTTTATCCCTTTTGTTTTTATTTTTGGCAGTCTCATTTAATGTTAATAAAAAGCAAATCTGCATAATTTTCAATAAAAATGTGTATTCGTTCATGTCTTATGGCTCTCAAACATCTGACACTTATTCTATGTGGCTCTTATGTTAAGCAAGTTGGCATAGGGAGTAATCCATAGATTGAAATATAGTCCATTCCATTCTTATGAGACAGCTGGAGGAAATGGGGTGAGGTCATGAATGGAGTCTAATAAAAAAGGCTGCAGCCACACTTCAGATGCCCTCCCTGTAGTTCCACTCATAGGGGCATGCCATGCTGACAGAAGAGGTGGCTGAGGCTATCTCTCTGTGGGCACGTTAATCAATAGTCTCCAATCAGTTAGCAGATTCAGATTTTATTTATTGCTTTATTTGTTAGTCACCTCTCTAGGGAACTGTTGACAATGGTTTATGACAATTTGAACACACTACGAAAAAATAAGTCAATAATCAGTGCAAGCATTCCATCACCGGGGAGAGGGGGGTAGAAGTTAAAACCAGTAGGGGGCAGCAAAAGACTGAGGTAGAACACAAAATCAGCATTAAATCCATAAATTAAGTTATGTTAAATGGAATAACAATGGGTTAAATACAGGTCAGATCAAAACAGATGGTTAAAAAATGTCTAAGATAACAACTTAATTAAAAGCTCAGTCAAATAAAATCATCTTTACCTGGCTCCTAAAGAAAAATAAAGAAGGCAACAAATGAAATTGCAGGGGAAACATAGGCCACCATAACCCTAAAAGTTCTGTCACCATTTGCCATTCATTAAATCTCCATAGGCAAGAGCACACAGAACAGGATTTGAGGTGAAGACCTTAACTGGTGGGCAGGATTACATGGGAAAACGCAGTATCATACATCAGCACTACTATTGATTGATTGATTGATTGATTTGATTTGATTTGATTTGTACCCCGCCCTCCCTGCTGAGATAGGCTCAGGGTGGCTTATGTAAAATTACAACAGATAAATACAGCATAAAACACAGCATAATTAATAAGAGCAAATTTGTATGGTGGTGGCGGTACAGTAGTAGCAGCAGGCATAATAAAATATACTTGCACTCCCAAGACCCCACCGACATAAAGCTAAACACAGTAATGTAGACTAAACCAAATGTCATATGGTATAGAATGTAGGTAAACAAACCAATGTGAAGAACTGTTATAGTTGGGGGGGGGAGTGATCCCCATATGAACACACGCAGGTCCTGTGAACCGTAATTCCTACTTGCTACATGTGTTGAAAGGTGGGTACATTATAGACTATTAAAATAGACTAGAATGTACCTACTTCTATACCATTATTGTAGTTAGGAAGTTTGCAGGAAATTCATTCATGGCCATTGTGGATAGGGACGTTGTTGTCCTGTCCCTTCTAAAAATCAAATGAGGCAAAGGAACAGGGATGTCTGGGTGTTGATTACACAGCCTTTAGAAATTGACAAATGGGAAGCATATTAGCCTCTGCAGGAAATTGATTGCTGGTTGTGTTTGATGCTGGTAGCAATTAAAGGCTATCAAGTGCCACCTGTCCCTTAAAATTTATTTATTTATTTTATTTATTTATATCTTCAATTTATATCCCACTCAAACCCCCGAAGGGGTCTCTGAGCGGCTTACAGTTACTCATTGAATCCTAACTAAGGCCACATAGCTGTTCGGGAAGAGACTGCCCTACCAGCACCCTGTGGAGAGCGGTGTTCTTGTTCTTGTCAGTTTCGTCAGTTTCTTTGTCAGTTTCATCCTGGGTCGGCTCAGCTCGGCGTTCGCAGATCCCTCGGCGCGTGGTTTCTGCGTCGGCGCAGCTCCGGCTCTATCTTCCTGACTCCGCCGCGCCTGCGCCTTCACGTCCTCCTTGCGCCGTCGTCTCTGCTCCGCCTTCTGTCTCTCGCCGTCCCCTGGAGCTCTTGCCATCTTTTGCCGCCATCATTCCGCCTGCCTTGTTACCGGCAGCTCCACAACCCCCGCGGGGGGGGTGCTCCCTGTCATCTAAGACTGGTACCCATTTTATCTACTTGCTATTGTTGTTATTTTAGCAGCTTTCGAACCGCTGGGTAGACGGGAGCTGGGACTTGGGCCAGGTGCTCACCCTGGCCGCGGTGGGATTCGAACAGCCGTAATGGCTGTTCATAGATGTTACTAGCAGGCAACTCCCTGTGGCGCAGGCAACTAATGCCTGCTAGTAACATCTATGAATATATATTATTATGACATTGAGTAGCTATTTAAATAAAGTAGTTAAACCCATCTCTGGTTGTCTTGTGTTTTATCTGGGGGATGTGCTGGGGATAATAAGGTTTAGCCTAAGAAGAAGGCAAGTCTAGCACAGTGATACTCAGTGGCTCAGGAACCATGTATGGCTTGTTAGCATGCTACCTGTGGCTCTTCTAAGCACTGTTCCCAATGTGGCACCTGCCTCATTTTTCAGGAAAAAGGACATGACCCTTGCCCAGTGAAGCTTGTGGTTGATAGCCAGTCCTCATCAGAGGAAGAGATAAACTGTGAGCCTCCCTGAAGTGCAGGCCTCATGCTAGCGATGGAAGTAAATGTGGCTGTTCTGGGTGAGGGAATTGCTGATGTCACTCTTTGCAAGTAGAGTGAGTACCACTGGTCTAGCAATATATTCAGTGCACAGAAAAAAAAAATGCTCTTTCTGAAGGTTTGCTCAACCTCCTGAATCAGCTCCACCCCCTCCAGGAGGGGAGGAAGCCTGGGGAGAGCAGCGTGTTACCCTTTTCCCCTGCCACCCTCCCAGTGGCTGGTGCTGGAGCAGGGCCAGGAAGGGGAGGATGCCTGGGATGAGTGGCATGGTGCCCTCCTCCCCCGCAGAGCCAACGGGCACTTCCTGGGGCTGGAGCGAGGGATCAATGTGTTGTAATTTTCCACTCCAGCATGTGCAAGGGAGGAATGTGGAGCAGTTCCCACATGGCTGCTGATATAACCTTCCTTTTCCTGTGCTGATGGCTGCTTTTAAAGGGACCCTGCCTGCACCTTTCTGAGATAGGTGCTCATCGGTTCTGCTAAGCTGTCTAGAGGGATTTACCCCAAAGGTACAATGGACGGTGTGGCTCATAGAGTACCTGACTGGAGGACTGCGGTAGCAGTTTGGGGTCCTGGCCAGTGTTCCCTCTAAGCTGAGTTGGTGTGAGCTTGCTCACAGTTTTTTAGCCTCCAGCTCACACATTTTAGTCTTAGCTCAGGAAGGCTGACTCCAGAGCAAACAAATTTATGCAGTAGCCAACTCATAACTTTAATGCCAGTAGCTCACAAAGTAGAATTTTTGCTCACAAGACTCCACAGCTTAGAGGGAGCACTGGTGCTGGCATATTGTGAGGACTGTTACCAGACTTTGAGTTCTGTCCATAGTACTAAGGTCATCATCATTCACATGCATGTAAGCACACACCCCTCTCCACTGCATGGCATGACACTCACCCATTCTTCCATGATGGGCTCTGCTTGCTTCCTGCTGGTTCCTGCTGCCTCCCTCCCTGCCCGCTCCTTCCCCCATCCTCCGCCGGCAGTGACTGCCCCCTCTTTGTCCCCCAGAAAAAATTCTGGCTATGGGCCTGGAAACAACCAAACTTATCTAAACACATTGCACACCAAGCTGAAGGAGTCAAGTTGTCCATGAGACACAGATCAATACGGCACACTTGCTACTGTTGAATATATTGCAGGAGTCAAAGGATATTTTCTCTAATATTTGTGACTGGAGTTTGCAGCGGCACCCTAGAATAAAAGCTGGTATACAGCACATGTTGTTCTGTATCCAGCATGGTTGACTGGGAAAAAGAACAATAAATCTTTAGGAAGCCAGCTTCTTTAATGCCACATGACACTGAATCTTTTAAAGAATCTTGATTCCAGCAGGGAAGAAGAGAAAAATCCTCCCAGCCTGTCTGGCTCAGCAGGAGTAGATAAGTCAAGATGAAAAGGCCAAGCAGAAAAATTAGGAAACATTTAAAAGGGACACTACCCAGAACATGTTGTTCTATTAAAGGCTTTGTGTGCATTTACTCTTTTGCTTTTTTGTTTGCATCTGCCAGTCTGAGCAGGGCTATGGAAAATAGATTTGTTTCTCAGAAGATATTCTGCTTTGTATTCTGTTACAGGTACCAGGCTATGCAGAGATAATTCTGTCTACCAGCAAATGCTATTGTCTGTCAGCTATAAATACCAGAGATAGTTCTGCATTTAGCTAATGCCAATTTGTCTCAGCAGCCCATAATCACAAAAATATAGATTTTATATTTTATTTTATATAGATTTTGTGTAAAAAAACACAAAAAAACCTGCTGGAATTTCTATTACTCTTCTCTTTAAAAAAAAAAAAAATCCCTTTGTCCAAACACGTCAGTTTAGATACAACCCCAAACCCACAGACTTTACCCATAGACTCTAAAATAGTCCCTAGAAAAAAAATAAACCACAGTCTTTAAAGTAAGCCACAGAGCACTTCTTTCATAATGACCACCCTAGCTCATAGTCCCACTGAAGGAAGCCCACAGTTGCCCTAACATCACCACATAAAACATTTCATACTGGATATTCCAAGTGATTACTCTACAGAAATTTGTTTGTGGGTAGCAAACCCAAGTTAAAGCCAATTTACCTTTCTTGACCTTGTTTATACATTTGTTTGGAACAGTAAGTTCAATGCAGATTGCATGCATACTCTTAGTAGCATCGCTAAAGCTATTTCCTTTAGCAGTTGTATCACCTCTCATTTAGATTCTGCAATCATCATCAAGTGAACATCATTTATCTTTGATCTCCTTTACATTCTGCCTTTGTGCCATCATGAAAACTAATATGGTATATGCAGGTGTCCAAGAGGTCTCCCATCCAAACAATGAACAAACTCATTCCTGGTTAACTTCAGCCAGGTTGCTGTTATGGCATACCATGCTGGGAGGAGGCCATGGTTTTCACAGCACAGCTGACAGGACAACTAGAAATAGATTCTCCAGAACTGGAAATGATGCCAAGGCTGATGGAACAGCCTGACATCAAGATGCCAATGGAAAAAGAGTATTAAAAGAGCATCCCAAATAGAGCTGGAACCAGTCAGGGCTTAGCAAAGCAGCCAAGTAGAACCAAGGATGACACAAACTTAACAGAGAACATGTTCAACAGTGAACTGACCATGTTGGCCTGCCATGGCCACCCACGAGCTAACAAAGGATCAGGGCCAGGACTTGCTGAAAGAGGGCTCTCTAAACATCGTGGTATAGTCCAGCTTCATGAATGGAATTTAAATTGCCTTCATCTCTGTACCTATTTCTTTCTGATAATGACCACTGGCTGTCTACATAGTGGTGTCTTTGCCACTCTTCTAATAAGCAAGTATCCTCCACACAGCGATCTCTAATCCTTGGACAACTGAGTGTAGTTGCCAGTGTGTGTATGTGAAGCTGACAACTGTGTATATGTGCTTGTGAACACAGGCACATCCTGATGCTACATAGGCATATCCTGCTGCAGTTTTCATAGGCCCTTGACAGCAGGGTATAATTGGACTTCTCCTTCCTCCACAAGGTACATCCCCATATTGGACCTTTCCCTTTGGCTTCACACAACACTCTGAAGACAACATAAGGGTGCAGCTTCCCACCAACCTGTTCCATCCTACTTGCAGCGTGAGTAGAGAAAAAATAATGTTGTCACTAGCCACTCTGTTCTCCTTAGTTATAAGGAGGACAGAGCAGACTGGTGGGAGACAGTGACCTGCTTTTTTCTGCTCCACCTTGCTGCACATCTTGCCTAACAGCAGTTTTATTGGCTTGGCAACACCAGCAGTCACTGAACATTTACCTAGTTGGGTGTTTGTGCATAGTTGGGTGTTTGATTCTGTCAGCTACTCTTGTGCTATGTCATACAATCAGTCATTGCTTTGTACATTGCCTTTAGCTTTTGGGTTCAGTCAGATGTAGAGTTGTTTGGAAATGAGACAGGTGTGGGCCTATCCAACCTCTGTATGAATTGGATTGAATGGTAACATTTGCTGTGTGCTTCCTCCTTTTGGCTGCTACCCTCTCCCAATCTGTGTAGCAAGAGGGTTAAAAAATAAGCAACTGCGGGAGGCGGAAAAGAAATTAGTACAGGGCTGGCAGTGGGCCCCTGATGTGGTGGTCCCAGAGCAATTGCCATTTTCCCTCCATTAATTATAGTGGGTTTTGATGAATTCATGTTTTCCATATGGAACTCTTGTCACAGACAAGACTATAGCTTATGAAAAAAATTAAGCATTTGAATTACCATCATTGTTTTAGACCATTGTTTTAGGGTGATTCCCACAGATACATGTGAAACAGAGGAGGCTGGATCCAGGGCTGACAAGAGCCCTTTTCAGTTGTTATTTGGGGAGTATTCCACCTTGGATACTGGAAGTGTGCACTACCTACAATTGAACAAAGTTTGAGTCCAGTGGCATGTTTGAGACCAACAAAGTTTTATTCTGAGTATAAGATTCTGTGTGCATGCAGTGAGTATCCAACAATGTAGGGATATTGCCTAATTCTGTTCTCATTGTTGGTGGTGAGAAGTTGAACATGGCTCAGAATGAAGCACCCATTTTTCAGATGGACATTCCCATTACAGAAGCTGATATGCAGACAGATTCTTCCTTCCATCCTAACTATATAGGGGTATGTTTAAAGAACCTGGGAAGAGAAAATGAAACATGGCAGTGAAAGTAGATACCAGTTTCTTCAAGCAAGACAAGCAGAAATGCTGTTCAGATTCAGAACTCTTCCTCTTTTTACGGGTAACTGCCTACTGAAAAGACATTCCGCCATGGGCATAATACTAGTCTTGAAAATGTGCAGACCTTCCTATTCCTCTCATATGATCTGTTTCATACCACAGAAAGTAAGTTCAACCTCACACTCCATAAAACAGAACAAATTTGGTAAATGCTCTGGGTTGTGCCTTAATTATTAATCCTAGATGCCTTTGTCACATGACAACAATAAAAAAAATCTGTGGTGTTAACATTTACTTATAAAGAATTAAATTGCAAATTTTAAAAGCACTATTAAATCCATAATTAGAGGGAAATTATGATGTCTTAATGTCTTAAAATTAAGTCAGAATGTAGCAAAGAACTTTGGGCTTAAATAAAAAGTTTGTTAGAAACCCCCTTATTAATGACCGTCTATATTTTCTCTTCCCCATAATACCATTTTCCCCCCTTCAAAATCATGTAGCGCTTCAAGGAAAATAGATTTTGAATGGAAAAACAGCATTTTGGTTCAAGTCATAATGTCATAGCTGAATGAGCTGTCACCACCTGGGGTATTTTGTCAATGTGTCAAATAGACACAATCCTGCTTTTGGAGATCACTAATTAGAGAGAAAGCTTTGATCTACCTGACTAATGGCTTTGTTTGAAACCACAGTTGAATAAATATAGGAAAGCCCTACGCAGTTCAGCATGTTGTTCTACTGAAAGAGAGAGGCATGGTCCAAAATTAAATGAACTAAAATTCCAAGAATTAATTTTGCAAAGCAGCACTCCAGATTATAATCATCAAGATTTTGTATTACTCTTTACTGAGATAGCTAACAGTGTATGGAAGTAGGAGGTGTCTGTGCCTGAGCCCATTAGTTTGTTGAATCTAACAAAATCTCCTGATTAGTTGGTCAGTGTCCCTGCCACATATATATATATATATATACAGATTCTCTCCGTCCACTTGCTACCTCAGCCTCTCCCAGTAGCCTCTCACACTGTCCAAAAACCTGAAACCAGATGGGTCAGTTTGGGGCCCAGATCATGACTAGTAAAGGACCAGCCCTAGGTCCTTAATTGTTAGCGATGATCTCCCATCACAGATGCTTTAATATCTACATTTAAAATGGCATGCCAAAAGCCAATGCAGCTTTACAGAGGTGATGACTATGTTGGCACAAACAGCTAGAATTTTGTTCAGGCAGAGCATAATCTGTTTAGATGTTGCCATCCTTGTCAGTTATATGCCAGTCAGCTGAGAAAGCTGGATGGCAGTGACTCAGAACTGTACGAGGTTGTCCTGATATAATTCAACATTTTAAGCAATACCTACGTTGCCAAAATCATACATCTTGCAGTACTTGTTAGGTTGTATTTAGCCCCTGTCACACATGTCTTTTGTTCATGCATGTCCCATGACCTCAACATGATTTTTTTAATGGTCAAAGGGGACCCCCCCTCCTTTTTGTCACTATCTGAAAGCTGGTTTGCACCGATCCATTGTTTTCTGTTGGATTTTGCTTCTGTGAATTTGGTGCTTGGGGAAATCTGAGAAACATATAGAAATATATTCTGTCTCCACTGTGTGTATGGATATAGATTGACTGCTAAGGTTGATGAGACACCACTGCAGGTCAGAAAGACAAAGGGATGCGTAATTCTTTGGAAGAAGTGCCTGTATCTACAGATTTGGCTATCACCAATGAGACAGCTCTGTGGTTTGGAGCACAGCTGGATGCAGGGTGTGTAAATGAGCTAGAGTACCCACTATTTTTGTTTCCAGTTGCATTTGGTCCAGTCTGTATTGCCACGGGCATACAACCCAGAAGCTTTCCGGACCTTTCACACATACATATTGGGCATAAACAGGTGTCTCTACTGGGAATGGCACCTGCCAAGGGCCTGCAGGGTTACTTTTAGAAGAAAGTCAGTCACTAACCAGAAATGCTGGACATAAGAACACTTTTTCATTTTATTTTCGCTGTAATGGCCTTTGCCTGATTAAAACATTGTGGGTTTTGAAAGCTTACAGGGTTTCTTTATTTTAAAATAGCAATACAATAAACTACAACTATCCTGGCTTTCTTGTTGTTAGGCATTTCTGGTGAAGTCATCCATCACTGTTCGAGCCACTCTGCTGACAGACCTGTAAATGCAGACATGTGTTTAAAACATTTTATTGTATTTTTAAATCCCATTTCTGTTCATTAAGATATTTCCGTTAAATGGTTCATGGATTATTCATAGGTGAAATTATATCAGCCGTTGCTATACTTAGGATCAAATAATAGATTAATTGGAATAATTCCACCTAGTGTTCTGCTGTGTTCTGTTTAGTTGCAGTTGTGATACTAGGCTTAGAACAAAGATGGCCACAGGCACAGGCAAAGAAACAAAATTACAAGGAGAAAAATGAAACCCTCTCAATGCAAAAAAAAGTTATACTAAATGTTTATTTTTTATTTATTCATTTATAATTTAGATTCATAAATCACTCAGTCCCTGAGCACTCAGCATTCTGAATGATGAGCAACAACAACAAAACATATCATCCAAATGATTCCAACAATTTAAAAGGTGATTAAAACAACTTCACAGATAATAGTATTCAGATGGCATTATTAAACCTAATTTCAACTGTGTTCTCTTCTCACAGGGGGGTAGGGGGGAGCAAAGTTGGAGAGGGAGGAGAAGAAATGAGGGAGTGCCAGTCAGTGTTCCCTCTAAGCTGAGTTAGTGTGAGCTAGCTCACAGTTTTTTAGCCTCTAGCTCACATATTTTTGTCTCCGCTTAGGAAGGATGGCTCCAGAGCAAACTAATTTATGCAGTAGCCAAATCACTCACTCACAACTTTAATGCCAGTAGCTCACAAAGTAGAATTTTTGCTCACAAGACCCCACAGCTTAGAGGGAGCATTGGCAGTCAATGTCCTCAACCAATGACCTAGTGGAATATCTCTGCCTTTCAAGCCCCGCAGAACTGCATAAGGTCCTGCAGGGTGCAAGTGTCATTTAGCAGAGAGTTCCACTAGGCCAGGGTCAGGGTGGAAAAAGCCCTGGCCCGGGTTGAGGACAGCTGGATGTCTTTTGAGCTGGGGAATCACCAATAAGTTATTCTCAGTGAAGCGGAGCACTCTTTGGGGGACGTACTGTCATGGGCTGGGCCAAGCGTGGGGTGGTCAGAGCAGAGTCCAAGGTCAGAACTTGCCGAGACTCAATAACCAAGTTCAAGGGGTAGGATGAGTGGGGTGGTCGAGAAACACAGTTCAAGGTCAGAGCTGGCCAGGAGCAAATGACCAAGTTCAAGGAGGTGGGGTGGTCGAGAGACAGTCTAGAGTCAGAAGCTGGGCAAGTTGAGAAAATCGGGGAGCCAACCGTTAGCGTGGTCAGGAGGTCCAAGACTTGAGGGTCCAGAGTATGAGAGCCATGAGTCGAGAGTCTGAAAGCCAAGGGTCAAGAGTCCAGGGGTGCGAGGTGCAGAGTAGCAAGGTCAAGATGAGCCAGGGTCGAGGAACCGGAGAGATCAAACCAGGAGCAGTGCAGAGCTTCACAGATGCAGCTAGTTGCTGGCATGAGTTTGATGCCATGCCAGCATGGGCTAAATAGCAATCCCAGCAGATGGTAATTAGCACGCTCCAAGCATGGTCCGGCTCCTGCTAATACTCTGTTAAGTCCCGCCGGCACCACTCTCGTAAGCGAGACACTTGTGGGGGTGAGTCAGGGGGCATGTCACTCGAGTGGCAATCTGCCCCAGCTGTTGCTGAGCTGGGCTCAGAGCTTGCTGCATCATCAGGTGCAGAGGCTTCTGGTGAGAGGAACCCGTCCCTGCTGCCTCTTAGCTCCTCCGTGGCCTCTGAAGGCTCAGGCATGGCATGAGGCATGACATGTACCAGTGGAGGTGGTCCCACAGGTATGCTGGTCCCAGACTGCTTAAAGCCTTGAAGGTCAGTACCAAAGCCTTGAACCTGACCTGGTATTCCATGGAAGCCAGTGCAGCTGATGCAGCACAGATTGAATATTTGCTGTCCATGGCACTCCTGTCAGGACCTATGCTACTGTATTCTGGATCAGCTGGAGCTTTTGGATCAGTCTGAAGGGTAGGCCAGAGTAAAACAAGTTACAGTAGTCCAATCTGGAGATGACCATTGTGTATATTACCATGGCTAGGTCAAAGCAAGACAGGAAAGGGGACATCTGCCGTGCCAGCTTGGTAATGTTCGTGATCTGGGCCTCCATAGTAAGGAGGCATCCAGGACCATACCCCAAACTCCTGATAGTATGTACCTGTTAGCCAGATTGCACGTTATTATGAATAATAACGAGGGGAATATGATTGATTATTAATAGGCAATCGGCTGCGAGAGCGAACACCTGTGTATACAGAGGTCAGCCCCGCCGGGAGGTGTTGGTAACAGACCAGGAGACTTTTTGTAGTTGAAAAATAAAGTCTTTTACTGAAGTTCTTTACAAGCAAACAATACACAGTCTCACACACAATTACTCAGGTCTAGGAAGATACAGAGAGAAATAAGCACATTTGCATTAGCAGGTAAATTGTTGGTGGGCAATACTTACTGGTCCCGTTGTGCAGAGTGTTCCTCAGGAAAAATGGAGGGGAAGGAAACTAAGAAAAATGGGGAACCATGTGGCCTGGCCAGCAGGTAGCACATGGAAACTCAAGCTGCAGACCTAGAGTTTAAAGATGGAGGCAAGGGTTGGGGATAGCAAGCTGGACATAAGAGGGTCAAAGGTTCAATAGGGGTCGAAGAGCAGAGAGAGAGCCAGTGGTCAGGCGTTTCCTTATAAGCAGGAGGGTGGGGGTTGGTTCCAGCCTCTGATCCCACCTCCTGGTAAGTCCGTCCCTGAAAATACCCTATTGGTTGGAAGATGCAGGGGAGGTGTGTGGAGGTGTGCCTGAGGGATGGTCACTACTGAGAGCTAGAAACTTGCTCATGTCTGACACCTGGTAGCAGCTAGGATGAGTCACTCGGCCGATTCCATTGTCTTCTTGATGGCATTAGCCAGGCTGCTGATGGCCATCAATTAGTTACCAGGCAACAATGAATAGACTCTGCCAGGGCTACGTGAGGTCTTGCATGTGAGGGGGGAGGGAAAGAGGCTGCCTGCCTGATGTAGAAGGAACTCTCAATGGCATTTTTGGAGTTCCTAGTCTTTGTATTTTATTAAGGCATGGTGGTGTGCTTAGTGTATACTGGGTCTGTTCCATTTTCCTTCATGAGGAACAGGCTGGTAACCTATGCTGGGCACTGGAGCTGCTGGAAAGGTCAGGAGAAGCGTCTCTTGCCTGGGTGCAGTCTCTGCTGGCATCTGGGTGGGGTTACCATGTGGTTCAGTCCCTTATGCACACACTTGCACAGTTTATTATTTTATTACAGTCCATAAAGAGGCTCAAAAGCCTTGCAGGGCAACATACCGACATCAGCAGCACACTGTCAAGGGTGGGTAGTTGGTGCCCTAGCCCCAATTCCCCCCCCCCCGCTACAGAACCTCCATCTTAGTTAGATTCAGTCTCAGCCTACTCTTCTTCAACCATCCCACCACGACTTCTCAATCCTTGGCCAGATTTTGGGGCAGTATCTGGGCGGCCACCCATTAACAGATATAGCTGTTATATTATTATCATGAAATAGATTGTTAATCATGAAATCTGCAGAAAATTCTTTTTTAAAACTTGGGCATACCAAGAGTAAACTGCAAATTCTGTCAGGGCTTAGCTGTGAATGTTTAAGTGGAGTGACATTCCATTTCCACTAAGGAGGTGGTGAGCTCCCCCTCACTGGCAATCTTTAAACAGCAGCTGGACAAACACTTGTCAGGGATGCTCTAGGCTGATCCTATGTTGAGCAGGGGGTTGGACTAGATGGCCTGTATGGCCCCTTCCAACTCTGTGATTCTATGATTCTATGACTCTGAGAATGTTCAGTGCACTAAAGTACATGCAGAATTCTGATTCTGATTTACAGTGAAGGTGGTTTGTATGGTAGTTTCCTAGAGGACTTCCATCTGTGGACACTGAAAACAAATATGGAGTCTTTGCCAGAGGTTGTCAGGAGGCAATACATACCTACTCATTCAGCATCCATGTCGATATGGTGCTGAGCCACTTTCAACTCCACCCCTTCACATGGTGTCAGATTGGTTTTCCACTCAGCAGTGTTCAGTGGTGGAAGGCAGAGTGTTCCACCAAACCACCATTTGTGTTTCCACTGGTTTAGAATGAGCTAAGTTTTCATTGAGATGGCATCTGATGTGAGCTCATGAGATTAAACACTCCTTTATAGAAAAAAAGCTTCTTCTACCTAAAAGATGCCTTCACCCTATAACTAGCATTCTATATGCAAGGATTTGTTTATGTTTGGTGGAGCATTTAAGCATTTGAGTCCTAGCCTGCAGTATAAAGTGGTATGTTCCAGATACAGTTTTACCACTTCAGTGAGCAGCAGGCCCTTACTGTAATAAGGGAAAGCCCTTGAGAAAAAAGGGAATGAGAAAAGAATAACAAACCTGATTAAAACAATACTTTCAGTTTTGCCTTTGGAACACCCAAGCCCCTTATTTATAGACAGTTTATTTATAGAAAGCCCCTTTAACATTGTATTCATGGAAGGCATAAAGTCAAATAATCAGTTTTCACAATTTTAATAATGTATCTTGGGTACATACATCTGCCTATATCCATGAGCAAATACACATACACATAAGTGAAATATTTTGATGTTGGCTATGCAGAAGATTTTGATGTATGAATACCTGTACAGTTCTTTCCTTCCCCTAACCCCTTAATTATTTTTAACAAGATGTTAAAAGAATTGCACAGGTTAACATTGTGTAGTATGTTTCATTGAATGCCTACTTCTTCCCAGATGAGGCATGAAGCTTTGTTCAAGTTCAGACAAATTACCTCACTTAAACTCTTAACCAAATTGATTTTGCCTACGTGTTTGGTAATTAAATCCAGATACACTATTAACTATCTGAAGTTAAATATATTTGTCACCCCTCGTTGATTATTTTACTTCAGCAATACAGCAGGAAAACATGTTTTAATATTTATTTTTTAAAAGCTTCAGAGGATCAGAAATATAAATATATAGATATGCTCTTTTTCATTTCTTTATGTTTTCATTGTAATCTTTTTTAATTTATTTATTTTATATCAGTTTTATGCCATCTACATGTTATACACTATTATATGCAAACTACTCAAATTAACAGTACAAATAATATATTTAATGGAAAATTTCAGTGTGCCAAAACAGAAGTGAAAATTATGACATATTGGTTTGATTTATAGAAGCAAGAATTGAAACAGAAACAAGGATTTTTGTGTTGAAATGGTAAGACTGAGACATTTGGCAGCTTCATTGGTTGGATATAGCCAGAAGGTTATCTGTTTCAGCAAGAACCATACCAATAGCAGCTTCCTTACCCTACAGAATCTGTAAATCCAGAGCAAAATTTCCACTGCACTACAGTGCACATGCAAGCAGAAATACAAAGAAAAGACCACGACATGGTAGCTGCTTGTGCTAAATTGTACTTATTGTATGGGTGTGGTCACATGGCAAGCTTACCACAATTTGTTCCCACTGTAGATTTGATCAGGAATTTTTTGGGGGGTTGGGATGACCACACATCCCTCCCTGAACTGCTTGCATTATGTAACAAGGCTCTGGGCACTGTTCAGATAGCTGTACCACCACTTGGGTGGCATGGCTTAATTTTTTTTTAAAAAAAAATGGCTTTGCACATGTGCATATACACATGGCCGGATCACTGCTCCCACTGGGACTCGCCGTACTCCCTTGTTCTTGCTGCCCCCCCCCCCGAGCAAACAAAATTAACCAGCAACATACAACTGAGTGCTGGAGTCTATATATGTGCTTGAATGTTTATACATTGAATTTATTCTGCACAGGATTGTTCATGTGGACAACGACAGAAGCTTGTAAAAAAAAAAAGAAATCATGAAAGGGATGTTCAGATGGCTGTCCAGAATGGCTGTTCAGAACGGAGAAATGACTGTCCAGAACAGTGAAATCACGGATTCAAAGCGCAAATATCTGGAAAGTACATGGTTTTTCAGATGTAGGAAAACTCACTAGGGAACCGGGAAGATTGTGTGAATGAGCCCACTTTGGTGCGGGAGACGGATGTGGTCATCTGATCAGCAATTTTAAATGCGAGAGGGAACAGCAGTGAAACCTGATCAAAATGACCATATGACCACAGCCTATGTTTCCCTTTCTGTTTGTGCAGCCAAGTTCTAGGCACTGTAATATATAGGGAGGAAAGTGCTATGTGTTGCACATTGCAAGATCTAAGCCATTGTGCACCTTGCACAGAGTATCACTATAAGGTGTTTGACATTGACAAAATGTGTAAGACTATGTATGGTCCACAGTTTATAGTTAAGTTACAGTGCTATCCTAACATTACTTTTCTGGGACTAAGCTCCATTGAATAGACTTGAGTAGGATTCTGAGCAGACCTTTTAGATAAAGTACAAGACATATTTATGGAAATGTATAACTGTGCAGAAATGACCAAGGGGAATAACAGAAGTTTATAAAGCTATATGCTGTGGATGAATTTGGACTAAATGGCCCAAAAGAATGATTGCTGTTATGGTTCTTATGTCCACATTACATCTTTAAAATCAGATTATTGATTTATAGGAAAATATTCTAGTTAATCAGCATGTTCAGAAATAGCCTTGTTTTTAATGGAAAAATAGTGAAATCCATTTGAAATTTATAATTGTTCCCTGTATGACAACCACCTGTTGTCTCTGCATAGCTACTTTTTCCAAGCACAAACTAATAATTCTTGAGGAAGCCTGATGCTGCTATGGGAAAAATTATATTTCTGGAGGCATTTCACTTTGCCTTGGATAGCTTTATGGTGTTTCTGTTTCCATGATTTTTTTTACTCATGACTTTCTTATTAATTCTGAAACCTTGCATCCCATTTGCCCTAGCTATGATGGTACCAATAGCTTTAAAAGCATTTATATAATTACTTACATATTTTTAGAATGTATTTATATCAATGTATTTTTTCCTGTTTCAGTCATATGTAATGTATTTGTATTGGAATATCATATTGTTTTAGTGCACAGAAAATGCAAGTTTTGTCATCAAAGATAACACACCTTGAAGACGTCATTGGTTGGTGAAAAAGCTGTTCAAGTGTAGTAAAGAACAAATGGATGGTTCTAGAAATCTTTACAGTCAATCCTAGTTTCTGGTAGCAATCAGCCTGAATTTCTCACTTCAACAAAATTTAACATAAGAACATAAGAACATAAGAGAAGCCAATGTTGAATCAGGCCAATGGCCCATCTAGTCCAACACTCTGTCACACAGCGGCCAAAATATACCAGGTGCCATCTGGAGGTCCAGCAGTGGGGCCAGGGCACCAGAAGCCCTCCCACTGCTGACCCCTCCAGCACCAAGAATAGAGTGCATCACCTGCCCCAGACTGAGAGTTCCCATCCATACCCTGTGGCTAATAGCCACTGGTGGACTTCTGCTCCATATGTTTATCTAATTTCCTCTTGAAACTGTCCATGCTTGCAGCTGCCACGACCTCCTGTGGCAGTGAATTCCATATGTTAATCACTCTTTGGGTGAAGAAGTATTTCCTTTTATCTGTTTTAACCCGACTGCTCAGCAATTTCATAGAGTGCCCACGAGTTCTTGTATTGTGAGAAAGTGAGAAACCTGCTCAATCCCATTCATAATCTTATAAACCTCGATCATGTCACCCCTCAGCCGTCGTTTCTCCAAGCTAAAGAGCCCCAAGCATTTTAACCTTTCTTCATAGGGAAGGTGTTCCAACCCTTTTATCATTCTAGTTGCCCTTCTCTGCACTTTTTCCAATGCTATAATATCCTTTTTGAGATGTGGTGACCAGAACTGTACACAGTATTCCAAATGAGGTCGCACCAATGATTTATACAGGGGCATGATGATACTGGCTGATTTGTTATCAATTCCCTTCCTAATAATCCCCAGCATAGCGTTGGCCTTCTTTATTGCAGCTACACATTGTGTAGACATTTTCAGCGAGTTATCCACTACGACTCCAAGATCTCTCTCTTGGTCAGTCTCTGCCAGATCAGACCCCATCAATGTGTATTTATATTTAGGATTTTTGGCTCCAATGTGCATCACTTTGCACTTGGCCACATTGAACCCCATTTGCCACGTTGACGCCCACTCACCCATCCTCAACAGATCCCTTTGGAGTGCCTCACAATCCTCCCTGGTTTTCACCACCCTGAACAACTTCGTGTCATCTGCAAATTTAGCCACATCACTGCTTACTCCCAATTCCAAGTCGTTAATAAACAAGTTAAAAAGCATCGGACCGAGTACTGATCCCTGTGGTATCCCACTGCTTACCACCCTCCACTGAGAAAGTTTCCCATTTATACTCACTCTCTGTTTCCTATTTATAAGCCAGTTTTTGATCCACAAGAGGACTTGTCCTTTTATCCCATGACTATTGAGCTTACTTAGGAGCCTTTGATGAGGAACTGTATCAAAAGCTTTCCGGAAGTCAAGGTAAATAATATCTATTGGGTCCCCCTTGTCCACATGTTTGTTCACTCCCTCAAAAAACACTAACAGGTTAGTGAGACAAGATCTTCCTTTACAGAACCCATGCTGAGTCTGCCTCAATAGTTTTTGTTCATCAATGTGCCTACTAATTCTTTCCTTAATAACAGTTTCCACCAATTTACCCGGTATCGATGTCAGACTGACTGGCCTGTAATTTCCTGGATCTCCCCTGGAGCCCTTTTTAAAGATGGGAGTGACATTAGCTACCTTCCAGTCCTCAGGAATGGAGGCAGATTTTAAAGAAAAATTACATATTTTTGTCAGGAGATCCACAAGTTCACATTTGAGTTCTTTCAGAACTCTCGGATGAATGCCATCCGGGCCTGGTGATTTATTAGTTTTTAAATTGTCCATCAGTCGGAGGACTTCCTCTCTTGTCACCGCAATCTGATTCAGGTCTTTCAAACCCCCTCCCGAAATCGGTGCTTCTGGAGTGGGCAAACACTTCTCCTCTTCCACAGTGAAGACAGAGGCAAAAAATGCATTCAGCTTCTCAGCCATTTCCCTATCATCCTTCACTACTCCTTTTACCCCTTGGTCATCCAAGGGCCCCACTGCCTCCCTGGCTGGCTTCCTACTTCTAATGTATTTGAAGAAAGTTTTATTGTTGGTCTTTATGTTTTTTGCGATATGCTCCTCATATTCCCTTTTTGCTTGCCTGATCACAGACTTGCATTTTATTTGCCATAGTCTGTGTTCCCTTTTATCAACCTCACTAAGACTAGCTTTCCACCGCTTAAAGGAATCCTTCTTACCTTTTACAGCTTCCATTACTTTATTTGTTAACCATGCAGGCTTTTTTCTATACCTATTTGTACCTTTCCTAACCTGCGGTATATATTTTTTCTGAGCTTCTAGGATTGTCTTTTTAAATAGTCTCCAAGCTTCCCCAATGGTTTTGACCTTCTCCACTCTTCCTTTCAATTTCTTCCTCACATGTCCCCTCATACCAGAGAAGTTACCCCTTTTAAAGTTAAAAGTGGTTGCGTCAGTCTTTTTGGGCAACTCCCTATCTGTACAAATGTTAAACTCAATGACATTATGGTCACTGTTCCCAAGTGGTGCAATCACTTTTACATCTCTCACCAGGTCTTGGGTGTTACTTAGGACCAAATCCAGGATCGCCTCTCCCCTGGTAGGATCTGTGACCATCTGTTCCACAGCACAGTCATTGAGAGTGTCTAAGAACGCAATCTCTTTTTCCCGACTAGAACTCATATTGACCCAATCAATGTGTGGGTAGTTAAAGTCGCCTATTACAACACAGTTATTTCGTCTAGCCGCTATCTTTAATTCATTCATCATTTTATAATCCTCCTCTATCTTTTGATCTGGTGGGCGATAACAAACTCCCACTGTTAAGCCTCCTTTTGGACCCACTATTTCAACCCATAGCATTTCCAGAAGCGAATCCAATTCTCTTACCCTCTCAATCTTACTGGACGGTACACCCTCTCTGACATACAGAGCCACCCCACCTCCAACCCTTTCCCCCTATCCCTCCGATATAATTTATAACCAGGAATCACCGTATCCCACTGATTTTCCTCATCCCACCAAGTTTCTGAAATACCCACAATGTCTATTTGCCCCCCCACCACCAAGCATTCCAACTCCCCGATTTTACCTCGGAGACTTCTAGCATTTGTGTATAAACACTTATAGTTTCCCATGTTTGTTAAGCCCACAGCCTTCCTCTTGCTGCCTCGAGACCTTGCCAGGCAGTTCCTATCATTAGCCACAGTCTCAGTGGACAATTGTAATCCATTTCCTTGTACAAAAGTAATAGCTACCCCTTCATCTCTTTGAGATGAGCCATCCCGAACCAGAGACTTTTCATCTCCTGTCGGCTTTCCCCCATTATTCAGTTTAAAAACTGCTCTGCCACCTTTTTGATTTTGAGTGCCAGCAGCCTGGTTCCTTCTCGGGACAAGTGGAGACCGTCCCTTTTGTACAGCTCCCTCTTGTCCCAAAAAGCATCCCAGTGCCTAACAAACTTGAACCCTTCCCCCTACACCACCGTCTCATCCACGCATTGAGACTCCTGATCTGTGCCTGTCTCTCCAGCCCTGCGCGTGGAACAGGTAGCACTTCCGAGAAGGCTACCTTGGAGGTCCTGGCCTTGAGTTTCCTGCCCAGCAGCCTAAATTTCTCCTCCAGGACCTCACAACTGCATTTCCCCACATCGTTGGTGCCGACGTGCACCACGACCACTGGCTCCTCCCCAGCACTATCTACCAGCCTATCTAAAACACGCGTAATGTCCGCTACCTTTGCACCAGGCAGGCAAGTCACCATACGGTCAGTACGCGGGTTCGCCACCCAGCTGTCTACCTGCCTAAGGATCGAATCACCAACTACCAAGAGCCCCCTCCCACCCTTCCCAGGGACGGTTCCTTGGTACGAAAGGATACCCGTTCACCAGCTGAAGAAGAGGTCCCTTCTGAGGGCACATTCCCCTTATCCTCAGCATGGTGCCCCTTTTCCCCTTGACCCTCATGCTCCCTGGCAGCAGCCGGGCTGCCAGATCCAGAGTGGGACATATCTAACAAGTCCCCGAGAGTCTTCCCCGTGCACCTAACTGACTGTCCCTGCTTCTCCAGGTCAGCCACCTTGGCCTCAAGGGAGCAAACTCGCTCCCTGAGAACCAGGAGCTCCTTGCACCGAGCACACACCCAAGACTTCTGACCAGTGGGCAGATAGTCATACATGTGACACTCCATGCAAAACACTGGATAGCCCCCAACCCCCTGCTGGCATTCTGGCTTCATAATTGTTTTTAAACAAATACTTTTCTATAACCCCCCTTTTAAAACACTTTGTATTTATATGGCTCCTGTTGTAGGAGTCTACTTACCTTACCTTACCAAGGAGCCAAGGTCCTGGCTTTCTGGCTCTTCCTGGGCTTCTTACAGAACCCCTAGGCCAAGAGCCACAGGCAAAGAGCCTCGCCCTTTGCTCTCGCCCTTCGGCTCGTGCCAGAGGCTCGTGCCTCTTGCAAACTTCCTGCCTTAAATGGAATTGTCTCCCAGGAGAAGGCGTGGCCAGCAGCTACTCAAAATCACCCAAGGCACTTAATGACTGTCAAACAAAGCCCCTTTCACACCCCAACTCCAGCAGCCAGGAGTCTGCTATTCAATTTCACCCAAGCACTTAATTACAGGCAACAATGACCCTTTCACACCCTAACTCCAGCAGTCAGGAGTCTGTTACAACTCACCCACACACTCCCAAATACAGTCACTGACACAGTACCTTCTCTGCTAAAGCACCTCAGCTGAAAGTAAATAAATAAAAATACCACTCACCCCTCTGGCAGCTCAAACACCTAGCTCCTTCTCAGAGCTCAGCTGGGTCAGCTCAAATTTTCTCATTTCAGTGTTGCTGTCCCTGCATGAATTGAATCTGTGATTCTTTAGGCACATCTTCTCCTTGCAACAAGTTTTTCAAATGTATTTGTGCAGTGTCACACACATGTTATACATATAAACAGGGCTTTTTTCCATAGCAAAAGCGCAGCAGTAACTCATTAGCATATTAGGCCACACCTCTGACAGCACAGCTCATTAGCATATTAGGCCACAACCCCATGTTACCAGAAGTGTGGTCATCCAGCCATACCCACCTTTTGCTTTTTATTCTACCTTGTTTGTTGTCAAAATCCGGGGCTTTTTGGGTAGCAGGAATTCCTTTGCATGTTAGGCCGCAAAGTCCTAATATTGCCAGTCCTAATGAGTTTCTGCTGTTGGGTGTGGCCTATTATGCTAATGAGTTCCTGATGGGTGTGGCCAACTTGGGAGCCAGCTGGCACTTCGTTCCTGTGCGTTCATGCCCCAAAATAGCCCTGCATATAAATAATATGCATTTTATGTAGGAATATAGTTAAATTATTAGCAGTGCAGCCCAATGAATTCAATGGGCATTAAGGGTGTGACTTTGTTTAATATTACAATGTAAGCTTGAGATGCCAATAAAGGTGGTTTGTCTGTCTGTCTGTCTGTCTGTCTATTCTATAATGTAAGTTGCATGGACTGGTGGTTGCATGTTTTCCCAAATATTTGGTGGTTCTTGTTTACAGTTTACACACACTCATATATACACACACACATAGACATACACACACACACACAAATGGTTTTTCAGATTGCAAGCCGCTTTGGGTGAAAAGTAAAATGAATATAAGCTAAGTTAATATGTATAGATTGCATATAAAATCATACAATAATTATGAATCCAAACAATACTAATGAATCCAAAAGTCCAACAGCCCACACACACACAGTTCCTGGTCATCATGACCAGCATTGTTTGACAGCATCATTCATGGAGATATATTTGATAAAGTCATTGGGAAAACTACACCATAATCACCATGATTCAGCTGCAAGTTATAGGAGAAACATATCTTTTAACTCCTAAAAAATGATAAGTGATTCTTCAAAAGGATGAGGCTAGTGAAGTGATTCTTCAAGAGAATGAGACTACTGGGTGAATCTAAGCCCAACTATCCTCCAGTTCACTATTAAATGTTTAGGGCAGTTTTTGGTTTCTGAAAATCCAGGGGTTTTGTCTATTTTAGACTAGGAATAAGGCCTATTGTGGAAATGAATACGAGCTCTAGAAAGAGGCGCTGAGAGAGTGCCCCAGCTTTGGGCACTCAGTGACAATTTGCTGTGGCGATCTCAGCAGGGTATAATGACACAGAGTCCACCATTTTCTCCAGAGGAAGTGATCTCTGCTACCTGAAGAGCAGTTGTAATTTTGAGTGATCTCCAGTCCCCACCTGGAGATTGGCAACAATGGTTCCCCAGAAGGGAATGGCTGGTTGGGAGGGTGGAGTCTATGGCATACTTGTCTGAGTTCCCACCCCTCCTGAAGCCTCACCCTCTCCAGGCTCGATCCCTCAAATCTCCAGGAATTTCCCACCTGGAGTTGGCAGTCCTATCAGGACTGGCCCCAATGAGTTTTCTCCCAAAGGCACAACATAGGTGTGGAAAGGGCCTTTTACTGACAGAGGAGAAAGTACAGTTGCCAGCTCTGATTAGGGAAATACCTGGAGATTTGTGGGGTGGATCCTGAGAAGGGCAGCATTTGGGGGGTGGAAGGACTCAGCAGGGTATAATGCCATAGGGTCTACCCTCCAAAGCAGCCATTTTCTCCAGGGGAACTGATCTCTGTCATCTGGAGATCAATTGTAACAGCGGGAGATCTCCAGGTCCCACCTGGAGATTGGCAACCCTAGGGGGAAGTCAGCCACACAGCATGGAATTGAAGAGAATGCTTTGATGGTCACTGGCCCACCTCATTAGCCAGCCAGCCATGGTAGAGCTAAGCAGGAGAGAGAGCCGTTTTCAGTTTATTCTGACAGGAAAGTGGCCAAG
The DNA here is from genome assembly GCA_029375565.1 of Gekko gecko. NCBI lineage: Eukaryota > Metazoa > Chordata > Lepidosauria > Squamata > Gekkonidae > Gekko > Gekko gecko. Next base: position 81,931,973 of record JAPDNY010000010.1, on the reverse strand, counting down.
CTGGCAGTGGGCGGGGAAGGGGGTTATGCTGAAAGTCCTTTGTCTTTTTACTGTCAGAAGCAAGCTTGATAGCTTACCAACAGCCATTGAGGGGACAGTTAGTCCCTCACAGGAGCCAAAAGAACTTCCTCAGGAGAGAGAGCTGTCTGCCAGTAAATCTGACAGGCAACAGAAGCTGAAGTGGGAGTGGGCGGGGAAGAGGAGCAGACCCAGCACCTGGCTAATGGCACGTGAGTACTCTTGAGTGGCGGCTGATGGCCCAATGATTGATGGAACCACACTGCACAGCCAATGGAAGAGCTGGAAACATAAGAGATTGGTTCAGGTGGGGATGTCAAGAGCTGGATTGGTATATATTTACATATGAGCAGATCAGATAGAACACAGCACTCCATTTTACAAAGCCAAAAAGTTAAGAATATTAAGAGAGAAGCAAATGTAATGCACCAGTAAAAGCATCATTTTATTTTTGATTCCACAGCTCTGTTAGTCCAAAATTACAAAGAATCTTGTAGCTCCTTAGAGGCTAATGCATTTACTATGGCATAAGCTTTTACAAACAGCTTGTGTGGATATTTTTGTGTTTCTACATCTGACGAAGAGGGCTCTGACTCATGAAAGCCTATGCCTCAACCAATTGGTTAGGGTTTTTTTCAAAAAAACAACCTTCACCACTGCTGAGGTGACAATATTATTGCTTAAAAGACCACCATCAAATCCTACAGTTAGCTTTGCACGCGCTTGGAATGCCTGATTTGGCCACCTGGGAGTCCTCACCTTCCCCTTTTGTTCTCAAAAGTATGATAGAATTTGAGAACACCTTCTGCAAATAAAAGAGAAATTGCAATTGCTAATTCATTTGTCATGGTAGCCCTTTCATAGGGCACCTTGTAAAAGGAGGAGGAAAATATGCTATTTATTAAAGCCATATTTTGCTGTTAACATTTTACAGGAGTTAGGATTACCTTTTGGTCCTTTTAAAAGGAGGAACTGATGGTCTCTTGGAAGCTATTTATAGCCCTTTTTTAAAAAAAATCACAGATACATTTTTTTTCCCTTCAGAATATGGTAAGGGAAAGGAAGAAGCACTGCACCTTCCTCAATCCAATATATTTGTCTCCTCTAAAAACTGGATGCTTTCCTGTTTTTCTTCTTAGGAGCAGTTCCAATCATACTTGGCCAATGGTTTGACTCCAGTGATACACAAAGGGAAACATAAATGGACTTAGCAATATTCTTTTTGCACAACATTTTGTACAATAGCTAGCACTTTCTCCCTGTATACTGTAGTACCCAGAAATTGGTTGCCACAAGATCTGGCACAAGAAGAAATGCAAGTGGAGTTACAATCACTCTCCATTTATGCAAGAGTTCCAACACAAGCAGGAATGTTGTGCAGGATCCAGCCTCTTATCTTATCTTCCTTGGGTCAGTCACAAGTACTTTCAAAGCTGTTCTCTCAAGAGCAGTTCTCAAAAGAGCTCTCTCAGCTGCATCTACCTCACAGGGTGTCTGCTGTGGGGAAGGGAAGGGAAAGGAGATTGTAAGTCACTCTGAGACTCCAAGTGAAAGGTGGGGTATAAATCCAATCTCCTCCTCCTCTTCTCATGGGCCCAGTGTGCTAGTCCTGTCTCTGATGCAAGCAGGCTTTTTGTAAGTAGCATACACATTTTGCCAAATGCACTTTACGTAGATCTTGTATATGTAATTAATTTTGTCTCTTCCCCCCAGATTTGCCAGATTTATATGTCATGCCAACATGAAGTGAACCAATGGAATTGGAAGCAGAACCCACATGCTGGATGGACAGGGAGAAAAAGTGTACTTTGCCCTTGTCCCTCACTGTTTTGGGTTATATCACTAATCAAATTATGAGGAATTTTTTTTAAAAAAAATCCAAACTTCTTTATGACACTTTTTTTAAATTACCACCTCTGTTGCTATACTCCAAAATGATGGATATTGACAAATGAAATCATGTCTGTCAACATAACCAATCAGAAACCACATTGTTACATAGCAACAACAGGTGTGATGATATCACTCAGTGTTCTTCACAGCATGGATGAAAATGAATGAATATAGTTGAGAGGAATTACAAAAAATAAAATAAAAGGAGCCCTTTAGAAAAATGTAATTTTCTGCAGAATCCATGGCCGAGGACAGACTGGCAGTTTGCCCCGGTAGCCAGTCGTAGCAAAAAACCCCGGATTAAACTATACCGGGTTTTCCCGTCCACACAGAGGGGGCCGCTGCTGGGAGATACGGGATGGAGGCGCGCGGGAGCATTCAGACTGCCACGCCGGAGGCATGCTATATTCGCCGTTTCCCCATTAATTTGGCTGTGGGTGTATGGGTGTATGTGCGCATGAGCACTCATGCGCTCATGCGCATAAGCGCATTTTGCTGATTTTTTTTTTGCCCTGCAATGCCGGCACTGCATTGGGCAGTGGAGCGGAGCACAGCCAATCACACTGCTGCTGCCTCGTGCCCAACGCGGGTTGCTTCCGGCTTTTCGCCTGCGCGTTCATACTCCCCGGAAGCGGAGAAACGCGTGACGAACGCGGGCTTTCGGATTTGCGACGGCTTTTATCAGGTGTTTTTTAATCCGGCAGTGAAGCGTAAGAGCACCGGTAGGCTACGGGTGGGGGACGCCAGGCAGATGTGCCTGTGTGAACGTTCCATTTACTCTGGTATTGAATCGTTGTCGGCCCGGGGCCCTTCCCGGGGCAAATTGCCAGTCTGTCCTCGGCCCATGTTTGCCACTTTCTGGCATGGTAAATGGCTGAGTTCAGACTGGCAGTTTGCAGCGGGAGCCAGTTGTGGCAAAAAAGCCCCGTAATAAACTATTCCAGGTTTTCCCAGTCACATGGGGCCAACAGATGCGGAAGCATACCAAGAGGATGCGTGCGGGAGTGTTCAGACTGCTGGCCCAAAGACACGGCTGTAAACAGCTTTTTCCTCTATGTGTGTATGGGCGCATGGGCGCATATACACTCATGCGCATAAGTGCATGCGGCTGATTTGGGGTGGACCCCATTGCACCGGCACTGCATTGGGTGGTAGAGCGGAGCACAGCCAATCCGATCGCTGCTGCCTTATGTGCGGAAACACCCGGTGCACACTATAGAAGCGAGTTGCTCTTGGCTTTTCGGCTTCGCGTTCATAGTGCCGGGAAGTAGAATAATGCAGGATAAAGGTGCTCTCCGGGATTTGCTACCACTTTTGTCAGGTATCTTTTTAATGTGGGAGCCAAGTGGAACAGCATGGGTTGCCTATGGGTGGGGAACACCAGGCAGATGTGCCTGTGTGAATGCCTCTTTTAATCCACTTGGGAAGTGCGGCTGAAAAGTGGCTATAGCAGGGCAAATTGCCAGTCTGAACTCAGCCAATGATGTCCTGTTCAGTTTCAAATACTAGTAGCAAAGGATTTTCCCTACTGAAAGTTACTGCCTGGTGTTGTTTTTCTCAGTCTTCTGACAGCTTTGATTTATGAGGAGGGTCTGAACTCTATCTGATATTAACATTGCCTTGAGGAATGAGAGTAAAATGTTGGGCCCAAGCCAGCAGAGCTACTCTACTGTCTTGGAACAGTCTCACTTGGAGAGCTTATGCTGGTATAGTTGTCATTACATTTTGATCTTGGTAATATGTCACCATCTTTTTAAACAAAACCATAGCCAATGTACATGGGAGATCAGGACTGGATAAAATGGAGAAATTATTGAGAGTTTTTACTATGAATTTGATTCAAACCAAATGATTTCACAGGGTTGTGTTTTGGGTTTTTTATGAATACTTCTTAAATGTTAGGATATATAAAACTGTCTTATACACAGGGCTTTTTTTGTAGAAAAAGCCCAGCAGGAACTCATTAGCATAATAGACCACACCTAACAGCAGGAACTCATTAGCATATTAGGCCACACCCCAGTTTTACCAGAAGTGTGGTCATTCAGCCACACCCACGTTTTGCTTCTTATTCTGTTTACCTCATTTGTTGTCAAAACCCAGGGCTTTTTTTGTAGCAGGAACTCCTTTGCAGGTTAGGCCACACACCCCTGGTGTAGCCAATCCTAATGAGTTTCTGCTGTTGGGTGTGGCCTACTATGCTAATGAGTTCCTGCTGGGCATGGGCAACTCAGGAGCCAGCTGGAACTCCATTCCTGTGCGTTCCTGCCCAAAAATTGCCCTGCTTATGCCAAGTCACATATGGTAAGTCCATCTACCTGGTTGTAGTCCACTCTGACTGGCAGGGACTCTTTAGACTCTCAAATAAACAAACAAAAAGCCTTTCCAATACCATTCTAAGATGCTATAACTGAAAATACCAAGGATTGGAGCTAGAACCTAGTGCATGTACTCTCCCATTAAACCATGTCCCAGCCCTTCCCCCATTTTACTAAATAGAGACTTAGATGAGTATGAGTTTAAGAATATGAAGATTATTGACTAATCTGGAAAGTCTTTTTTTCTTGTGGTGGTTGATCTTCAGAAAGAGGGAGCAGTTCATTAAGACTGATACATCTACTGTGATTTTGCTACCATATGCATGAGGAACACTATGCTGTTTCTTTCATTACAATAACATTCAGGGACTATTCATTTGATAATCTCTGCCACCCCCCACGCCCCGAATGTGGGTTGGACTCATCTAGGTTTTTTTACTCAATCTTGGACAATTCCCCTTTTTATTACAGCCCTGATCTCACATGGCTTTTGTCCATACCAGTCCTCTGATCCATAGCATAGGTATTTTGGTGGTCAAAGGGGACTATCCACTCCCTTTTTCACCAGTAGAAAATACAAGTGAAGCCAACCCTATGTATTTCCATACAGATTAGTCTGAGCCAGATTTTTTACATATATTTTACACGGTCCTACAAGCACAGAAAACTCCAAGGGCAGTTCTAAATGGTTTTGTTTCCTTTGGATGAAACAGAAGAGGAAAATTATGCTATGAATAAGTTTTTAACAAATAACAAATAAGTTATTGAAAAATTTGAATACAGAACACATATAGAATAAAATGCAATCCTAAACAAAATTACACCTGTCTAAATCCACTGAAGTCAATGGGAATAACTCTGCCTAAAACTGTACACAAGAGTCCTACAAGCACATAGGGTTGTCACCTCTAATTTGAGAAATTCCTGAAGATTTGAGGGCACTGTCTCAGTAGGTTGGAATCTGGGGAAGGAACTTGGTGGAGATGTGATAGGATCCACCTGTCAAAGCTGCCATTCCCTCCAAGAGGAATTGATCTCTCTAATTTGGAGATAAATTGTAATTCGGGGAGAACTCCTGGCCCCACGTTCAAGTTGGAAAGTTTACAAACACTTCAGACAACCACGGAACTTTCTTCATATTCCAAGAAATGTATTATTTTAGCCAACTCAAGGATTGGGTAGAGTTCAATTCAAATCAGAGTACAGGCATGACCCACAACTTCCAATAGGAGAAGAAGCATTTGTGTAATAAGTCCAGAGCTTTTGCTCATGTTTCAGGATTTCTTCAGAGTCCATACATAAGACAGGTCTTTAGTATGATGAAGTGTTTTCGCTTACCATATGTAGTACAGGGTACTGTAGGGGAGACCCACGTTTAAATAGCTGTTCATTTGTAAAGTTTACCAGATAAACTTGTTTCATTCACTGTCTCTCAGATTAGTATGCCCTAAAGTTGTTACGAGGAAAAATGTGTTTTCCAAGAAAGACCATTGATGAGAACCTTGGAGGAAGGAAGGAGGGAATAAAAATGCAATTGGCAGATAGGTAAAAAAAGTCTCCAAACAGTCAAGGGCCAGTAAAAACACTACTCCTATTTTATCTTTAACATGCTTTATCACCTTCACAGGTGAAAAAATCAGGCAATTAAATCTAGCTGATGTCAGTCATTTAAAGAATATATGTGATTATGAGCATTCAAAGGGAGATAAATGGCAAGCAAGTGCATGATTTTATGTAAGTTGATCAGTTTAGAGACATTGAGAATGTCTGATTCTAAGTTTTTCACTTAAAGTACCACTATTCATTTCAATAAACAGTTTCTCATCCTTCACATTTGGACATACTATCTTTAAGAGAAACCTTCAAATAAATGTTCCTTATTTCACAAAGAACATACATTGGAAATATTTCATACTATCTTAAGGAGAAACCTTCAGGTAAATGTTTCTTCTCCCACAAAGAACATACATTTCATGATATGGAAAGCTCTTCATAAAAAGGGCTGGTGTGAGTCTGACAGCCAAGTGGAAAGGCATTACAAATTGCATATACTGTATAAATGTAGAGGAGAGTGAAATTGTATCCTGGCTACATCCCTAAGCATCTGTGTAAAGTGCTGAACATGTATACAAGTGCTTTGTAGATATGCGTGAGAATTCCACAAAATTCTGCTTTCCAGCTATACCTAGAAATGTCTAAGCCTGTACACAAAACCTATGTATGTGCTTTGGGCTTGCTGCAGACTGTATGCCAGCAGGCATGATTCCCTTCCCCTCTTTCCCATACACAGTTTTGAAAGCCTAAAGAGGGCTATTAACTCTACTTCCAAATATGAATATCAGTCCCAGAAAAGAAAGTGTATGACTGCATGAATTGTGCCTGAGAAGAAGTTATAAAAAGGAGCAAATCAACAGCCAAAATAAATGCTCAGGACAAAGAACATGCCAACAAAATATAAACCACACAAACTGTGGTCACTGGTGACTGGCTTAAGCTGTCATTTGTTGAATCTGGCACTCTGCATTCCATTCAACAGATAAATCTCTTTACCAGAAACCCTCTGGATAGCTAAAACGTACAACAGATGGATTTAAACACAATGTATGGGTTGGAGAGGAAGAAGACTGTTGGTGGTCACAAACATCAAAAAAATCAGGTAGAGAAAATGCTGAGTAGAACAGACACTTATTTATTTTTAAAGCTTTTTTTAAAAAAAAATGTCTGAGCATGTTACAGTCCAAGCCTTGTAAAATACCCACTCATAAATTTAAGAGTAAGCCCAAATTAGGTTTGCACAGCTAAACTGAAAGGCCTCTTACCTTTCAGACAGATGACCACAGAATCATACAGATTTTCTTGAAGAAATCTGAACCTATTTCATCTGCTTAAATCCCCACTGGTGTTAAAAGCCACGTTTCCATGGAGGCACATTGCCTTATGCCACCTTGCAAACCATTCGACACCCATGGCTCCTGTTAAAGTAAAATGTTTTCAATTGCATACCATGTGTAAGCAGTGCAAAATAAGAAATTTTTGGATTTACTTGGGGGGAGGAATGACATTAACCCATGTGCCCTACAACTCTGACCCTGTGTAAACATTTAAGGTATTGAAAATATTTGAACTGGAGGACATGCTCACTAGCTGTAATTCCTGTGGATTTTTTGAAAAGACAAAAAAGAGGATCTTCTTTTGATTGCCTTTTCCTCAGATGTGAAATTGGATAAACAAAAAGGATGCTAAATAATTTTGCTTCATTTTTAAATGGCCTATTTTCAGTCACTTCTGTTCATTTGTGGTCATTTTCTTTACATCCTTGGACCAGAACAAAACCGTCCAGTGTTCAACGCAGCTAAGTTTCTTCTGCTGCTTTATTGTTCTTTGACAAACAAAATGAAAACTGTCAGGAGACTCTGGGGCCAGGGATTGATCTTCTTCAAGTTTTTACCCCAATGTGGGGAGGCGGACTCATTTTCTGTGGGAAAGAAACTGAAGAATCATTTGAATACGTTTTGTCTGTATGGATTCTGGGTCATGTTAAGGTTATGGGAACCTCCATGTTCAAAGGCAGTGTACCTCAGAGTCTGTAGGTGGAGAGAAATAGGACATCAGCTTCACTGCATCTGGTTGGCAGTTTTTTTAAAAAAGATTGCTGGACCCTTGGCCTGATCTAGAAAGGCAGGCTTTTCTGTGAAATGCTGAGATGGAATAGAGAAATAGCATAGAGAAATATGGTATGCTAATGAGCTATTGGGCTATTAGCATATGCCATGCCCCCTGACGTCACTGGAAGTGATGTCAGAAGGGAAAGCAAAAGGGGGGAGGCATCTTCAAAAGCCTCCCCTTCCCTTCCCCAGCTGGTTTGGGTGGGGGAGCTAAGAGAGAACGGTTTAAAGTTTAAACTCCTTCTCATGAGAGTTGGGCCATAGAAGGAGGAAAGAGGGAAGGAGAGAGAGAGAGTAGAGAGAAGGAAAGAAGGAAGGAAAGAGGGAAAGAAAGAGAAGGAAAGGGGAGGGAAAGAAAGAGAGGGAAGAAGGAAGGAAACAGGGAAAGGAGGAAAAAAGAGAAGAGAAGAAGGTGGGAAAGAAAGAGAGAAGAGAAGAAGGAGGGAAAGAGGAAAAAGAGAGAAAGAAAGGACGGAATGAAAGAAATTTGGTGGCAATTCGGCCACATTATATCCTATGGGCCATTGAGGTCAATGGTGAAAACATAGGGTATATTCTGGGGGCTGGAGGGGAAGGGATTTGAGGGAGAGGCTCCAAACTCATTGGGTAGCTGATGGAGCCTCTCCCCAAGATACCCACCAAGTTTCAAGAACATTGGATCAGGGGGTCCAATTCTATGGGCCCCCAAAACAGGTTTGCCCCTATTCCCTCCATTTTTCTCTATGGTGGGAAAAAAGTAACCATGGAGGTTGAAGAAGGTTGGAGACTTATTTACTCCACCTGGGTATCCAGGCAGATTTGGGTCAGCTGTATAGGGAGGACAGTGTCTCCCTTTCTGACTGGGGCAACAGAATTGTTCTAGATGATCTATAGCAAGGGTTTAGAGATGTTATCAGTGGGTTGGGGGGTGGGGTGTCTCTGTAGCCTGGGAAGATGTTGGCAGGGTTAAACCAGGATTGCACCAGGATGTCTGTATTTGAACGTTATGCTAACCATAGGTAGGACTAATTGTGGTTCATGAGTTGAGATCATGTCTTTAAATCCTGATCTGACAGATCTTTACTAACCATAGTAGTAGAATGGCTTTTATTTTGACAATCATATTCACCATAATTAGTTTGATAAATCTGTGGCTTTTACATGATGTCTGAAGTGAGCCTGTGTCTCTTGTAAAGAATATTTTCTTTGTTCTATTTCCATGAGAAATTTTGTATTGGCTAGTTTTCCTTATATGCATATCTGAGAAATTCTGCAGTAGTCTTATCTTGTTTCATGCAAGTTTAATTTGTTCTGTCATTTTTACCAATGAGAATAATCTATAGTTATGGCCACTGTGACTTGAAGTTCTGTAAGTGAAAATTAGAGCTGCTCTTGAGTGGGAGATCTGGTGTGGACATTTCTCAAAATGTTTTTAAACTAAAGAATGCATTTTAAGAGAGTTTGAAAATATTGTTTCAAAAATTATGTCCAGTGTTTTTTCTTGGCTTATGTCAACATATATATATATTGTATCCCTGAACTTTTGGATGCACTGTTACATTACTGTCCAAAGAAAGTTTTTGAATTGCGGTCTATTTCCAGATTAGACGCTCTAATAAAACCATAAAGAGGTATCTGGCAGCTAAAACACATTTTAAAACTTTCAAGAGATCCAGAGCTTGTTAAAATGCTGTTATTTAATCCAGGACATTTTTGAACCCATTCTTCCATGTGAATATATGCATAGAATTAGATTTCTAACACTATTTTCATTTCATGTAATTTGAAAGGCCCTTACTTGTTGCAACATGCAGGGCCCATTGGTTTTCCCATAAGGTAGTGATCCTACTTTTCTTCTGGAGCCAAGCTTGCTCCTGATTCTTGAGAAGGAACAACAGTCTACTGATTAGCAAAGTGCTATGACTCTTGCTTAATCACAGAGATGTGAAATGGCTGTAAAGCTGTAGTAAAGCATACTGCTGGAAAATGCTGTCGGACATAATACTTAGCAGTAACCTTATGTATTGTTCTAAGTTCCACTCCCACAGTCATTCACCATCCATTCAGGAAAGATGCATTCTGGGCTGACATATATGAATGCCATCATATTCAAAAGTGACTTGACAAGTCTATGGGAATAAGGAATATGAATACTCAGGCTTCTGTCACAATGGCTTGGGTTTGGGGTACTCTGGCAGCTACATTGTCAAGCCTGCATGCTGAGATCCTCTTCTCAAGCCCTACCCTTTGTGTCCTCCACCTACAGAAGTAAAGTGGGTGATGACCAAACGCAGGGCTGTTTTGGAAGTGGCTAGCAACCAACTGGAAGGCTGTGGGTGGGCATATGGGAGAGTGTGACAGTGGCTGAGGCTTTATATTACTTCTGGTTTAAAAAAACCAAACAGAAATGACATAGGTAGCTCTAGGAATCTCCAAAACTCTATGGTAAACAACAGAGCCTCTGGCAATTCCTAGAGCTACCCGGAAATGACAAAGCTAGTTTTAAAATCATTGGAAATCTGTGGTTTATCTGATGATTTCTAGAGCTTTTTCATACTTCCTTTTTAATGGAAGTGGCATGATGCTGCAGCTAGCATCACAGTTTTTTTTTAAAAAAATTCCACACTGCCAGTCCTTGTGAGACTGCAGGCAATAGAAGTGTGTGTGCGTGTGGGGGAGACCCCAACTGCACCAATCCAGGACTTGGCAGCCCTAGTCCCAGTCCAAAGCATTTTTCTTTACCCAGGTTTTTAATTAGGGGATTCCACCTTTTTTAGATGTTTAATGGTCTGCTACTAGGCTGTGTACTGTTTTATCAACATTATTCTAGACTGTTCAATTTTACATGCTGTTATGCCATTAATTGTTCTTATTGACATGACTTTTAGTGATGGGTTGTTTTACTGCTATTTGCCTTCATGTGTTACTGTTTGTTTGGTTTAGTTTTACTATTGTTACTGCCTTTAGCAGGTCTGGAGAAGATGTGTTTCTAAATAATTGATAACTATACCATTAATATTTATTTATTTATTTATTTATTTGTAATATTTCCATGTCTTCGTTTCAGAGTCTAAATCCAGATTTAATTTTAAGATTATGAAGTATCTAGAAAGAAGAAGAAGAAGTAGTAGTAGCAGTAGTAGTAGTAGTGGAGGAGATTGGATTTATACCCCGCCCTTCACTACCCAAAGGTGTCTCAGAGCAGCTTACAAACTCCTTTCCCTTCCCCTCCCCACAACAGACACCCTGTGAGGTAGGTGGGGCTGAGAGAGCTCTTGACAGAAACTGCTCTTTTTCAAGAACAGCTCTTATCAGAACTATGGCTTACCCAAGGTCATCCAGCCAGGTGCAAGTGGAGGAGTGGGAAATCAAACCCAGATCTCCCAGATTAGAGTCCACACACTTAACCACTACACCAAACTGGCTCTCCACTTGCCAGCCACTTCCAAAAAGAATATACATTTCAAAACAATGACTATAAAAGCTATCTGTACATAATTCATGTTTTATTTTCTTTCCACTTGATACTAACAGAAGACAAAAGTTTTTAAAAGAACCAGAGGAATGGACATTTGGGCACTATCCTCTGCACATGACAAACACACGATAGATTGTTTTTAAAAATAGCTTAAGTAAACTCTCTTTAAGCCACTGATAGAAAGAGGCAGTAGCCCAGTGATAAAGCATCTGCTTTCTATGCAGCAGGTCCCATCTTTTAATCCTGCTAAAAGAATTGTGTAGTAAGGGACCTCTACCCCAAACTCTGGAGAGATGTTGCCAGTCAGAATGGACAATACTGCCCTGCCCTGGATAGCCCAGGCAAGCCCCATCTCGTCAGATCTCAGAAGCTAAGCAGGGCCAGCACTGGTACATATTTGAATAGGAGACCTCCAAAGAATACCAGGGTCAGGAGGAAGAGGCAGGCTATCAAGTCACTTTTCTGAATGTCCTCCATACCCCAGTAGTAGTTGCCAGAGGTCAACATGACTTCCAGGCATGGGCACACATACACACACACATATATATGTGTGTGCACACACAGAGAGACACATGCAAAAAAAAAAAAAGAATTGACAATACTGAGCTTTGTAGGCCAATGGTCTGATTCAGTATAAGGCAGCTATGAACTATGTTCCTTTCCTGCAGGAGGTCTAGAGCTGTAAATTAATGGGAAAGCCCTTGACAAACATTTTTGTTGTTCAGTCACACAGTCGAATCTGACTCTTTGAAACCCCATGGACCACATCACACCAAGCCCTCCTGTCTTCCGTAGTTTGCTTACTTTCCGTGCTCCGGAGTTTGCTTACTTTCATGTTCATCACATCAATAACACTGTCTAACCATCTCATCCTTTGCCATCCCCTTCTTCTTTTACCTTCAATCTTTCCCAGCATCAGGGTCTTCTCCAGTGAATGCTCCATTCTCATTTGGTGGCCAAAGTATTTGAGCTTCAGCTTCAGTATCTGGTCTTCCAGGGAACAGTCAGGGTTGATTTCTTTTAGGATTGACTGATTTGATCTCCTTGCAGTCCAAGGGACTCTCAAGTGTCTTCTTCAGCACCACCATTTGAAAGCATCTATTCTTTGGTGCTCAGCCTTCCTTATGGTCCAACTCTCGCAGCCATACATTACTACTGGGAATACCATCGCTTGAACAAACGGCCTTTTGTTGGCAGGGTGATGTCTCTACTTTTTATTATGTTGTCTAGGTTTGCCATAGCTTTCCTCCCAAGTAGCAGGCACCTTTTAATTTTGTGGCTGCAGTCACTGTCTGCAGTGATCTTGGATCCCAGGAACGTGAAGTCTGTCACTGCTTCCATGACTTACTCTTCTATTTGCCAAGGAGTGATGGGGCCGGATACCATGATCTTAGTTTTTTTGATGTTGAGTTTCAAGCCAACTTTTGCGCTCTCCACTTTCATCTTGAGGTCCTCTTCACTTTCTGCCATTAGAGTGGTATCGTCTGCATATCTGAGGATGTTGATATTTTTCCTGGCAATCTTAATTCCGGCTTGTGATTCATCCAGGGCGGCATTTTGCATGATGTACTCTGCATATAAATTAAATAAACAGGGTGACAATATATATTCTTGTCACACTCCTTTTCCTATGCTAAACCAATCGGTTGTTCGATATCTGATTCTAACTGTTGCTTCTTGACCCTTATACAGATTTCTCAGGAGACATGTGACTTGGTATGCTATTCCCTTTAAGGACTTGCGACAGTTTGTTGTGATCCACACAATCAAAGGCTTTAGCATAGTCAATGAAGGAGACCTAGATTTTTTTGGTACTCCCTTGCTTTCTCCATAAACCAGCAAATGTTGGCAATTTGATCTCTCATTCCTCTACCTCTTCGAAACCCAGCTTGTATTTCTTATTTTTTCTCTCTTGATACTCATTTATACTTTTGTCAATAATTTAAATTCTCCACTTTCAACAGTCATTTTTGTAGATTCATTTGTATTGTGTACACACATTATATGGTTTCTATCAAAACTGATACAGTATTTACAATGGAACACTCCTTTACTGACACACAAATTAAAATGAAAAATGTACACATTTTAGGGGGAGAATTCAGTTCAAGGAAACAAACAAAAAGGACAATACAGAAGCACAGGCTGTACAAAAGAAGAAATATTGAAATAGGATTTTGAAGTTGTAACACCACATATGTGAACAAAATCTTTTCTGTTGTACAGCCTAGAATCTCCGTGGCCATAATCTCACTCTACTAGCACTTTGGATTGGGACTAATATTTGTTATACAAGCCCACTGCTTTGTCTTCTGCCAATTTATTCTTCCAACAGTTATTAACTTTCTACAGACAAGTATGCAGGCTACTATGCTGCATAAACCAAAATATTTGGATAAGATTTACAGAGTTTTTTTCCTTTAATAAATTCAGTACTAAAGTATTTACCCTGCGGTACTGAAAATGATTTTGCGAACCATAATGTAAGCAACAAACTCAGCTGTAATTTCTGTATTATGCATCCAGCAAGAAAATATATAATCACATTACAGTGAAGAATGCAATCTTAATTAAAAACACCAGCGAACAAAGAAGGAAATCCATAGCAAGACAGGGATTTTTGACCAAATGACCAAATAAAGCTTGGTATCCCATGAAAACTGTGCTAATTTGTTTTACTGATAACTTTCCAAATTACATATAAGCACAAGAACATATTTGAAACTATCTTTATAAAACAGCTGTGAATAACATAGCACCCTATTGGACTAACAAGCACATTACGTTTTGGTAAAATGTGTATGAAATTACATGGGTTTATTAGTCACATCTGATGAAATTAAGTGTAATGTATAAATATGTTATTTTATTATTTTCTCTACTTGCCTGTTTTATATCACTCAAGCCATATTTATTTCAAAGGAGCTACTTCACATCATACCAGTGAGTGGGTGCAGAGAGAATCAGGCTGTTCTACTGGTTTATAATTTGCCAAGAGAGACATGCCAGTGTATGGTTTCTGGGTCTTAAGTGGAGTGCGTGCAAAAAAAACAACAAAAAACCCAACCCTACAAATGTGCAATTTTCACTGCCAGGAACTGTATAAGTCAACCATGCAAAATGAAGCAATATGGTATTTTTGTGCCAAAATAAGTCCACTTAAAACTTCTGAAAAATAGCAGCTTGCCAAATCAATGTCTGCTGCACATAACCAAGCAGTAATGCAGGAAAGGTGAATGGCCTGCTTCCTGTACAAATACCTGACTTCATCATGAATGTTAGATTTCAAACAACTCAATATCTTAACTTACTTTTATCATTGAGCAGGTACAAACTACTCATTTTAGGCTGTTGGTAAGCTGCATTCAAATATTTCAAATGGTAAAAAGGTTAGAGTTGTAACATATTACACTGAAGCAAAAACGTCATTCAGAACAGTGGAATTATTTTCACATTTCCCCCTACAAAACATTAGCAGATCTTTAACTGTGCCCCTCAACCACTCTTCAGTTACTCTATATTTGGCTCATTTCCCTTCTCACTTCTTTTTCAATGTCTTTTGTGTAAAGTTTTGGAAAAATTAGCAATGTTCACTCATAAAGAACTCATAAGTATGTACTGGAAGCATATTTATTATATCCATTTATTTCTTTGAAAAAGCCACGAGAGCATTATGGTGTGGGTTTGAGCTCCAGTAAACCTCTTACAAGAATTCTGACCTACAAGTAGTGCCAAAAATGACTTAATGATAAGATACTGAGACTTTGCTCAAGACAGTATTTGGGTGGGTGGGATGTGTGTGTGTATATATATATATTTGTATCATATGACCATTTTAAGGCTCTTGCAATTCTTCCTATTGGGCACGTGTCAGCTCTCTCAAGGAACACATTGTTCTGAATTCCGCAAATCCTGATTAAAGAGTCACAGTGCCAAATAAAGGATTCCCTCCCGACTGTAAAATCTGGATTGTATTATGTACTATTTCTGAGCCAGTTCTATTCAATAACTTTTCCTAATAAATACCCCTTTAACTAAATGCTACAAAGCATGAAAATGTAACATTCATAACAACCACCATAACACTGCCTTTCTATTTGTGGCACACTGACAAATAAAGCTGTGCAAAGTAATAAGCCTCACAAGGTTAGCTGAGAAGCTTTGAACTTAATAGTCATTATTATGGAACTGTTCTTATTTACATATCAAGGTTCATATTAGGAAGGCTCTCAGACAAAGAAGACAATTTATTTGCAATGCCAAGATAGGTTTATATATGCTATACAGTGCCCAGGTTGTGCCATTCAATTCTGAACAGAATTATACCCTTCTAATTCAGTTGACAGCCACGGTGGCTCAGAGGTTAAGATGCTGAGTTGCAGACTGGAAAGTCTGTACTGCAGCTCTGCAGTTTGAGACCCTAGTGCCATGTGACAGAGTGAGCTCCTGTCTCTGGCCCCAGCTCCTGCCAACCTAGAAGTCTGAAAGCAAGAAATTGCAAGTAGATAAATAGGTACTGCTTTGGTGGGAAGGTAGCAGCATTCCGTGTGCCTTGGTGTTTAGTCATGCCAGCCACATGACCACGGAGAAGTCTTTGGACAGTGCTGGCTCTTTGGAAATGGAGATGAGCATCCCCTAGGGCATCCCCTAGAACTGGATTTGACTGCCTTTCGAGCAAGGGAAACCTTTACCTTCAAGTCAGTTGAAGCCAATAGGCTGGATCCAACCAGCTTTCTGTGGGTGCATTTGGAGGGTGAAGGACCAACAAAAAAAAACTATGATGGCAATCATAGAACCTTCATTGACAAAACCTGCATGGAACAGGGGCTGTAGTAAGGACGTGAATAGTATAAGGTTGAGTGAAAAGCTGGCTGGATACAACCCAATGAGATCTGAAGGGATTTCTATACTGCAACTGAATGAGATTTCTATACTACAACTATTTTTAAATGGATCATTTTAAATTTTACAGATTATTAAAATGGTCTTAAAACATATGGTGTATTTTTCTGTACTGATCCAACTGGAATATGAATCTCTTTTTAGTAAATCAATCACAAGTTATACACAGCTCCAAAAACTACCATTTAGGCCTATTGGTGCATGCATACTTTGTCCAGATGTTCAGAGCCCTAAAAAACAGACCTATAATAATAAGCATTGAAATATATTTGCTCTTGTAAAATTGCATACATATCCCAAGGAAAAAGGTGCCTAGAGTAAACAAATCCTCAAATTAAAAAAAAGACAGTTAGCTTCATGATTAGCTCCAAAATCAGAAGACATCTTTTACAGATGTAAGGATAAAGAAAAAAAATTAAATATATTGAAGCCATCCTTGCTTTAAAATTAGCTTTTGAAATCTCCCAGAGTTTAAGTCAACAAACATTGAAACCAGCTTTCTTCCATAAAACAAAACATGTAATTAAATTTTAAGCTGATGCTGAAGGTAGGATCATTCCCATCCTAATAGAAATAAGTCTCCTCAGACCTGGTGGAAACTGGCAGCCATTGTTGAGCAGCCCACAGAATCACTCTCCATTTTGCAATCATTCATTTTATTAATAATGACACTTGAAAGCATCTGGATCTATTGATGTCCAGCAGAGTTTCCAAAATGGTAGTGCTGAGATGTGCTGATGCATAAATGACATTTATTTTAGATCCAGGCTGTAGTATGAAGATAGCAGGTTTGGATGGATAAAGATACCGGTGTGAGGGATTCAGCCCAGTGACGGGACTGAGCAATCCTCCCATGCCTGACAGCCAACATAAATGAGAACCTGGTCTTCAGCCAAGCTTCTTATATGCTTGTGTTCTCTATACTACTCAAATCATTACTTTGGTCAACATAATTAAGAATCAGACTCAGTAACAATAGAATACTCATGCACTGTCACACTTGGGACCATCATACAACTTTAAGTCTTGGCTCATAATTCATTTGATGTTCTTTCTGTCAAGAACAGGTATAACAATGAAATGATGTTTATACTTATTACTGTAGCAAATCAGAGTCAATTTTCAGATTATTACAGGTTTGGGTCTTCTTTGATATATGTAGATAAATTTTACATGCCACAAATCTTGCCTTTTTTCAGGCTAAACCAGAAAGGTCCAGGATTATTTTAACATTGCTTACATTTAATTACAAAATGACATTTGGTGGTTGTCAAGTAGTTAAATGACATCATCGAGCATTCATCATTTTAGCCAGTTCTTAAGTGAAATTAAACTCTACTTTTATTGGTCTGGATGAATCCCACAGATCCATTCCTCTAGCAGTATTGCTTTCCTCAAGTACAAGGAGTCTTCTGGCTAACGGAAGAGGTTCTTTTTCTTTCATAAGCAAAAGGGCTTCCTGCTCTAAAGGAGAGTGCCACCATGAGATAGATTCATGTGATCCAAGCCATTATTCTTATAATCTAATGTTGCATTTTTCATTGGACAAATCTATTTTGCAGAACAGGAAAAAGAAGAGGAGCTACTCATCCATTATTTTGAATGGGCAATTATACACAGGGGATTGTTTCAAAAGGAAGCAAGGAACATTTATGGAACTTCTCTCTTCACAATCCTGCTATACATATTTTGATTCCCAATCAGAAATGAGATCCAATTTTACAGTTTGTGTTTTTTACTAGGATATCATGTGCAGCTAAGTCACTTCTCTCCCCATCCCCTGAGACAGCTTTAGTTGGGTAGCTGTTTTAGTCTGTAGTAGTAGAACAAAATTTGAATCTAGGAGCACCTATGAAATTTTCCAGGGTATAATGCCCAGTACACCTTCAGCACTTTCTTTTTCAACCTGAGCCATGGACCAGAGAGAAACCTAAACCGGACAGAAACCAGATAGAAAACTCTGGTTCCAATCTTCATATTGATGAGCTGGTCCGTGGGATGGGCTGCAGAAAGATGCTAGAAAGCTATCTGGCTGACAGCCCAATGCTGCGGCCAACTGCTCAAAATCAACCCTCCCCCCAATCAGCCACAAATGATGCTCCAGTTTAAAGCTGAGGGCTAGACTTTTGTGAGTCAAAGCTCACTTTACCAGATGTATCTCTTTTCATCCAATATAAGTAAAGGACATAATTGGCCTAATTTTTTTAAAAAAAACATACCATAAGTAAGAAACATCTGTTTAGGTTTGGGTTGGACTCAACAAATAATAAACATCCTTCATTTTTCAATACATTTCAGCACTTTATCCGCCCCCCCTCCCATTTTGCACTAGAGACCTTTGAGGAGCTATGCCATTCCCAAACTAGCACACAGAATCAACTATCAATGAAGCTTCTAAAACTAGGGGAAAAGGCAGCTGAACTATTCCAGAGCTAGTCCAGATCAAGTTCCAGGAAGTTCTCCAAACCAATTCAACAAAAGTTTAGAAATTATTAGCAAGCCCTCCTCCAGCTCCTGTGACTGGGCAATAGGAATTAGGGCAGTGTCTAGATATACAGTATACAGAGATTCAGATAACATGGTTAAAACTAAACAAACATTCATATAGTATATTTTAAAAATCAAGATGAAAACATCCAAATAAATGTGGGAAGGTTTAGAAGATTTCACACACTCTTGCAAGCTGCTAAGACAAACTGCCCCATAGTACTATAGTATAGATATAGATATACAAGGCAGAGCAAGTTCTTTCTATTGCACAGGTCAAGGCTGTAACCATATTATTGTGGGTCTGCCTGCTGATGCCTCCTTGGATGAAGAGGAGATAAAGGAAGTAGGCCCCAGTCCTTGGATGCTGCAGGAAGACCCACCGAGCAAGGAAGAGACTTCGTCAGGTGCAGAGGGAGAGTCTCAGGTCAAGGCCCACATGCTTTGCCTCAGTCCCACAGCCTAGGACCTGAAGAAGATGCAGAAGCCTCACAGCTTCCAGCCTCACCCCTGGGGTCACCAGAGACCTTAGAATGCCGGAGAAAGCTGCCCAGAGAAAGGTGTGGGACCAGCACAATAGTGTGTGGCTGTGAGCTTATGTCACCACAGGATCAAAACTGACATTCGCAAAAGCCACTGATGAGTTGCACCCGGCCTTGAATGACTCAGAAGGGTTTTCCTGACAAAAGCAGCCAGGAAAGGGTGAGCCAGTGTGGAAGTAAGTGGTCCACAGCTGTTATGTGCCTGCCATCATTTCTTGCCTTGTTCTGAACATTGGTGTGTTTGATGTCCTGGACCGTGACCTGACTTTTGGATTTGTCCAGCTGTTTTTTATATTTGGACTACTAAATAACTGTGTTTTGATCTGTGGATTGTGTTTTGACTATGGTTTCTATCTCTCGCCTGGGTTATGTTAGCCGAACTGCTTATCTACGCAATGGCTGACTAACTTTTGAGGTCTTTTTGCCAATGTATACAGAGAAACCGGTGTCCGTCGGCTGAGAAGCCTATTTCTTCAAGGAATGATGCTTGACAAAGGTTTCTTAATTTGAATCAAGATTCTCTTTACTGAAGGTTCTTATCATTACAGTCATACAAAAACAGATACACACACACATACATTCAAGTTCCTTTTAGATACAGTAGAAATGGAAAACAATATTGGGATTTAAGCTAAAGGTATGTCTTCAGGAGGGGGGAAAGCAATTATACTTATCTGCTTCAGGAGATGTTGGTTCTTCCAGTGCTCAGGAACAAGGATTGTTTCTAACTAAGGATTCCTTACTTTTGCTACACACAGATAGGCCAGCTATATGTGTGATGGTTCCTTGGTCGCGACTCCAAGTTACCACAATAAGTTACCTTAGCTATCTTGTTGATATGAAGAAGGAGCAGCGGCTGCAGAAGTCAGAGCAAGCAAAAACCCTTAACAAAAGGTTGCACCCCCTCTTATCAGTTAGTCTGGGGGCTGGCTTGGGGTGTTTCTGGGTCCATCACATCCCTATACCATTGGCTAAAGGATGTGGGGGTTCCCTCCTCCTAAGGTGGGGCAATGCTGAAAATCTACACCTTTCTACAAGGAAGGATTTTGGTCCAGGTCTCCAGATAGGTTGGCATGGAAACCTTTAGGTATGTAGATGGATCTGGCCGGGTCTTTATACATGCAAATGCCAAGCATCCTGTGGGTACATGCGAGGTAGAGATTCCTCAATGGTGGAAAGTTGTTGTTTTTTTACATTCTGTGGAAGGGCTGTAATGGAGATGCTTCTTGTTCCCAAAGGCTGCTGGGTAAATGTGCAAGAGACGTCTGTGACCTCATTTGCATGGAGATACAGGCTGTGTGGTACCTCATTTTACAGAGAGAGTCACATTAACTCATGCATACATTCTCCCAAAGCAAAGACACTTGCTGGCACCATTCCTGGTGTGCATGCAGGTCAGAAAATAACAAATAAAAGCATTTTCAAAGTTCACCTCCTAACAGTCCCCCCTTTCATGGCTTCACTGAGTGAAACGGTGTGAACGCCATGACTTCCATACACGTGGGGTTGACGTGTGTAACGGGAACACGTCAGATAGTCCATGATGAAACAACAACAAAAGTCCAACAGTCCAGTATCGTTGGTAACCCATTGCTTGTGGCGATGTAGTCCCGTCTGGTCTGGATCCAAGTTGGAAAAGATTTCCTTCCACCTATGACCATCTATCTAGTCTACTCGTTGGGGATGGACCAAAAATTAAAAATGCCTAGCCCTACAAAAAGCCAAATTGTCACTGTGAATACCGGACACCGGAAGCAAACAAGCATATGACTTTTCCGTAGGCTATGTGCATTAACACTGCTAAGGTGAGGCATAACAATTATGTGCTTTAAACCAATAGCATTAATGAGGTAGACTATTATTCATTACTATTTGTACCAAACATGTAAAACTAGAAAATTAGTTATAAAAATCAGTAGCATAAACTATACTGCATTGATACATATATCCCTGAGGGCAGTCCTCATTATGGGAGGTAGTTGTAAACATTTGAAATTATTTACAAACAAGAAAAACATGCAAGAAATACAATCATGTTTCTTCAGTGTTTAGTACACCATCTTCAAGTCTTCAGATCACTTTTCTTGACATTAGCTGTGTCAACTCAAAGCGAACCAAGTTGGTTATTTACACAACAGGTAAACTGTAAAAGTCTTCAAGTTTCTTCTTTTCTTCCTACAAAAGAAGTTTCCATTCCTTAATGTTACTGAACTATGGCATGTCTGTCTAGAACTTGCACATGTTCAATGACAAAAGGAAGGGGGATGTCTTTGCATAGCAAACCAGTTTCTTCCTTCACATTGTTGTAACGCATTGTACCATAGGAGTACAGTTAGCAAAAATAACTGCATTTCATGAAATTAAACAAAGCATTTTGGCTGTTTTTCAAGTATTTTGCATTCATAAATCCATTCAGACTCATAATAAAAATTATTAGTGGTCATTCAAGCATTCATACACTAATATTGGCAGCATTTTCAGAAATTTTTACCCTGAGAAAATTCTGAATAAGTTAAGCTAGACAACAAATCCAAAACGTAGACCTTCCTATACACTTGTAACACATGGTATAGTCCAAAGAGGTCTTGTTTGTACTAAGATGAAAGCTAGACATGTTCTGGAAGAATACGCGTATAGATAGACACACTCTGCGCATTGTCTTCTAGATTTGTGTAGCCAGACTTACAATAAGAATAAATGTTACTTGTTGTTTGTCTTGTTAAAAAAAAATAATGAACTTCCACGCAAGGGTTGCTATTGGAGTTACAAAAATTGGCAAGTGAACTCTCTCCTTGTCCAGAAAAATTGGGGGAAAATGAGTAAAGCAGACTCCAGGCTGCTGACTGTATCAAGGGTTCCTTTTCCCAAAAGAAAGGGGAAAAGGCTGCATGTCCTTGACTTAAGCTGGCAATTCAAACCTGAGCCTTTTCTAATAGAGCAATTTCAAAAATGAACAAAAAGAAGAGCAGTCTCCAAAGCTGCTTTCCTCTGGAAAGATAAAAGTTTTGTTTTAAAAAGAAAACTTTCCCAAAAATGAATGAAAACAAAAATAATTGTTTTGCAAAAAGATTGATTAGATAGAAATGAGATAAGGATGATCTCTAAGTTTCTAGTTCCCTAAGTTCAATGCTTACTGCTAGAACTTTAAATACAGAGTCCTCCTTTGGGTTTTCCCCTGGAAGGTGGCAAGTCAGCGGGTTCATTTGAATTTTAAATGGAGAGTGAGAGTCTTACATTTTTCTCTTCAATTTGAGACAGAAAAGTCAGAAGAAAATTAGTACACATTAATCATTAGTACATTCCCTACATATTAATACCTTTAGTAGTAATTAGTTAGAAGGACAAATCTTGATCAGTAAATGCTCTCTTCTCTCTCTTGAAGCTGTATTCCTGCGCTGACAGGCACAGAGACAAAGCTGGTTTCGCCTTGCCTCGAGGGCATTTGGCTCTTTTGTCTTCCTGTGTTGATCACAGTGAAGAAGGGGGGTCCGGTTGAGCGTGGCGAGTTGGTTCCCAGCTGGTTGCTGTAAATGAAGTCAGGTTAATGAAAGGGGGGGAATTTGCATAGTTCCCTGAGCTTTTGCTTTGCTGTGCCCAACCACCGAGGAAAAGGGATCTCTCTCCTTTTTTTCCTCACAGCAAAATCCTTTTGAATGTTGCTATCTAAAGATTGGTGGCTTATCAAAACATGTCTCTTTAAAGTTTGAAGTGAGCACAAAACTTTGTGTGAGCGCTCTCTCCTTTTCCTGGCGCTGATGCACTCTTTAAATACAAACTCTGCAAGCATCTAGACCACATGGCTTGAAAATATCTTTTGCATTTCTCCTGCCCAGGAGATGGCATTGGCTTGGCTGGGGTCAGGACAGTCCGTGTGCCTTCCAAGCACGACAGCTGTTCCATTTTACCAGAAACCTTGTACTGAAATTTTGGAGGGATTCCCTGTGTTTAAAGGGGAATCCGACAATTGTGTTAAAGAAAAGATCTTGCAAAGACTTACAGTAACTGGCTGCCTGTCGGACTTCTGTTTGAACCAAGCTGCAAAACTTGAGTTCTTAGGCTGTCAGCTGTTCAAAATTACTGTCTCAGTGAAGAGGGGGTGGAATTTCCTGTGTGCAATGTACCTTACCTGGAGATTCCGGGAGATTCCGGGAGATTCCGGGAGATTCAAAAATTAATTCTTCTGCTCCTCCCTTTGCTTGTGGTTGTGTCAGTGAGTGCCTTATCTCCCCTCTTATGACACTTTCTGATTTTTATATCAGGAAGGTGTCATTAAAGATAGTAGAGAGAAAAGTGTCACTCAAAGCTTCAAAGGGTGAAGTGAACAAGAAAGAAAAAAAGTTTTACTGAGTACTCCAAAGGGAGAATGTGTATCAGCTCTGGTGAGACTGATTCTGCTCACAGG
Source organism: Gekko gecko (assembly GCA_029375565.1). Lineage (NCBI taxonomy): Eukaryota > Metazoa > Chordata > Lepidosauria > Squamata > Gekkonidae > Gekko > Gekko gecko. Next base: position 81,908,289 of record JAPDNY010000010.1, on the reverse strand, counting down.
CAGCACCTGTCTTCCTGGGTCCCAGATTCTTCGAGTGTGCTGTGCCATGGTTTGGCTGTGAGAGATTTCAGCAAGCACCGGCTGAAGTTCCTCTGCATTTGACAGTTGAGAGGGAGGGGAGGGTCAAAGCCCTCTGTCTGTGGGGGAGTATTGGAACACTCCGCCAGGGAAGAGGTGGCTGGTGGGTCAGGGAGCATTTCCAGGCTGGTTGCTTCTGTAGCAAGCGCTGGCTGCTGCTCAGGACTCCACTGCCATGAAGCATTTTTCTTCAGGAAGGCATAGAGCAGGCTTGCCTTGTCAGCAAGAGCTTCTATGAAATCCCTTGAGATGTTGAAGATTTCCAACAGCGCCCGCAAAGGTTGTGCGGCAGTTGCATCTGTCAGGCATGAGACTGCCTGCATTCTGTGTATGTCTGGGGCTTTTCCACCAGGTCCTAGTGCTAGCTGCATTGGCTGAGCCTTTTGACAGCTGGCTTTGAAGCCGGTGTTTCTGATCGGATTTAGAACTTTTCTGGTGATGTCAGTGACTTCCTGAGCTGTGAGGGTGTTCAGAACTCGGTAATCTACTGTCATTTTCCATGTGACTCCGTCTGCTTTTAAGACGGGCCAGAGGGGTGCGTTGCAGATGGACTGCATTGGGGTGATGACATCCCATTTCAAAAGTCCCTGAATGGTTTTGGCAATTCCTTCCTCTGCGTCTGCAGGGAATTTGTATTGCTTCTGTGGTTTGGGGTCTCGACCTGTAATGAGAACACACGCGTCCTTCACAGTCCCACACTCTGCCTTGTCCTTAACCCATACTTCTGGGAATTCTTCCACCCAGGGGTTTCCAGTGATTGGGGAGAGTGGCATAGGGACTTTAATGGCTGAGCATCTGTGTATGGCGTTTATTTCTCTGGGTCCTTCCGGAATTTCCCATAAAAATCCGTTGGCTAGATCTACTGTGAAACAGTGCTCTTTCAAAAACGGGGCGCCCAAAATTCCATCACTGTCATCTTTGCTTGAGCAGGCAGAAATCCTGGTGGAAACTTTCCCAACTGTGAGGGGAATATTTTTCCAAATTGGGGCTTTCTGGCTGCCTCCAGCAAAACCTGAAAGTGAAACGTTTTTTCCTGTGGGCTCACCTTTCTTAGCCAAATGTGGCTGCAGAATGTTCGTAGCAGCACCTGTATCAACTAACAAAGTGGCAGGGGTCCTGTTCCCGAGATCGCCAATCCCTGCTTCGATCGTGGGCCTACCCCATCTGTCCGGCGTAAGTTTTGCCACGACATTCTGGGGGAGATCCATGCGACTCGGGCACCTCTAGGCTGTGGGTTCGGGCGATTCCTTAAAGGGGTTTGTGTCCTCTAAGGGATGGCGCGTTGCAATGGGAGTGTTCTGGTTCCTCCCAGCTCTCTCTTCCTCCGCAAGCGCTTGGAAGAGGATGTCATTAGGCTGGCCATCAAAATGAGTCATGTCATGTCCCCAGTCCTTCAGACGCATCCACGCATGCCAGCGAAGAGGATCCATGGTTGGTGGACAGCCTCCTTCTCTTTGGTCATACTGTGATCTGGTCTGAAAGGCTGATCGGGGAGGGGGAAGAGGAGGGGGAGAAGAGGGAGGGGGAGAGTTGGAAGATCTTTGGTAGGTTCCCTGTGCTTGGGGTTGGCTTCGATAGGACGAGGGCGGCGCGGATGGAAGAGGTCTTGTGTACCCAGCGTCTGGAGCGGAGCGCTCTCCCAGTTTACCATGGTACACAGTGTCTCTGTCCCTCCACGAGCGACCGCGTCCTCTCTTGCCCTGGTACCCTTGGTTAAACCTAACCTTTTTGGTCCCTGGTTCCCCTGTGGGGCTGTTCTGGTTCTGTAGACCAGGTCCATTGTTGGCATACGTGACTGTAAAGATTGCTGCATCTTCCTCCTCCTTGTCTTTTCTTTTCCCTGTCTTGGGCGGCTTGAAATCGCCAGACCTCCTCATGATTGCTGCCACTCTTGCAATGTCTGCTCTTAACTCGTCCCAGGTTCCTTGCGCGATGTCTGAAGTGCGCAGAGCTAATTGAGTCTGTCCATTGAGTCCCTTCACTAATGATTCCCGAAAGGCGGGTACATTAAAGTCAAGGGGGTCAGTGGAGTCATCAATTATGTTGGCCACCACCCCTAAGAGTTGTTTGCGAGCCATGTAAATCTCGGGATCCTCATTGGGACCTTGCTTTTCCAAATGAAAAAGGGCGCTAATGGTGGTTGCAGGATTTAAATAGCCTAGCACTTGTCTAAACCAATTGTACTTCGTCTCAGCTGTCAGATCCTTTGCTGCGACTGCAGAATTAACGGCAGCAAGGTGAGTTCCAGTGGCACATTTCCTGGCCACTTGCGTTAAGTCCTCCCCACTGAGACCTCCATATGCAGTGTTCGCTGCGGTCATCCAGTGTACCACATTGTCTCTGTGAAGGGGGCCTAGCTCCTCTGCGACAGCTTTCACCTCCTCAGGGTGCCAGAGGCGATTTTCAACAATGGTGGTCGTGGTCGTCCGGCCATTCCCACGTACCGTGCGTCTGGTGGTACTGACTGGGTTCATTGGTAAAGGGGCAGGGATTCCTAAACTGTGAGGGCTAGAGGGAGGGACCTCCTGGTTCCGAGGGGTTTCCACAACATGCGTGGGTTGCCTGACCTCGTCGGAGCCCGACTCCCAATCCTCTAAGTCCACCATCCCTTCAGGATGTATGGTAGAAATGATTGCTTGCTGGAGCCCTAGTTTTTCCTTTAGGTCATTAATGGTTTTAAGACAGGCATCATGAGAAGCTAGCTCTCTTCGTTTCTGCATCTGTTCTGCGAGGTATTTGGCGGCCTTTTGGGCAGATGCAAAATTATCAGTCATGCTTTCTAATGCCAGCTCTGCCTTTGCTAGTTTCTCTTGTGCTTCTGAGGCAGAGAGTCTAGCTTCCTTCAAGGAATCTGCCATAATCTGTTTTTCCATTACTAAATTCACCCTGTCCGCCTTTAAGCGAAAGAGTTCTTCCTCTGAGGCTTTTTGGAGCTCTTCCATCTCTAATTGAAATTCTCCCCTTTTCTTTTCTAATATCATCTCATAATACTGTCTCTGGGAATCGACTTCGTGCACGTGTCCTGATCTTTGCTTTTCTGCGTCTGCCAAAATTGCATCCTTTTTCCTTTTATAGTTTTCCTTTAGTGACTCCAGATGTTTAGTCTGTTCTGCTCTCAGTACTGCTAATTCCGCACTGTGCGTGTGGTTCATTTGTGCGATTTCTTGCGCACGTTCTGTGATCTGTCTAGTCTGCAGTTCTAAAATCTTTTTGAGTTCACCTAGTTCCTTCCCTAAATTTCTCCTGGTTCTCTCGGCTCTGCGCTGGCATGCCATGAATCCTATGAGAAAGCATACCACTCCAGCTAGTCCATGCCAGAGAAACACGTTTCCCACTGAAATTACATCCTGCACATTTGAGTGTCCTCCCATATCATCTAGGGTGGATGCACCGAAATTCATTGTCCACTTCAGCATTTCCATGATGCTTGAGAGCAACTGTGCTCTGACAGGTCGCGACAGGGGCTCCGCGGAGTTTAGCTGCGGATCCTGATCTCGACCGGCTGGTCTTAGTTTTGGAGCGGGAGTTCCCGTCCGAGAAAAGGTGGGGGCCAAGGGTGAGCTGCAGCTCAATAACCCTTAAACTCCCGACAGGTTTTCACCCAAACAAACGCTGGCTTGGGAGGAGGGGCCTGGTAACCTTAAAGAAAGTGCGTTTGTGTGCAGAAGGACGCCTCTTCTGTCCCCTGTTGCTATAAAGGAATCTCACCTTCAGGGAGAGCGTGTTTTAGCTCACTCCTGTAGCAGGAGACCTTTATATGCAATCAGTAACAGGCCTGCGGTTCTGCCTCCACAAAGGCGAGGGCAGATTTTTGGGAAAGGATCTCTCCCTTCCGTGGTTAATCTGAAAACCAAAGCTATAGGTTTTGGAAGTGGGGGCTCTACCTCTCTCACTTCTGGAGTACCTAGAAACCAGACTACAGGTTTTAGGGCTTTCCACCCTCTCTAGGATGACCTGGGAACCAAGATGCAGGTTTTTGCGGGGTGGGGACTGTCGTCCTTCCCACTGGCGATCCTGTTAACCAAAAAGCTATAGGTTTTGGAAGCGGGGCTCTACCCTCTCACTTCTGGTTTACCTAGAAACCAAAGCTTGGCCACGGGTACCCTCTCGGTCCTCGCGCCGCTCAATTCTGAGTACCTGGCCCCTTCCGTCCTGGTCTCAAGGCCTGTACTAGGGCATTCCAGCTCCCAGACAGCCTGGATGCGGGTTTTGGCTAAGCAGATTGATCAGATCTACCGCCTTTGGGTCACCCACTGAACCAAATGAAGAGGTTTCCAAAAAGCAACCCTCTGGCCACTTAGGAGGGGGACGAGATTTACCTCTCAACTCGACTTCCCTTCCTTTCCGTTCCTAAGTGCTTTTAAAGGGAGGGGGGGATTATATGTGCCTGCATGTATGTGCGTGTGTGAGCGTGTGTGTTTGTGCTTGTGCAAACATCGGGGCTTCGCCGTCTGGTCCTCTTCGTGGTCGCGCCTCGGTTCTACCCAGAGCGAAAGAGGGCGGAGCGCGGCGCGGGATGCTCCAGGGGGCAGAGAGAAAAGATGCAGAAACTCCAACCCACGATAGATTGCCTTTCTAACGGCCAAACACGCAGACAGAAACCTTTCACACTCTAGCTGACTTCTCAGCACGACGCGGTCTCTCCACGTCCTTAGCTCAGAGAAGGGGTGGGTCGGGTCACCTGTTCTCAGAGCTCAAGGGGCAAAACCTCAGAGGGGGCACCAATTAAATCTGTTAGCCGAACTGCTTATCTACGCAATGGCTGACTAACTTTTGAGGTCTTTTTGCCAATGTATACAGAGAAACCGGTGTCCGTCGGCTGAGAAGCCTATTTCTTCAAGGAATGATGCTTGACAAAGGTTTCTTAATTTGAATCAAGATTCTCTTTACTGAAGGTTCTTATCATTACAGTCATACAAAAACAGATACACACACACATACATTCAAGTTCCTTTTAGATACAGTAGAAATGGAAAACAATATTGGGATTTAAGCTAAAGGTATGTCTTCAGGAGGGGGAAAAGCAATTATACTTATCTGCTCCAGGAGATGTTGGTTCTTCCAGTGCTCAGGAACAAGGATTGTTTCTAACTAAGGATTCCTTACTTTTGCTACACACAGATAGGCCAGCTATATGTGTGATGGTTCCTTGGTCGCGACTCCAAGTTACCACAATAAGTTACCTTAGCTATCTTGTTGATATGAAGAAGGAGCAGCGGCTGCAGAAGTCAGAGCAAGCAAAAACCCTTAACAAAAGGTTGCACCCCTCTTATCAGTTAGTCTGGGGGCTGGCTTGGGGTGTTTCTGGGTCCATCCCATCCCTATACCATTGGCTAAAGGATGTGGGGGTTCCCTCCTCCTAAGGTGGGGCAATGCTGAAAATCTACACCTTTCTACAAGGAAGGATTTTGGTCCAGGTCTCCAGATAGGTTGGCATGGAAACCTTTAGGTATGTAGATGGATCTGGCCGGGTCTTTATACATGCAAATGCCAAGCATCCTGTGGGTACATGCGAGGTAGAGATTCCTCAATGGTGGAAAGTTGTTGTTTTTTTACATTCTGTGGAAGGGCTGTAATGGAGATGCTTCTTGTTCCCAAAGGCTGCTGGGTAAATGTGCAAGAGACGTCTGTGACCTCATTTGCATGGAGATACAGGCTGTGTGGTACCTCATTTTACAGAGAGAGTCACATTAACTCATGCATACATTCTCCCAAAGCAAAGACACTTGCTGGCACCATTCCTGGTGTGCATGCAGGTCAGAAAATAACAAATAAAAGCATTTTCAAAGTTCACCTCCTAACAGTTAGCTGCCTGAACCCAGACACCTATGCACATTCTCTGAAAAAAATATGTCCTACTGAATGCTGTAGGACTTATTTCAGAAGAAAGATGACTAGAACTAGGCTTCATGAGCTACCACAGCATGGTGGTAGCTGTGTTGTTCTTACTAATGTCACTAGAATATGTAAACTAGCAACAATTAACCTGAGGATCCACATTTTGAATGCGTGTGTTGCATGTTGCTTTGCTGTGATTCAATTGAGCACTCACAAGATACTCTATTTAGATGCACCCTGAAAAAAATGCTCAGTCTTATTATACCAGAAGCCAATCAGCCAATTAGGCAAAGCACTGCAAAACCTTCTGTTTTCTCATCTTCCCCAACATTATTCTGAAGTGTGTCTTTATGTCTCAAGCTGTTCTTGAAACTGTTCCACAGTTAATAGAAATGTCACCTGCAACTGTGCTGATGTTAAAAAGATTCATTAATACATAGAGACATAGCAAGGTGGTAAATGCTTTAATGCCAAAGCAGAGGAGTGATGTGCTAGCACCAAATAATTAACAGTGTGAGGTGCAAAGGTGCAAAAAGCAGCCTCAGTCCATGAGAACTCTGCTTAAAATAGGCCTTTCAAGGCATATCACTGCAGGTCCTCAGAAAGAGGTGAACCCAGGAAATATTACACTGTCTATTCTGTAAAGCAGTGTTGGGACAAGTAATTTATTTCTGTTCTAAGTGAGAACAGTGCCAAAGAAGAACGCACAAATGTTACAGCTTGAGAATTTGAAATTAAAACCACATGGGAACTTGTGCAAGAAGGGCTGCCTCAAGTGGGATAACACGGATATGATTTTCGCTAATATCATCTTACAGAGCAAGGGCTGCCGAGGCCTTTCCCTGTCTCCTGCAGTCCATAATTATGAAGAACAGCTCCAAGAACTTAGCCTCAGTCTTTGAGAAACTGCTTGGTCCATAGACAAGACCCTTCATCCTTCACAGGCTTATTAAACTGTGAACTGCAGCAGGTCATAAAAGTTTCTCTGCTCCAGGAATGAATACATATCTTTTCCTCTCTCTACTTCTTATGTAGCTTGACACCACAGCTGGAAAGGAAGTGCATGTATAGGTCTTTAGCAGTTGATAAGAGCTTCCTTAAGCCGATTCCAAATACTGCACAGTGCCAACAATGCCAACAAGCTTATGATCATTCTTGGAAAACATCCTCCAAATGCACGTACTTAAGAATTTTAGTACCTCTTCAAATCCATCACATGTGAGAATATATCTGCCAACTTTGAGTGTTGTTTGTAATTGTTGGCTGTTGTATGCTAACTGAATATTTTAGTATTTTCAGAGACAGATGTTGCAAAGAAATGCATTATAGGACGTTTTTCAGAGACAGATGTTGCAGAGAGATGCATTATAGGACATTTTTCAAGATTCTAAGGTCTGCCACCAGAAGTCACAGAAATGGTACAATGAAGTGACTTCAATGTTTATGGATACGGCCACAATTCAAAAGCTGTCTGGTTTGAGTTGAATATTCCCTTTTGGATTTTGGTTCCTTCCCCCCCCCCTCCCAGGAGAAATGAACACATTATATTTTGTTTATTTTATTTGCAAAGATTTATATTCCACCTTTCTGCTCTTTCAGGGGCTGCCAAGGCAGCTTACAATTTAAAACAAACTTGAGAAATATGTTATAAATCATTAAAATAAAACCACCTCCCAAACATACCTTATTAAAACAAGTTTTAAAAGTTTTTTAAAAATAGAGTTAAAATACATACAAACAGTTAAAATACAAAGCATAAAATGTTGATTAGGAAGGAGGGAACATTGAGGGAATGCCAAATGAAACAAAAAAATCTTCACCCACTAGTGGAAGATGGTAAGAGAATAGACAGACAAATCCCCCTGGAGAAAGAGTTCCAAAACTTCGGGTGCCATGACTGAGAAGGCCCTCTCACGAATTGCCAGCCACCTAATCTGAGAAGGCGGGGGCACCTGAAGCAGAGCCTCAGAAGCTTACTGTAACAGTCAGGTTCAAAAGGCAGTCCTTCAGGTATTTTGGTCCCAAACCATATAGGGCTTTGAAAGTCAAGACCAGCACTTTGAATTGTGCAAATTAGAAATTAGAAGCCAGTATAGGTGGGCCAAGACTCGAGTGATATAGTCCCTATGATACACTCCAGTCGACATCTTTGCTGCAGCATTCTATACAGTATTTCTCAATTCTTTTTAAAGGTAGCCCCATGTAGAGACCATTGCAGTAAGCTAACCTAGATGTAACCAGGGCATGCATCAGTGGCCAGATCTTTTCTGCCCAGGAAAGGCCACAGTTGGCAAACCAGTCAAAGCTAACAGAAAGCACTCTTGGCCACAGCTGCCACCAGCTTATGCAGCAGTAGGCCTGGGCCTGGCTCAAGAGCAACCCCAGACTACAGACATGTTCCTTCAAGGGGAGTACAACACCATCCAGAATAGGTGACACCTTAAATCCTGGGTGAACCGGGTTGTAGACTGGTTATTCAAGAGTGAGCCTGGTTGCAGGCTGCATGATCTACTAGCTTGTTCCTGGCATACAGCATGAACATATATGGGAGCAGGAGGCTAGCCCCAGTCAACTGCAGCAGGGAGAAAGACATCCATGTCTCCACATGTCCAAGGGTGCTTCCCCCATCCACCACCAGTAAAGGCACCAATCTAGCAGCCAACCCTTGCCCTACAGCCAGGCTCCCAGTAGGTGGTTGAAGCATAACATGGTAAAAATCATGCATGCTTCCCAGAAACTTGACCATGAGATTCATGAAGATGCCCTGGTGGTCATAGCTCACCTGAATGTTCAGGCTGTAGAAGTGTTTGCAGTAGACTTGCAGTTCATTCCAGGGGAACTATGAGCAGTATGTATGTGTAGTCATGGATGGGTAGGGGAACTCAGCTCCTTCTGTGGGGAAGTGCACATGTTCCTGCAAGCACAGCAGTACTGCATCTAGAAAGCTGCATCTAGCAGCAACTCACCAAGGATTGGAATACCTCCAGCACCCTGACCACAACTGCTCAGAACAAGCGCATGTGGAGGTAACAGAGGGAAATCAGTTTCAAGCAGGACAGAGATGGCCCTGACAGTGGGTACCTAGCCTTGCAGCACAGGAGTAAGGACCTTGCACAGGGCTTGGATGGCCTTCCTGTCCATGTGGAACCACTCCAGGCAATAGTCACCAGGATGCATTATGTTCACATTCCTGCCACAGTATTTCCCATGACATTGCTGTGCCACCATATAGCAAAGGAAGGAGGTGGATAATATAGATCCCTGGTGGTGGTGATGGGGGAAGACCCACGATTCTGGTGTGGGCCATCCAGTGCCTTCAGGGTAGGTTAGGCACATTGAGCATATGACCTGAAGTGGGCTTTGTGGGGCAGGTTCTCTCTCCATGTGCCCATGCCTACAAGCTTTTCCCATGGCCACCTGTTCACCTTGCTCCATTGCTTACCTCTGTCCCCAGGGGAGTGGAGTTCATGCATTGTCATTGGGCTGCAGCTTTTTTGTATCCATAATCTGCCTGGCTGGAGGCAGGGATACATAATATGGCCTAGCAGTCCCTATATATTACCCTGTGGCATGTAGGCATGGCCATGAGCAGGCAGCAACACGCATCTCCAGCACCAAGAATAGAGTGCATCACCTGCCCCAGACTGAGAGTTCCTGTCTATAACTTGTGGCTAATAGCCACTGATGGTCTTCTGCTCCATATGTTTATCTAATTCCCTCTTGAAACTGTCCATGCTTGTAGCTGCCACCACCTCCTATGGCAGTGAATTCCATATGTTAATCACTCTTTGGGTGAAGAAGTACTTCCTTTTATCTGCCTTGAGCTAAGCTGTGGCCTTCAAGGTTGGGCTTGAAGTCTGGCCATCTAACAGTTAAAGACTATTTCCCACTCTCCAAATTATGTATTGATGTGGTATTTTTTAAGGACTATCCTTCATTTGTGTGGAAAAGAGTCTGCACTGAAAGGGACATTATATATAAAGGACCAAGGAAAACAAAACAAGCAAAACCAAGTATAACTCCCAACTGCTTAATTTTAACTATGCAAAATACAACATTATGCATTATTTCAATCATTTATATGGTGGAAAGGAAATAGTTTATTTACCCTTTTACTTTCAACAAATGTATTCAGTTCCTACAACATTACTTCTAGAGAGGTCATGCATTAATCATATGGTATGATTTAGCAAGTAAAAATAAATATTATTTAACACTAACTGTGCCTTCATATTCTGTTTTTCCTAATCTGGTTAACAAAATGGTAATAGAATGTATATTAATGGTTCTGTACCAAAAAAAGAAGAAATAACTGACTTAGTTTATTTTTTGCTTTACCTGACATTGGGCCAATCCTGATGCTATTTTGTAAGTGGGAAAGGTCACACATCATGAGTCTATTGCATTATTTTTTAAAATGGTATTTCTAAATGAGGTCCCATATGAGTGGCGGGGGGGAGGAGAATGTAAAAATACCATTTCAGAAACTCTGCTTAAAAAGTGGTAATTTCTCTGGCATGGTAAAACAATTCATCCATGCAGGGAAACTTTAAGAAAAATACCTCACCTATTGAAAACAACATGGTAATGACACTGCATGAGGGCTTAACCACATTACAAAGCAATGTAAAAACTGACCAATAGTGGCTTCCTTTCCAACATTTTCACAAACATTAAACATTGGAAGGAGTAGTCAATTCTTTTTTTAAAAAAATAATCACCTTTTTTACATTCTCTATATAAGAAGAGCCATTTCAATAATCACCATCACCTCCCTTATAATTTTTGTTTCCCTCCATGAATGTACATCTATCATACTTGTGCAAAAAATAAAGTCATAAGGCTAAAATTTCATCTGCAGTCATACAAGCTTCAGGCACGCTACATTTTATGTTAAATCTTTCTATTGGAAAATTAGTTTTCCTTGTTTTACAAGGTCCATCTGTTGAAGTGGAAGTTCACAGGACCATGGAAAGAATTGTTTATGACCTCAGTGTACCAAAACAAAACTTAGAGCATTCCTTACAATGCTTCTTTTCTTCATGTTTGGCTTTGTTTTCAAAATGTCTTCAAAACTCAGTTTATAACTTTTCTTAGGTGTTGCCTGGAGACAAAAAAAAAGCTTATAAGAAAATAAAATAAAGAGCTATCCTTAAAATTTGTTTCCTTTTTTAATAAGAAGAAAAGAAAAGAATATCCTGTCATTGTAACTGAAAAATGTGGAGATGTCGGTCAAGCTGAAGCATCAGCTGGCTTCAGCTGGCCTGTCAGAATCTGTAAGTACCATTCCCTTTATAAGAATCTCAGGAAGAAACAAGAGAGAGAGAGAGAGAGAGAGAGAGAGAGAGAGAGAGAGAGAGAGAGAGAGAGAGAGAGAGAGAGAGAGAGAGAGAGAGAGATTTAAAATGACAAGCTTTGCTGACAACCTATTATGCAGCTTGTTTCCTTGTTTTTTTCTGGGTCTTTATCTTTAAAGAAATGTCTCTACAGTTTGCTCTGTAGCAGATATTGGACTCAACTTGATTCAAAGTACAATTCAACTAGATTTTACTTGTTGGCCTTCAGATAATGTCTTTCCTTTACTTCATGATCTACATGTGAAATATGAAGATCTTCTAATGAAAGGTTGTTATTTTTACTAATATTGTTTACTAATATTGTGATTTTTAAAATTTATTTATTAATTCAATTTTTATTCCGCCTTCCCCACTGCAGTTCAAGAAATTTCCATAAAACATAGTGGTTAGAGGGTTTTACCATGTCTGGTTAGAGGGTTTTACTCCATCTTTGATTGATCAGATATAGCAGCATGGGTGTAGGGCACACATAAAGTACATAAATAAGACATAACATACAGGATCTTGCAACAATTTTCATTTTGGTTTTAAGTATTTTACTAAATTCTAGTTGTTCTTTTGTGATATGAGTAATATACCTACTCTGCCAAGCTCCTGATAATAACTGAGCTGCAGCATTCTGTGCAAAATGGAGTTTCCAACCTGACACTGAGAACAGTAGAGAATATAACACTGAAGTGTGTTACAGTAACTCAGCTGTGTCTATCCACAAAAAAGACCTGAAACATCTCCATCTCTGCCAATATTTATATTTCCTTTTCTCAGAATTTTTAGGCTCAATGGAATCAAATCATTTATTGGAATAAGCATAGTACGTACATTTGCTGTAATATGTCAATAGGGCTAGTGTGGTAACTGTTGGAGAGGCTCATTCTTCTGAAAATGATATATGTTAAAAAAAATGCAGCTCTGCATACCTATTGCATCTGACAATTTACTCTCCCTAGAAAAATTCTCATGAGTGTTTGGCCACAATGCATTACTAAGAAAGAAAATCTATTGCAGAAATGGGTGGGGAGGGATCACCAATTGAAGTCACCTGTCCAATGTGAAGCAGTGCTGCCAATTTCAAGAAAGTGGCTCTTGGGACTTTTCATGTTTTGTTTCATTCTTTTCTCAATGAAGGCATCTGATTCTGCTCCATGTCCCTTTCTGGACTGCAGATTAACATATGTAGACAAGAAGGGTCCACCTGCTTTATAGGCACAGTTTATATTTCATGTTGTTAATGCAAATCAGGTATGATTCGTTTTCTCCATCAGTGAAAGGCCTAATATGACTGGTATCCATATGTTTTAACTAAAAGTCAAGGTCTTGTTTACATATTTCATGAATTAAACACCTTCTTTTTTTCCTTAGCTGCTGGTAGGTTATCCAGATAATCAACATGGGTGAGGCCTGGTATTTGTCATAATAGAAAATTAAAGTGATTGCCAGATGTGGAAGTATGCAGACATTTTATCTGAAACCAGACTCCCTTGATAAAAACAACCATTGTTTATAAGTATGGCTATTGTATGGTGGCTTTTGTTACATTAAAAAAGCCCACACTCCTTGTGTATTGTTATGCTACTCTTGAACAAGAACAAATTATGCTACTCTTGAACAAGAAACATAACAATACATTTCTTGAATTCCAGAAAAGCAAAGAATTTCACACAGGAGCCAGAACTCTCGAGAGAAGCCATTAACTATGTGCCAAACTGGAAAGGGATTTTGGAAATGCTAAGTGGAACACAGTAGATTACTATTCGTAGAATCATAGGCTGAGTTCAGACTGGCAGTTTGGCCCAATATAGGCACATTTCAGAGACGTTTCACAAATGGATTAAAGGGCCAGTTCACACAGGCATATCTGTCAGGCATTCCCCAGCCATACTCAACCCGTTTTGTAATGCTTCCCTCCTGAGTTTAAAAGATACCAGGTGAAAGGGGTAGCAAACCCCGGAGAGTGCGGTCATCCCATGTTCATCCCACTTCCAAGAAGTGTGAACGTGAACAAGCTGATCTGGTAGGGATGCTCTTATGCGCATGAGCACTTATGCACATATCGTCAGATTCCATTACAAAAAGCTGCTTACAGCTGCGCCTCCACCAGGGGTGGGCCAACAGTGCGAACACTCCCTTGCGCGTCCTCCCCGGTATGCTCCCGCATCAGTCAGTGCAGTGTGACCAGGAATATCCAGGAACAAATTGTTCTGGGTCTTTTTGCCACGACTCCCTCTCGCTTCAAACTGCCAGTCTGAACTCAGCCACAGAATCATAGAGTTAGAAGGGGCCATACAGACCATCTAGTCCAACCCCAGTCAACAAGATTTGAATTCATTTTTTTTAAATCTTAATTTTACTAAGTACTGTTTCCTTTGTTCTTTATTTATACTAATATATTTATTTAATGTAATGGATTGTTCTTAGGACTATGAAGGAATGAACGAGAGAGAGGTGAGTTTAGTAAAATGAACAAGAGAGAGGTGAGTTTAGTAAAATGAATGTGAGAGAGGTGAGTTTAGTAATCTTCAGGTAAATTTGAAGGGACCTATGGTAGGAAGGGATGTCTGTAATCTGAGGTGTCTTTATACTAATGCACAGAGTATGGGAAATAAACAGGAGGAACTTGCACTCCAAATATTGGAAAATAGGTATGATCTGATAGGTGTCACTGAGACTTGGTGGGATGACTCTCATATATGGAGCACAGTGATTGAAGGATATACCTTGTTCAAACGGAACAGAATAAACAAAAAAGGGGGTGGGGTGGCACTATATGTCACGAATGAATATGCTTGCACTGAAATTCAGGATTTTGAGAGTTGCCCTGTTGAAAGTGTGTGGGTAAGGATAGAGGGGGGAAAAGAAGGGGATATTGTTGTGGGAGTATACTACAGACCTCCAAATCAACCGGAGGAACAGGATAATGCATTTGTACAGCAGCTTGCTAAACTTTCACAGAGACAGGATGTAGTGGTTATGGGAGATTTTAACTATCCAGATATTTGCTGGGAATCTAACTCTGCTAGACATGGGACATCCCGCAGATTCTTGAATAGCCTTGAGGACAACTTCATCTCTCTGAAGGTGGAGGTGGGAACCAGAGGATCTGCTATCCTAGATTTAATTCTGACTAACAGGGAAGAACTGGTTGATGAAGTGAAGGTGGTGGGTTCCTTGGGGAATAGTGACCATGTCAGCTTGGAATTTGACATAGAGAAGACTGTGAAACCAGGATGTAGCAGAACTCATATCCTGGACTTCAGGAAAGCTGATTTCAACAAACTCAGAGATCTAATAGGTAGGATCCCATGGCTGGAAATGCTGAAGGGAAAATCTGCACAGGAAGGATGGGTGATGCTGAAAAATGAAGTGCTTAAGGCACAATCTCAAACTGTTCCGGTAAGAAAGAAAGGTGGGAGACGGGTAATGAAGCCAAGGTGGCTGAACAAGGAACTCTCTGAGGAGCTGAAACTAAAAAGGGAAATGTACAGGAAATGGAAGGAGGGTCAGATTACTGAGGGTGAATACAAGACATGAGCACAAATCTGTAGGAATGGTGTCAGAAAGACTAAAGCACAGATGGAGCTGAGGCTTGCAAGGGATGCAAAAAATAACAAGAAAAATTTCTATGCCTATGTTCGGAGCAAAAAGAGGAACAGGGATGGAGTAAGCTCATTGCTAGGGGAAGATGGGCAAGCCTTAACAAGAGATGAAGACAAAGCGGAATTACTCAACTCTCACTTTGCGTTGGTCTTTAACCGTAAAATGAGCTGTATACAAACTGAAGAATGCAGGGCATATGAAGGAAAGGGGAACTGCCAGTTCAGAATAAGTAAGGAAATGGTTAGAGAACATCTAGCTGCCTTAAATACTTTCAAATCTCCAGGGCCGGATGGCTTGCATCCGAGGGTGCTAAAAGAAATTGCAGATGTTATTTCAGAGCCTCTGGCTATAATCTTTGAGAGGTCCTGGAGTACGGGTGTTGTGCCGGAAGACTGGAGAAGAGTGAATGTTGTCCCAATCTTCAAGAAGGGGGAAAAGACGGACCCGGGAAATTATAGGCCTGTCAGTTTGACATCAATACCTGGGAAAATTCTGGAGCAGATTATTAAACGCTCTGTCTGTGAACACCTTGAACAAAATGAGTTAATTGGTAATAGCCAGCATGGGTTTATGAAGAATAAGTCATGCCAGACTAACCTTATCTCCTTTTTTGACAGAGTTACTAAAATGGTTGACTCTGGCAATGCCGTGGATATAGTGTATCTAGATTTCAGTAAAACATTTGACAAAGTTTCTCATGATATCCTTGAGGATAAGCTGGTTAAGTGTGGGCTGGATGGCGCAACCGTTGGGTGGATTCATGGTTGGTTGAAAAATCGTACCCAACGAGTGCTTGTAAATGGCTCTGCGTCTACGTCTATGTGGAGGGAAGTCTCGAGTGGAGTGGGCCCGGTGTTATTCAATGTTTTTATAAATGACCTGGATGAAGACATAGAGGGGATGCTTATCAAATTTGCAGATGACATGAAGCTGGGTGGGATTGCTAATTCTGAAAAAGACAGAGTCAGAGTTCAGAAGGATCTTGATAGGCTGGAACAGTGGGCTGAGACAAATAAAATGAATTTCAATAGAGATAAGTGCAAAGTCCTACACTTAGGTACAAAAAATCAAAGGCACAGATATAGAATGGGAGGGATTTGGCTTGACAGCAGCACATGTAAAAGGGATCTAGGTGTTATGGTTGATCACAAGCTAAACATGAGCCTGCAGTGTGATGCGGCTGTGAAGAAAGCTAATGCAATCTTAGGATGCATTAGCAGAAGCATTGTGTCCAGATCACGGGAGGTGGTAGTTCCGCTGTATTCTGCTATGGTCAGGCCCCACTTGGAGTACTGTGTCCAGTTTTGGGCACCACATTTTCGGAAGGATGTTGACAAACTCGAGCGGGTCTAGAGGAGGGCGACCAGGATGGTGAGAGGGTTGGAGTCCAAGTCTTATGAGGAAAGGCTGAGGGAGTTGGGTATGTTTAGCCTGGGAAAGAGAAGGTTTAGAGGGGACATGATTGCAGTCTTCAAGTATTTGAAGGGCTGTCATGTAGAAGATGGAGTGGATCTATTCTCTCTTGCTCCGGATTGCAAGACTAGATCTAATGGGTGGAAATTACAAGGGAGTCGATACCGGCTTAATATCAGGAGAAACTTCCTGACTGTAAGAGTGGTTGAGCAGTGGAACAGACTGCCTCGGGAGGTGGTGGATGCTCCTTTGCTGGACGTTTTCGAGAGGAGACTGGACAACCATCCTTTGGGTATGTTGTAGGTATGTAGGGGTTTCGGCTGTGTTCCTGCAGAGTGCAGGGGGTTGGACTAGATGGCCTGCAAGGTCCCTTCCAACTCTAACATTCTATGATTCTATGATTCTATGAATGAAGCAACAGGTACTCCAAAGAATAATCAGGTACTCCAAACTATAATAGCCTTCTGATACAGAAAGGACAAGTAATTTTTGTTTTACCCTTCTCAGGCTCCAGTGGATCACTGGATCAGTACAGCTTCCCTCAAGAAAGGAACATTTCCTGAGGCTTAAGACCTTTATAATTTTGGTCTCCAAATGGCATTCCAGTCCTGCCATTCTATGGCTGAGATCAGACTGGCAGAATGAAGTGCGAGGGAGTTGTGGCAAAAAGACCTGGAACAACATGTTCCGGGTATTCCTGGTCACACTGCACTGATGGATGCGGGAGCATACTGGGGAGGAGACACAAGGGAGCGTTCGCACTGTTGGCCCACCCCTGGTGGAGGCATGGCTATAAATGGCTCACTCCAGCGACATGCGCCTATGCACATAGGTGTATAGGTGCAGCAGCAATTATCAATGCGGCTTGCTTGCACAGCTTTTAGCCTGCACACATCTGGGAAGTGGGATCAACGTGCTCTCCAGGGTTTGCTATCACTTTCACCTGGTACGTTTTAAACTCGGGAGGGAAACGTTAGAAGACGAGATGAGTACGGCTAGGGAATGCCTGACAGCTGTGCCTGTGTGAACCCGGCCCCTTTAATCTGTTTGTGAAACATGCCTATATCAGGCCAAACTGCCAGTCTGAACTCAGCCTATGATTCAACAAAATGGTAATTGTGGCATTCTTACCCTCAAACACTTGCAATGGAATTTTGGCTAGTGTGGTCCAAGGTCAAACTCATACTTGCATGAGTGAGGTGGAAGGGGCATGGGGAACTTATAAATAAAGTGGAAAAGTACCCCCCACATTATACTTGTATTGTTACCGACACCAGATCATATATAAGATCACTAAGAGGAAGCCATTATTGTGGGTCAGCAGGACAAGAGTGATACTAACATATTTCCACCTTCTGGCTTGTTTTTTTGAACTCTGAGATGAAGCTTACAGAGTTTTTTTTAATTTCTGTTTTAAAAATGTTTCCTCTTTACCTGAAAAGGCATTGTCTTAATTAGGCACCTTGTATAAAAACTCCCCCCCCCCATTCCTTCCTGTATTTACCACTCCTGGGTATGATTGAGAAGACACATGTACACTAGTCATGTTGCCATATGAATAACGGCTGCCCTTTCCAATCTACTTCTAATTCAGTTTGGGGAAGCCTAAGCATGAAATAAACCTTCTTTCTGCCACGTCTCATTCCTAATTTAAAGGAGCTATAATTTAGGTTTTACACTGTGCTTGTAGGATGACAAACACACAGCTCCAGTAGTAGCTGTAAATGATGGTGACTTAACCCCATGAGCTGCATTCGGAGGCCTCCTTCTCCCCCCACCCCCCACAGCACGGTGGACGACTCTCGTCCCAAGTTGGGTGGATGCAGCGCCCAACACTTAGGGGGTCTGAACTTGCTGAGATTGAGAAGAAAAGATACCCTGGGGTTGTACTGAAGATCTCACTGAAATTATCAACTTTGTGGGCTGTAGCAGTAAAAAAGGCAAACTGTGTTAGGAATTGTTAGAGAACTGATTGAAAATAAAACACCCCTGTATAGATCTATGATGTGGCCCCATCTATAATGCTTTGTGCAGTTGCGGTCACCATAACTCAAAAGAAATGGTAAGCTGGAAAAAGTACAAATAAAAGTGACAACTAAGGGGAACATGACAGAGGTTTATATAATTATGTATGTGGTAGGGAGAGTTGACAAAGATAACTTTTTCCCCCTCTCCCAAAACACTAGAATTCAAGGACATCCAATGAAGTTGATGGACAATAAATTCAGGATGGACAAAAGAAAATTTACACAGTGAATGATTAAAATGTGGAATTCACTACCAGAGGATGTACTGATGGCCACACATATAATCAGCTGTAAAAGGGTAGTAGATTCATAAAGCTATGATGACTAAAGAGAACCTCCATATTCAAAGGCAGTAAATGTCTGAACACCAGTGCCATAAAGCAGTATCAAGGAAAGGCTTTAGGCTCTATGCCCTGTTATAGGACATCCAGAGTAACCGGCTGGATTCTGTGTGATATGGGATGCTGGACTAGATGGACCACTGGTCAGATCCAGGAGGGGTCTTATTATGTTCTTGCATTCTTATGTAGAGACAGAGCAAAATTTGTTTCTGGACTCCATAGGACTACCAGAGAATGGCTGGTCTCAGAATTCAGACAAAGAGAAAGGTTTACAAATACAGAGGCCTGATGGCAACATATTGCTCTGATGAATTGATGTTGCATCTGCACCAGGGAGACCATGCCCTTGAGGTGCACATACTTCATTTCTGCCAGCATATTGGCATTGGTGTCTGTGACCATGTAGCCATGGATGCCACCACACACCCACTCCCTCAGGATACTGATTACAAAATGTTTTACCAATAGAAAAGTGTAAGTGTCACTGGACAGGATTCTGGGTTATTAGACTTGGAGAGGATTATACTTAACTGATAATTAAAATTACTTCATTCATTCATTCATTCATTCAATTTATACCCCACCCTCCCCGCCAAAGCAGGCTCAGTGAAAGTCTTGCAGCTGACTCACCCTTGCAGTTGACTGACCCTTCACATTGTAGAAGAGAAAAACACATTCAAAGTACTTAAGGAGAAGGGAGTTCAAGAGGGGTGGGAGTTTCTTAAAAGTGAAATACTGAAGGCACAATCACAAACAATTCCTATGAGAAGGAAACATGGGAGGAACCTAAAGAAGCCAAGGTGGCTCCATAAACAGCATTGCCTCCACAATCAGAATGAAGAGACGGACACCAATATGGATTGAACAAGGGCCACTTTATTAATTATTTATAATCAAACAACTGGCAAGGGGCTGCTAAAATGTACTGAGGAATATGGCAGGTGTCAAACTCCTGACCACCTTCATCTCCTTCTGGGCAATGCACCTTCCCCAATCTCAAGCCACCCAATGTGGCTCTCGACCAGCGGCTTGGCATGTTTAGGAGAACCCCCTGGCCCACCACCCCAGAAGCCGCAAGGCCTGCTAAGATAGGCTGGGCCAGAGTGTTCTAAGGAAGTGTTATGTATGCAGACAGCCTCCAGGGGTCCGCAGCTAAAGTAAGGAGCTTGGTCCCTGAACACAAAGGGACCTAGGATCCTAGACCACCTAGTGTCCACCAATAGCACCTCTGGCAGGAAATTCAAACCTTCCAATGGGACTGTGGGTGTGCCGGGTGGGATGTATATAGTTGGCCCTTGCAGGGCTGGTTTGGCAATTCGTGTGTGAAGTACAATAAATGCGCTGAACGTCCTCCATGCGGAAAACCGAGTACTTTACAGGAAGATGACCCCTTCCTGGCCTTGAGTTGCAAAGGCCCAAAAGCCGTTCTTGGAGGACCCTTTAATTCCTTTATAACAATGCCCAGGTGCTCACTGTTTTCAACTTGCTGATCATGCTACCCCGCCATAGCAAAGGCCAAGCCTCTGCTTAGGCCTTCACCCCCAAGCAAAGGCCTTCACCAAGCGATCCAGTGCCAACAGCACCCCTCACCTCAAATCTGCAAGAAATATTGTTGCCCTTGTTAGAGAGGTGCATCCCGTCCCTCCTATACAGGTCCGTTAACTCGACCCATATATCAGGGTGCAAAAAGAAGAGGCCCAAGCCGCCTTCCATGGCATTTCTAAGCTGCCGATTGGCTTTTTGTCTCACCTGGTCCAAGCACCTAGGATCCCCCAGGCTACGTCACACTTGGTGTGGTAACATTGCAGACAAGACAGCTGCACCCCAGGCAACCAGTCTACTAGTAACACCTTGCCCTTCATGGTGAGGCAGAATAGCCACCAGCCTATCTGCACTCCAGGCCACCTTGCTCTTATCATCACAAGTCCAGCCTCCACTTGTAACACCAGGGCCTTGCCCATCATGGCGAAGCAGAATAGCCAACCAGACTAGCTACACTCCAGGCCACCTTGCTCTTATCATCGCAAAGTCAGCCTCTGCTTTAACACAAGGACCTTGCCCTTCATGACAATGCAGGATAGCCGACCAGACCATCTTCACTCTGGACAACCGTGCCCATCATGGTGAGGCTGCACCCCAGGCAACCGATCCGCTTGTAACATCAGGGCCTTGCCCTTCATGGTGAGGCAGCATAGCTTCCAGACCATCTACACTCTGGGCCACCTTGCCCATCATGGTGAAGTTGCACCCCAGGCAACTGGTCCACTTGTAACACCAGGGCCTTGCCCTTCATGCTGAGGCAGAATAGCCGCCAGCCTATCTGCACTCCGGGTCACCTTGCTCTTATCATCACAAGGCCAGCCACCACTTTAACACAAGGGCCTTGTCCTTCATGGCGAAGCAGAACAGCCTGCCAGACAATCCACACTCTGGGCCATCTTGCTCTTATCTTCGCAAGGTCTGCCTCAGCTTGTAACACAAGGGCCCTCCCAGCCAGGGAGTCCTCTTGGCCCGGTGGGTGGCCCAAAAAATCATGCTGTGGCCACAGACATTGATTCTGCAGGAGGTGGGAGCCGAGCCTAATAGACTGGCTCCACCCCCTGCCTGGTGCTGCATTTCTTGCAGTGCCAGTGTCCTTGTCATCCTGCCTCAGAGTAGGCAAATCAGCCCCCTCTTGCCAGCGCAGGCTCGGTGGGAGTTGGGGCTTACATTCTAAAGATTTGAGAGATTCAAAAGAGTAATTTAGGAAATGGAAGGATGGCCTTATAATCATGAATGAATATAAACAAATAACCAGGGCTTGTAGGAAGAGTGTTAGAAAAACTAAAGCTCAGTATGAGCTTAGGCTAGCTTGAGATGCTAAAAACAACAAAAAGGGTTTTTTTGTTATGTTTGAAATAAGAAAAAGAGCAAGGACATGGTAGGCCCATTGCGGGGCCATGAAAGTAAAATTGTAACAGATGATGAAGAGAGGGCAGAACTCCTCAATTCCTACTTTTCCTCAGTCTTCTCTTGCAAGGGAAACTGTGCTGAACATGGCAAAAACAGAACACATGATGAGGGAAAGGAGTTTCAGCCTAGGATTGGCATAGGGATAGTACATAAGCATTTAGTTTCTTTAAATAAAACTGAGTCCTCAGGGCCAGATGAATTCTATCCAAGAGCTTGCGGATGTAATTTCTGAGCCTCTGTCCATTATCTGAGAGCAGATGAAGTGCCAGAAGATTGGAGGTGAGCAAATGTTATCCCATCTTCAAGACGGGGGGAAAGGAGAATTCGGGTAACTATGGACCTGTCAGCTTGACATCTATAACTGGAAAAGTTTTAGAACAAATCAAAGAGTCCTTGAGCATTTAGAAAGGATGGCTGTGATTACTAAAAGCCAGCATGGATTTCTCAACAGCAAGTCATGTCAGACTAACCTTATCTCTTTTTTTCAAAAAAAGTTACTACCTTGCTGGATTAGGGGAATGCTATAGACATAGTTTATCTTGATTTCAGTAAAACTTTTGATAAGGTTCCACATGATATTCTTGTTGACAAGTTGGTAAAATATGGTTTGGATCCTATGACTGTTAGGTGGATCTGTAACTGGTTGACAAATCACACCCAAGGAGTGCTTGTGAATGATTCCGCATCCTCTTGGAGAGGAATGACAAGTAGAGTGCCTCAGGGATCTGTCCTGAGGCCTGTTTTGTTCAACATCTTTATAAATGATTTGGATGAAGGGATAGAGAGAATGCTTATTAAATTTGCAGATTATACTAAATTGGGAGTGGTAGAAAATATGGTAGAAGACAGCGTCAGGATATAGGATGATCTTGACAGGCTGGAAAATGAGTTCTGCATTTAGGTAGGAAAAATCAAATGCATAATTATAGGATGGGGAGACTTTTCTTGGCAGTATTATGGGCAAAAAGAATCTCGGGGTCTTAGTAGACCATACAATGAACATTAGTCAGGAGTGTGATGCAGTTGCTAAAAAGACAAATGCAATTTTGGGCTGTATCAACAGAAGTATAGTGTCCAGCTCTGCTCTGGTTAGAGCTCGCCTAGAGTATTGTATTTAGTTTTGGGCACCACAATTTAAGAAGGATACAGACAAGCTGGAACGTGTCCAGAGAAAGGCAAATATATTGAGGGGTCCGGGGAACAAGTTGTTTGAGGAAAGATTGAAGGAGCTGGGTATGTTTAGCCTAGAGAGGAGAAAACTTGAGAGGTGGTAAGATAACCATCTTAGAATACTTGAAGATCTGTCATATAGAGGATGATGTAGAGTTGTTTTCTGTTGCCCCAGAAGGTCAGATCAGAACCAATAGGTTAAAATTAAATCAAAAGAGTTTTCAGCTAACCTTTAGGAAGAACTTCCTGACAGAGTGGTTCCTCAATGGAACAGGCTTCCTTGGGCGATTATGGGCTCTCCTTCTTTGTAGGCTTTTAAACAGAGTTTTTTAAAGAAAGGCTAGATGGCCATCTGATAGCAATGCTGATTCTGTAAACTTACAATATGGGAGAGTACCATGGAAATAGAGCTATATAATCCAGGGGGAAAATGTTGTTATATTAACAAAAGTATATATTTCAACAATAATTACGAGTGCAATCTCAGGGAATCATAAGCATAAATATATATTCACATAGTAAAGGCAAAACTCATATATTATATCATCCAATCACACTGTAATGGAAACCACAGGCAATCTCATATACACTTAATAGTCCAAGACTCTTATCTTCAAAGAAGGAAGGAATAAAGTGCTGTGCAGATAGAAAGTAGAAAGCAATATTCCATCAATGGGATTGCTAGCCTTAATGTTACAGTTTCACCAAGGCTTCTTCATAGATGGATGATCACCACACATAGCATAAGTACATCCTTACATTGCACGGAGAACATTCATATCTTCAGAAAGGTTTCCATCCATTCATTTAGGCTAGCAAGCCTGTTGATAGAATATTGATTTCTATCTGCTTAAAATATTTGGATAGAATTATTTTGATAGAAATACTTGGAAGCAAATGACTACTTGTGAGAGCAAAAAGCATAAAACAATTTGTATATCTTGTCTACAGAAGCACCTTGAAGTTTGTATATTACAACCGAGAATGACAGCAGCCTACTTATCTTTAAAGATGCACTTTATTGTTGGCACAGCACTTTATCCCTTCTTTTCTTTGAAGATAGGAGTCTTGGTCTATAAAGTGTATATGAGATTGCCTGCGGTTTCCATTGCTATGTGATTGGATTGTATAATATATGAGATTTGTTAATATATATTTTATACATATGATTTGTTGAGATTGCACTCTTAATTATTGTTGAAATGTTTACATTTGTTAATTAACCACATTTCCCCCTGGATTATATGATTCTGTAAAGTGAGGCAGATCATGAGAAGGAGGGCAGGAAGGGTTTCATCACTGTTTAGTTCTCATGGCCCTTTCTTAAATGCCCAGGAAAATGCCAATCAGGACTTTGGGGTCAGGAAGCAAGTTTCTCCAGGTCATTTTGGCCAGGGATCCTGGAAGGTTTTTTTGCCATTCTTTGGGCATGTAGCAGGGGTCACTGGGTTTGTGTGGAGGAGGTGGTTGTGAATTTCCTGCATCGTGCAGGGGGTTGGACTAGATGACCCTGGAGGTTCCTTCCCATTCTATGATTCTATGTTCTGAACTCCTTTGTAGGACTTTTATCTAAGATCCAGTTTTGTGTAGTGGTTAAGAGCACAGACTATAATCTGGGAGAACCAAGTTTGATTCCCCACGCCTCCACATGCAGCTGCTGGTATGACCTTGGGTCAGTTACAAGTTCTTTCAGAGCTGTTCTCTCATGAGCAGTTCTCAAAAGAGCTCTCTCAGCCCCATCTTCCTCCCAACGTGTCTGTTGTGGGGAGTGGAAGGGAAAGGAGATTGTAAACTGCTCTGAGACTCCTTTAGGTAGTGAAGGGTGGGGTATAAATCCAATTTCTTCTCTCTTCTTCCAGAGGATTCTGAATTAAAATTTGGGGTTTTTTTCTGGTGCTTCTTTTCCTGCTCCTATGTGCCACAGTCAAACCATAAGGAATGACTTTTTCAATATGGTTCAAGAAAGGCAATTCAAGTGTGGAATTGTTTTTGTTTTAATAGGGAAAACCTGTCACAGTCATATCTGGAAGCAACAGGTTTACCAAATAAAGCATCCATTCATTAACAATACCACTACTTCTGTCTTTATAAGCCAACAGATTGGGCTGTCCGCAGAGACAAATATAGACAAATGTGAAATTTAAACTTCTAATTGGACTATTTTGAGATTTATTTCAGCAATATTGTCCTACAACAAGAAGTAGGGAAAGTCTTGTCTTGCTAAAGTTTCTACAAGAGTTTTCACAGATTGGTCTGTTGTACCAGTGTCCTAGGCAGGTGTTCATGTTAACCTTTCTATAAAAGCTGGCGGCCTGTGTGTTTGACTTTTCAAATCCTTCTATACTCCTCAAAGAAATGCACATGATGGATTATTTATTACATCTCTAATCCTCCCAAATTTGTACAATGTATGAAGAAGTGTTTCATTCTGCATATTATCCAATAGAAACTCTTTTTTGGCTTTTTTGGTAGTCTAAACCAATCTCTCTCTCTCTCCCTCGCTCTCTTTCTCCCTCTTTCCCATTTCTGTTAGACATCCAAGGTGGTTTGCAAGATTAAAATATTGGCCCAGGACAGACTGGCAATTTGCCCCGGTATCAAGTCGCGGCAAAAAAACCCCGGAGTAAACGATACCGGGTTTTCCTGTCCACACAGCGGGGGCCTCTGCCGGAAGATACTGGACGGAGGCGCGCGGGAGCGTTCAGACTGCCGTGCCGGAGGCGCGCTATATTCGCTGTTTCCCCATTATTTCGGCTGTGGGCGTATGTGCGCATGAGCGTTTGAGTGCTCATGCGCTCATTTTGGCGATTTTTTTTTTGCCCTGCAACGCCAGCACCGCATTGGGCAGTGGAGCGGAGCGCAGCCAATCACACCGCTGCTGCCTCATGCCCAACGCGGGTTGCTCCCGGCTTTTCGGCTGCGCGTTCAGATTCCCCGGAAGCGGAGAAACGCGCGACAAACGCAGGCTTTCAAGATTTGCGTCGGCTTTTATCAGGTGTTTTTTTAATCCGGCAGTGAAGCGCGAGAGCACCGGTAGGCTACGGGTGGGGGACGCCAGGCAGATGTGCCTGTGTGAACATTCCATTTACCCCGATATTGAGTCGTTGTCAGCCCGGGTCCCATCCCGCGGCAAATTGCCAGTCTGTCCTCGGCCATTATCTGTATCATTCTTTGGAAATTTTACTTATTTATAATTGATAGTAAATATTGTATTCCTATATATTTTAAAAACATATTTTGTAAACTGATTTGTAAAGAAAGAAACAAAAATCAGTTCTACCACAGAAATTGAAATAACCAAACTTAATCTGGATTCACAGGTCTCAGCAGTGACTTCTTTTCTCTCACCCTGTCTTGTCTTTCAAGGGATAATTTCACTTTTCTTTTTGCCATGAAGCCACAGCTGACTTATGGCAACCCCATGGGGTTTCCAAGGCAAGGGACGTTCAGAGGCAGTTTGCCACAACTGTCTCTGTATCATGACCATCGTATTCCATGGTGGTCTCCCAACGAAATACTGACCAGGGCTATCCCTGATTAGCTTGGTTATAGAACTTTTTCATCCTATGGAACCTTTACCTTTACTAATCCACTTACTTACTTTGTACCCCACCTTTCTCTCTAATGGGGATCTAAAGCAACTTGCATCATTCTCCTTTCCTCCACTTTATCCTTACCACAACTCTGCAAGGAAGGTTAGGCTGAGGATGTGTGACTAGACCAAGGCCATCCAGCAAGCTTCCATGGCAGAGCTGGTATATGAACCTGAGTTTCCCAGATCCCTGTCCAACACTTTAACCACTACACCATGCTGATTCTAATTGGTGTGATTAATTCTTTTTGTCTTTCAGTCCATGGGGGTAGTTTAAATTGCTGACCTGAATGAAGGAATGGAGGTGTTACAAGCCTCATAGCCTCTTTTTCAAAGCTTCTGTTTAATTGGCTAGAATTGTAAAGGGCTCTGTCATTGTTCCCTCTCTGAAATAAGAAAATCTTGAATTAGTAGTTGGGTTGTGTTACCCAAACTGGACCTAAAGAAGGGGACATTAGCTTCAAAAGAGTTCCAGAAATGAATAATGAAGGAATTGGTCTATGTATACCAGGGTGGATATCAGTAGAGGACCCTCATAATAAAATTAGGAAGAAAGAGAGTGAGAGACAGTGATTATAAATCAAATCAATAATTTTATTAAATACCAAATAAAATAAAGATAATAAAAATGTAAAGCACCTACACTAAGCACCTGAGAACTAATTTCCTAAGTAAGCACACATGCACACATACACCAGCAAGATGGTGCACTTGATAAAAAGGAAAAGGGGCACATTGGGAAGTTTTAAGGAAGGGACATACAACCTGAAATCCTGGTCTTGAGGTCTGGAGAGGTCCAGAGGCACTCACAGCTGATGTCCAAGGAGGAGAGACAGGAGAAAGAAAATGGAACCTGCAACACAGTTGCAGGGTTATTCAGGTAGTGGGAAAACCTGGCACACTTTTCACTGACCTAGGATGGTCTTTCTATGGGGAAGAGTCCTGTAGCTGGACATGGAAACCTACTTTCCCAGGAACATGATTGGTCCAAGATATGAAGCTTGAATTTGACTGGGCACTTTGAAGGTAACTGCTGTCAGTCTTTGATGGGAAAAATGGGAGAAATACCTTGATTAGGCTACTGTGTGCCAAATCTTCATGGGCTCAAAGAGCCTGGGTGAGGCAACATGATTAACATACTTTAATTAGATTCAGATGGGTAGTTGTGTTGGTCTGAAGCAACAGAACAAAGTTTGAGTCCTGTGGCTCCTTTAAGACTAACAAAGTTTTATTCTGGGTATAAGCTTTTGTGTTCATGCACATGAAAGTTTATAGCCAGAATAAAACTTTGTTGGTCTTAAAGGTGCCACTGGACTCAGACTTTGTTCTGATACTTTAATCAGGATGAAGTGAGCTAGATCTGCATTGACACAAACATTTGGGTGAGTCAAGATAGCTCCTGAAACAGGGCAGAGCATAAATTAATGACTTGAGTGCCCTTCTTGATTGAATAAAAAAGGAAAAAGAGGAACTGGACATTGGTTAATGTAATAGCAGCTTCCTTGGGCTGGGCAGACACCTCTGAGGTATGAGAGGACATTCCAGTGTTGAAAAGTCTTTTGTTATTGAGAATGACATGAAGTCTCATTGCTATTGAGAACCCTGAGCTGGGGGAGCCTGCACCATTCCTCTCCTGTCCCTGGGACTTTTCAGTGTCATGGCTTAACCCAGGTGCCTTTATGAGATGCCCCAAGTTTCACATCCCCTCGGCACTTAGGCTTTGAAAGGCAGACCTATTAAAACAACTAAGTCCAAAATAAGATGGGGACCCCACTAACCAAGGGGGTCTTGGTTGGAGGAGGGGGTGCAGTCCTCACAGTTCAACAACTCAGTTTGTCCTACCAATATTCAACATGGAAAGAGTCATTACCTGAGAAATGTAGTTATAAAGGATGAATATAGAAATGCAGATCAGGCTGACTCTGTTTCAGGATCAGCACTCCAATGAAATGGGCGAAGGTGGATGCCTCAGGCAGCTGATTTTGGCATGCAGCAACCTCTCATCATACTATTAACCATCTGCCTGTCTGGTAAGCCAGTTTTGCCCCCACTTGAGAGTCAGAGAAAGTAATCCTCTCTGCTTCCTTGTTCCCTCAGTTTCTTTAAAAGCAGTTCATTGGAGCATTGTCCAAGACCATCCCCTGACCACTACATGCAGCTGAAGGCTCTGCTCTGATTCTGTGTTAACTTACTCTTCTATAACTTGTCCTCTACTGATATAAAAAAAGAGGAATTTTGCTCTTTGTCTTACAGATTCATAAGGAAAAAATACAATTTTTCTATGCGATCAACAATGCAAAACATAGCTCAGCAGCTGCAGTGTATGAAATGACAGAGTGTGCATCATCTAGAATCTTCATGGCCGTGAGCACATACTTATGTTTAAGTTCTAGAGACTAGGAGAGCATGCTGAACTGAAAGAACATAGACACTAGTGTTTCACCTGAACAAAAATGTAAGAAATTATCTACACTCAAAAAAGAGAACCGATGACTAATGATTTACCAGGGGCAGGAACTAGAAAGCAGGAACCATCCTTGGAAACAGGCAGTTGAATTGCATGCTGTGACATTCGCATAATTTATAGAGCAAGTGTATTATTTTGTATCACTTTTACACAAACACATCTCATGAAATTGACTAGAAATGAATACACTAAAAGTATTCTTTTGCATTCATTGCTTTAAAGTTGTCTTGCAAATGAGAGGTGTAGAGACAAAGAGCTTATTGGTTTTCATTGCTGTGGCTGTATAAATTATCTGTAAAACACCACAGAATTTGCAGGGGGCACAACATTTACATTGACTTTATTGAAGCAAAAATGCATTTGTTTTATATCATCACAAACATGGAATTTAGGCCATGATTCTCTAAACTGTTATGCTAGAGTCTGACATTTTAATTCCATTATTCTAAAGAAAGAGCTTTAAGGTTTACAACATTGTTCAAAAGCAAATACTAATGATATTCCTCATATAGATCTTCAGTTTCCATTTATGTCAAATTTCTCTCCCAATGAGCATCAAAATCTTATAAAATTTTTGCACACAGACTCACCCATTGAATACAATGAACTGTTAGAAATGATACAGCAGGAATCTGAAAAGCTTTAAAAAAGTCTATGATATTTATTTATCTCTGTAATGATTGATCTTTACAATGTGCATTATCCATTGCTTTGAAACCAGAAAATCAAATCAAGGACATGCTTTAGCTCTACAGTTATATTATATAATAGTTCACTTTGGTGCACAGTATAATAAACAGCCAGTATGTTTTGCAGTAAGTTCCACTGATTAGTGCAACAGTGTGAATTAAATAGCTGAGACTGGGTCCTTACGACAAAGCAGGGGCAGAGCTGACTGGTGTCCTCCAATGGTAAAAATCTGGTAATAAACTAAATAATTGGTAAGATGTTTTACTTTAATGGCATCTCAAAATTTACTGCTCAAAATGAACATGTTCTGTATGGAGATTCCAACTACAACAAAAAGGCTTCTGGAACTGTGTGCTGCATTCTTTGGTAAATGTGTGTCTTCCAGCATCATCTTTAAACTGGGCCTAAGCTGATGCTGCCTAACAATTGGGAAAATAAGTGTAACATTTCCTTCTGTTCTACAGAACACTGCCTGTAGACCAGTGGGCACAAGCAAAGCATACCTCAGTCTGCCCCACCAGCAGTGCCATCAGTCATAAAGGTAAAGGTGAAGTACAGCATTTCCCAAAGTGAACTACCTGTCAGCATGTGTATGAAAAACATTTCCTTTTGACCTTCTTGAAATCTAAACCAGAAAGCCACGTTTCAGAACAATGTTCAGATATTTCCAGTTATTACTGGCTGTCATTAATTTTCAGTTCAGATTTGTTACAGTAACTATACTAATAAACCAGACTCTTTGTTAGGGTTTTTAAAAGTTTGTATCTGAATATTCATCCTTTTTTTGACACATGTTTTTCAGCAAGGTAAAAAATAGGCCTGTAACTTCACACTTAATTGATTTCCACAGAAACACTGTGCAGGCTGGTATTTGAATGTATATCCTCAATATTTAGTACCAACAGTATTATCGTATTAACATTGTAGATATTCTTCAGTCAGAAAACGTCTTTGTAGGGAATCAGGGTAAAAGATGACAACAACAAAGGATCCTCATACTGGGTTGGGCCACTTGTGTTAGAGGTCTTACACAAGATGAAACACAAGAAAAAGGACACAATTGCCACTTGTGCTAAGTTAGTGTATCCCCACTTACATTCTGTTTACACAAGGTCTCTAGTGCAACCAATTTCTAGACACCATAATGAATACAGAGGAAAGCACTAGGTGTTGCACAATATCTTCTTCAAACAGAACTGCCCTAAGTTCATTTGTGTTTGTACCTTTCCGGGGAGTAAGCCCCACTGGATAAATTGGGACATTTCTGAATAGAGCTGCTTAAACTTGCTCTCATAAGTGCATTATTTCAAAAGTTGCAGCAATAACTCCAATGCCATATAAAGGCAAAACAATTTTTTAGAACTAAAAATAACTGTAGGAGTAGAAAGGAAGATGGCAAGATTTAATTGAACACTTCACTGAAACAAAATCAAGTTTTCTTTGCGGTTGACTGTGGCATCTTTCAACAACCAAGAGAAAACATATTTCTTTTAGCCAAAGTCACTTCCAATGACCATGCACAGTAAATAATAGAGTACAGAATGTATCACTGAACAACCGACTGTTGATGGAATCACAGCCGTTTTTATAGGCTAGCTTACATTTACAAGCAGAAGTATCACAGGGGTCATAGCCCTGTTTCTTGTCATACAGCAACTGAACACACACAGTGAGATGCTTAGGTGGCCAGCTGGCATGGAGGTAACTGCATAATATCACTTGCCCACCCACATAGAGTGGGTTTTTAGAGTAATAAAAAGGGATACCCTGGTCGTTTCATAAGAAGACCTGAGTCTAAATAATTAGCACATTTGAAAAGCATCTGTACATTAAGCAGAAACGGTGGGAACAGTAGTAAATTTATAAACCATTTAATGATATAGTTGGGTTCTTGGGAAATAAAACTGTCTTTAACACAACCAGCAAATGGATCTGCAAACATCTTGAGTTTTTATTGTTGCACATAACAGTAAATATAAATTGCTTGTTTTAAAACTAGGTCTATATTTTAGTACTCTTCATGAATAATCAATTTAACTTATCCTTCACATGGAACTATTCATGCCATGCAAGTGCCTCAGCTGTGGGACCACCAGCAGCCACTGGTCATGTGAAGCACCCTTTCTGCGACCCAGCAGAACCTCTATGAGCATTCTAGGCAGTAGCCTTAAGGTGGTTAATATGTTTATTTCTTTACTTTTGTTATAGCTTGCCTTTCTTGTTGAGACTCAAGGCTGATTGCAAGATATAAAAACAATGCATTCTGCTAGCATGAGGCAGCTAATAAGCAATGCAACAGGACTGGAATTACAAAATTACAAGACAATGCAGCAAAAAAAAGCAGGAAATGCATTTCAAAAGTAGAAGACAAGGTAGCAAAAGGAAGATAATATATAAAACAAACAGTATAGGACTACAGTCTTATACACTTAGAAAATTATCATTCTGAACCATTCCATTCTACTACTATTTCCTTTATAAAAATATGCCCTCCTGAACATTTTTGTTTTACACATTCTGCAGAAGGACAGAAGTGTGGAAGCCTTCCTGATCCCTTCAATTAGGACATTCCACAAGGCAGGGGCTGCAACAGAGAAATCTCTGGTACAGGCTATTGTCGTTTTGACAGGGGGGCACTTTCAGAAGCCTTGCTTAGATGATACAAGTGGTCATGGTAGAGCACAACAGAAGAGGTGATCCTGCAAAGAAGTGTCCAAGGCCATTAAGGACTTTGTAGGTGATTAATAGAACCTGGTAACAATTGGTAGCCAATGGAGTATCTGCAGAATAGGTGTAATCAGGGGTCTTTTTGTAGAAAAAGAGGTGCAGGAGCTCATTAGCATAACTTACTTGCATATGCCACATACCCTGACATCACCGGAAGTGTGTCAGAAGGCAACACCCACCGCTCAGGCTCCACCTCCAAAATCTCCAGGTATTTCCCAGCTCAGAGCTGGCGAGCCTACCTGATGGCACACGTGGGGAAAAACAAACAAACCACCCATGTCAGGTAAAGAGGGGGGATTACCAGGGTACCCAGTCAACATATTTTTATTCTCCTTGGCATTGATGGCTGAGGTGCTTTTAGTGTTCCTTTTCTGTTTGGCTGGCAGCCTTCCTCTCTGTTATAGCTGACTGTGGGTTTCATATCACTGCCATTTAGTGTTGTTTTTGTCAGCCACAACAAGGTCACTTTCAGAGAGGAAAAGCAGGTTTTAAATAATGTTGACAAGTCTGGATCCAGAACAACAATGAAATCACATCCGCTAATTTTTGCCTAAACAAAACCCAATGACCTAGGTCTTCAACCTAGGGGTTGGGTGGCAGACAGAGCCACTTGCCCCCCCTCAAAAAAAAAAAGCCATTTGGAAGTCCCTGCACATGTATAGACATGTGCCTTAAACAATCAGATGGCTATATAGGGCAAAAAATTCATATTCTGGTGACATTTGAGATAACAATGAGGTGACACAAGGAATGTAATGTGCAATGTTACTGGACAGCTGAGCACAATGTGAAATATGATGATATTGGGTACATTATGATACATGAAGATATTCATAATGAATGCAAGAGGACATAAAGCCTGATAGGAGAATAAACATTTTGCAGTCTCTCCAGAGGCACACAAGGAAATACTGGGCAACTGAGGCAGGCAATTCACAGGAGAACACATCTTACTCTGCTGTAATCAGGCACTGAAGGGCATATCTGTTTGGCTGGTATTTGACATACCAGGGGTGTTGTGGGTAACAGATATTCTGGGCTGCAGGGAAACCAGGAATCAATAAGAAGCACATGATGTGTTCTGATGTAGACAATGGACAGTCAGGGCTGTTGGATTCAAAAAAGGTAAGCTGGGAGCATGGCAGCAAGCCACACAGCACAAGAAATAGTACAGGATGCAGTGCTGAAACAAACAAACAAAAAATGAATGAGCAGGCAGCACCTGATGCGAAGCACCTGAGGAGAGCTACTGCACTGAAAACATTGGTCCTACATTGTAAAGAAGAAAGGCAGGCACACAGCACTACAGAAATACACATGCCCAACTGGCTAAAAAGGGGTACATGGGAGCAATAACTGACTGAGGTTTATAAATAGGGGATTGTTGATCACATTTGCATTCCACCCTTTCTCCATTGTATCCTCACAATGTCCCTGTGAGGCAGGTTAGGCTGAGAGACAATGCCCAGGCCAAGGACCAAGAAAAGCTGAAGGCACCAGTGTTCCCTCTAAACTGAGGTAGTGTGAGCTAGCTCATAGTTTTTTAGCCTCAGGCTCACACTTTTTTGTTGTAGGTCAGGAAGGATGGCTCCAGAGCAAACTAATTTGTGCATAAGCCAAATCGCTTGCTCACAATTTTAATGCCAGTACCTCACAAAGAAAAATTTTTACTCACAAGACTCCACAGCTTAGAGGGAGCATTGGAAGGCACTCTAGAAAAGGACAGCAGAGAAGATTACACTGGGGAGAGCAAAGATACTATGACCAAGATCGTGTTTGGACATGCATCTCAGAGGTGCTGCCTTAATCACGGACATCTGCACATCTGGACAGGTACTATAACCCCTATAACTGCTCCTAAATGTCTCTATCATCACCTCTTTGTTTCTTAATTCTGGATTGTGTGTATAATTTGATTGCTTAGCATGATTGTATGCAGGGATAATTTCTAATATATCTATTGAAAACTTTTTAAATCTGGAGTCTTCATACTGAACTGCACCTTGGTATATAAAGGTATGTGATCCCTTGTGCCTTGGTATATAAAGGTGTGTGATTCCTGGTCTTAGCGGTCTAATATCTAATTTCCCCAGTATCGATACAGGCCATTGATGGTTACAGGTATGCAGAGGGTGGAGGAGCTCTTTCCCACATGATGAGCACCATTTGTATCCACTTTCACCCTCACAGTACATAGAAGTATTCACACTCAGGAGGAGTGGGAGGATATAAATGTGGGAGACCTTTCTTGGGTCTGTAACTGGGACCCCAGAAATGTAATCCTCCTCCAGCTTGGAGAAATGATAAGGGAGCCAGTTCTAACATCCAATATGGAAGCTCCCCAAGAGGCACAACTATTGCTTAGGAACATACTTGAACCCCATACATTATTTCTGTGTATGAACATACATCAATATTGCAATCCATAAACACTTGGTTGGGCAAGAAACGACACTCTTTATTATGTAAGACAGTTTATATCACTAATCACTTCAAATAGAAAACTGATTTCTCCTGGTCTAGTGGGGCTGGAGTGCCCACCAGGCTATGTTGGGGTAACTTTGGTGAGCTCTTGTCAGAAGTCTTGTCATGTCTGCCTTTCTGTTGTTCCAAATCTGCCTTTGGAGAATTCTGGGTGGCCCAGCCAGCCTGACAGGAGTTATTTTTTTTTCCTCTGCACAGTAGAAGAATTCACTGTGGGTTGTTCCAGCCCAGGGAGGAGGCTGTGAAAATTGTGGGCACTGGGCATGCTTTGGGGAGCCCCTGTTGGAAGTCTTGTAATGTCTGCACTTCTGTCCCTCCAAATCTGTCTTTGGAGAGTTGTGTGTGGCCCAGCCAGCCTGACAACTGTTTCCTGCACAGAGAAGAATGTACCATGGTGTGTCAGCCTGGGGAGGGCTGGGAGTGTTGTGGGCACTGGGCATACTTCCCTCGTTTGTCTGGTAGGGTTGACGTATCCACTAAGCTGTTGTGGTGTAACTTGGGGAGCCCCATTGGAAGTCTCTTGTCATGTTTGCCTTTCTGTCATTGCATCACCTAAAATGGAAAACTCTGATTTCCACTGGTCTGGTAGGACTGGGATGCCTGATAAGCTGTCATGGGACAACTTTGGGGAGCCCCTGTCTGAAGTCTAATGTCATGCCTGCCTTTCTGTTCTTGCAGCACTTAAAATAGAAAACTCTGATTTCAACCAGTCTGGTGGGGCTGGGGTACCTGCCAAGCTACCATGCTTGCCAAGCTACCCTCAAAAGGATTTTCATGGCTTGACCTTAGTCCTGTTGGGTTTGCAGTGCCACAGTGTCACTGGTTCTGCTGGGCTTGCAAAAATGCCCAGCACCACCTTCAGCTTCTACTGCAGAGATTCTCTGGGACTTTGATTCTGTTCTGTGGGGTTTCTATTGCACTTGCTTTTTTTGCTATTTCCCCCCCCATTAGAAACTATGAAGGATAGGGGCACCTTCTTTGGAGGGCCATAACTTAGACCCGTTACCAAATCCCAACTTTGGTGAGGTAGGTAGAGGACAGTCAGCCTGAGATATGCTGCAAATTTGGTGTCTCGAGAATGTGGGGGGGGGGCATTCTACCACATCACGAACCTCAAGAACTGAATTGGTTTATCTAGCATCTAAAAGTTCTCAACAGTCCATGGTTCATGAACTGTGCACACCATAAGCCATGAACCAAACTACATTTCACTTGTTCATGCCCATCCCTAAATAAGACCTCAAGTAAAGGTCATTAAAAATCCAAGTACTCTCTGACTTCTGTCAGAGGGGCACAGCTTAATAGCCCTTCTTACAGGGGCTACTGTAAGCTCTTGGTGTGTTGCCTAATATGCAAAGGAGTTCCTGCTACAAAAAGAGCCCTGGTCACAACCAAACAAACCAGTTCAAAATGAACCACGAACCAGCCTGGTTTGTGCCCAAACTGTGGTTCATTTCTTGGTTTGTGTACATTCCTAATATCTAATGAACCAATTCTGAAGGGTATACATATGTATGAATTATTGCTCCCACCATTCAAATAGACACACATGAGGTGCAAGCTTTGACGCTAGTCCACCTTCATGTATTTTCTCACTGTCGCATGTGTGGACTATATACTTAGGTTCCTGTACAAGCACAAATGGACTTATGATGAAGTAGTCTATGCTGTACTGGCTCTGATACTACATGTATTCTAATTGCATTATTTTAATCATAGATACCTGTGTGATATTTGAAAGTGACTTCACAGTTTTCAGTGTTCTCAATGGAAACCAGCTGCAGAAATACATAGCACACATACAGAACTATCCATTTTCTTTTTTCTTAGTGTAAATATGTATATAGATCAGTTAAATAGGTAACAGAGGTTTAACAACATGAAACTCTCCACTAGCATCTCCGCAATTGTTAACACAATGGATTGTTGAAATAGACTTCCACACCAGGAAAGCCTGAAGAGCTGCTTCAGAATTTCAATGTTTTGCACAAGCATGTTTGACTGAAGTAATTGGCCAGAGGTTAAAGAATCAGGCTTCTTAAATAAGCACTTTTTCAGTTAACCAAAGCAAATCAACCTCGACATACTGCAAGTCTTGTACAATTTATAACTTATGAAGCATGTCACCATCAAATACAGAAAAAGTGGATCTGCTAAGGAATGTAAATAACCATGCCCTTTTATATTCACCCATGCAAAGCCCATATAAGAAACCCTGGTCAAAGTACTGGCCATGTGAAGAATAAAATGGGCGCATCAAACTGGCAAACAGATTGATTGGGCATCTATTGACTGGATATTCTAATCAGAAGTCCAACTGGAAGCCATTAGAGAAATCAACAACAAAAACCACTACTTTTATTTGGACAAATTCCTCCCCAAATACCTCAGCTATTTTCCTTTCATGCAGTTAAAGAGTTAAAGAATTCCTCAGCTCCTTTCATTGATCTTCAGAGCATCTACATGCGGGTGCTGACTGGCTTTTTAAAGTGACTGGAAATTCTAATCCTAAATCTTTTGCATCGTGTCCAATTTGACCCTCAACGGACTAATAGAAGTGGCTAGACCAGATGGCAAGCAATTTCTGGTAGTCAGATTCATTTCTTAGGACCTTGACATTTCATCATCCTATCTCGTGTCCCTCCATTACAGCGCTCTTTGGGGCACAGTGAATCACATTTATAAGAGTATACATGAGCTCACAATGGCAACAGCACACATTCAACATTCATTAAAAAAACTCATTCCAAAATCTGACACAGCTGAAAAGTATATTTTTGAGAATCTGAGAATGTATTTTTTAGAATAATAGGACTGTAAGGAATAAAACTATAATGAAATGAAGTGTAATGAAATATAACTAGAATACTGAATGAGCACCTTGAGTGGATAAATCATCCTTCAAGCCAACATCCCTCTCACCCAATCTATAGCCAAATTACCTTTCACCAATTTCCTCTCTTTCTTATGTACCTCAAAGTAGCCCACATCCTCCATCTGACATACTATCTACTGCTATGGAGCATTTCCAAACACTTAGCCAATGAGAGTATGGAATGTAATAGACATCAGATTAGAGGATGAAATGCCCCCCAAGGCCTCTAAAATTATAAGTACTCTTCAGCTGCTGTCTGCATAGAGCAATCTACAGTCTTGAGATGAAGACCTGAAGGTAACTGATAATATCAGCCCTGCTTGTATGTGCATTATACACTGATAGTCCCCCACACCTTGAGTATAGAGTATAGCTCTAAATGTGCCTATTCTGCCTATTCTGGCAGTTTTTGAAAGTTTACTACAGTAAAAACTTTTTTAAAAGATATCACAGTGAAATAAATGTATGTTCTCTGACCTATGAAATATACTGTTTAATTACATTTACAGTATAAATCTGTCCAGTATGTCATTTCTTTGTGTAAGAACGTTTTCCCTTTGCTCAGGTGCCAGGGATGGTCACTGTCTTACATTTCTCCCCTTGTTTGGGATTGGATCTTTCTATAGTAGACAACGTAAGATTGCCACTGAAATGGAAACAGGCTCACAGAAATGTAATATCCAGTGTTTCAAAGTCAAATTATTAATGGTGCTAATATTTTTTAAATGTGAACGGTGATTGACTTTTATTATTACAGTTAACCTGTACCGTGTGTTTTAAAAATCATTTGAGTGGCAATTTTCAGTGTTTACTTTAGGGTTATTAATCAGTTCTACAGCTCTGATTCTCTTCCTCCCCTCCCCTTTTTGGCTCAGTACTTAAGTTATCAATTAAAGCAAAACGTTAACATTCCACAGGAAGCTAGTCCCACTTGATTCAATCTGGCTACGTAATTAGCACCCCATTTATAGACTCCTCTATTTATTGTGACACTCCATTTATAGACTATTATAGTAAGGTAGAGTAAAAGAACCAAATTGTTTCAATGCTTTATAATGTGCAAATTGAAATTCCAGGTATAGCGAAACACCATTTGTTAAGTTCTATGGGAAAAAACGAGTTCATTTTAACAGCTCAATATGCTGTGCGCCCCCCCCCCCAATTAACCCCTTTTTATCTGTGAAGCATGTTGGCTTAATTTAAAGCATGATTTTCATTTTGAATGAAACATCAGTATGGCTACGTAATAATATATCCTAATTTGCATTAATTAAATTTCTATCCCACTGTTCCATCAAGGACCTCAAGGCAGGATAAATTTTTACCCATTTTACTATTTATTTATTTATTTATTTAATTCAATTTGTATCCTTCCCTTCCCACCAAAGCAGGGTCAGGGCGGCTCACATTAAAAAGTTAAAATACATTAAAACACGAATTCATTACATACAAAATACATCATAAAACTCATATACATTACAGATTATAATTCACCAGTAAGTACAGTTAAAGTGCTAGTGGCGGTAACTATAGGCCATGATGTAGCAATTATACAAAAAGTACGGCCAGAGGCTGTTGCTGTTGACATCACAGGTCATCGCTGTTAACATAGAGGGCCTTATCCCAGTTCAGTGTTATTGGTAGCGGCTCCTAATCGAAGGCCTGGTGGAAGAGCTCCATTCTGCAGTCCCTGCGGAACTGTAAAAGGTCCGCAGGGCCCTGATGTCTTCCGGGAGCTCATTCCACCAGTATGGAGCTGCTACTGAGAAGGCCCTGGCCCTGGTAGAGGCCAATCTGGTGTCTTTCAGCCCAGGGAGGATCAAGCGATTTTGAGACCCCTGACCTCAGTGCCCTCTGGGGAACATGTGGGGAAAGGCAGTCACTCAAGTAGACAGGCCCCAGATCATATCCTCACAACAATCCTATGGAGCAGGTTGGGTTGTGAGTTTGTGGCTAGTCAAGATCAACCTGTGAGTTTAGGAACAGAAGACAAGTTTGAACCCATATTTTATGTGGTGTTGACCTTAAAGACTGCCCAGAAGCTAAAACTAGTACAGAATGTTGACTGTAGATTTAGGACCATAAAACACTGCTTCACAAGAATTTTGATGAA
Source organism: Gekko gecko (assembly GCA_029375565.1). Lineage (NCBI taxonomy): Eukaryota > Metazoa > Chordata > Lepidosauria > Squamata > Gekkonidae > Gekko > Gekko gecko. The sequence goes on along the minus strand of JAPDNY010000010.1, from coordinate 81,868,571 downwards.
GTTATACAAAGGTTTTTTCCAGGTTTTTTTTTTTAAATCACTGCATATATGCACATCAATAACAGCTGAATGAAATTTCTGGTTAACTGATACTGATGTCAAAAAGTGTTTAAAAATGTATTATAGGGGCCTAAACAAATTAGAGATATCAGCAATGAACAATGGGTAAAGCAAGAATATACAAAAGCAAAAAAGAGCATAATTTGCACATCCTAAATTATGAAGAAATTTAACAAATATGGCATTTCATTCTATGTGCTTGAAATGATGGATTCTGTGATTAAATAAAAGCTGGAATGTTATTACACAAGGGTGATGTAGTGGTTACAGTGTCAGAGTGGTGTCTGAGAGGCCCAGATCTAGTCTTCCATGGAAGTTTTTTAAAAATAATTTTATTGAAATTTGTATAAATTGAATACAATATCCAACAAATAAAACAAATATAAAGAACATCAAATATGTAATTTCTTACAGACAAAACTATAAAACACTCTAAAAGTAAACTAGTAGTCTCACTGTTACAACACATGCCTCAATGAGAGATCAAAATATCAATTTCCATCTTCTGCATTACATTAACTTCTTTGACATATTTAGATTCAACTGTTTTTGTAACAAAAGGTAGCCATTTGTTAATAAAACTCAACTTAGTCTTCAGGGAAGCAGTACCCTGAACTTCAGCTGTAATTTTATCTTTCATGGAAGTTCACTCGGTGACCGGTCACTTTCTCTCAGCCTGACCTACCTCGCAAGGTTATGGTTCTGAGCATAAAATGGAGGAAGGGAGAATGATGTTGTGAACCTCCTTGGTCCCAATGTATCCTCATGTATAAATAAATAAATTAAAAAATTTTCCTATCATGAGCAACGAAGTCCTATGCCACCCAACACTGCATCTTTTTGTCTTTTAAGCTCCACAGGATTCTTTGTGCCACTACCACTGGGAGGATTTTGCCTTCATGACTGAAGTTAGTAGAAGCTTGACTTATCCAGAAGTTTGGCAACACTAACTTGATACATAAATGCATCCTGTGTCTTATTTCCCCAGGACTACTCTTGGGGAGCCTACAAACCAATTCACTAATAAACCACTACATGTATTTTTCAATATACCCTTATGGGAGAATTAAAGTAAACCTTTCTTTTAAAAAAAGAACAAATCTTTCTCTAGACCATTTAAAAGGGGGAAAAAATCCATCTTATGTGAAAATTGGAAAGAAATAAAAAATAATTGCAACAGTCTGCTACGAGGAGCCCCTCAGAGTATTACACTTAAAAGTACTTCGAGAAATAGCTTGATGGAGTCTCTGAAAGCAAATGAAAATGATTCTTTTTTCTCTTTTTTCCCCTCAAAGGACACCAATTAAGCATCCCTAAACATGTACAAGCCAATTGTTTTGAATTATAAATTGCATTCTCCAACAATTACAAAGCCCTTTTGTGTTCAAATACATTTATTGGTTGTATTAAATTCTTTTTATTGGCTTAGGATCAGCACTAATCAAAGCAAAGCCATTTGGTCTGCCACCCTCAGAGAGCTATTCACCCATGACTTAATGTAAGGATCTACTCCACATAAATCATGGGTGAATGGTTCATATGCATCGATTTAAGACTGGCCATTAGTTTTAAAACTTAAAATAAACGTTTTCCTTCTTTGGTAAAAGAAGACCCAAATTAACTGCTGTTTATGGTGGCTACTCAGCGCTCAGGATCTAATATTTTCTTAGAGTCCTTAAACATTTTCTAAAGAAACATAACCTTGAAGCAAATTATTCATGGGAAATAAATATAATAAGAGATAACGACATAGTATCTTTGTGTGCATCGTTCCAAATAAATGGCACTTTCCTGCTTGATCCAGGCTTCAAAGGCTTTCTGGGGCTTACTTTATTGGAGGAATTTTCCAAATGGTTGTTGTAAGAGTATTTAGAGGTGCAGTTTGTTGGTACACCAGAGGGGATGATAGAGTATTCACTCTCTGTATAAGACCTTATTCAAAATGGCTGAAAAAAGAAGTTCATGTTCTGTTACTGAGCCTTGTAGTTCACATTTGGCTGAGTTCAGACTGGCAGTTTGCAGCGGGAGCCAGTCGTAGCAAAAAAGCCCCGGAATAAATTGTTCCAGGTTCTCCCAGTCACACGGGGCAGACAGAGCATACCGGGAGGAGGTGCATGGGAGCGTTCAGACTGCTGGCCTGGAGGTATGGCTGTAAACAGCTTTTCCCTGGTAAATCGGCTGGATGCCTATGTGTGTATGGGCTCATGGGCGCATGAGCGCTCATGCACCCATACGAACATAGGCATCCAGCCAATTTTGGGAGGATCCTGTTGTGCATTGGGCAGTAGAGCAGAGCACAGCCAATCATATGTGCCTTATGCAGTAGAGCGGAGCACAGCCAATCATATGTGCCAATCATATGCACCGGGAGCAATGCAGGTTGCTCCCGGCTTTTTGGCTGAGCGTTCACACTTCCAAGAAGTGGACTGACATGGGATAAAGGCACTCTCCAAGATTTGCTACCACTTGTAACAGGTATCTTTTTAATGCTGGAGCGAAGCAGAACAGCACGGGTTGCCTACAGGTGGGAAATGCCAGGCAGATGTGCCTGTATGAATGCTCCCTTTAATCTGCTTGGGAAACGAGGCTGAAAAGTGGCTATAGCGGGGCAAATTGACAGTCTGAACTCAACCTCTTTGTGAGAGACCAGATAGATACAGTAGTCAGTGCCTGTTCTTTGATTTCCATCAGTCATTGAGACCTTCATTAGTTACTCCAACCAAATGCCACCGCATCCTCAGAGATCATTTTTATCTTCATACATTAGGGCAAAATCTCTGCCCATCCATGCGCAAAGTCACATGCCTAAGAGCATAACCCATCAGTAATAACATATGTGTTCATAAGAAAAAAATAATGCCTTTTCCCAATGAAATTTTTCCATGCATGTATGTATTTATGCATGTATGTGTTTATTAGGCTTATATCCTGCCCTATCCCAAAATGGGCTCAGGGTGGCTCACAGCAATTAGAATATAAATAAAATAGCAATAGCATACACAAAACAAAGTTAAAACTATCAAATAATCAAACAAGATGGCAGCAAAGATAAGAACTCCAGAGCAGTCCATAGTGCCTCCTGCAGGATGATTAGGCTGATAATGTATTTCTGTAAGCAGGGGAGGCAAAGATGGATTGAATGTCCACTGCCTCAGTCAAAGGCCTGGTGAAACAGCTCAGTTTTATAGGTCCTGCAGAACTGTAACAGGTCCCGCAGAGCCCTGATCTCACATGGGAATGTGTTCCACCAGGCTGGGGCCAGGACAGAAAAAGCCCTAGCTCTGGTTGAAGCTAAGCAGATGTCTTTCGGGCCAGGGACTACCAGTAGACATTGATCAGCGGAGTACAAAGCTCTCCAGGGCACATATGGGGAGAGACAGTCCCATAGGTATACTGGTCCCAGGCCGCATAGGGCTTTAAAGGTGCAGCCACAAGTGTATCGCTGTTGTGAGTGTAACAGAGGAGAATACAATGGCTTGAAGGACATCTGATCAACAGTGCTCAACAATGCTGAAAACTGCTGTCACAGATCAAGAATAAAACAAAGTTTGAGTCAAGTGGCACCTTTAAGACTGACAAAGTTTAATTCTGGGTATAAGCTTTTGTGTGCATGCACACTTCAGGTACTTCATGTACCTGAAGTGTGCATGCACACAAAAGCTTATACCCAGAATTAAACTTTATTGTTCTTAAAGGTGCCACTAGATTCAAATTTTGTTCTATTACTTCAGACCAATACGGCTACTCACCTAAAGTTTCATGAGTTCTAATGGCTGTTTAATTGCACAGTTGTATAGTTGTATTGGCTGTGCATTGTCAAGGTACAAATAAAAATATTGTACACAAAATAATAAATCGAGCCATTTGCAAACCTATCTGTTTTTTGCAGCCTATGTAGGAGAATTGTAACAGCCTACTTAATAGGGCTGGGCAGTGCCTTGTATGTTTACAATCTATTCTGCACAGATTTCATTATCTCCTGCGACTCTTGCAGATACAGGTCACTTGATAGTTAAGTCAAGTCAAGTTTATTATGATCCACGATCAGAAAAAGAGAATCAAAATCATCAACAAACATAACCTTGATTACATTTGTTACATTGGTTGTATAGCAAAAACATACTGAGCTTAAAATACGCTTAGTTAAAATTTGTTAAAACATACCACATTCTTCTGTCTAGTTAGACATGCCTGGGCACAATATAAAAATGGTTACATCTACTTCGGTACTTGGATATAATTGGGATAATGTATATATTTCAAATGTTCTGGCAGAATCAACAGTATAAGAGGATATGCTCAGATGTATTGAGCATACCAGAATGGCATGGGTAGAGACACTTTTCATATGGAATATGAGCAAATCTCCCTTCAAGGATGGCAGATGGAAGGACATTTAGTTGGGCAAGAGTAAAAGCTCTGCAGTGTTTGGGGAATTTCGTATAGAAGTATGTAGATGGAACAAAGTTTTGGTTGCAATTCCTCACTGCCAGGATGATACGGACCTGACTTCTATCCAACTGAAAGGAGATGTCCCAAAGTTTCTGCTTCACTATTGTTTTAACTCCATGATAACCAAGATGCAAGAGAGTCATACCAGAGAAACCTAGGCATTTGAGTTTATCTTCTATTTTTCCTATCCAACTTGAACGAAAACTGTCTACCAAAATTTAAAAAGTTAAACTAGAGAGGGGAAAGTTTAACTTCAACCAGAAACACACAGCTTGCAGCCAAACCCGTGATTCTAAAGTTACCAGGCCTGCCTCTGGTCCCTTGATACAGAGCGCAATTACCAGTTCCACCTCTACTGCTTTATAGCTGACTCAGAAGCAACAATGGTAGAATGGCACATTTGGGATTTATATACAATAGTTGTTCAAGATCTTAGCATTAAATTTAAATGCTGTGTTGAATTTCATACAGTTCAGCTTTCAGTGTGAAAGTTGTTTCCTAGACATGTTTTTTGCCTAAGGCCAATATACTCTACTTCTTCACCCTCTGTTTCATTCAGCGGTGGTCTTTATGATTCTGGGGCCCAAGGCAAATGGGGCTTCAGAATCACTGAGGAACAGGGCTTATTTCCTGCAGGAGCGCACAGGAGCGAAGCTCCCGCAGTAAGGAGCCCAGGGTGTGGGCACATGCAACAAGCCCCGCCCCTGCTCCCAGCAGCCCCCCCTCACCTTTCCCGGACCACTGGCCAACCCAGCAGAGTGCTGCCGTGAGCTGGCCCTTGAGCTGTTCTGCCACTGTGTGGGTCATGGCACCCAGCCCGCCCAGGCTCTGCCCGGCCTCATGCTGGCCCAGGCATGGTGCCTCTGTAAGGCGGACCCTGGTGACTCCTGTAAGGCCTGTGAGGAGCTCCACCCCGGCCTCCTGCACCTACTCGGCCTCTTCCTGCGCCTCTGCCCCACCACCGCCTTGGCCCCCTACCTGCTTGAGGCCATGCGCATCCTCCGCGCCACCCTCCTCAACCAACAAGCAGCCACACACTTTCCTGCACTTGCTGGTCATCCAAAAGAGTCCAGTGGCACCCTTAAGATCAAGGTTTATTCAGGTACAAGCTCTCCCTCCTCTGTGAGGGCAGATCTGCGTGCTCCCCCCCCCATAGCTAGCAATCCAAAACAGTCCAGTGGAGCGTGAGCAGTGGGTGTTGCCTTCTGACACACTTCTGGTGAAGTCAGGGGGTGTGGCATATGCAAATAAGTTGTGCTAATGTGTTATGCTAATGAGCTCCTTCACCTCTTTTTCTATGAAATGACCCCTGCAGGGGTATACCTGAACCATCACATAGCTGAAGATGCTGCACACCAAGAGGTAAAGGAGGAGTGTGCTTCAGGTGCTGCTTCCTTCCCCTCCCCCAGGCTGGAGTATGGCCGGAGAGGGAAGTGTGACTCCTCCCCCTGCCTTATCTGCAGCTCTATCTCATGAGGGTACCACTAGAGGTTATGACTGCAGTGTGCTTTTGGTACAGCTTCCTCCCCCTTTCCTAGACCCACCTTGGAAATGGCCCTGCTACCTGGCTTGTCCTCCAATGGAATGGGGAAAGGGAGAAGAACAGGCTTACCTCCACAGTGGCTGCATGCCTGTATGGCTGGCTGGGTTGCTCACTGCCAAGGCAGCTGCTGGCCCAGGCAGCCAGCTGGCTCCCTTGCCCCTTCAGTGGCTGCTGCTGGCCAGGTAGCTAGCTTGCTCACCCACCATTATGATGGTTGCTGGTCCAGGTGGCTGGCTGGCTTGCTTGCTTGCCCTCTGCTTCTGCTCCTGCTGCAGCTGCTGCTGGCTTGGGCAGCAAGCTTGCTCAGCTGCACCACAGCAGCTGCCTGACTAGCAGCCCTGTAGCCAGGATTTTTTCTGGGGGAGGGGTGTCAGGGGTGCTAATTAAATTACTTTTAAATGGGAACCAGAGTCTGGGACTGTACAAGCAAAAGAGCAGTTACATGTGACTATTAGCAGTGCAAGAAAGTGTGTATCCCAGGGCAACTGGAGAAATTGCAGTTGGCTCCAAATGACTATTTCTCACTTTCTACCCCCCCCCCATTCACACCTACAAATCTGAATCCCCACATTGAAACCCCATTCTGTTGGAGGTGGGGAGGAGCAAAGTGTTGCAAACACTGAAGCATTAAAACAAACTTGGAGACAGAGTTTGCTTCCCAAGATGGGACTCCTTAAGTGGGGCTTTGTCGTTCTCTTCATTAGGGAAACCTGAAGTACCACAGCCCCTTCTCCAGTGCCACTGAAGCCTTGACTTTTTTGGGAAGCACTTCCTGTTTGGGGAAGCACTTCCTGTTCCTTTTCAGGGGCTCCCACCAGGCATGCTTACACCAGCCTGCTTGGTCAGCCTCATGCTCCAGCTGCCTTTCTCCCTCAGGCACCAGGGCAGCAGCTGCCCAGCAACATGAAGACCCCATAGCTGTGGGGCAAGGAAGAAAATAAGGAGCAGGCACACATGGCCATGGAGGGCTAGCTGTGGTTGCTGCAAATTTGATAGGGGGCAATGTCCTCAGTGCCCCACTGCTGGCTATGGGCCTGCTGACTAGAGCCTCAGAGGTCTAGGGGCATCCAGGGTACTTTGGTATTGATGTATAGTGCTGGTGGGCAAGTCTTAGGCATGGGCAGCTGGGGGGTGGGGCCTCAGGCCTCAGGGCCTCAGGCCCCACTCTGGGGAGAGCCCCACCACCCTGCCTAGCCAAGTACCCTGGATGCCCCTAGACCTCTGAGGCTCTAGTCAGCAGGCCCATAGCCAGCAGTGGGGCGCTGAGGACATTGCCCCCTATCAAATTTGCAAAGGGTCCATGAAGACAATTTCATTTATTATCCTCCTCCCTCCCTCCCTCCCTCCCTCCCTTCCGTCATCTCTTTCTCTCTCCTATTCTTCTGTCTACTAGATAGATACTATTCTTGTTTATTCTTTCATTTTGATACCATTGTTTTTCCAGTCTGCTTGGTCACCCCCAAATTCGTTTGGGTTCCTTTCCATCTTCACAGCCTCTTCTCCATGGACTTCTTCATATCTGGAATGGTAACTATAATTCCCCCAATGCCTTCCTATTGTTCCTGCTCACTTCTGCCTTTCCATTACTTGTGTGTATGTTTTAACAAGTGTTTTATTTCTGTATGTATGCACTTTATTAGCATTTCCTCTTTTTAATAAAAACAGCCCTTTTGATTAAGCAACCGGACTGGTTATTTGAGAAAGATCCCCATAAAACATGCGAAGAGATTCCTGCCGGTTACCTCCTTCTGACAAAGCCTGGTCTCCTTGCTAATTCCCCAGCTCAAATAGGAGATAAGCCCATTTGGGGGGTGACACAGACCATTAGGGGTAACACCCCAGCCACTGAAGTTTCAAAGCTGCAGGCAGAAGAAGGAAGTCATTTCCATCACTATTAAGGCAATGAAGCTAGAGGGAGTCTGGGGACCTGGCACACAGCTGCTGAGGCCAAGCCATGCACCTGGAAGCGGGAAGGAGTAAGTTTTACTCTGATTTTAAAATGCTGTGAGCCCCTGATCTGGCATGGGTACATGAGCTCTTTCTGTCACATCCCATGCCTTTTCAAGTGCCAAAACAGCTGCAGTGTCTCCCATGACTGTTTTGGCACCTGAATAGGCACCAGATATGGGAGGAAGAGCTCCACTCTGTACTCCTTCATTCAGAGCCTTCCACTAGAACCTCCCAGACATTCTCTTTTCCACATAAAGTGAAGGAGTGCATGGGGCTAGAGTGTCAGATCTCTGCAAAAGGAAGTTGGGAGGCAGGCTTCAGTTTGTATCATTTGGGCCATTTTTTAAAAAACCCACCTTTCCTCCATGGAGGAACTCGAGCTTTTCCTTGCCTGTGGTGTCTTCACAACAGCTGGGTGAGTTGGAGTGAGAGCAAGAGCGAGCAAGCGAGCGAGCAGAGAGAGAGAGAGAGAGAGAGAGAGAGAGAGAGAGAGAGAGAGAGAGAGAGAGAGAGAGAGAGATTACACCTCACTGGTGTTCTCTTTTTGTTGGTCTCGGTAATCTTCTTTAATGACTAGTAGGCTTCTTATGGGTATGCCACAATATCTATTAACTGAGTGCATTTTTATCATTTTAGCCTCACATCAATCCTGTGAGGTAGCATAGGTTGGAAGAGGAAAGGCAGGCCAAGCATGAAAAGGGGCAGGTGAGTGAGAATGGGTACCCATCACAAGACCGTGCAGGTCCTCCACTGTGCAATTCGGCCAGCCCTGGCAACCAGCAATGTGCCACTGGGCCACAGTTTTCCTAGGTATAGTGAACCAGGGGTAGGGTAGGCCAAAATCCTGAAGATGGGAAGAAGGTAAAGATAGGAGAGGAGGTAGAAACAGGGGAGAGGCTACGGGGGCTTTCAAGGAAGAGAAAAAAATGAAACAGCGGGGGAGAGGGAAAATAACCCTGGCAAGTCCTTGTGTTTCTATTTGTTCACCCCTGAATACCGCTTAAAGTTAGAGAACGCAGATGGAAGACATTTGCATCCAAATATACACTCTTATCCACAATTTTTCCCAATTAGTTAGCTATTCCTATGAGTAACAGCTGTGGGTGCGGTGTGGGAGCAACCAGCCTGCTTGCCTTGGTAATGGGGATATGTTCCTTCTTCTGCCCTCAGTACCCACTGCTTGTTAACACTTCACATAAAGGGGGTGCAACAACCACTGAAAAGGAAGGAGCACGTTATGCAGACAGTGCCAATACTTGTGAAATGCATTCCCCATTTCCAACTAGAATGCTAGTTTTTAGAACTACAACTGAAAACAGTTTTTAACCATTTATACTTTCAAGTTTAACATAACTCATTTGTTCTGGCATGAGTATTCACGGGCAAGAACCCATCATAGAGGGGACATGGAGAAATAAGAAAAAAATATATTCTTGGAAAAGAAGAAAATATCTTCAGTTTGCAAATTGTAGTGTGGAAAAGAGACTTGGAAGGAAAGAGGGCTATTGGTCTGCTCAGTCATGAGAGGTAAACTATGGGACAGAGATTAAAAAAAACATTAAATGTAAAAAGGATGAAGGCTACAATCCAAAACAGAGTAAAGTATGCTTAATCCCAATGACACCAACAGGCTTAATAATACTTAATTCTGTGTTGGATTGCGGCCATAGCATAGTTGATTCTGCAGTAATAGGACAATAGTCTAGGAATCTAAGTCCCATGTGATCCTTCTTGGAAATAATTCAGAAAGCTGGGAATGTTAAAATATCTGGATCACTGGATATTCTTACAAACTATTGTGTCATGTTGAGCAGCATTACAGATTCTGCATAGACTAAACATGGCAGCAGATATTTAATAGTCTCGCGACTTAGAGGTTTTTGTTTGCTGTCAGATGGACTTGAATTTGAAACCAAAACTAAAACTTGTGTTAATTGTGAAGATGTCCTTGGTTTGTCTCAAAGGGCACAGTTTGATCCAAATAGCAGCCCTCCCATATTTGAGACTCTTTTCCTCACAGCCCTAGAGGATGCTCTTGGGTATTCAAGCATAATTGCTTTCTGCCCAGAGACTTCCCTGCCTTCAGGGTTTGGATCATAAGCCTAGAACCTGCACAGATAGATAAGACCTTACTTACCTTCTTGCTCTACCTCTTTGGCTTCTTACTTTCCCCTTCTAAAGTTGTGTACTTAATGTGAGCATTCTGCTCTACACTTGATATGAGAGACTGAGGTTCAGGACAACTACTTTACATTGTTCCCCTTGATAACCTTTATTTCTGATTCCACTATCTGCCTATTGAGCTTTATAAAATGGAACCATCAGGAAAATTCATTCAGTCATCCATTTATTTGCCTAAAGCCATACAGTACCACAAACTGAAAAGTGGCATAAACCAATTGTTTCATAACATGATTGTGAGGAACATATGCTTTGCTGATGTACCACTTACTTAGTGGGTGGTAGGGTTGCCAACCTCCAGGTGGTGGCTAGTGATCTCCTGCTATTACAATTGATTTCCAGGCAACAGAGATCAGTTCCCCTGGAGACAATGGCTGCTTTGGAAAGTGGATTCTATGCCACTGAAGTCCCTTTCCTTTCCAAACCCTGCCCACCTTAGGCTCCACCCCCCAAAATCTCCAGGTATTTCCCAACATGGAGGTGGCAAACCTAGTGGTAGCCCACAGACTACTATTTATTGTGGCTCCAGTTTTTAGGTGGGATGGAGAGGTTTGGTCCAGTGCTGACAATCTCACATGAAATCATCACTCATACAACAGATTTGGAAAATAAGTGGATTTAACTGGCCACAACTTTATTGATTACAGTTGTAAGAAGCATTTGCACAGCATCGGTCCACAGGATCAGATGCATCGGCTGACCCCACCACCAGCTGCTGACCCCCATCACCCAGCCAGTGGGCATGGGTGAAGAACGCGGAATGGCAGGTTGTGGGGATCACATGGACGACTGCCCCTTCATGATCTCCCCTACCACCTGGCCATGAGTGCAAGCACTGGTAGTCCCTGAGCAGGGTTCACTCCCATCAGCCCTCACACCAAGATCCCTTAGGGTGGTCCCCATATCTGGTAAATGGCATGCAGGCCTATTTCCGTAAATGGATCCAGCCCCATGCTGTTACTGCCACAAGAGCTGGGCGGATCCACCCAACCAGCTCCCACCAACATTGCTACAGCTGTAGCCAATAAAACAGGGAATTTGAACCTCCATGTAGCCAGATGTCTGTGCCCCAATAAGATAGATGCACCCCTTCAGATCGGGACCAGGCCCTAGCCTATGGGAGATGTCTGGTTGGCGTATCCATATACCCCCTGTAGCATCCACAGCCCGGCCTCACCTGGCCAGTCACATCCCACCATGCTACATCAACTCTCCTGAGATGTTTGGTGTTTCACCCGGAGTGAAACTCTAGCCCAACATGGAGCTGGCAACCCTAGTAGTAGCCCATAGAATACTATTTATTCTATTACTGCTGTTTTACTTTGTAAAAAAAATCAGTGCTTGAAATAATATGACCAGTTACCCTATGGATCAATGTATATGGCAATTTCTAACCAGCTTAATTTGTTTATAGTGCCTAAAAAACCCCCAACAACTTTGTTCTACCTGGAAATTGTCCAAAGAAAACCTTGAGTGTACCATCTACATTTGCAAATATGAATATATTCATTTTTTGTGTCCCTTGTTTTTTTTCAAAATTATTGTGGCCAAAATAATTCCAGTTTAAGTTAGCAACAGCTACTCACTCTGGAAAAAAAAATCCATTCTGGGTGTAAAAACCCCAAGGAAAAACAAACACATTTGTCAAATGCCACTGTCAGCTTTTTGGAAACCATCAATCACTTCCCCTTCTTAAGTGTTGATACATCTGTTGAACTACTTGGCATTGGCACATGGGTGATAAAATCTTATGCCTTTCGCCACTCATTTGTGCATCTTGAGACAAATTAGTTACTGAAGAAAGAAACACTCAAGTCCTTCACAAATCAGAAGGAAATGTTAAACTGTAAATATTAGTAGCTCCCTCCTTCAGAATGGGCGATAACTCTTCACTTAGGCACAAGCTAGATCCATAGGCTCACAAATTATTTTTATTCCTCCTCCATGTTTTATTAATGCCACCCAGGCAGCCTCAAGTGTACATAAGGGGAAAAGGGAATGAGTCCTTCTGTTTTTATTATTGACAGTATGGGGATTGTACCAAATCTAAATGATATTAAAATTCCAGAAGATAAAGTTATTGCTCTCCTTTGACATTCTAATGTTACTAGCTATAATAATGACAGTACTACATTCTTGCAGTGCTGAAAAGCCATCTAGAGCTCAAAGGACTCTTTTGCATCAAGTCAGCAAGATTTCTCTCCTTTGGCTTCTGTAGAGGCAAATAAGGCCGTAGTGAGAAAGCTCTTGCCCATCGTTCCATTTAATTCACATGGTTCAATTCTCCTGTGAAATAAGCAATGAGAGATAGTAAGGGGGTGTTGCATGTTCCCAGTTTCATATAAGGGAGGCCAGCAGTCCAGATATGTAATTATTTTTATTTGCTTTCTTCCTTTTCCCATTTTCTATTTAATGTCAAATGCTCTTCAAATTGAAGTAATCTAAAGCAGTTTACAAATGGCAGTCCTTTCAGCCATTTTCTGCTGCTTATATGTGTTTTTATTCCATTCCTAAAGAAGCTATTAATGGGCCACTTTTATAATGCATAGGAAATCTATGTTGGCTACATGTAACGTATCTGTAGATAATGTTCATGTTCCTCTCATTTTTCAGTATTTTGATTTTTGAAAATGAATAATATATGAAACAAATTTATACATAACAAAACTAGAGGAAATAGAGATCTTCCTAGTTTAATTTATGGTAAAACTTAAACCTGATTCACTATTTTCTTTACTTTTCAATCTAAATGTGAAATCAAATTGTTGTTATTTTGGGGACATTAGCCACAGTTAAATAACCCTAACTCACCCCCAGGTTGGTACTGCGACACGGATATGTTCTGTACCTTGCCCAAGAAAAGTATTTGATTTATTTCAGAAAACCATATAATAAACACTTTCATTGAAAAGTCTAATATGTCAACAGTTTTCTTCCAAACACATAAATAAAGGCCCTAATCCAGATAAAGCTATGACTAACAGCACAATCCTGTACATGTTTGTTGTACGGTAGGGCTTACTTCAAACTAAGTATGTATAGAATAAGAGCCTAAGGCCACATACAATTCTAGCCACCATGCTGCTCCAAAGTGATATTCCATACAACTATGTGCTACATGTCAATGTGGTCCAAATTATGTGGGAATGACTGACTGAGGGTGCGTTCAGACGCGCCGTTTGAGCCGTTTTCAGCACGGCTCAGAAACGGCTTTTCCCTGCGCGTTCACATGCCCAACATCTGCCCACCGTCCCCAGCCGTCGCTTTCTGGAGCAAACCCCCTTTGAAACGGAGTATTTTGGCACCACTTACCCAAGCGGTGTTTTCCATGATTCTCCGTTTCAAGCCGCACTTTTCCCTGTCTGATCGCTCCATCCAGCCACTTCCGGGTGCTTCAACCCCCCCCCTCTGGGAAGCTGCCTCCAGCTTCCGGTTTTAGTCCTCCATTTTTTTTTTCCCCTTACCGGTGTGCGCTTGAGCGGAGCTCCGCACTTAGGTTAAAAAAAGAAAAGGTTTACTGGTGCCTAGTTTAGGCATTTAGAGGAGTCCGGGATCTCGGGGAGGCCATTTTTAAAAGGACTCTTCCTTTAAACTTTAAAGGGACCTGTTGAGCTCGCTCTTCTTCGCACTGGCCAAACTTCCTGTTCGGGAGAGGGCTGCCTGTGCGCATGCTCAAAGGAGAGGGGGAAACCCCCCCCACCTGCAGGAGGACGGCGGGGCGCTCGGAAGGAGGAGGTGAGTCTGAGCGCGATTCTCCAGTTTAAAAAAAAAACGCATCGTGCCGGAGCAGTTTAAACCGCTCCAGCACGCTGTCTAAACACACCCTATGTGAGTTATTACTATGAAATAACACCCACCATAAAACAAGGAAGCTCGTTGCTACCAGAGCATCTGGGAACCCCCATATTTCAGTAAAATTAAGATGGGGTTCCAGGAAAATGCCACTCAGCTTGAAGACACTTCCCAGAATGACAAAAAGGAAGCAGCCTGAATAGGTCTACCTGGTACCCCACTCAAAAATGCAGGTAGTTTCTCAATGATTAAGCTATGACACCACACTTTTAATGCACAAAAGGATTGGGTCGGCAATCATCCCTACCTTAAGCCTATTGTATTCCCAGGATATGGCCATCAGTTTACACCCAGTACTTTGTCTGCCATCAAGACCAGCCTGTGGCCAGTTCCATCCAGTCACTTACCCCCCAGACTTTTCTGTGTCATTTTTGCATTTATACTTTTCCTGCCTAGAAGTTAGAATCAAATTGGCCAGTAAGATTCAAACTTTTTGCCTCAAAACCAGTCCTAGCTTTGGAGCCCACTAGCCACTCACCTTTCAATACTTTTGTATAGCTCACCAATGCTCCTTCTAAGCTGTGGAGTCTTGTGAGCTACTGTCATTAAAGTTGTGAGCGAGCGATTTGGCTACTGCATAACTTAGTTTGGTCTAGAGACACCCTTCCTGAGCTGACAAATATGTATGAGCTGGAGGCTAAAAAAATGTGAGCTAGCTCACACTAACTCAGCTTAGAGGGAACACTGTAGCCCACTATGACAGACCCCGTACCCTCGCTTAGAGGCAAGATTTTCCCTCTGTTTTTCTCTTGTGTCACTTCCTTGACTGAGCTAGCCCAGGTAACATATATTCTTCTCTTTAAAGTAACTTTAGCAGTCTCACCCTGTGTCACTAATTTCTCAGCCCAGGACCTGAGGGAAGGGTTAGGGTCTTCCTTCCTCTTAACTGATAGAAAATCACTTCAGATGGTTTTAAAATTCAAAAATAACAGAATGTTTTATTTTATATCAAAGGGAAAGGTTAGGTGGTGTCAGGGGCTGGAAAATACTAAGATAAAATAGTATAAGCACAAACTCTTATTCTTATAGATCAGGCTAGTGAGAGTTTCTTGAATTATTCACAATTACTGTAGTTCTTTATTTTGAGAGGTGTTTGTTCCTGGGTATTCCCAAATCACTCCAGTTGATTTTATTTGTATAGTAGCAGACACTTTTGGTGCCCAGAAGGCTGGTACCCTCTTCCCAATACCCAAACCCTTTCTCTTGGAACACCAGAAATCTTCTTGAGCTGTTAACTGACTTTTAAAGTCTCCACAAGCAGTATCCAATCACGCTAGATCAGAGAATCTCTACTTCTTAGAGATAACTTTCCCTGTTTGACTGGGTAGGAATTCTTCTTCTCTCCCTAGAAGATTTATCCCCCTTTCCTTTGGTCTGAATGGGAGATTTCTTATGCTACCTCCTGGCCAATCTTCCCCCCAGTTTGCTGTTTGTGTTCAAAACTTACCTCAGCTAATGATGAATTAAGACTATATTCAGTAATGGATGAATTCTGACTTTGTCAGCACTAAACCCTTTTACTGTTAGGGCTAGTCTATGATGAACTGCATACAAATCTTGTCACAGTAAAGGCAGGAATCTGAATCTGTTCTCCTCAGCATCTGGCCTTCACAAGACTTTTTCTGCTCAGCTGATGCCAACCAATCAGATTGCTTGAAGCAGCCTGTCACTAAGGCCATGCCCCCTCATGGATGTGCCCTGCCATCTTAGAGATGCCAGACCACCACCACCCAGCCACTGTCAAGCAGAACAATCCCCCTGCAGATAGGCAGGTGGTTCTCATCGGCAGCAGCATCTGCTGCTCCACTGCTGCCCCTGCCACCTCCATCCGTTCTCCTCCCAACCTTGTCCTCCTATTCCCGTGTTCATTGGGAAACATTCTTCTCTTTCATCTTGCACTGCAATAAATGCTAACCAAAAATACTCTTCATGGTAAGAGTTTAACAAATAAAAGGGACTAAAGAATCTCCTAAAGTTTCTAATGAGACTGAAGCAAAGCGGCACAACTTCAAGCAAAACCTTGCTCCACCCTTCAGTGGGTTGCATATGGGGAAACTGGGAAAGAAGAAGTGAAGCCAGAATGCCCCCACGCTGCAGTGGAGTCTTACAACCACCCCCACCAGCCAGTCACAGAGAGCTCTTGACCCTGCCCCACCCATGCTTCTGCTTCCCTTTCCTCTGCCAGATGCCCTCGTTTCATAGCATGTGTCCCAGACATAGCAAAATTAAAATCTACATACAGATCACCTCTTTTCTTACCTCAATGAGTTCTGCTCCTGATAAGTCTATGCCTCATCCCCTACCAGTAGGTTTAGCTACCATGCTAAACTGCCCCCTATTTGCCTCCCCCCAAGAAAAATTCTGGCTGTGAGGCTGCTCAAAGCTGTCCAGCTCCGTGAAGTATTAACCCTTCGCAGTCCTGTAGCTTTAGGTACAGCACTTTTAATCTTCTTAAAAAGTTCACCAGACGCCAGAACTTTGCAGCAGTTTGAACATGCCAGTCTCAGAGATCTTGAGCCAACCTCAGTCTCTGAGGTTCCTTCTTCACTGTCCTTCCACTCCAGAACTCTAGGACCCCTCACAGCAAACAAGGTTGTATATTTTTATTTGGCCCCCTTTGTTGTGTGCGTTTATTGCTGTGGTGTTAGGTTGTCTACTGTTAAGGTTTGCTGTGTTTGGGTGTCTACGTGTGTGAGCCTGTGGCTCTCTCAGTGCCTCTGGCTTTTCGTGATCTATTTTTCTAAATAAAGATTTAAACTGGTTCTATTTTCTACCTGCTTTATTTCTGGGAACCTTCCCATTCCTGTAGTGAAGTGCTACTACCAAACTGAATATGTAAGAAGCAGTGGTCCCTAGTTTAATTTTACCTGAATACACACATGTGTGTGCTTAATATGTTAGGGGTCAGACACATGTAGGCCATTTGGGTGACATTATCCCAAGAGACAGACTCAAAGCCAGTGTAATGTAGTGGTTCAAGTGTAGTAGTTAGAATGTTGGGCTAGGGTCTGAGAGA
Source organism: Gekko gecko (assembly GCA_029375565.1). Classification (NCBI taxonomy): domain Eukaryota; kingdom Metazoa; phylum Chordata; class Lepidosauria; order Squamata; family Gekkonidae; genus Gekko; species Gekko gecko. The sequence goes on along the minus strand of JAPDNY010000010.1, from coordinate 81,851,517 downwards.
CTCAGACATGGAAACTAGCTGGGTCAAAACTTTGAGGTCAAATGGAAAAATTTATATACTCGAGTGTTACTTTGAAATTGTGTATGTACACATGCAAAAAGCTGGATTGTTTTATTATGGGCATGGTTGCTATTTTCCTTCATATGCCCTTTCCCAAAGAGTGGATTTTTTGGGGGTTCCTGTTATAGTGCTATTTCCCACCTCAGCCTACAAAAGGAAACTATTATTGAATTGCATGATAAGTTTTGCTCTTTAAATTCTGGTAATGATAGACATTTGTTCAGAATAATTCTTGATAATCTCTTTATATGGGCTAAGATCAAAGCAGCTTGACCTCTTTGTTACTGTCTTTTTTATATGGCTTGCTTGCAATTAACAGGCAGCTGTGCAACATGCCATCATTAGATGAGTAATTTGCAGAGGAAATGACAATGATAATGTGCCTAAAAGGCTTTTGCCACAGTAATTATTCTGGGCAGTTTACCATGCTGTGAAAAATATCTTGGATGATTTGCCATGAACCACGTGAAGCAAGCAACCAGTTTAATCAGATATTAAACACTGGGCAACAGTTATAATAAATGTGAACACCGTTTACAAGAAAATTGTGGAATTGGAAGCATATTCTTCATCCAAAGCAAAACTATGTAATAAATGTAGTATCAAGGATGGTAAATAAAGAAAATGATATTTGGCAAGGAAATGTCATTTACAAAGAAATCACAAGTTTGTCATGGCTCTTAATTCCTGCATGTCCTTAACCCTCTTCTATTATGCCAATGCACACTTTGTTGCTATCAGGCGTCCATTTTGTTATTTCTCTACTTCTTCATCTAGGTGAGCAAGACTATCTCCTCTCTACACAGAATCATATGCTTTCATATAAGGCCCAGATAATGAATTGGGGCTGCAGTTCCCAGCCCAGCACTGGCAGCCAGCAGGAGGCTTAGGGAATTGGGGGTATCCAAAAAGGCATTGCAATGCTATTTCTGGTGCCACCCTGGAAGTGACATCTTCATATTGGGACAATGCTTCAGGATTCTCCCAAAGCATTATAGTTTTACCAGGAAACTGGGACTGCAGCCTGAGCACCAACAACTAAAGCCAAACACCACCAAACAGAGGGCAAGATCAAACATAATTCCACATTATCACAGGCTGCTCAGTAGGGTTGCCAATTCTGAGTTGGGAAATACCTGGAGATCTGGGGGTAGAGTCTATGGAGAGCAGGATTTGGGAAGGAGAGGAACCTCAGCATGGTATAATGACAGAGAGTCTACCCCCCAAAGCAGACATTTTCTCCAGAGGAACTGATCTCTGCTGTTTGGAGATCAGTTGTAATTCCAGGAAAATTCCAGGCCCCACCTGGAGGCTGGCAACCTTATAATTGGAAACATTAGCAACCACAGAAGGAAGACAATCCTGTCTCTTTTCTTGATTGTCTGCCATTAGCCAGAGTAAGGTTGTGGTCAGATAACAGGCTTGGCATGGTCCAGCTATGCTTCTATTTCATCCGGTGTTATTTGTTCACTGTACACTCACTCTGTGGTTGACCATACAGATTATTGCTGTGTGGTAACCACGGCATGGGTGGTCAGGTGACATCCTTTTAAGGAAGCATTCATTAAAAGCACCACTCCATTTTGACAGCTCTGCAATCCCTCCTCCAAGTACTGCGGCCCCTCTCAGCCTTCTTTGCTTTGCTTCTCTTCCTTGGAATACATTGGGGGGGGGGAGTGTAAGCATCATGCAGATTTACATGAGAGTAGGCCAAGTGACTTCAGTTACATATACTCTTGTGTCAATCATGGAATGCTCTCAAACAGCAACTCTGAAGCAGAAAACCCTTTTTCTGCTAACACAGTTTGCCTGGGGGAAAGTGGGATGGAGAGTAGGGTTACCAGCTCCAGGCAGGGGAACTCCTGGAGATTTGGAGAATGGAGCCAGGGGAGGACAGAGAGTCCACTTTCCAAAGCATTCATTTTCTTCAGGGGAACTGATCTCTGTAGTCCAGTTAACACCCACTCCCCACTTTAGCCAAAGCCCATGCCTAGAAAGACTTGCACACACTTTTGGAGCAGATATTCAGCCCAAGTTTATGCAAAAGCAAGGCTACCTGGATTTTTACATTTTTTTAGCTTTACCCAAGTCTCCCTGAATTAGGGATGCCACCCTCCCCAGGCTCCCCACCAATATGGGAGCCTAACTAGGGACTATTTTAATGGCTTTTCAACTCCAAGAAACAGGAGAGAGGGTCTTTTTCAGGGGGGGGATTTGTTGCTCAAAAACAACTCCTCAAGAGGCTCCCGATCCTGACAGAATGTTTGGGTGCAGAAACACACAAGCGGTGTGTGATGGAATTAGAGGTTTATGGACAGCAGCAAGGTAAATCCAGCAGCTACACATGACACTGAGAGAGGTGGGGGCCAGGTGGCTCGGAACTCTCAGGAAGATGAGTAACAGATAACTGTACAGAAATGTCGGTTAAGAGCTGACTGTTGGGAGTGTCAGTGAGTTCATAAATTGGTGACAGAGTTAACACACAGGGAGAATTACTGAGAGAGCTTTGAGAGGCAATAGCCTCTGAGCTCAGTAGAATCGGTTTGAGAGCAGTTTAAGTGGAAAACTGTGGCTGAAAAGCACTCTGCTGTGGTATCCTCTAACATAAAGAGGAGAGTGGCAAGAGAGTGAAAAGTACAAGACCTCAGGGGTCACAAACCACAAATACCCTGGTCCATATGAATTTAAGGTGGCTAAGGAGGGGCAAAGGGTCTGGAGGAGTCTGGAGAGTTGGGTTTTGTTGAACCAGTAGACTCAGGAGGCCAGGCAGTTAAAGCTCCAAAGATTAACCACAAAACAGGTTCTGGAGAGTGGAGTCAGAGAAGGGTTTTGTGAACCAAAGAACATCTGAGTCAACTTGAGAGTAATAAGCCTACAATTTATGAAAAGGCGAAGTGAAGTGTTTATACTACAAAGTATCCAAAGTATCCTGTATAAATATATCCCATCCCCCTGTTGGAGTTTTCTGTATAATAAAGATCTGTGTTGTGTGACATTTATAAGCCCTGGTGCCTGATTCTGTGGGGAAGAATAATACTGGGCAGTTGTCCTCCATAATTCCAGAAGTTAAAGGGAACCCTGAAGAGGCTACTGTTAATGGTGAGCTGATCAGCCCTCAGTGATAGGAATTAGGACTGATCAGTCACCTCATAAGATCATAAACTGAATACGGTGCCATTAAATATATTGAAAGGTAGTGACGCCACAGCTACCTCACGGCAATGTCCTGGGACAGGACGGTGCTCGTGATACAGTGAATCAAAACCCTGGGGCAAAGATCCACTTATGCGCTCATCACTAACTGAAAAAAAAATGGCGCACAGATGGAAGTATGATATCTGACTTCCCAAACAACTTGATTTTTCAAGAGAGAGTTCAGACATCAGGAAATGCATGGTGAGACCAATTCAGTCCATAAAGATCAGACTTTCTCTGGTATTGGGAAAGTTGGGGGTGAGAACGGGGCACTGACAACTGGGGAACGGAATGCAGATGTCACTGTCTGAATGAGCATTTTTAATCTGGAAGGAAGAAGCAATGACATAAGATCAAACAGCTTGTCTGATCACAGCCTAAATTTAACACAAAGGATCTGGTCACATGAGCACTCAAGCTGTTGAAAGAACTGCAGCCTTCATTAGCAGTGCCCACTAAAAGGGTTCTTACTGCAGTCAGTTGATTTTAAGAGACACTTTTCCCCCTGTTGCAATGTTTCTCAGAGTATGCAATTTTAATGAAGTTTTTAATGATTTTATTGTATTCATTTTCTCAGGACTTTTTAAAAAGCAAATATAAATTTTGGAATGAATATATATCAAGAAGAAAATGAAGTTGGCTGAAAAAAGGAGCTGTTTAGTCTTTCTTACTATGTATTTACCTGGATTAAAGTATACCAGCTGGCAATGAATCACTGTCAGACAAGTGGATGAAAGATTAAGGGAGCACTGAATGTGTCTAAAAAATAATTTGAGGTTTTCCCGGTCTTGGTGATCGCCATGGCAGTCATCTTCTCCTGGGAATCTGGGAGAAGTCTACCAGCATCCGCGGCTGGGTGGGGGCGCATATGTTTGTGTCACCCCAGGAGTCCCAGGGTGGGACTCCCAGCCAAGGGGGGCTAGAGGGCCCCCCCGGCATACCAAGCTGGAGAAGGGGGCTTCTCCTTGCCCCAATGGGCCCACCGTAGAGTGTCCCGAATGGGAATAAGATTAGCACATCGGAGCAAGAGCATGGTGATCGAGCGAGCATAATGCAGAGAGACAATCACTGAAAGTGTGAGTTGAGTTTAAGCGAGAAACATCCACACATCTGCGTCCCCCCTAGCAAAAATGAGAGGGGGAGGGGACTTCCCCCAGATAAGGACTGCTTGTAAGCAATTTTAAAGCTGAAAAAAAGGGGTGGCGGCAAGGGAAAGTGGAGGAAGTGAAATAAAGAGTTTGTGAGAGTTTACTGGCTGGATTAAGAACTTCCAGAGACTTTGATGAAATTTTGCTAACTGTAAACAATCCCCAAACATGACGCTGCCGAAAGACACAAAAGACAAGATACTGAAAGCTAAACCTTCTTCCAGAAGTTCCAGCCCTCTAAATGCGGTGCCTAGACAGGACCAAACTGCAGAACTCCAAAGGCTGCTGGCGGAGGCACTTCACCCTCTACTGGAGAAAATTACAGTTATTGACAATAAGCTTGACACACACAAGACGCACAGACAATGGCTAACGCAAAGAAAATTGAAAAAGCGGAGCAGGAACTTAAAGAGATTGGTTCCAACTAAAAAAAAAAGAATAAAAAGCTCCAGGCACTTGAGAAAAAGTTCCAGATTGAAGAGTCTCGTGTACTACAGCTGCAAATGGAAAGAGCAAGCTACATCTTGAGACTTCAAGGGATTAAAGAAGAGAAAGGGGAGAATCTGAGACAAATTGTCAGTGACCTGTTGGCCCCCCTGGCAGATATGGCAGCGGATCAACTTCACTAATTTTTCAGTATGCAAATAGTAAAGAAAGGATTGATTCAGTGGATAAGGCTTGTGAAGTTTTGCGTCAACATGGTCATCCACCAGGAGAGGGAGAAGGCACTCCGGATGGCACCAAGGAGAGCGAAGAAGAAGGAGAGACTGGATCTTCGGCAGAGGACTCAGATTCTAAATTGTGGGCTGTTGCCCCCAAATCAAGCTACTATTTAAGGGGGAAAAGAGGGATAAAGTAGATTGTTATTATTCTCTGGAATATCTTAGAAAGAATTATATTAGTAGGAGGCAACTCTTTATGTAACTATAACTGTATTAGCGAGTAAAAAGTGAATAACATTTTAGTGAGATGATTATTTTCAGTGGAAGTCAATTCACATTTAAGAGGCAGACTTATGATCACTGACTCTTGGGTTTTTAGAGGTTATCTTTTCTTTCTCCTGTAGTTTGTAGTTCCCCTCCCTGGAATTTTCTATTGTAGTTTTGTAGTAAATAGAAAAAGCAATAAAAAATCCTCTTCGGGGGGGCAAAAATAATAATAATAATTTGAGCATTTCTCCAGCGATTTTCACTCAATTTATGGCCCTGGAGCATTAGTATTTATTGCTACATACTCAGTCATACATCCCCCCCCAAAAAAAATAGTTTAATATGTATCAAAGGTGTCATTTTAACTGCTCTGGCCTTCATATTTTCTATATTTCCATAGCTCAGGTGCTACTTCATTTGAGATTTCCATAATTTTCACCTTTAGCAAAAGGGACCACTTCTGAAGATGGACCATAGTTCAGTCTCTTTCTTGGAGATATTTCCTTGTTTTGTTGAAAATGACCGTTTAGCAACTCAGTTTTCATTAAGGATTTTTTTTTGTATGAAATTAACAATCTACAAATAGTTGTCTCCCTTGAAAGGTACAAGGTCAGAGTTCCCGCACCAAGGCAGCCCATGTTTACTTTCAGCATGTTGTGACAGAGAAATTGGTACCTGTTCTGATGTGTCAAATGCCGAGTACAGGAGGATTTTTTAAAACTGGCTTTATTAATACACTCAGTTGTACATGTGCATGTACATGTGCATCAAGAAAATACCATGCCAAAAGAGTCTTGCTGCAATCACAGTATCAAGACTGCTTTCGTTGCAGGGTTTTATCAATGTGTATATGAAATTATTAATGCAGAAGTGGGAAGAAGCCAAAACTGAGATATATGAAAGAAAGCTGTTAGTGAAGAAAGTTTAGCAGATTGTCAATTTCACTTAAAAGATGGTAGACAATAAAAGTCTTCTTTGCTGATATTGTGGAAACCTTCTAAAAAAACTTTTTTGGACACAAAAGTTAATTTTGGATTGGAATGTGTTCCGTGCACCTTTTCCTTCAAGACTGGTAATTATGGCCTCCCCTAAACTGTTTTCCCCCTCTCCTCCCTAATTTCCTCTTAGCTAGCCTTGTATGTGTGTAAGTGTGTTTGTGTGTGTGTTGCCCTTTTATTTCTCTTTTAATAAAAAACCGTTCTGGTAGGACGTCTGCCTGGATTATTCTCTAAGGGAAAGATCCTCATATACATAGGTGAAGAAACCCAGTTACCCCTCTCGCTCTGTCTCCTTAAAGCTAATTCTTAAACCTCAATTAATTAGGAGACCTCTTTGAGGAACACCATGTTTCACTTTATCATTTTTCACCTACTTCATGTTGATTCCAGAAGATGGGATAAACAGCTCTGTTCCTTTGAGTGATAAAACCACAAGTTGTGATGGCAGAAATAGAGTGGATCATTGCATACAGGTAAGGCAAATTGGTGAGCACTCTGCAGCATCACATAATGGAGGCCTTTCCTCTAAAAAGTTCATCATTCAATGTATGGAGGGGTAGCTAAGCAATATCAACCAAACCTTGAGTTGTCTGTGTGTTAGAGGAGGTGCGTTAGAGGAGGTGGATGAAATTCAACACCTTTTGGCATAGTTCATGTTCATGTAAGTATAAACAAAGCCAGAAAATTCATTGTCCAGGTCTGGAGTCAAGATGGAGCTGTCCAAATTATATTAGTTTCTGGGCTCCTACTGCATACCACCCTTATATATGTTAATAAGCTTTTGATGAAGATCAGCCATTGAAATAATAAAGAAATTCCAACTATTGTTGTCTCATGTTTTCTCCTAGAGAAGTTCTATGGAAAAACACTGAAATTACACGCAATATAACATCAAAGGAATTCAGGTTTGGGGGGAAATTAAACGTCTGACCATTGCTGCAGTGGCATATAACTGTTGCCTCTATTTATTACACACACAAACCAAACTTTAGGCCATCAACAATCTACAAATCATGATTATGTTTTTAGATTGCTTCCATTGGATACTCTTCTCATGTTAATCTTGACTTTTCTTTTACAGTGAATCTTGTTAGTTTTTAGGCTTTTAAAAAACAGTTTGCCTGCCATCAATTTTATTGTAATAAATGTGGATTATTATGCTGTAACATAATGCAATTAGCTATAAATTTATTTCTACTTTATGGGGGGGGGGAACAATTCAAATATAAAAGGGTGCCTTTAATTCAGCCCATAACTGGCTCCAGACAAGTGTACTTTATCCTGAATATAGTGACAATCTTTCTGTTCAAAAGGCAGAACTGCATAAATCAACAAGCACAGGCCAGGACAATGACAATTAGTAGCTGAAATCCTGAACATACATGCAGGTCAGTGTCATGCATGTTTGCACAGAAGTACATCCCACTGAGTATCAGGATTAACTTTTGAGCAGGCATATAGGACTACAGTCATAGCATTCAGAAAACCAAAGAAATCAATATTCAGAAAACCCACAGCAGAATTTTATGGGATTTATCAATAAGATAAAAGTGTTTAGGATATCACCTTGTGCAAATGTCTGCATGGTGACAAAATCTGTCAGTGATTTGTTCAGCATTGAACTGCTACAAAATAATTTTGCTGTGACAACCAAATATTACAATGGTAATCGACCAGATTTCTTAAAATATTTTGTACATACACAAAGCAAGTTATCAACCCAGGACAAGGACATATTAAAGTGCCCTTCAAAGCACAAAAAACAGCCCTCTTCATGAAAGCAAGACTAGGGTTGCCAATGCCATCCTGGGAAATTCCTGGAGATTTGGGGGTGACATTTGTGGGGAAGGATTTCACTCCATTTTCTCACAGCAACAATCCTGTGAGGTAGGTTAGGGCTTGGAAAATGTGACTGTCCCAGAGTTAGTCAGCATGCTTCCATGGTAGAAATGGGGATTCAAACCCAGGTCTCCCAGAATCTTAGTCTGATACTCAGTCCACTATACAATGCCAGCATTTGCGCTTGATTATGTGAAGAGGATTATAATCACTTGCAGGTGGGTGCACATAGAATCATAGAATCATAGAGTTGGAAGGGGCCATACAGGCCATCTTGTCCAATCCCCTACCCAATGCAGGATTAGCCTAGAATATCCCTGACAACTGTTTGTCCAGCTGCTGCTTAAAGACTGCCAGTGAGGGGGAGCAAACCACCTCCCTAGGCAACTGATTCCATTGTTGCACAGCTCTTACTGTAAAAGAGTTTTTCCTAATATCCAGCTGGTACCTTCCTGACCTTAATTTAAACCCATTATTGCGAGTCCTATCCTCTGCTGCCAACAGGAACAGCTCCCTGCCCACTTCTAAGTGACATCCCTTCAAATCCTTCAAGAGAGCAATCGTGTACTTCTCAACCTCCTCTTCTCCAGACTAAACATTCCTAAGTCCTTCAGCCTTTCCTCATAGGGCTTGGTCTCCAGGCCCTCGATCATCCTTGTTGCTCTCCTTTGCACCTGCTCCATTCACAACCATATTGCAGTGCTCTTTCAAACCCCAATGAATTGAGTGAATTTTAATATATAAATTATATCAATTTTTATATATAAATTAGGATGAATAGGTTCATAAATAGGTATTACATGTGTGTTACAGCTAGCTTGGTGACATGGTTTAGTCTCAGAAGAGATCTTAATACTTTACAGTGCAGTCCTAATCAGAGTTACACACTCTTCTTTTGTTTGAATGAAGAAATCCAGAACTGCCCTATGACTCTTTTGTTTTTCCAATCAGCTTGCTTTCCAATAAACAGAGTCTCAAACCTCACACCCCACCCCAAGTCATTGTAGGGAAACTTGAACAAGACTGCCAGGAAGGAGGCTGAAAATTTGACACTGCATGGCTTCCAGAAATTTCTGATGTATATTCATTGCAATGAACAGTGGATAAATTTTTCATGTGATATTAGAAATCTACAACATCTATGTACCACTAATAATGATTTAGAATATCCTGAGAGATTGCAGAAAACAAAACCATAGATACAACAGGGGTGGGTGGGAAGCAAGAGTAGAAACCTTGCAATTTTTGAGCAATGTCATCTTTACCTAATTATAAGAGGGATTTCTCAGCCTTTTTTCAGAGATGGCTGTATTTTTTTAAGCCGAAGGAAAAAGGCAAAGTTAAATCAAGTTCATGACCCAGAGCAAGCCCAGCTTGTTTCTGGTAGGCAATATATTTTAATTGCTTCTCTCTTCTCAGAGGTCTATGCTATGTAGAGGGTCACCTTCATCTACATTGGCTGAGTTCAGACTGGCAATTTGCCCCAGTAGGGACCCGGGCCAGCAATGATTCAATTCCGGAGTAAATTAGGCGTTCACACAGGCACATCTGCTTGGTGTCCCCCACCCGTAGCCAACCCGTGCTGTTGCGCTTCACCACCGAATTAAAAAGATACCTCATAAAACTGGTAGCAAATCTGAAAGCCCGCATGTGTCGCGCGTCTTTCCGCTTTCGGGAAGTCTGAACACACAGCTGAAAAGCTGGGAGCAACCCACGTTGGGCAGCAGGCAGCAGCGATATGATTGGCTGTGCTCCGGTCTACTGCCCAATGCGGTGCCGGCACTGCGGGGTCCTCCCCCAATCGGCAAAATGCGCTTTTTACAATAACTTTGTAAAAAAAAAAGAGCACTCATGCGCACATACACCCATACACCCACAGCCGAATTAATGGGGAAACGCCGAATACAGCATGCCCCCCGGCGCGGCAGTCTGAACGCTTCTGCCCGGCTCTTCCCCGTATTCTGCCCCAGGCTGTGTGAACGGGAAAACCCAGAACAGTTTATTCCAGGGTTTTTTTTGCCACGACTGGCTACCGGAGCAAACTGCCAGTCTGAACTCAGCCATTACTTCATCTATAGCTAGTTGCAGGACTTTTTTGTAGAAAAAGCCCAGCAGGAACTCATTAGCATAATAGGCCACATCCAACAGCAGAAACTCATTAGCATATTAGGCCACACCCCTGACAGTACAGCTCATTGGCATAATAGGCCACACCCCCATGTTACCAGAAGTGTGGTCATCCAGCCACACCCACCTTTTGCTTCGTATTCTGTTGACCTTGTTTGTTGTCAAAACTCAGGGCTTTTTTTGAAACAGGCCTTTGCATATGAGGCCACAGACCCCTAATGAGTTTCTGCTGCTGGGTGTGACCTATTATGCTAATGAGTTTCTGATGGGCGTGGCCAACTCAGGAGCCAGCCGGAACTCTGTTCCTGTGCGTTTCTGCCCCAAAATAGCCCTGGCTAGTTGACCACAGAAGCACTGTGCAGGGGCGGTGACAGACACCTTTCAAGTTGCATCCACTAATGCGGTTGTATGCAGAGTCATGTTCTAACACAAGCTGCTCTGAGTAGAACATAGTTTGTTTGACTTACTGATTGTACTGCTAAGACTTACAGATTTTAAACTTTGTTGTTTTAATCTGCTCAATTAGTAGTTTTTACAGTGCTGTATTTGTGATTTTATTGCATTGCAAACTAACCTTGGGATCTTCTTATGGACTGGGGAAAACATTTCTAAATAAAATACTCAAATAAGTTTTCATTTAGTTAAAATCAGTTTCAAAAAGGGTTTGGAACAGACACCTCCATACATATGAGTCGGCTGGACTGTTGCATTATATCACTTCTGATTGAAGATAGACAAAATGTTGGTATGTAAGTGTGTATCAAATTACTTATTTATTTCCATTTTCAGGCCTCTCTTTAATAACAGATAGTAATAGAACTTGCACATAAACATAATTAGAATTGGACTGAAAGTTGATTGCAATACACCCAGGCAAAATCAAATTATATGTTAAACTTATGCTAAACTTTAACATTGGCCACCAAAATAGGAACCAAATAGTGTGGTCCTGCAAACTTCTGGAATAAAATTTGGGCATTGATAATTGTACATAGAAAGGAAGAGCCAAGGCTGTGTAATAATGTTCAAGAATGTCCCTTATGTGCTCATTGACCCTGGGTGTTCTTTACTTAATCTGGAAAATTACAATGACCCAGCAGAGTTCTCTCCCAAAGATATATATTAGAAGTTAATATGGAATATTTTATTGAAAGACTTAAAAGACTTCAACATTAAAGAAAAACAATTGCAATACTGATTGCTATGGGGCTGCTCTTGGAAAGTTCTTGTCAGTGATCTGTTTGCAAGACCAGTGTAATGGATCACTGATTCTCTTCTGTTTGTATTTATCAGTGTTTCAGTGAAGTGATAGAGACTAATAAATTTAGAAATTCTAGCTCAGCTCCTTAGAGGATTAGAAGGTTATATCTTGCTAGCTAAATCTGCACTGCAATTTATGTTATACTTTGGCCATGGAAATTTTAATGATGTTCTCAGTTTTGTTTTATTGCTGATTTATTTTTCACAGCTTTAGCAGTTGTTTTTGTTATATTGTAATAGCCTTTACATCCTCACCTGATAGCCCAGGCTCATCAGATCTCAGAATCGAAGCAGTTAGTATTGGTGAGTACACACACAGAGAAAGTGGGGAGGGGTTACAAAGAGACATAGCAAAGTCTGTGATGACCAAACCTAGGTTTTTAGATATTATAATGCACCAGCCTGGGATGATTTCAGCACCTTGATAATTAATAAAACAATAGAGAGCAGTCTGAAACTCCATGTTTTCAAGACCCTTTGGATTTAATCTCCAGGACTCAAGAGTCAAATGGATGCCCGGAGACCCATTGTTGGGTACCATGGCACTCACATATACCATATTGGAAATTCCTGTATATAGTATCCAAATCATTTTATCAAACAGTGCAGTCAAGAAAACTGTTACCTGTTACACAAAAGTGATACTGTTAAACTTCAAAGAACTATCAAAGAGACGAAAAGAGAGGAGACATGCATGCCATTTTGATCCACTAAATATTAGTCTATAAGCAATACAGCCTAGGGAGAATAACTTCATAAAAATATTCTATACATGTGTGGGGGAATAATCTAGACATTATATTCAGCTTTTCCAGTGAAGAAAATAATTCTTTTCTGTGGTCTGGTGTAAAACCTATCTGACTCTTTATATACAGTTGAATAGGTTTAGGGCTTAGATGTAGCTGCCTTCAGGTAATACTCAGATAAACAAGGATAAGCCCATAATACCACATACATTCAAGCAGTCAAAGTAAGCACTGGAAGAGAAATATTGGAAATACTAAAGCCCACAGTTCAGTCCTACATGCATTTACAGTCTCAGCTTCTGCCTGTTTCTGGGAAAGACTCCAACAGACCTTCACCAACAGTGTATTGTTCAAAACCCATTGTATAAATACAGTGCTTATTCTATTTAATTTAGCAAAAGTTTTTCATTGTTCTCAGAGTTCTAATTCAACTCTTTCTCCAGTCCCCCAAAACAGTCAGCAATCTGGCCCTCCACCCTTCTTTGACATTGAGTCCATGACAGCTGAAGAACTGTGATAGTTTTACTGTCAGCAATGCCTATTGAGCAAAGTTTGAGGCTTTAAGGCTTTAAAGTATCTGAAGAAGTGTGAATGCACATGAAAGCTTATACCTTGAATAAAACTTTGTTGGTCTTAAAGGTGCCACTGGAATCAAACTTTGTTCTACTGCTTCAACCAATATGGTTAGTCAGCTACGTACCTGGAGCAATGCCTATTGTAACACTAGGACAGGTCAGATGAGGGTATCAGAGCTTAGAAAAGACAAATATACACACACACACACATACATTTAGCTTGGGAGACCAGCTGCTCTAAAACTCCTGTTTCAGAATATGAGAATTCCCTTCCTGGATAGTTTAGGAAGAAACATGCACAGAGCTGCAGCTTTGCTCCATTTTTTGTGATAGCTAGCTTTGTCCATTAAAGTTTGATGATCCTACTGGGAGGGTTGGCGTTTCAAAGACAGGCTAGCTAGTCTTTCTGCCCAGCTTGCCCATCTGCCCTGTCTGAATTCCATTCCCTGGGTGAAGAAGACTAGGTTCCAATCTGCATTGGTATTTCCCACTATTGTGCCAATGTTCTCACATCATCTCACAAATTTCTATCTGCATGTCATGCTGCATCCACTCTCTTTTTGGTTCATCTCAGCATGCTCCTCCCGACCGTCAAGCCACTGTGAGCAAAAAGCAAACAACTGGAGCTGAATTCTCCCCCCACCCCATCTTTTCTAAGGAGATATGCAAATTGTCACAAAGGAAACAAGTTAGCTGAAAATCCAATCGTCTACGTTTAAAAGCAGGCAGAAAACATTTTTCCTGAGATCATTTTTTTTTTTTTTGGGGGGGGGGGTTGGAAGCATGCCCACCCCTGAACCATTTGTTATTTCCTGGGGCAGTCTCCAGAATGCCCTACCTGGCAACTGCTGGGTGTTTTGTGTTTTTTACCCAGCTTATTTTGTCTTTCCTGCCCCTCTCCACCTCCCTCTCTGCCAGGTCACCCCCTTTTACTTTCTGTGGAGGGGTTGCAGGTGCCATTTCCTCCCTGCAGTGCAGCACAGTGCCCTGCTGGCACCCCTGGGAGGCGTCTCCTCCCCGCTCTCTCTCACGCTCTCTCTAAACAACTTGTGTCCTGATGCAGACAGAGGAGAGCTTTATACTGAGCCAAATGGGAAGCCGGTGCCACAGCAGCATAGAACAGCTTTACACAACAAATACAGATTGGGCCAAAGTCTAGAGTGTTTTTCACATGCATTTTTATTTGCAGTCCTCTTGGGGAGGAAGCATTGCATTGCTTGGACAACCATTCAACACTCCATGTATGTCGTCATTTGTCACAACCCCTTGTCTACTGAATCTGAACTTCTCAAACAGGTCAACTATCTGTGTGACATTCAGTATCACCGATTGTGCGCATACAAAAGCAGCACATGCCATCAAAATATAAATAATTTAAAATTTACTTTGCATTTGAGAACATGGCTTGAGAGGGAAAGAGGCATTATATGCAGATCAGAGCAAGTTTGATTTTTTTGACCATGTTCATCACTATTTTTTCATTCAAGTCTAAAACAGAGTCCCTACGCTCTCATTTGCCCTGACCTGGATAGCCCTGGCTAATCCTATCTTGTCAGATCTCAGAAGCTAAGCAGGGATGGCCCTGGCTAGCATTTGGATGGACAACCTCCAAGAAATGCCAGGGATGTGAAGTGGAGGCAGACAATGGTAAATCACTTCTGAACGTCTCTTGCCTTGAAAACCCCAAGGGGCCCCAACAAGTCAACTGTGACTTGGCAGCACTTTCCTTCACTCATCACCACCACTCTCATTCTTTAAACTGGTTCCCTGAAGTCCAGTGGAACTCATGATTCTCTTCAGCTTTAGAAGATCATCCCTGAAATTATCAATTTTAAGAGCTTCCCACTGACTAAACAAAATAAAGATGGCTATACTTTTATTTTGTCCTTACAATGTTATCTGAAAATCTGAATTATTCATATACAAAACACTGCCAGTTTTATTTCTTTGTGCATGAGAAAATGAATCCATCTCAATCTGAAATGGCAAATACTAAATTTAGCAGAGAAACCTGCTTGCTTTTTTGTTTCATCTCCCACATCAGAATAACTGAAATTGTAAGAAACAATTTCTTGTGATTGCATCCAGCTGTCTTTATCCATTTCTAACTCAACTAGTTTACCATCACCGTTACTGCGAAATCTTGAGAAAATAATCAACTTGAGAGATAGCAACAGCCACTCAGACCATGTATTTATTTTGTTTTTCAATTTGCTCTTGTCAGCATCCGTAGGGTGGGTTGCGGCGGCGGCTCCAGTAAACCACATCCAGCTGAGTGGATTGAAAGGACTCAGGGCTGAGAGAAGCAGTACGTTTTGAAGAGTTTCTTGTTTGTTTTCCCATTGTCTGTCAGTTAATAGCTGATGTAAGGGTTTGCAGAAAATCACAGGAGCTAAACCTTTGAGTACAAATAGCCATAGTGTAGTTTTTGAAATCACTGAAATAATGCTGTGAGATTTTCACTGGGTCCCTCCCTACTTCAGACATTACACTACTACTGTGGGTACTGCATTCCATGGAATGTTACTTTATGGGATTCAGCAGATTCTTCTTCAGATGTTCCATTGCATTCTGTCCAGCAGCCTTGCATTTGGGAAGTATGAGTTGTGTGATCAGCAACATATTATGCGAACTGGGCAATACCTGGATTTTCCAGTTGGGTACAATTCACATGATACAGTGAATCATGTTTTCAAAAAGTGTGGCTAGTGGACTCCTTTGTACCTCTGCAGAGGCTATAATAACATCCGCCCCAGTTATGTCCAAATATCTTGTGGGTATCCAGTATAACACTTGGTTGATCCACAACATTTGGCGCTTATTAAGATTTATCATGCCAGCTGGCATGCTTATCAATGAGACAAAGATTCCCTCTCTTCTCCCTCTAAATATGAACGATTACCATGAAACTAGAGAACTTTTCTAGAAAGATATATATTTCCCCCCCTGTAAAATGGTTTATTAGTTAGGAAAACAAGATAACAAATCATTTTCCTGATGAATCTATGACCCCAGGCAGTCTTTCCAAAGAGAATTAGTGGCTACCACAACCACAGAATTAAATGTTCTCTCATTTAACATTTGAGTACTCTTTCCATTTTACTTGAGTCAGCCTCGCAGGACTCCGCTTTTAGGGTCATAGGATATGAAGAAAAGCGGACAAATCATTTGTGATGAAGATGGTGTTTATTAAGATTTATCAAGGTATTACAGACAGGGTGCTTACATAGGAAAGGAAACCCACAGGAAATAATAAGCTTACAACATCCTGCTCTGAAGAACAGGGATCCCTGGAAGTCCTCTTGAAAACTCATTCAATGGGGTTAATTGCTAGTCACATGTCAGTGTAGTTTCCCATCAGCCAGAGCAATCCAAAGACCTCAATGCTTGACTAGATTTTTTAAAAAATTGCTGCAGCCTAAATTATGCAAGAAAGCTCCACATGCAAATCCACTATATCTTCCTGGACACTGCCAGTTCCATATACTCATACAATTTATCTTGTGAATATTCTCCCATTTGGAGAATGGGAGAATTCTCGTTTCGTTTTTTGGCGTTGTGAATGGCGGCCGCTTCTCGGGGCGCTCCCGGAGGCGGTTAGCCCACGCACAGTTAGGGGGGGTTTTCGCATGTGCGAAAGACCCTAGTGAGCCTTAGGCAAAGGCTCCGAACCGGGGGCGCTTGGGGAGTAGCCTCTTTGCCGGCAGACAGCCGGGAAATTGAGGCTTTCTCCCTGCCCCAATCGGCCCCGCTGCGGCGTGCCCGCTATGGGACTTAGCAACGCCACCGATTTCCACCAGGAGTGAGGAACAGCGATGATTTAAAGCAAAAGAAGAAACGGCAGTGAACCGTGAGTTGGAGGTCTGAATCTGAAGCGAAAACCCGAGCCCTTCCCCCGTAAGTGAATAAGCGTCTGGGAGGAGGGGGAATCCCCCCCCCATTGTGAAGCGGGACTTGTATAAGAAAGCTAAGGGGGACGAAAGGGAAGAAGGGTTGGTGAAATTACCTTTGGGGTGCCAGTGAAGCGAAAGAGTTAGCAGGTCTCCTGAGCGACGCGTCACGAACTTTTATAAAGTAAACAAATACAAGAAATGTCGGCCATGAAGAAGGTCCCTTTGAAAATGGAAAAGAAGGGAGGCGGGACTTCCGGTCCGGGTATTCCCCTCCAGAGCCGACTGTCAGTCAACAGACAAGCGAGCTACTGCACCCTCTGCTGGTCCAAATACAGAAAATCAGCGAAACCTTAACTAATATGGAAGGTGTTCTCAATAGTCAACAGAAGCAACTAACAGAAACGTCAAAGAAGATGGAAGAGATCGCACAGAAATGTTTGGTCTCGTCGGAAGACATCGGAAAAGTGAAGAAAAGGGTCAATAAGTTAGAAAAACATCAGGATGTACAAGAAAAAAGAATTTTGATGTTGCAATTGGAGAAATCGAATCTGACCCTCCGATTTCAGGGCATTAAAGAAGAAGAGAAGGAAGATCTCAGATCTATACTTGTGAATGCCTTGGCACCTGCGATTGGCAGAGATCAACGTGAACTAAAAGAAGAAATGGATAAGGTCTATAGGGCCTACTCCACATTTACAAAGAAGAATAATCTGCCAGCTGAGGTGGTTGTCAAGTTTGTTAAGCAGAGTACCAGAGATCAAATCTTGCGTGCAGTTTCAGCGGTGCCCTTGAAAATTGGGGAGCAGACTATTAGAACATTGAAAGATGTGCCTTACGAAATCCGGATGAAAAGGAAAGCTTATAAAGGACTGACCACCTTTTTACAAAGAAAACAGATCATATACAGATGGACCTTCCCTGAAGGCCTTTTGTTCAAGTACAAGGATAAAAGAGAAAAGATTGACTCCATCTTCAAGGCGCAAGAATTTCTGAAGAGACACGCCAGTTCAGAGGAAGAGGCAGCACTCGCAACGTGGACAGATTTGAGTAGTGAGGATGACAGCGGCTCAGAGGAGGGAGGTGCCAGAGCGGGAGAAGTGAAAATCAAAGGAGGCCCTTCCTACAACCTGAGGGACACCAAAGGAAGACAAATTAAGAAATAACTGTTCGGGAGGCGTCAAGAAGGAGGTGATTAACAACTAACCCCAAAGGACATTACTAACCTCATTAACAGAGTTATTTTGAACCTTTGTTAGATGGAAAGAAGACTCTCTAATCACGGTGATTGCCAAAAACTGTATTTACACTGATTTAAACTAACCTTTATTAACAGAATACTCACTCCGCTCTTTTCTTTATCCCTCTATATACCCTACCTTTTTCCATAAAAAGAATAAACTCCTCTCCTTTTTAGGAGGGTTTTTTTTAAAAAAAGAGAGAATGGGAGAATTCTCCCATTTGGGAGAATGCATGTAGCATAAAATTGATATAATACAACAGCAAGCATTCCGAATATGCAGCTAATGCAAGTATGTTAGAATTATTTAATTCAAACTAAATCCCCCAGTTGAAAATATCATGAATGATTTTCCAAGCTATCAAAGAGGGTGAGTGCCCAATTAATGAGTGCACTCATCCTCTAGATAGTTTCTGATTCTAGATATGGAAACAGTGTCCAATGCTACCTCTTTTTGAAGTTTTTAGAACATTCAATAAGAAGATAAAGTGTTTTCTCTTCAGAGTGGGTTAATAATGCTTATTACTTTTTATGTCTTGCCAGTTTAATAACTTCAACCATATTGATACTTATGTGACTATATTGTATTACTTTGACCTTTCGGTACTGCATGGCATTCTTTTGCACAATGTGCTACAGAAAAGTGCTGAACTATTTTTTAAGTACATCCTGGCATAATTTCATTCTTTATGCTTATATCATCAAATTTAATTGGGCAAGGGATACTTATTTCATGTTGACAGTCCATTTTGTGCCCAATCAGTGGAATTTATTTTTTCCTCCTTATCTTGTACAGTGTGTTTCTTCTAGCTTTGTTATTATTATGCACAATTAAAATCCTGAATCAACCAATTATTTTGGCTTAGTTTTACCTCATATAAAACTTGGTTCTGATATTCATCCCAAAAATACTGAACTGTATAAAATGTGAAATTGTTCTTTGGAATACTAAAACTTTCACAGTGTCCCCTGGTGAGGATTTTTCTTCATAAACTTTTGCAACAATTGTGAAAAAGAGAAATATTTGATTTACACATAGTCAAGCTCAATCAGTTAACAATAATCAATATTCTTCACCTGGGAGAAGGTGAAGGCAAGGCAACAGAACCCTGCCAGCCCAAAAGCCAGTCAGAACAGACATAAAAATTATTAGGAAAGGCTGAAACACAGGTTGCAATCCTGCCCAAATGAATAGATGGGTTGTAGTTCTTTAAAAATATGGTAAAAGAGGAATTTATAAACAAACAGCCCACCTGCCCTGACTGACCACTTGGGTCAGGTGAGTATACAATCCCTAAAGAGGATCTCACCATTATCCCTAGCACTATTATGGGGAGTGGAGTTTCTTTTCCTGGAAGTCACTTTTTAAGATATAGCCATTAATTCCTCTGTGATTTCTCTTTGATTTCTGTTTCTAGTTCTCTGTTACTCCTCTGTCTGCCCTTTTGTAATTTCAACCCTTGTAGGGTTTTTTGGGTTGCATACCACAGGGTGGTGCTCTAGCAGGAGAATAGGAAGCTTTGGGAAGACATCTGAGCATCTGTGGGGTGAAATTCTGAAATTGTGCAGAACCTCTCTTCAGGTTTCTCTTTTGATCAAAATGGAACTGATTCAAAACAGACTCCTAATTCCTAAACAGAAGGAAAGAAACAGATTGTTGAATTTCAGGGAGAAACTGGGTAAAGAGAAATTAAGATCTTTCCTTTTACAAATGCTAATTAGGTCAAAGCTGTTGTCATACAGACTTCCCACTTTCTCCTTCCACACCCAGTAACAACCACTCCCTCTCACCATAGGCTTTGTTGTGGGGAGGGGGTCATTCAGCCAACTATGATCATTCAGGCAACCTCTCCTTCTGATGATCAATGCAGAGATCTACGCAAACTGGTTTATTGACATGTAACATGTCCTGTATGGAAGACTAGAATAAAATAACTTTCTTGGTTACGAGGACTGGTCTGACTGGTCTGGGTTTTTGCTGCTCTCAGCATATACACTGGGACTGCTCAGCAAAGCTATCATTGTGACAAAAGAGCTAAACTTTACTTGTGTTTTTTTCCTTCTATTTTTAGCTTATGCAGCACTGCCAAGAGGACTGAGGGCCAAATTTCATGATGCATTTGACCATGGGGTAGGGATATTTGGGGGGCAGCACCTAGGAGGTTGGAGTTTCAGAGTACATGACATCACATCCTCTACAATCATAGAGACTGAAGAAATTCCTAGAGCATTGCAGAGGATGTGATATCCCTTCCAATGGGAGTTTTAGGACATCACTTCCAAATGATACCGTAGGAATCCCTCCAGTCTCTATGGCAGGGGTCCCTAACGCTTTCCAGTCCGGGGACACCTTTGGAATTCTAACACAAGCAAGCACAAAAACAAAATGACTGCTGCAGAAGGTGGAGCTAACCACAAAATGGCTCTGCAGGAGGCAGAGCCAACCCACTCTGGACCCAGAAGAGTTGAATAACTATAGAATAATGTGGAACTATCCAGTTCCACATTACCACCTTTGATCAAGATGAATGAGAGGTGGCTGGCCAACTTCAGGAATTCCTGAATGATGCAGATATTTTGAATCCATTCCAATCTAGTTTCAGGCCTGGTTATTTGAATGAAACAGCACTGGTCAATTCTATTATATTTGGCATTTTGTGTCTTCCTAATAGAAATTCTCATAGAAACTGAACACAAGAATTTTCATAAAGACTTTAATATAGTCACACAGAACACTACAAATGGCATTTCATCTCATTTTTACTGTTGTACATTTACCATTATATTGCACACATATTGTGATATTTTCTACATTTTATATTATTATTAATTTCTGTAGTGCATGTACATATCTTTCTCTCTGAAGAAGAAGATATTCGAAACGGAATGCATACTCGGAATCCTTATTATTGTATATCTCTTATCAGATTGCACATTGTATATTCCTTGCCAAGTGATTGTTTGTATTGTGTTGCCATACTTTTTTATTTTGTTTTACAATATATATTTGATATTTCTTAGTATATTGATTACAATATTGGCTTAGATTCTCATTCCACAGCTCCTTGTTCTTTTTATATATATCCAATCAATTAAAAGCACCAGTCTCAAACCACTAAAAGAAAAAGTTCAGCCTCACAGATCTCTGCCCTGTTTTTTCAGCATTGAATTTTTTTTCTGTGGGCAAAATCCAGTGAAGTAGTGTCCTACATGTCCATCAAAGAACACCACGTTGTAGATATCACACCGTTTCAATAGGTTCAGTTGCTATTTACTTCCTACATATTAAAATGTGATATGAAATTGCATAGCTACTCTAAGGCAGTCCTATTGACCTCCTTACATTCTGAAGTTAATTAAGAATGACAAATAGTGTGTGGGAGGTTACCAATCAAAATGAACAAAACAAAACAAACAACCCTTTCCCTTCTGGCATGGAATTAATTGGAAGGAGAAATACAAGAAGCTAATTTAACCAAATTATAGATAAAAATGTACAGTACCAAATATTGTTAAATGATTAAAATCACAACAACTTAAAGAAGTATCTCAAATTAGCTTCTGGGAATCTGAAATAAACAGAATCGCAGGATTTAAAAAATGGAAAATGCATATATGCTGGTGGTAAATGCAGCAGCTACATTTTTATATAGTACACATTTTGCTATACATTTAAAATTCATAGACTGTATGTAAATACATATTAAATATAAAACAGAGAATCAGAAAGGTTTTTACTCCAAAGGCAGTTTTACAGACACTACCTGGAGCAGTGAGTATGAGTATAGAATGAATGTGCTACTTGAGATCCTCCCAATACAAGTAAAAGGCAGCAACACATGAATTTTCTACATTTCAATTTCTGAGCGGTCAGTTTCATAAAAAGTGGAGGCAAATTCAGAAGCCCAATCCCTCCCCTCAGAGTCATGTCTTGCTTTTGCCTGACTCCTCATCATGACTGCCCCGGCCAGTTGGGTGGGGGTGAACATTGAGTCGACCACTCCCTCCCATTGACTTTCATGCTGAGGGAGGCATGAAAGGGTGTCAGCCAGGGAATTCGACTTCCCAGGGAAGTGGTGCAGTGTGAATTGGAACTTATAGAAGAAATCTGCCCACCGCAGCTGTTTTGCATTGAAGTTATGGGGAGTGTGGAGGACCTCAAGGTTTTTATGATCAGTCCATACCTCGAATAGTACTTGTGCCCCCTCCAGCCAATGTCTCCATGTAGACAGGGCAAGCCAGATGGCACTAGCCTCCTTGTCCCAAACCACCCAATTGCATTCAGTGTTATTAAACTTTCGGGAGACATATACTAGGGGGTGCAACTTGCTATCTTCCCCTTCCTGCAGGATGGCCCCTCCCATAGCCACGTCAGAAGCATCAACGTGTACAATGAATTTTTTATTTTCATCAGAGTGAGCCAACAAGGGCTCAGATATGAATAAGGCTTTAAGACTATCAAAAGCCATTTGACACTCATATGTCCATGCTAACCGAGCACTGGGTTTAGTGCTGTCCAGTCCCTTCCCCTTGGTCTTTAGTAAGTCAGTGAGGGGGAGACTGACTTGGGTGAAATTGGTGATGAAATTTTTGATAAAAATTCGAGAATCTGAGGAAGGATTGGAGTTGCCTTGGCTTCCCACCCCAAGATATCCCACACTTTCGCAGGGTCCATTTTGAGCCCTCTAGGGGAAATGTGGTAGCCTAGAAAGTCAATTTCTGATTTGTGGAACTCACATTTGGACAGTTTGGCAAACAGTTTATATTTGTACAGGGTCTAAAGCACCTCCCTCACCAATTTGATGTGGGACTGCTCATCAGAAGAGTACAGTAAGATGCCATCCAAGTAAACAAGGGCCTCCTTGAATAGGTGCTTGTGTAACATTTCATTTATAAGGTTCATGAACACACCAGGTGCCCCCTGGAGGCTGAAGAGCATGACCCTGTATTCGAATTGCCCCAACGAAGTATTAAAAGCAGTCTTATATTCTTCCCCTTTCCTGATGCGCACTCGGAAGTATGCATCTCTCAAATCCAGTTTGGAAAAGATCTTCCCTTTGGCTACCTCAGAGGGAGAGGGGGTAAGCATTAGTGGTCGAGACTGCATTAAACCCTCTGTCATCCACGCAGAGGCGGAGGCCCCCATCTTTCTTTTTCCTGAACAAAACCAGAGCAATGAATGGGGAGGAGGTGGGGTGAATAAACCCCCGAGTGAGGTTTTTGTCAATGAACCTCTGCAGTTCCTCCTTTTCCATGGGACTCATGGCATACAGTTTACTTTTGGGTAACTTATGTCCAGGCAACAACTCAATTGCACAATCCGTGTTATGGTGAGGAGGTAATTCATCCACCTCTTCCTCTTCAAACACCCGTGCTAAATCTTGGTAGGTGGGGGGGATGATCTGAAGCTCCTCTGTTGCCAGGCACATCTGCACAGGCTCATCATGAGGGGCAGTGGTACCTTGAAGATCAACAAAGTTTTATTTGCATTTCTTCACACTGGGTATAAGCTTTTGTGTGCATGCACACTTATTCAGATAACTGAAAAAGTATGCATGCACATGAAAGCTTATACCCAGAATAAAACTTTGTTGGTCTTCAAGGTGCCACTGGACTCAATCTTTGCTCTGCTGCTTCAGTCCAACATGGCTGCCCACCTGAATCTAGGTTCCATCGAGTTAGTCCTACTGGCCCTTGGATAGCATGTTAATTTAGATGATAGTGCAATAAGCCAGTTCTTTTTAAACCACTCACTGATAGATGGTGGTACTGGCTTTTTCCAGTTTATTGCAATAACTATCCTTGCTGCCATAAATAAACTTAGTATTAATTCCAAATCTGAATTGTGTACATAACCCCTCAAAAAAACCAGAAGAATTAATTTTGGTTCAAAAGGTTTTTCCCTACCCAGCATTTCATTAACATAATTAACCACAGTCTTCCAAAATGTTTGAATCTTAGGGCAAGACCAGAAAATATGGAACACATCTGCAGAGGAACTATTACATGTCCAGCACTTATGCTCTGTTGTACTATATATAAGGCATAGTTTATAGTGAAGTTAGAAGAGGAGGAACTGAGTCAAGTTGTTAGTTAGGGCTCAGCATGATATATAGAGAAGTAGGGACTGGATAAGGATAGGACTACGGTAAGTAGCCAAGTTTGCATGCTAGATTCAAGTCCTATCTGCATCTAGCAGAGAGAATTAAGTGTCCTGCATTATGCAGATGAGTCCTTTTTAGGGAAGCTGTAGGATACAGATGGGTGAGAAGATCAAGGAAGACTCCTGGGGCACTAGCTAACCTTATTTTCAAGAGTAACTAGACTTGTGAAGTCTAGGGATCAAATAGACAAGTTCCACATTTCCAGTATCCCTATCAGTGCAGTGAAGCCAGAAGTGAAAGGATCAGATATCCCAGTGTTTAGTGAGCCATCCCATATAAAATTGCTCCTTATCTCTCACCTGGAGAAACAGCCCAGTCAGTTCTGTAACCCAGCTGTGCGCATGACATTGCAATGATTCTTAAGAGAACAGCAGCCTAGCTTAACTGTGAAAACTTGTACACTTTTAGAATGTTTACTTGAAAACAAAAAACAAGCTGCTTGGCCCATCTACAGAACAGACAATGAACTCATTATTGGTGTTGCTAAAATAAAGGCTCCATGTGAGTCAAAAGAAGGGAGGGGGCAAGAAAAGGCTAAATCATCCCTGAAATCTGGGCTGCCATCCATAGGTCCACACAGTAACATCAGCATGTAATCCAGCGTTATTAATATCTACATTTTGCTTCATTGACTGCCCACCAATATACATTTATTGTATGCTATCCTCTGCTAGCCAGCAATTGAGAACTATAAAAGGTGGAAGGGTAGACAGAGCACCCAGTCTGCTACAACTACACAGGTCTGCTGTAAATACTAAAGGAAAAAAATGAAAGGGGGAGCCCATGGTCTATGCCCCAAGTTCCTTGGAGAATGGCAGTCTAATAGACTGTGTCTTCTGTTCTAGCCTGCTTTCTTCTTCCAGTATAAATATTCATATTGACTAATATCCATTGCCCATGATACGGCTGGAAGAAAAGCAACCTTCCTGGAGCTAAGCCAGTTTTGGGTCTGATCAGAGCCTAGATGGGTAGAATCCTATGTAAAGCTGCCTTGAATCCCACAATGGAAAAACAATAGAACAGAAATTATAAAATTTAATATTGGACAGAGGCTCCAGATTACAAGGCTAGTGGGGGACAATGAAAACAGTCACTGGATTTATTGCATTCTAGGGGTACTTGTATTATCTGGACTCTTGTTCTGTCCCCAGTATTCATTTTCATAATAATTCGATAACTATGATTTATACAAACAGATAAACTTAACTTAATTTCTTTATTTAATTGCCAGAAAGCACAGGACAGCCCCCAAAGAGTATAAGAATGGTCTGAAGGTATCTGGTGCGAATCTACTAGTGCAGCTGTGTAAATCTGGCTCTGAAAGCTGCCTGAAACCACCTAGAATCTCATGCAAGCCGTTATGATCTCTTTGGAGGCAATGGAAGCAAATAATTTGCAAAGTTTGTTTTGGACATCTGCTTTCTTAAAAATCTGTGTGAACGTGTTCATTGCCACCAGCTGATGATTATGGTATGTTTTCTCACTGAAGATGCCACGTTCCCAGTATGGGTGGGGGATCTTCCACGAGCAGCACTTATTTCCTGCCATCATTCCAGTGGGTGGTGGAGGAAAACAATAAAAAATCTCCATTGGTGTGATGGTATTATATCACTTCTGGGGAAAACTGGGATGTTAGGATGTCAATACACTCTAGGAATATTTGGAAACTCTATGGTAGAACAGGGAGCTTCCGGTGATTGCTCGTGTGGACCATTGCCAGTTCTGGATTTTCCTCAGAAATTATGTAACAACATTTTGCCTATGGCACTCCCACATCCCCCCCCCAACTCCTGCTGGCTGCCAGTCAATGGCTGGTAATCCTATTTCCCACATATATATTCTCCATGTTTGAAAAATCAAATCCATATGAAATGTGGGACTGGGATCTTCATTTTTTATTAACAAATATGTAAGAGAAGCCCCCTGTATTGCCACAGTCTACACAAGAAAAGAAGAATATGTTTCAGCCAAGAGTAACAGACATCATTTATCCCTTATTCCATATTCTCTGGTTTTGAGACTTTTCACTGGGGAAAAAAAGCCTCATCATTCAAGAATGTTAAATTTACCAGGAAAACTGCACACACAACTCATCACAAATCCTGGCCTAGCTATTACCACATGTTACAGTGTGTTAGTACACATACCAGTTCATCATATGCTTTGAAAAATGGGGGAGGGAATCATAAACTAACCTATGTGTTTGTACACACAGAAGTACTACAGAGGAGAGTATGTTTGGGATTTATACTTTTCTTGAGAAATGTTAAGGCAGCATACTTTAAAATGTACTGTCAAACACTGTTCTCTTTTTCCCTACCCTTTCCACTCACAGCTACCACATTGTGATGGAAGAAGTCCAAGCCAAACACTCTAACCAGAGCATGCTATAAGACAGATTACTGGGCCTCAGGCTTGGTCACTATAATACTGTTCTATTCTCAATTTATTTTTGTGTTCAAAGACCTGGCAATAACCTATATAATACCTGCCATAGAGATTGTGGCACTCATTACGGCAGGAAAATTTTCAAGCCTACAGTCAGCCTTGTGTGTGTTTGTGTGTGTACACACTTCACTAATATGACTGATACCAAGAGATAGTATACTGATAGGAGCAGTTTCTTCACAAGAAGTTACCTGGCTACCTAGCGTTGGCAACTCCAGGATGGGAAATTTCGGAAGATTTATGAGTGGATCCTGGGGAGGATGGGGTATGAGGCATAGAGGGCCCTAATCAGGGTATAATGTTAATCCAGTCCACTTTCCAAAGCAGCTACAGGCAACTGCTACATACAGTCCCCACAACAGCTACTCCCTAACTAACATAACAAAAGAAATGTCTGAGGGGAGCTGCATAGGGACCTATTCTCAAATGCAGTTACTCTGACACTGAAGGCATTTAACATAGGTGCTATTAAGATATCAAAATGGGCCCGGCATTTGTGATATTTGTTCAGAAGCAGTTTCCAGACTCTCAGTTCACTCTAATGACTTCTCTCCCTCACTGCTTAGAGGAGTGTTGCAGTCATGTTCTTAGGAGGTGTTCACCTATCCTTTTCTCCTTGTCCTTGTCCTGGTGCTTGTGCTCTTTCTCCCCCTTCATGTTATTTTTTGGTGGCCACCAGTCCTTCCTACTCAGCCAAATGATACACAAACAGAATACCAGCCAAATGACCTAGGGTTGTCAAATGCCACTTGACCACTCGTGGGCTGCCAGAATCAGGCTGGGAAACTCCTAGAGATTTGGGGATGGAGCGAGGAAAGGACAGAGACGTCAGTGGAGTACAATCCATGTTAAATCCCTGGTTTCTAGATGCATTGCAGTGATCAGCTCTGGTTTATTAAGTGATTTCAGCAAACTACAAGACAACTAGCAGGGCTTGAGCCCTGCTTACAAAGCATGCAAACACCACACCCAACACACACCCACTCCCAGTGATAGGCTACTTATCTATTGGTTAGCTCCAGGATCCTGGCGGGCTATTGTTCTAAAGTAGCAAACTTGACCTGTTCCTGGTACAGCTTGTGGAAGGGCTTGGTCTCAATACATAACAATCCCATAGAGTCCACACTCAAAAGGGTTAAATGTCTTTAGTGTCAGAGTAACTGAATTTGAGAATAGGTCCCTATGCAGCTCCCCTCAGACATTTCTTTTGTTATGTTAGTTAGGGAGCAGCTGTTGTGGGGACACCTTTTGTATGTAGCAGTCGTCTGTAGCTGCTTTGGGGAGTGGGGGGAAGAAGAAGAAGAAGCACAACCACCACCAGTTTGGTGTAGTGTTTAAGTGCGCGGACTCTAATCTGAGAGAACCAGGTTTGATTCCCCACTCCTCCATTTGCAGCTGCTGGATGACCTTGGGCAAGCCGTAGTCCTCTCAGAGCTGTTCTCTCAAAGACAGTTCTCTCAGAGCTCTCTCAGCCCCACCTACCTCACAGGTTGCCTGTTGTGGGAAGGGGAAGGGAAAGGAGTTTGTAAACTGCTCTGAGACTCTGTGTGAAGGGCGGGGTATAAATCCAATCTCCTCCTCCTCCTTCTTCTAAGCATCCTTTTTCTCCATGGGAACTGTTCTCTGTACTCTGGAAAAGAGCTGTAGTTCTGGGGGATCCCAACGTCCCACCTAGAGGATAGCATCCCTAGTTCTACCCACCAAGCATCTCCTTCTGCAGCTGCATTTGTAGAGGAACAAATGTAGAGCAGCAGCTTTTTCCACTGCCACCACTGCCTCTGCTATTACAGCACTATTATGAAAAGATTACATCAGAAACATCCATTCCTGCTCAAAATTATATAGTGTGAGAGTTTAGTATCTCAAACATAAATAACCAATTTATGCATAAGCATATATATATATATATATATATATATATATATATATATATATATATTGCCTATTTGCAGTAACTTAAAATGAAAGGCATCTCAGTGAGGGACTCTGATATGAAACATCTGAGTTGCACATGATTAGAATGGCAAAAGTATGAAGTTGGTTTTCCTCATTTCATTCTACAGTATTTATTATGTTTACTGCCTCTGGATTTCATCTTGTTTTAGAAACCACTTGCTGCCAATGTGCAAAATAAATTTAATTTTTCTTCCTGAAGGATGTATCTATGGATAGTCTCACAGTAACAGCAAAGGAAAGACAGGCATACTATTTATGCTCATGAGCCTCAGAAATTTTAGGCCTCCAATTTGAAATTATTAATTTTACATTATCTGCATGAATATGTAGCAACTATGCATACATTTTCTCCTTGTTTAATTAAAAAGGTATGGGTATTTTAGTAATATAAAAGTACTAGGAATAAGTAAATAAATACAATGAGATCTAGAAAGATGCTCTGGGAGAGTGCCCTAGCTTCGGGCATTACATAAGAACATAAGAACATAAGAGAAGCCAATGTTGAATCAGGCCAATGGCCCATCTAGTCCAACACTCTGTCACACAGCGGCCAAAATATACCAGGTGCCATCCGGAGGTCCAGCAGTGGGGCCAGGGCACCAGAAGCCCTCCCACTGCTGCCCCCTCCAGCACCAAGAATAGAGTGCATCACCTGCCCCAGACTGAGAGTTCCCATCCATACCCTGTGGCTAATAGCCACTGGTGGACTTCTGCTCCATATGTTTATCTAATTTCCTCTTGAAACTGTCCATGCTTGCAGCTGCCATGACCTCCTGTGGCAGTGAATTCCATATGTTAATCACTCTTTGGGTGAAGAAGTATTTCCTTTTATCTGTTTTAACCCGACTGCTCAGCAATTTCATAGAGTGCCCACGAGTTCTTGTATTGTGAGAAAGGGAGAAAAGTACTTCTTTCTCAACCTGCTCAATCCCATTCATAATCTTATAAACCTCGATCATGTCACCCCTCAACCGTCGTTTCTCCAAGCTAAAGAGCCCCAAGCATTTTAACCTTTCTTCATAGGGAAGGTGTTCCAACCCTTTTATCATTCTAGTTGCCCTTCTCTGCACTTTTTCCAATGCTATAATATCCTTTTTGAGATGTGGTGACCAGAACTGTACACAGTATTCCAAATGAGGTCGCACCAATGATTTATACAGGGGCATGATGATACTGGCTGATTTGTTATCAATTCCCTTCCTAATAATCCCCAGCATAGCGTTGGCCTTCTTTATTGCAGCTACACATTGTGTAGACATTTTCAGCGAGTTATCCACTACGACTCCAAGATCTCTCTCTTGGTCAGTCTCTGCCAGATCAGACCCCATCAATGTGTATTTATATTTAGGATTTTTGGCTCCAATGTGCATCACTTTGCACTTGGCCACATTGAACCCCATTTGCCACGTTGACGCCCACTCACCCATCCTCAACAGATCCCTTTGGAGTGCCTCACAATCCTCCCTGGTTTTCACCACCCTGAACAACTTCGTGTCATCTGCAAATTTAGCCACATCACTGCTTACTCCCAATTCCAAATCGTTAATAAACAAGTTAAAAAGCATCGGACCGAGTACTGATCCCTGTGGTACCCCACTGCTTACCACCCTCCACTGAGAAAGTTTCCCATTTATACTCACTCTCTGTTTCCTATTTATAAGCCAGTTTTTGATCCACAAGAGGACTTGTCCTTTTATCCCATGACTATTGAGCTTACTTAGGAGCCTTTGATGAGGAACTGTATCAAAAGCTTTCCGGAAGTCAAGGTAAATAATATCTATTGGGTCCCCCTTGTCCACATGTTTGTTCACTCCCTCAAAAAACACTAACAGGTTAGTGAGACAAGATCTTCCTTTACAGAACCCATGCTGAGTCTGCCTCAATAGTTTTTGTTCATCAATGTGCCTACTAATTCTTTCCTTAATAACAGTTTCCACCAATTTACCCGGTATCGATGTCAGACTGACTGGCCTGTAATTTCCTGGATCTCCCCTGGAGCCCTTTTTAAAGATTGGAGTGACATTAGCTACCTTCCAGTCCTCAGGAATGGAGGCAGATTTTAAAGAAAGATTACATATTTTTGTCAGGAGATCCACAAGTTCACATTTGAGTTCTTTCAGAACTCTCGGATGAATGCCATCCGGGCCTGGTGATTTATTAGTTTTTAAATTGTCCATCAGTCGGAGGACTTCCTCTCTTGTCACCGCAATCTGATTCAGGTCTTTCAAACCCCCTCCCGAAATCGGTGCTTCTGGAGTGGGCAAACACTTCTCCTCTTCCACAGTGAAGACAGAGGCAAAAAATGCATTCAGCTTCTCAGCCATTTCCCTATCATCCTTCACTACTCCTTTTACCCCTTGGTCATCCAAGGGCCCCACTGCCTCCCTGGCTGGCTTCCTACTTCTAATGTATTTGAAGAAAGTTTTATTGTTGGTCTTTATGTTTTTTGCGATATGCTCCTCATATTCCCTTTTTGCTTGCCTGATCACAGACTTGCATTTTATTTGCCATAGTCTGTGTTCCCTTTTATCAACCTCACTAAGACTAGCTTTCCACCGCTTAAAGGAATCCTTCTTACCTTTTACAGCTTCCATTACTTTATTTGTTAACCATGCAGGCTTTTTTCTATACCTATTTGTACCTTTCCTAACCTGCGGTATATATTTTTTCTGAGCTTCTAGGATTGTCTTTTTAAATAGTCTCCAAGCTTCCCCAATGGTTTTGACCTTCTCCACTCTTCCTTTCAATTTCTTCCTCACATGTCCCCTCATACCAGAGAAGTTACCCCTTTTAAAGTTAAAAGTGGTTGCGTCAGTCTTTTTGGGCAACTCCCTATCTGTACAAATGTTAAACTCAATGACATTATGGTCACTGTTCCCAAGTGGTGCAATCACTTTTACATCTCTCACCAGGTCTTGGGTGTTACTTAGGACCAAATCCAGGATCGCCTCTCCCCTGGTAGGATCTGTGACCATCTGTTCCACAGCACAGTCATTGAGAGTGTCTAAGAACGCAATCTCTTTTTCCCGACTAGAACTCATATTGACCCAATCAATGTGTGGGTAGTTAAAGTCGCCTATTACAACACAGTTATTTCGTCTAGCCGCTATCTTTAATTCATTCATCATTTTATAATCCTCCTCTATCTTTTGATCTGGTGGGCGATAACAAACTCCCACTGTTAAGCCTCCTTTTGGACCCACTATTTCAACCCATAGCATTTCCAGAAGCGAATCCAATTCTCTTACCCTCTCAATCTTACTGGACGGTACACCCTCTCTGACATACAGAGCCACCCCACCTCCAACCCTTTCCCCCTATCCCTCCGATATAATTTATAACCAGGAATCACCGTATCCCACTGATTTTCCTCATCCCACCAAGTTTCTGAAATACCCACAATGTCTATTTCCCCCCCAACACCAAGCATTCCAACTCCCCGATTTTACCTCGGAGACTTCTAGCATTTGTGTATAAACACTTATAGTTTCCCATGTTTGTTAAGCCCACAGCTTTCCTCTTGCTGCCTCGAGACCTTGCCAGGCAGTTCCTATCATTAGCCACAGTCTCAGTCGACAATTGTAATCCATTTCCTTGTACAAAAGTAATAGCTACCCCTTCATCTCTTTGAGATGAGCCATCCCGAACCAGAGACTTTTCATCTCCTGTCGGCTTTCCCCCATTATTCAGTTTAAAAACTGCTCTGCCACCTTTTTGATTTTGAGCGCCAGCAGCCTGGTTCCTTCTCGGGACAAGTGGAGACCGTCCCTTTTGTACAGCTCCCTCTTGTCCCAAAAAGCATCCCAGTGCCTAACAAACTTGAACCCTTCCCCCTACACCACCGTCTCATCCACGCATTGAGACTCCTGATCTGTGCCTGTCTCTCCGGCCCTGCGCGTGGAACAGGTAGCACTTCCGAGAAGGCTACCTTGGAGGTCCTGGCCTTGAGTTTCCTGCCCAGCAGCCTAAATTTCTCCTCCAGGACCTCACGACTGCATTTCCCCACATCGTTGGTGCCGACGTGCACCACGACCACTGGCTCCTCCCCAGCACTATCTACCAGCCTATCTAAAACACGCGTAATGTCCGCTACCTTCGCACCAGGCAGGCAAGTCACCATACGGTCAGTACGCGGGTTCGCCACCCAGCTGTCTACCTGCCTAAGGGTCGAATCACCAACTACCAAGAGCCCCCCTCCCACCCTTCCCAGGGACGGTTCCTTGGTACGAAAGGATACCCGTTCACCAGCTGAAGAAGAGGTCCCTTCTGAGGGCACATTCCCCTTATCCTCAGCATGGTGCCCCTTTTCCCCTTGACCCTCATGCTCCCTGGCAGCAGCTGGGCTGCCAGATCCAGAGTGGGACATATCTAACAAGTCCCCGAGAGTCTTCCCCGTGCACCTAACTGACTGTCCCTGCTTCTCCAGGTCAGCCACCTTGGCCTCAAGGGAGCAAACTCGCTCCCTGAGAACCAGGAGCTCCTTGCACCGAGCACACACCCAAGACTTCTGACCAGTGGGCAGATAGTCATACATGTGACACTCCATGCAAAACACTGGATAGCCCCCAACCCCCTGCTGGCATTCTGGCTTCATAATTGTTTTTAAACAAATACTTTTCTATAACCCCCCTTTTAAAACACTTTGTATTTATATGGCTCCTGTTGTAGGAGTCTACTTACCTTACCTTACCAAGGAGCCAAGGTCCTGGCTTTCTGGCTCTTCCTGGGCTTCTTACAGAGCCCCTAGGCCAAGAGCCACAGGCAAAGAGCCTCGCCCTTTTGCTCTCGCCCTTCGGCTCGTGCCAGAGGCTCGTGCCTTTTGCAAACTTCCTGCCTTAAATGGAATTGTCTCCCAGGAGAGGGCGTGGCCAGCAGCTACTCAAAATCACCCAAGGCACTTAATGACGGTCAAAGAAAGCCCCTTTCACACCCCAACTCCAGCAGCCAGGAGTCTGCTATTCAATTTCACCCAAGCACTTAATTACAGGCAACAATGACCCTTTCACACCCTAACTCCAGCAGTCAGGAGTCTGTTACAACTCACCCACACACTCCCAAATACAGTCACTGACACAGTACCTTCTCAGCTAAAGCACCTCAGCTGAAAGTAAATAAATAAAAATACCACTCACCCCTCTGGCAGCTCAAACACTTAGCTCCTTCTCAGAGCTCAGCTGGGTCAGCTCTGCTTCTGGCAAACTTCCTTCCTTACATTCAATACATTCAGTGACAATTTGCTGTGGCAACCACAACAGGGTATAATGACACAGAGTCCACCATTTTGTCCAGAGGAACTGATCTCTGCTACCTGAAGAACAGTTGTTTAATTAAAAAGGTATGGGTATTTTAGTAATATAAAAGTACTAGGAATAAGGCCCGTTGTGGAAATAAATACAATGAGATCTAGAAAGATGCTCTGGGAGAGTGCCCTAGCTTTGGGCACTCAGTGACAATTTGCTGTGGCAACCACAACAGGGTATAATGACACAGAGTCCACCATTTTGTCCAGAGGAACTGATCTCTGCTACCTGAAGAACAGTTGTAATTTTGAGTGATCTCCAGCCTTCACCTGGAGATTGGCAACAGTGGTTCCCCAGGAGGGAATGGCTGGTTTGGAGGGTGGAGTCTATGGCATTGTACCTGTCTGAGCCCCATCCCTCCTTAAACCTCACCCTCTCCAGCCTCCACTCCTCAAATCTCCAGGAAGATTCCAACCTGGAGTTGGTAACCCTCCCTCCCTCCCAGCCAACTGTCAATCTACCATTATCTGTCCCATGGCTTCAGCTTTCCATCTTCTCTCCCCTCCCTCCTAGAGAGCAGTTGTAATTCTGACTGATCTCCCGCCCCCACCTGGAGATTGGCAACAATGGTTCCCCATCAGGGCCTGGCTGGTTTGGAGGGTGGAGTCTATAGCATTGTACCTGTCTGAGGTCCCATCCCTCCTCAAGCCTCACCCTCTCCAGGCTCCATCCCTCAAATCTCCAGGAACTTCCCACCTGGAGTTGGCAATCCTATCAGGTCTGGCCCCAATGAGTTTTCTCCCAAAGGCCAACATAGGTGTGGAAAATGCCTTTTACTCACAGAACCAAGTTTGGTTGCCTAGCAACAGGCACTGAGGAGAAAGTGCAGTTGCCAGCTCTGATTAGAGAAATACCTGGAGATTTGGGGGGTGGATCCTGTAGAGGACAGCATTTTTGGGGGAATGGAAGGACTCAGTAGGGTATAATGCCATAGGGTTTACTTTCCAAAGCTGCCATTTTCTCCAGGGGAACTTATCTCTGTCATCTGGAGATCAATTGTAACAGCGGGAGATCTCCAGGTCCTACCTGGAGACTGGCAACCCTAGGGAAAAGTCAGCCAAAAAGTGGGGGGTTGAAGAGAATGGATTGATGGTCGCTGGCCCACCTCATTAGCCAACCAGCCATGGTGGAGCCAAAAAGGAGAGAGGCATTTTCATTTTATTCTGATGGGAAAGTGGCCAAGCTGGCAGTGGGTGGGGGAGGAGGTTATGCTGAAAGTCCTTTGTCTTTTTACTGAAAGAAGCAAGCTTGGTTGCCTACCAACAGCTACTGAGGGAAGAGTTATTCCCACACAGGAGCCAAGAGAAGTGTCTTCTTCCTAGTAGAGAGAGCTGTCTGCCAGTAAATCTGACAGGGAACAGGGGCTGAAGTGAAAATGGGTGGGGAAGAGGAGCAGACCCAGCACCTGGCCAATGGCATGCAAGTACTCTTGAGTGGTGGCTGACGGTCCAATGGCTGATGGAACCACACTGCACAGCCAATGGGAGAACTGGAAATGGCCAATATGCTAAGAGAATCTCTCCTTATATAAGCCTCCGCCCGGGGGAGTGTCCATCCCCTTCACCAGCTCCATTCAGACTAAGGCCGAGATGCTGGCCATTGACACTGTGGGTGGGACTGAGATAATGCAGCAAGACAATGCAGCCAGGGGATTGGCAGACCTTCCGAGTGGCAGTTTAGGGAGCCAAAGGCTGTGGGAGCATGTGGAACACTCACCCCAAAACAGGATTATATATAAGGATAGATTTATATATATTTCAAAGGAATGTGGAAGCATATTTTTATTAGTCTTAACAAAACAGAAAAATATTTTAAATACAATTTTCCAATAAACTTATTAACAGAGATGATCCAACATGGTGTTTTCTTATCATCTGGACCATATATATTATTACTGTCATCAGTTTCAGTTCATTCTCATTTTTTGTTGCTATTGTTGATTAATCATTTGTTTCTTTTATGCCATTGTTACATAATCTATTTAAAATCCACATACAAATTACATTCACAAATGTGTGAACTGCATCCAGTGAATCCATTCCTCCACCAGTAGCGCTATTCCTCTAATACCAGAAGCCTTCTGCTGATGCAAAGAATTCCAGCATCACTGTAGAGTTTTTTGCACCAGAAGAGGTACCAGTATTAATAGGACAGGTCTGGGGAATACAGTCCAATATTTCTGGAAAGGAACTAATTCAAAAGAGAATTATATGAATGGGGAATTTTAGTTTCGCCATCAAGCTCATGAAATTTGGATTCATTGTTCCTTGTTTATTAATAAATATTATTCAACCCTACCAAACCTATATGATGAGCTTCCTGTTCTGAAAACAAAATGCACCTATTCTCCAAAACTAGTCCATTCTGAGAGAATGGAGCTATCAGTACACTCCAGATTTTATATACTATGGTCAAAATACAAATCCTGGTCTTATAGAACTTTAGGTCACAAACCAACCTCATGAAAGCACTATTAAGAACCATTAATATAAATGAGATTCATTAGGGCATGTTATTCAATTTTAATCAATGGAACTTGGAAGATTAATGGATTGTGCCCAGTTTTAGCATTAAAGATGATAGACAATCATGCTGTTTAAGTCCAGATCACAGCTCCAGAGCATATTAAACACAATTTCACAGCAAGCAAAAGTGTTGGCAAAATAAATGAGCCTTCCATTTTCACTTAGTAGTGTATAAGCTATTATTTACCAGTGATGACCAAACACAGCAATACTTACATTCATTATTATCAGTCCATATACCAATTTAAAAGATAAACCATACTTTTCCCCTCAGAGTTCTGTTCAACATAATATGCAATACAAAAAAAATCTTGTCCGATACCAAGGTAGGAAAGGGCTTGTTTTTCTTCTATGCACTCCATTCCTATGCAGAAAGAAGTCCCACTGAGTTTAGCTGGATATATTCCCAGGTATATGCATGGGATTGTATCATGTGACATTTGGAATCCTCTGCTAGCCTTGATGTCAAAAGAAGCCTTCTACCAGGTAAGTGGAGTCTGCAAAGAAAGCCACAGCACTGTGGAACAGCACAAGCTTAGTATGCATAAGATCCCTGGTTAAAATCCTGCATGGATCTACTTACCAGACAGACCTGGTAGGTGTCCCAGACACAATTAGGAATTTTCACCATCAGGAATTGATAAAATTAGACACAAAGCTCCATATTGTCCAAGAAGAGTTTCAGATCAATGAAGTGCTTGTTGTTCAGAAATGGCCCATTATTAATGGATAACATAATGCTCATAAAGTGAGAGGGGGAACCATGACAACACATATGCACACCTCATGTTACCTGTGAAAAGCTTACTAATTCCTTCATTTGTTTGCTTCATTATCCGCAAATCGTTATTTTTACAATGTTTTCCTTTCTCTTTCCTTTTCTTTGTTTCCTGTACTGTAACGTTTTCTGTAGACTAAAGGTATATTTATAGTACTTGTGGTAACTGGTAGAGAGTGTGCCTGTTTCAAAATCTTCTAAAACAAAGCTACATTATTTTAGAGCAGAGCCCATGGAGCCCAGTCATTAAAAGAGAAATGTAAAAAAAGCAGTAATTTTGCTTAAAGAATAAATATTGACAGCATTTGAAATTCATGACAAGCGCAAGGCATAAATTAGCAGATCATCAGCATATAGGCAGCCACATGAGGTAAGAAAAACAGATTGTGAAAAATGTGAACCCCAAAAGTTGGTGGATGCACACTTGATAAAAAGTAATTAATGGTTATTATGAATATCGAGTTGGTCTCAGTGGATTTCTAACTTCCAGTATGCATTTAGTGTAAAAATTGTTCTATCCATGCCTGTAGAAGAGGAAAAGAGCAAGAGTCCTGTAGCACCTTAAAGTCTAACAAAATATATGGCAGGGTATGAGCTTTCGTGAATCACTGCTCACTTCTTCAGACTAACATGGATACCCATCTTGATCTATCTCTGTAGAAGGAGAGACGTACTTTTGACATTTATAAATTTATAAATGTGATATGATTTAAGTGGCTTTATATACAAAGATTTTTAACAAATATGTCTCTAGGGGGAAATGATACTTCTAATCAATTCCACTGAATAACCCTTGATGTAATATTTTGTAAGAGAATAATTTTATGTTTGCTCTGGAAAAAGCATTCATCATTTTAGAAACCTTCCAACTCTTTCACCCACACTCAGTTCTGTATAGGGCAGTCCTCTGCCCATTTACTCAGAGGTACAGAAGTAGAATGATGGCTAGGTACCTGAATTATCAGTCACAGAACATGTTTGAAGCTGTTCCAATATGCATTACTTTGTCCTTATGTTTGTTGATTTCTGTGTGCTATTTTGTTCTTACTCAGGAGAGATTATTTTAACAGTCATCACAGTCTCTGATTACTGTACAATAAAATATTTGATGTCATCATCTAACCACTCATTTCAAATCTTTTATGATGGTATTAAAAATACCACTCCAACAACAACAACAAGAGCCTCAGTGTAAATGAGATGCTGAGGAAAGTGCTAATATTTAAATGGTGTACTGTGGAAATTCAAAAGATAATAGGCAAACGCACCTGGCTTCTGAAAATTAATGTAACACCAAAGACAGAAACCTGGCGAAACAGTGACACAAATGTGAATCAGAGTGTTGTTTTTGGCTCTTCCATTTCCTGTTAATAATCCAATTCAATCAACTCACCCCCAAACTCATCCAGGCTTTGGTTTATATTCTCAAGAACTTGACACTGAATTCGTACAGTAAAAGACTTACCTAGTCATAAATATTTTAGCTGCTGCTCTGTTTAATCTCAAACTAAAATGATCAAGAAAAGTAGGATTTGGACAGGGAAGCTTTGACAAGAAGTGTAGAAAGTGGCAATGGTTTCTCTCTGTGGGTGGCCCTCTCCTTCTCATGCAGTCCTCTCATTCTAGATAAGAGCTTCTGTCTTTGGATAAAAAACAGGCCCAGGCCAACTGTGTTCGTTAAAGATTACCAAGATAGTTGCTTTCACTTGAGTTGTATTAACTTTGCCATCATGGCCAGTTTTAACAACTGTACCTCGCTACTTATAAGTTTCAGCTAACAATCCTATGCGTACTAGGGAACAAATCTCACTGCAATCAGTGGAACCTACTTCTGATTAAACATTTCTAGCCTTGCAGTGTGTAATGCTTTGTAATTAAGAAAATGTACACATGCTTTCACTTTATCATCATTCATGGTGGAAATCCAAAAAGTTAAAAAATAATTTTACACACACACACACACACACACACACACTTCAGTTCAGCCCCAAAGGTATGATTGTCCAGCTTCCTTGAATATGCTTAGCAGTATGAAAGTTAAATTAAACAGACTAACTTAAAAAGAAAGCACCAGATGTTGTACCATTGCTAATGGCTAAGGGAGTGTGAATCAATGCATAGCTAGGAGTACAGCGAACCTTTGAACTTTCCAAGGAAAAGTGGAATATAGGGATATAAATTAAGAAATGCAATCATAGGAGATACCCTGGTTTGGCAAGAAGAAGAAATAGACTTATTTCAGACATCTAAGTTTGGACAGGGTTCTCTTGTTGCTATCTTAGTCTAACAATTGCATTGCATAAGTGTTTACAGTGCAGTTTTAAATAGAATTAAATCCCTTTAAACTCTGATCTGGATAGCTCAGCCTAGCCTGAGGTCATCAGATCTTGGAAGCTAAGTAGGGTAAGCCCTGGTTAGTATTTGGATCGGAGACCACCAAGGGATACCAGGGTCCCCAGAGCTCTTTTTGTAGCAGGAACTCCTTTGCATATTAGGTGACACACCCGTAATGTAGCCAATCCTCCAAGAGCTTACAGAGCTCTTCTTACAGGGGTTAATGTAAGCTCTTGGAGGATTGGCTACATTAAGGCTGTGTCGCCTAATATGCAAAGGAGTTTCTGCTACAAAAAGAGCCCTGAGCGTCCCTATACAGAGGCAGGCAATGGCAAACCACCCCTGCACATCTCTTGCCTTGAAAACCCTATAGGGTCACGATAAGGCAGCTGTGACTTCATGGCAATATAATAATAATTGACTTCAGTGGGTTTAGAAGGGTTTGCTCTGTTTAGGATTGCTGTGTTAAAAGCTAATCAAAATCCTACAGTATTGAAATAAGCTTGCGTTTACAGACTATTTGAGACTGTGTGATGAAAGTAAAAATTCAGGTACCTATAGAAATAGTGTGTGAAATTTGTGAATTAAATTCCACATCAGCACTTCAATAGATAATTCTATTTATTTTGAATAAAATATATCTCGTTTGCTATTTGTGCTTTGTATTTCAGAAAGGCCTTTGTATGTTTACAGTATTTCAGGTGAAATTGAAAACTATGATATAGTCAGAGGCAATTCATGGGAGGCCTTTGAGGTAATTTTCCTACGGTTTTCCCATGAATGTTATAATAAATTATAGGGAAGTAATCCATAGCTAAAAATATCACAATAGAACAATCCTTTGCACACACATATATATATATATGTATAAATATATTACTAGTGTATAAACAGAATAAGACTGTAGCCCTGCTTGCAAGTTACCATGAATGC
The DNA here is from genome assembly GCA_029375565.1 of Gekko gecko. Classification (NCBI taxonomy): domain Eukaryota; kingdom Metazoa; phylum Chordata; class Lepidosauria; order Squamata; family Gekkonidae; genus Gekko; species Gekko gecko. Next base: position 81,811,072 of record JAPDNY010000010.1, on the reverse strand, counting down.
ACTTATAATCTGGGTATAGTATACACATTCATAAAGTGAACATGTTGGCTCTTCCTTACAAACAGAAGTACACATTCACAAGTGTCCACTGTAACATGTCACCTGGGCTGTTCTATCAAAATAATAGTGTTGTAACTAAATGATAAACCGATTTCTAGCACAGAGGAAATTGAAATGGTATAAACTTTCACATAACTTCCATATAATTTTAGCAATTCTGATTCAGGTTTCTTTTAGTGTTCGAGTTAATATTAATACTAGGAGTGATCCAGACAAAAATAAGCCCTTTTAAATCCCACATTTCAGTGGGAGGAAGTTAGGTAGCACATGATTTTGGCTGCACTGTATGTATTGCAAATGATTTGAATTTCTATGTGTGTGTTCATATATATAAAACATAATATTGTGCTCCTAAACCATGCACAATGAAAGGGCTCCAATCACAACCTGCTTATTGACTTTCCATCAGCCTCTTCATTCATTCCCTTGTACTATCTGTTGAGATGCTTGATCCAAAAATAAATGGAATTTTCATATGTTTTCAGGTTATTTTACATTTCAAGCAGGGTGGAGCTGAGGAGAAATTCCTGATCCTTGCATAAATTAACTCATAACTAATATTGCTGCTCAAAATAAAACAGTGGACTGTATGACATTATACATTGTTGAGGTTCTTCCCCTCTCCAAACCCCGCCCTCCTCAGGCTCCACCTCCAAATCTCTGGGACTTTCACAACCTGGACTTGGCAACCCTAGGAAAAACACTGTTATTTAACCCTAAGAAAAGCACTGTTCTTTACAGCATAGATTTGTGATCTAGCATGGAACTAAAGACTTTTCATGGCTTTCCTTTGAGTAAATGCAGTTTTTGTTTTTACACAATCTTTCCTTGTACACAGTCATGCTCATTCCAAAATCACTAGATGCTTTATTGCAGAAGATTTCCAGTTGGTTAGGAACGGAAGTATTCTTAAAAGAGTACAAGTGGGGACCCATAAGAAACTTGTGGAAAGCCTACATCCCCCCTCTTTCTCCCTCTCCCCTTATCTGTCAACCTACCCTTTTCTCTTTTCCTCCATCAATCCTCCCATCATATATCTGTCAACCTACACCCCTCTTGTCTCCTCCATCAATGTTCCCCTTCACTTTATCTGTCAACCTACCCCCCTCTCTATTTTTCCAGCCCCCCTTCTTGTCAATACCTCCCATCTCTCTTTTTCTTCCTTCTTTACCTTACTGGCCATGGCAGCATTGGTGTCTGGGTGCTGCTCTGGGTCCAGAGAGGCTCCTGGATACCATTGCCGGGTCTGGTGAAGCTCCTGGACACCAATGCAACTGGGCCTGGAGAGGCCCCCAGATACTGTTGCAGCTGGGCCCAGAGAAACTCCAGGACACCAAAGCCACCAGCTAGAAAGAAATGGTAAGTACATTATCTGCACAAGAGCAGACAGTGATTTTTATTATTATTATTATTTTGAGGGGAATTTAAACTCTCCACCAGTATGTTTTTTTTTAAGATAACAGATGTTTCTGCAAGCCTGAGGGGTCCCCAGATTTGCAGAAATATCTGTTTAGAATCAGTGTGGCCCTGATCCACAGATTTAGATGTCCACAGATGGGGGCTACACTTGAGAAATAGATATTAAAGTATGCCCTTGCATACTTTTTGTATTAGAGTTTCTTCCACACAAACAAGGGGCAGGAGTCAATTCTGTGAGGAAGAAACCATGGAAAGAAAAAGTTTTTTCTGAAAGTGTCCACAAAGAAGCTATAATAACAAATAAAAGGGCTTCACTTTCAGCTTGGATCAACTGTTATTTATAGTCATGTTTTCTTGCAATGATTACTTCAATGTCCACCTATGACTATGATTTTATGTAAATTCTAGTTCTTTTGTTCTGTTTTTCGAACAAATCAGATGCACTACTCATTCAAGAATGGCTGTTTTTCACATGTGATCTCCAATCTCAGTGGAGTTTCATGCTGGAAATGCTTCAAACAATGCTTTTTCTCAACCCTATTCTAAAAGCAAGCTTACTATTCTATAAATTTACCTAGAGCCAATTTTAATACAAAACAGCTGGTTAAAAAGCTATCTAATGTCTTTTTTAAGTTTGGAGATTTATGTTATTTAGTATTACATTGTGGTTTTAAAATTAAACCAAATGCCTGCACTAAACCTTGAAAAATTATTTTTAAAAACTGTTATTTAATTATTTCCACAAAACAGGAACAGACTGTTTTAAAAATACAACAAAATTGTGATTACTAACAACAAATTAGTTAGAATATTCTAATACAATTTTAGCTCTCATATATGTGTGTGTGTGTGTGTTCAATATAAGTGGCACAGTTCATTTGGAAAAATATTATATAGGAGTCCTAAGCACATACAAAACTTTACCATAATGAAATCTATATTACAAATATATATTCCCAAAATAGCATAGTAAAAAATACAGCTTTTTAGAACTTAATTTATTATTAATTTGAGCAACATTTGATTTGTTAATATTTTCTTTGCTAAAACTCATACTAAAATGGAAGCCTGATTCTTACCTAGAAGTCCTGACTCCCACTTTAGGAAAGAGGATGAGACTTGGGACAAGCCCATGTACTTTGAATACAGAAAAGTCCAGTTAAAAGATCTCCAGTATCAGGTGTTTCTGTGTCTGAGAGAGAGAGAGCTACTGCTAGTCAGAGTAGAGAATACTAAGGCAGTTGGAGACAGTGTTCCCTCTAAGGTGATTTAGTGTGAGCTAGCTCACAGTTTTTTAGCCTCTGGCTCACACATTTTTGTCTTAGCTCAGGAAGGGATGGCTCCAAAGTAAACTAACTTATGCAGTAGCCAAATTGCTCACTCACAATTTTAATGCCAGTAGCTCACAAAATAGAATTTTTGCTCACATGACTCCACAGTTTATTTATTTGTTTTTTATTTACTTCCAATTTGTATCCTGCCTTGCCCATGCAAACTGGCCCAAGGCAGCATAAATAAGTTAAAATGCAATAAAACCAATAAATACAATAAAATTTATAATAAAAACGGTTGTATAAGGTGCTAGTATATGCAGATGGTGGCAGTGTCTATACCTGGCCCAATGGAAAGAGGCTGTGTCCAGCATTATGACGAGGGCCATGGCACATTCAGTTTATGATGGTTCATTTGTCAGTGGTGGCTCCTAATTGAAGCTTAGAGGGAGCATTGGTTGGAGCCATGGTTTAATTTGATATAAGGCAGTTTTGCATGTCCATAAGACCCCCTATTGCTCATCTACAATTTCTGTAGTGCATTTTTCAGACATCTATCTGCAGGTTCACTAGACCTGTACATTCAGCCAAACATCTGCAGTGAACCTCTGTCTAACTACACATATTTATAGGTGTATAGCCAGCTGCTTATGATCAAAACTCAGAGTTTTGGTGGCAAACTCAGAATTTTGGATGGGGCTTCACATCAGAGGATGGGGTAATGGATACAGTCCCAATTTATATGATTTGGACATGCACATATAAGAGCATAATTTTATAGCCACCATTGCTAATAGGTTAAACTCACTCATCACACATTACATTCAAGACCAAACAGGGGTTATGCCAAAATGTAACATAGCAGATAATAGCCATAAATCACTGGACATCGTAAGTTATAACAGGAAAATGAAAACTGACTCTCTAATACAATCGATTGATATAAAAAAGGCCTTTGACAAACTAGCGCCTAAATACCTAATCTCACTCCTGAGTCACATGGAATTTGGGGATCATTTTTTGCACACTATCCAAACCCTCAATTCATCACCAGTAGCCCAAATCCAATTAAACAATCCATCTTCAAAAGACTTCCTGCTGTCACGGGGTACCAGACAAGGCTGTCCACTCTCGCCCTTGCTATTGAACCCCTTGCCATAGCCTTCCTTAAGAATCCCCAAATCCTTGGTATCAAAGTAAAAGATAAGGACGGATATGTGAACCACACTTTCTCAATGACGAACTAAGTCATCTTAACCACGCAGTTCAAGCAAATGGCTACTCCAAGAATGAAATCAGAAGAGCAATTAAATCAAAGGTAAAACAAACAACTGAGAAAAAACAGTCTCCCACAAGAAAAGTGTTTTTGCTATATATCAAAGGAATCACTGATCAGATGGGAAAACTTATGAAAAAACACAACCTACAAACAGTATTCAGACCCACAAAAAAAATACAACAGATGCTATGATTGGTAAAAGACAGAAGAGACCCCCTCACTTCTGCAGGAGTATACCGCATGCCATGCAGTGGGGACAAGTTTATACCAGGACCACACAGCGTAGCATTCAGACAAGAATAAAAGAACATGAAAGACACTGCAGACTTGGCCAACCTGAAAAATCAGCAGCAGCTGAACATAGCCTAACTCAAACAGGACACAGCATTTTGTTTCAGGACACTGAAAGACTGGACAACACTTCCAATTACCATGTCAGATTACACAGAGAAGCCATTGAAATTCATAAACATAAACACAACTTCAACAGGAAAAAAGAGAGTAAAAATAAATAGGGCATATTTTCCTGTCCTGAAAAACACAAAATGCTCTACAGCTGACAATAGCACTATAGATAAGATTAGAATTTCAATAGCCATTCCACATACAAAAGGAACCTCCTCAGGAAAGTTCCTCCATTAGCATGTTCATAGCTTGGAGAACTCCTACAAGATAATGACTCAGCGCTACCCCACCTTCCGGGGTAGATATAAATTACCTGCCTACCATTTTTCTCCTCACCTTGACACAGAGAGTACTCCATCTTTCTGTGTTATACCTCTGAGGATGCCAGTCACAGCTACTAGTGAAACGTCAGGTCCTACAATGCCAAGACCACGGCCACACAACCCGGAAAATCTACAGCAACGAATGAACTCTGGCCATGAAAGCCTTCGACAACACTAGAATTAGTTTTAAAACTCTGAGTAAGTCTAAGAATCAGGGAGGAATTAGTTTATCTAGATCTAAAATTATATCAGGATGCATCACTCCTAGCAAGTCTATTATTAAAAACTCTAAATCCAATTCTGATTTTAGATTGGATACACATAGAGCAGGCTTTTGTTTATCCAAAAACCTTGCCCATAATATTTTGGAATAATCTGAAGGAAAGGCCGATAATATTTTCCTTTTAAATTCACTTCAAATATGGGATAGTTGGTGTTCCAAGCCCCCAATATCACAGCTTTCTACTTCATGGTATGAACCAGGGTTGCAGATGCAAGCTTACAGGGTTATGGAGGAAAACTCACTGGACAAGGCTAATAGATTTAACCAAGGACGCTAAGATTTTAGAGAAATCTCTTTTAGAGGCCAAATTAGATTCCTAGTTCCATTGGCATTGATACTTTTAAATTAGAAAATTGGTTAACACATTTAAAGAACATTTGTCAAAACCTCTGACTGACTTTGATTTTTTTTTAAAAAAAATACTTCCAACTAGTGACAAAGGAATTATCTCAAGCATCTATACAGTCTTATTAATGGCCTCCAACAGGGCTTTTTTTCTGGTGGAACATGCCGGAGTAGCATTCCAGAACCTCAGAGTTCATATCACCCACCCACTCCACACTTCTCCGTGTGAATGTCTCCTTGGCAAAGGGAAACAGATAGAGAAGCTGGCAGAGACACGGTTAAAAAAAAAACCCTGCACTATACGAAGTTCTGAGCAGCTTCATCTTTCACACACAGGGAAAGATAATGAGGGCTAGTTCGCCCTAGGAGGAAAGGAAGAGAAGAAACAGAAACTGTACATGTGAATGGAGATTGGTGGTTGTTTAAGATTCCTCTGGAACAGACTAGATTCCATGTTGAAGAGAAGTTGGGAGGGGTGTGTGGAAGTTAGGGCTAACGGAGCAATTACAGCATTTCTTCTGAGAAAGGTTTGGTTGAGGAGCATAAGCACCTCATGTCTGGAGTTGGGAGACTTCCCAGTCTCTCCCTTCAGAAGGTAGGGGATGATCCCTTAACTGATGGGAAGCTGGCCATCACTTGCTTCTCTGCCGCCTGCTAGTGGAGCCTGGCTTTGTTTGTCTCTTTGCCTTCTTGCCTCTGGAGTAAGAGGGTGAGAGGACACAGCAGCATCCGCTCTAAAGGAAGGCTTGCTCTACTCTCAAGCCACCTCTGTAAAGTACTGGATTTCGTGCCTCATGACTCGGACGACGACATAAGAGAAGACGCGTTTATTCGTACTTCACACAAGACAAAGACATGCAGTAACGGCCGGAGGCCAACTATATACAACTATATAAGGGGGGGGACGCCCCCACATTCCTATTGGCGGGTTTGAATCGCCCGCCAATGCTGCCATTGGTTCTTTACTGGCGAGCTCAGGAGCCTAGTCCCTATTGTTCTCAGAGAGCGGAGCTTGGCTGCATTTCGCCAGCTCAGACTCCTGATCTTAGGACACAACACCCTCCTTATTATTTGTCCCATTAGGGCAAATGAAAAAATTGCCCAGGCCTTCCCCCTTCTGACTTCATCTCTGCTTTTCGGCCACAGCAGACAACATCTTTAGACCAAGAAAACAACTGTCTCATATATCCAGCATCCATCCTTGGAAGCTGCCATCACTTACTGGTTTAATTTCCACAGACAACGCTTCAGATTCCGAGACCCACAAACATCACAGGAGACTGAGCCCACTGTGAACAGACACACTCTACACATCACAGGACCAATAAGTGGACTAGATATGGGGACAATGTGCCAGTGCCAGAATGCCCTCCTACACTTCCCTGTGCTTGGTTTGCCAATTGATGGTCCTGCGGCCACAAGATCTTTCGAGATCTTACTGGCTAACAACACTTACTTCTTTACTTTCTACAGACAACACTTCACATTCAGAGAACTGCAAAAAACATGGGAGACTGAGACAACTGTGACTAGACATGCTATACACATTACAGGACCAGGTCAGTGGACATGACATGGCGAAAGTGTTCCAGTACAAAAATGCCGTCCTGCACATTTCTGTGCATGGCTTGCGGACCAATGGAACTCTAGGAGCCTTCCTGGCCTTCTCAGGCATGCTGCTCCATGTGATGGAAACCATCCTCCTCTGCGAGGCACTATCTGCACATCCCCTGCCCCCATAGCTAGCAATCCAGAACAGTCCAGTGGAACCTTTAAGGCCAAGTTTTATTCAAGCAATAGCACACAAGATCTTTAGACAAAAAAACCTAATGCCTCATGGCTGTGACTCCCATACTTGCTGGCTGACATCACTTGCTGCTTTTCTTTCTACAGACAACACTTCAGATTCTGAGAACCTCAACAGTTACAGGAGACTCAGATGTCTGTCAGAAGACATGCTGTACACATCAGAGGACCAGGTAAGTGTACACTGTTCCTATATAAGACATGTGGACACTGTTCCTATATATGAATGCCATCCTGCACACTTTCGTGCATCGGTTGTGGGACAATGATGCTATGGGAGCCTTCCTGGCCTTCTCAGGCATCCTGCTCCACGAGATAGGAACCATCAAAGACCATGTACATGAGTGGAACATTGCACATTTTCCCACTTTGCTTGGAGAAGCCTTTCCTTCAAACTTCCAAAGGGTCCTGATCACTTGACTGCAGTTCTGACGATGCAGAATATAGTGGAAGGTGCAGTCCTGCAGGACTGTGGATCAAACCAGTTAGCTCTGCAAAACGGGAAAAATTGATTCACACTTTGGTCACAGCACATGAGATGTTTAGACAAAAAGAAACCAGTCACTCATGGCTGCAACATCCATCCTTGGTGGCTAACATCACTTAATGCTTTGCTTTCTACAGATAAACCTAATGTGTCTAGCCATGCATTTAGACCCTAAACTTCAATATACAACTCTGCTTACAAAGGACCAAAAACAACATGCCTTTTCACAATGAAAACTATAGTCATTTCACAACACTCATTTCCCAAGACTCCTCCTTCTCATTCCCACGTGACCTACTCAGACTTTCATCATGACCACTCACTTTCAAACCTACTTCTCTTGAGACCTCTGCTCTAACAGGGTGGACAGTGCGACCACAACCACATTCAGTGACATCAACATCCAACATCAAATGACTTTGCAGACTGCCCAGTTGTTGACGCTACTCCATGGACCCCTCTCTGTAACATTTTGTAGCCCACCTTCTGTTACCTTGGATGCTGGCTATTGTATGCCATAAGGTATACTAGACTTTACTTCCACATTTGTATCTTTTGATTACCGACTGCTATTATTTACTTTACCTCCTTCCAGCCTATGCATTCGTTACACGTCACATCTTTCTAGCACCCATTGTATTGCTTTCACAACGGGCTTTACTGCTAGTATGTATATATCTCTCCTTATAAATAATTATCTTTTGGTTTTGCAAGATTCCATGCGTTCCCATTGGCTGTAAAATGCCCTCCCTCAGCCATTGGCCCATCAGCCGCCACTCAAGAGTACTCGCGTGCCATTGGCCGGGTGCTGGATTTGCTCCTCTTCCCCACCCATTCCCCCTTCAGACAGATTTTGCATGTCAGATTTACTGGCAGACCAGCTCTCTCTCCTGAGGAAGACAGTTCTCTTGACTCATGTGAGGGACTGTCCCCTCAGTGGCTGTTGGTAGGCAACCAAGCTTGGTTCTGTGAGTAAAAAAACAAAGGACTTTCAGCATAACCCCCCTCCCCCGCCCATAACCCCCTCCCCAATGGCCACTTTCCTGTCAGAATAAATGGAAAAAGGCTCTTTCTCCTACTTAGCTTCAGCATGGCTGGCTGGCTAATGAGGTGGGCCAGCGACCATCAAACCATTTTCTTCAACTCCCCGCTGTGTGGCTGACTTTCCCCTAGGGCTGCCAATCTTCAGGTGGGACCTGGAGATCTCCCACTGTTATAATTGACCTCCAAATGACAGAGATCATTTCCCCGGGAGAAAATGGTTGCTTTGGAGGGTAGACTCTATGGCATTATACCCTGCTGAGTCCTTCCATACACACCCCAAATGCTGCCCTCCACAGGATCCACCCCCCAAATCTCCAGGTATTTCCCTAATCAGAGTTGGCACCTGTACTTTCTCCTCTGTCAGTAAAAGGCCCTTTCCACACCTATGTTGGCCTTTGGGAGAAAACTCATTGGGCCCAGTCCTGATCAGGTTGCCAACTCCAGGTGGGCAGTTCCTGGAGATTTGAGGGATGGAGCCTGGAGAGGGTGAGGTTTGAAGAGGGGTGGCACCTCAGACAGGTACGATGCCATAGACTCTACCCTCCAATCCAGCCATTCCCTGATGGGGAACCATTGTTGCCAATCTCCAGGTGGGAGCTGGAGATCACTCAAAATTACAACTGCTCTCTAGGAGGGAGGGGGGAGGAAATGGAAATCTAAAGGTAGGTTGATGGTTGGCTGGGAGGGAGATAGGGTTATCAACTCCAGGTTGGGAAATTCCTGGAGATTTGAGGGGTCAAACTTGGAGAGGGTGAGTGTTGAGGAGGGCTGGGACCTCAGACAGGTACAATGCCATAGACTCCACCTTCCAAACCAGCCACTCCCTCCTGGGGAACCATTGTTACCAATCTTGGGGGTGGGCTGGAGATCACTCAAAATTACTACTGCTCTTGAGGTAGCAAAGATCAGTTCCTCTGGAGAAAATGGTGGACTCTGTCATTATACCCTGCTGAGATTGCCACAGCAAATTGTCACTGAGTGCCCAAAGCCGAGGCACTCTCCCAGAGCCTCTTTCTAGAGCCCGTTGTATTTATTTCCACAATGGGCCTTATTCCTAGTGTGTGTGTGTGTGTGTGAGTGTGTGTATATATATCTTTTTGTAGCAGGAACTCCTTTGCATATTAGACAACACACCCTAAATATAGCCAGTCCTCCAAGAGCTTACAGAGCTCTTCTTACCGGGGCTACTGTAAGCTCTTGGAGGATTGGCTACATTAGGGGTGTGTCACCTAATATGCAAAGGAGTTCCTGCTACAAAAGATATATATAGATATATAGATATAGATATACAAAAATCAGTTTTGGTGGTGGCACTCTCCTGAACATTCCACATGCTCCCAAACCAGTTGACTCCCTGATCTTTCACTCAGAAGCTGTCCCTATCCACTGGCTGTGTTGCCGGAGTCTCACCACCAGTATTCTAAACAGTTTGCTGGTCCTCTCTCCCCAATAGCCAGTCAGAACACAGAGGTTATTTGCATATGCGGCCTGATTGGCCTTTGCCTCTAGCATTCTAAACTGATTGTGGTTGCTGTTGGGAGTCACTGAATGTGTCCAAAAGTAAAATACATATCCCAATCTTCCCTTAAATGGTCACTGGAGTTGCCAATCTCCCTGTGGGGCCTGGAAATCTGCCAGAAATCACTGTGTTCCGCAGCCACAGCACATCATTTCCCCTACAGAATATTTCCCAGCTATTACAATGGCTGCTTTGGGCAGTGGACTCTATGGCATTATACCCTGCTGAAGCCCCTCCACACCCCAACCGCTGTCCTCCCCAGGCTCTACCTCTCAGATCTACAGGTCTGGCCCTCCCCTTAGTATTGTCAGCCTCCAGGCAGCACCTGGAGATCTCCAAGATCAGATCTCCTGGAGAGAATGGCTGCTTTGGGCAATGGACTTTATGGCATTATACCCTGCTGAGGTCCTTCTACACCCCAAACCCTGCCCTCCCCAGGCTCTACCCCTCAAATCTACAGGTCTGGCCCTCCCCTTAGTATTACCAGCCTCCAGGAAGCACCTGGAGATCTCCAAGATCAGTTCTCCTGGAGAAAATGGATGCTTTGGGCAATGGACTCTATGGAATTATACCCTGCTGAGTTCCCTGCACACCCCAAACCCTGCTCTCCCCAGGCTGTACCCCTCATATTTAAGGGTATTTCCCGACCCAAAGTTGGCAACCCTGTAACTGGCTATGGAACTGCTTTCCAGACCCTTGGAACCCAGAAGACATGGCATAGGAGAAGGTGCTTTTCTACCTTAGCTGCCACTGCATAACCCCAAATCAACATAAGTTGGGGGGGGGGAGGGAACTATACCTGTTACCATGAGTCTGACCTCCCATATTCCTCACTTGGGGCAGCAAAATGACTTGAGACAGCCCTGCCTTATAGCTAAGCAGAAGGAAATAAACATGGCTTGTCTCCCTGTATTTTCCCCTTCCCTCTGCCGCCCCTCCAGCCACTGCTGGGACTTTCACCTGGAGCTTCCTTCTAGAACCCATTGTATTTCTTCCCACAATGGGACTTACTCCTAGTAAATAAATAAATAAATACCTGGTCATAATAAACAAATAATATGTAACTGATTATAGGCACATAAAATAGCATTATCAGTGTGATGTGGTATTTCTTTTATATCAGATGAGTATACTATTACCACTACTGAAATCCTAAACAGAGTTATGCCTTTCTAGTTCTATTGAAGTCAAGCTTAGGACTGCACTGTCAATCACCTTGCCCCTGTGCAACTGCCATGGATTGGGATGTGGGGCCAGGCAAGAGCGAGGAAGTCAAGGCACAGTCCGGGGTCAAGAGCCAGGCAAAGCAAACAACTGGAAAAACCAGGTCCAAACTCAAGGCAAAGCTGGATGGTCAAGGTACAGTCCACAGTCAAGAGCCAGGCAAACAAACCAGGGAAGCCAAGTCCAAAGCACAAGGCAGAAGTGGGGTGGTCTGGGTACAGTCCAAAGCACAAACTGTCAGAGTTTTCAGTAAGCCAGAGGTCCCAAGAGTCAAGAGTCAGGGAGTCAAAGGTTCGAGGTGTAGGTCTAAGCGTAGTAGTGCAAGCCGAGGTCAAGGAGCCAAAAACGTCAAGATGGGAATCAGGAACACAAGCAAGGAGGTGCAAAGCTTCGTCAAAGTGACTAGTTGCTGGCACGACTCGTCGGTGCGAGTGTGAGGGCTAAATAGCTCACTAAGCTGCTGGCAATTAGCACACCCCAAGCACGTCCCGGCTCCTGCTAATACTCAGGACTGAAAGAGCATCTGTTGCGTATGTGTGCCTCTCGCCGCCAGGCTTCCATGTCTCGTTGGCGCTGTTTTCTCAAACGGGAAACCGGTGGAGGCGAATCAGGGGGAGTGCTGACCAGGCAGGAATCTGCCTCAGCTGTTGCTGGAGCAGCCTCTGAACTCTCAGCGCTGTCAGGTGTGGGATTTTCCGGCATCAGGAGCTCATCCCCAGTAGCACTTAGCTCCTCTGCTGGAGCTCTGAGCTTGGACTCAGCAGGAGCCGGGACAGCAACAAACATAACATCAGCATACTGGATGTATGCTGATATAATAATACTGCCTTGACATGATGAGGGGGCTTGCATGGTTCAATGAGGCTATGGGCTATGTTGTGGAGGGCAACCCAGGATGGACAGGCCACAGCAGAGAACTCAGACAAAATGTGATCCACTGGAGAAGGAAATGGCAACCCACTCCAGTATCTTTGCCAAGAAAACCCCATGGACAGTAACAAAAGGCCAAAAGATATGATGCTGGAAGATGAGCCCCTCAGGTTGGAAAGTGTCCAATATGCTACTGGGGAAGAGCAGAGGGCAAGTACAAGTAACCCCAGAAAGAGTGAAGCGGCTGGGCCAAAACCGAAAGGACGCTCAGTTGCGGATGTGTCTGATGGTGAAAGAAAAGTCTGATGCTGCAAAGAACAATACTGCATAGGAACCTGGAATGTAAGATCTATGAATCGAAGTAAGCTTGACGAGGCAAAAAATGAGATGGCAAGGCTGAACATCGAAATCTTGGGAATCAGTGAACTAAAGTGGACAGGAATGGGTGAATTTAACTCAGAAGACCATTATATCTACTACTGTGGCCGAGAATCCCATAGACCTTTCTAGTCAACAAGAAAGTGCAAAAGGCAGTAATGGCATACAATCTCAAAAATAACAGAATGATCTTGGTCCGAATCTAGGGCAAACAATTCCGCATCATAGTCCTCCAAGCCTATGCCCCAACTACTGATGCAGAAGCAGCAGTGTACCACTTCTATGAAGATGTACAACACCTCCTAGAACTAACACCAAAAAAAGATGTCCTTATCATCATAGGGGACTGCAATGCTAAAGTAGGAAGACAAAAGGTAACTGGAATAACGGATAAGTTTGGCCTTGGAGAACAAAATGAAGCCAGGCAAAGGCTAACAGAATTTTGTCAAGACAACACGCTGGTCATAGCGAACACCCTCTTCCAACAACCTAAGAGGCAACTCTACCCATCACCAGATGGGCAACACCGAAATCAGACTGTTTATATTATTTGCAGTCGAAGATGGAGAAGCTCTATACAGTCAGTAAAAACAAGACCTGGAACTGTATGGCCCAAATCATGAGCTACTCATTGCAAGATTCAGGCTTAAACTGAAGAAAGTTGGGAAAACCACTAGGCCATTCAGGTTTGACTTAGACCACATCCCTTATGAATATACAGTGGAGGTGAAGAATAGGTTTAAGGAACTAGATTTGATAGAGTACCTGAAGAACTATGGATGGAGTTTCCTGACATTGTACAGGAGGCAGCAATCACCACCATCCCAAAGAAATGCAAGAAAGCAAAGTGGCTGTCTGATGAAGCTTTACAAATAGCAGAGGAAAGTAGGAAAAGAAAGGCAAAGGTGAAAAAGAAAGATTCACCCAATTGAATGCAGATTTCCAGAGAACAGCAAGGAGAGATAAGGAGGCTTTCCTGAATGATCAATGCAAAGTATTAGAGGAAAACAATAGAATGGGAAAGACTGGAGATCTCTTCAAGAAAATTGAAGAAATCAAGGGAACATTCCGTGCAAAGCTGGCCATGATAAAGGACAAAAATGGTAGGGACTTAACCGAAGCAGAAGAGATTAGGAAAAGATGGCAAGAATACACAGAAGAATTATACAATGACCTCAATGTCCTTGACAACCATGACGGTGTAATCACTGACCTCAAGCCAGACATCCTGGAATGCAAAGTCAAACGGGCCTTAGAAAGCATTACTAACAACAAAGTTAGCAGAGGTGATAGTATCTCATCTGAGCTATTCAAAATCTTAAAAGATGATGCTGTTAAAGTGCTGCACTCAATATGCCAGCAAATTTGGAAAATGCAACAGTGGCCACAGGATTGGAAAAGGTCAGTTTACATTCCAATCCCAAAGAAGGGCAATGCCAAGGAATGTTCAAACTATTGCACAATTGCACTCATTTCACACACTAGCAAGGTTATGCTCAAGATCCTACAAGTTAGACTTCAGCAGTACGTGAACTACCAGAAGTACAAGCTGAGTTTCGAAGAGGTAGAGGAACTAGAGATTAAATTTGCCAACGTTAGCTGGTTTATGGAGAAAGCACCAGAAAAATATCTACTTCTGCTTCATTGACTATGCTAAAGCCTTTAATTGTGTGGATCACAACAAACTATGGCAAGTCCTTAAAGAGATGGGAGTACTAGACCACCTCACATGTCTCTTGAGAAACCTGTATAAGGGTCAAGAAGTGACCATTAGAAGCAGATATGGAGCAACTAATTGGTTTAGCATAGGAAAAGGAGTATGACAAGGATATATATTGTCACCTTGCTTATTTAATTTATATGCAGAGTACATCATGCGAAATGCCGGCCTGGATGAATCACAAGATGGAATTAAGATAGTCGGGGAAAACATCAACAAACTCAAATATGCAGATGAAACCACTCTAATGGCAGAAATTGAAGAGGACCTCAAGAGCCTCTCGCTATAGGAGAAAAAGGAGAGCACAAAAGTTGGCTTGAAACTCAATATCAAAAAAATTAAATCATGGCATCCGGCCCCATCACTCCTTGGCAAATAGAAGGGGAAGTCATGGAAGCATTGACAGACTTCATGTTTCTGGGATTCTAGATCATTGCAGATGTGACTGCAGCCATGAAATTAAAAGAAGCCTGCTCCTTGGGAGGACAGCATAATAAAAAGTAGAGACATCACCCTGCCAACAAAAGGTCGTATGGTCAAAGCGATGGTATTCCCAGTAGTAATGTATGGCTGTGAGAATTGGACCATAAAGGCCGAGTACCGAAGAATAGATTATTTTGAATTATGGTGCTGGAGAAGACTCTTGAGAGTCCCTTGGACTGCAAGGAGATCAAATCAGTCAATCCTAAAAGAAATCAACCCTGACTGAAGCTGAAGCTCAAATACTTTGGCCACCAAATGAGAAGGGAGCATTCACTGGAGAAGACCCTGATGCTGGGAAAGACTGAAGCTACAAGAAGAAGAGGATGGCAAAGGATGAGATGGGTAGACAGTTTTATTGATGCAGTGAACATAAAAGTAAGCAAACTCCGGAGCACTACGGAAGACAGGAGGGCTTGGCGTGATGTGGTCCATGGGGTCGCAAAGAGTCAGACTCGACTGTGTGACTGAACAACAACAACCTGTAACAGCACTAGCACTAGAGACTAACATGGATAGAGCTGAGATTATGGTAGAAGCAAAGCACGTCTAGCTTGCCATCAGACACTTGGTCAGGTTCAGTTGCACATCTGAGACGAAGCACCATTGTGCTGATAAAATAGGTGGCACGAGTAAAAATCCTCCAGCTAGAATTCCAGGCAACTGCCCTATACTTTCTCCCCAGCAGCCTGCACATCAAAGGATAGGATTCAAATTTGGTAGCAGCACAAGCAGTACTTGAGATTTAACCAGGGACTATGGCATACATCTCAAGATCCAAGGCATTGAATTGTTTTATTTTAGAAATGAGAAAACTAAATGGAAAGCTTGATAGAGACTGATTAATGCTCTTGCATGACTCCCATTCATTACAGTCGGGCTTACAGAAGAGACCTTCCTGATGGATTGTTCCCCATGCCATTAATGAGTCATACAGTGTAAGCAATCACTTGTTCTAGAATGGAACAGAAGAGTCAGAAGCAGTATTTATATAATAGAGTGGAAACTCTTTTATTAATAGAGCTGTCTTTGCCAAATGGAAACTCCTCTTTTGAAGGCTGTTTACAATCTTTTCCAAAGCTACTTAATGCTGCTTTTTTATCATGTCTAGAATTACACAGCTTTTGCTAAATGGAAAGTCTGATTTTAAACATTGGAGGGGGGGTTGTTTTGTTTTTTTTTTAAAAAAACAACTCTTGACATATATTTATAATCCAGCATCTTCTGTTCACTGAAATGTCTTGTTAAAAATCAAATGTTTCAGTATAACAAAACCGGAAGAAACATGCAGCTAAACATAAAATCACCAGAAACTTGTAATCTTACTAAATGCAACGTTTGGTGCTGATTTAAGAACAATCCCGCCCCGAATTCTGAATCTCCTCAGAACTGGGCTGTGCTATGAGGCAATGCTCTTATTCCAGCTACTTTTCTCATTAGCCTCCCACCCTCCTGTCAAAAGGTCATCCAACCCAGCCTGGGATAAATGACTTTTGCCAAGAGGCCAATAAACCAAACTTATAAAATATTGAAGTGCACCTGCACACACCTCAAACTAATAGGATATCAGTGACTGCCACCAATCCTTGGTTCCATCCCTATAGCCAAAAGCCAAAGGATAAACTGACTTTCCCAGAATTGACTAGGAAGTCCTCCCTGCAAGGTAGACTCACAGCAGGAATTCCACAAAAGCTAAATAAAGTGGTAGGTGAACTGCCAGTTTAGGCACATGATTCAAATTGAGGGCTGTGAAGACAAATAACCATAATTAATATTTATATTTTTATTAGGGTACTTTAAACAAGAACAATTACTGTGAGAATATAATAAAACTAAAGATTTATAGGCTAATTAAACACAGTAAGACATTGGTTCACAAGTTACAAGATATTACCCATTCTTACTTGTGGGTTCCAGTGCTGTTTGGCTTCAGTGAATATAGTCCAAGATGGCCAAAAGTGACCCAGAGTATGCCAATATGCCTTGGTAGCAAGTACACACCCTCCAAGCTAAAGAATAGGTTTGAAGATGATTCCTTTATTGCTAAGGGTCCAAACTGTTGCTAAGCCTTTGCATCAATCGGGGCCCTCAACAATTACCTATAGCCAAATGAATGAGCCAATCACTGACCAGATGACCTAATCATGTATCTAACTATGACAGAGCAGAGATGAGTCTGTCTGCAGCCAGCCCAAAGTGGTTTCTCGCAGGTGCTGAAATGGATGGAATGTTAATTGGGAGACAGTACCAGGAGATGACTTCTAGCACAGCTGTCTTATCTCCTATTTGCAAGGTCAGTGTGTTCCTTCCTCAACAAAGCAGTTTAAGTCTCCAAGAAAACAACCCAAAGCAGGCCGCAGAAGCCTGAACCAGACTTTTAAGTCAAAACTCCATTTTGAATGAACTAAAAACCCATGACAGCTCTTCCTAGTCATACCCTTGTCTTTGATCATTTGAGCTCTAATAGTAATGGCTCCTTAGAAGTTTATAATGGTCAGGCCTCACCTGGTATACTGTGTCCAGTTTTGGGCACCACATTTTAGGAAGGATGCTGACAAGCTTGAGTGTGTTCAGATGGTGAGAGGGTTGGAATCCAAGTCTTACAAGGAAAGGCCGAAAGAGTTGGGTATGTTTAGCCTGGGAAAGAGAAGGCTTGGGGGGTGGACATGATTGCAGTCTTCAAATATTTGAAGGGCTGTCAAGTAGAAGATGGAGCAGAAATATTCTCTCTTGCTCTGGATTGCAAGAGTAGATCTAAGGGAGTCATTACCAGCTAAATATCAGAAGAAACTTCCTAACTGTAAGAGTGGTTGAGCAGTGGAACAGACTGCCTCAGGAGGTGGTGGATGCTCCTTCACTGGATGTTTTTAAGCAGAGGCTGGATGACCATCTTTCGGGTACGTTGTAGGGCTATCTTTCGGCTATGCTCCTGCAGAGTGCAGGGGGTTGGACTAGATGACCTGCAAGATCCCTTCCGACTCTAACATTCTATGATTCTATGAAAGCAGGATGGCTGCGTAGGCCTGAGGAGTATCCAACTGGTAGAATTTTTAATAGCCACATATAAAGTCCTGTGGACAGAATGACCCCTGGCAGGAAACATTGTCTGACCACCGAGACTAGAACACACTCTTAGTGCAAACAGACAAGCCAGACAAAGGTAGAGCAACCTGTCTTATGAGTAGACCTGCTTAGGATTGGTCTCTTTGCAGCTCATGAAGGATTCTAGCTGTAAATTCTTGAAATTTCATGCTGATACTAGGAATTGGAAACACTGCATCGTCATAGTTTTGTTACGACATCACAGGTAGATTCTGCAGTGTATAATCACTGACTGGTTCCATCACAACTATGCAATGGAGATTTATACAGTTGCAACTTATTTCCTCCATACTGTTTATCATCTACATGAAACAGTTGTGTGAGATCATCTGGAATCAATAAAGTGAGTTGTAAGTAGACATATTACATTCAGCTCTATTTTTCCTTTTCAGAGTTTTGCAATTAGATACCTGAGTGTCTGAAGTCACAAACTGGTTGGATGATGGTGAATACATAGAAACATAACTGCTCTTTGAGTGCATTGCTGACTTTTACAGCTGCCACACAGTCACTGCCCATGAAACTATTTGATCTTACAAGGTTAATATAACTTTATAATACTTTAAGATGTCATTCAAATGACCAAGTGGCACGTATTTGCTATAAGCACCAGTGATTTCTCACTAGTTCACATTCAGCATGCTCATAGCATGGGAAGTATCTGAACATCTTGTCATGGCCGCAAACTGAAATTAGATGATGCTGAAATTAGGTTCTTGATGCTGAGCAGTAGCACATTGAATCATAGTTTATGCCCAGGAAAAAGTAAT
Source organism: Gekko gecko (assembly GCA_029375565.1). Taxonomy (NCBI): domain Eukaryota; kingdom Metazoa; phylum Chordata; class Lepidosauria; order Squamata; family Gekkonidae; genus Gekko; species Gekko gecko. Next base: position 81,792,287 of record JAPDNY010000010.1, on the reverse strand, counting down.
TGATAATCACTAGTGTTTCTGAAACTGACTGATCAATTACTAGTCAATTTGATGTTGCTCTTCCAATATTTCAAATGCATACATATTGAGTTCCTGTACAACTGGTGGTCAGTTTATATCAAACCAGAGGAGCACTATATTTGCATTAGAACTTCCACACTATCAGGAGCTTCTGGATCAAGCTACTATCAGACCCAACCAGACAAAATGCTTGGAATGCCATGTATGAGTGCCAGTGCTCCCCCCCTTTTAAATAGTTGGTGTGTGGCTGTGAATGAAAGACAATCATGGAGTCAATTACCTGTATCAAGGCATGTGAACCAAGCAACTTCTATGTGGTTCCATGACGAACCCAAGGGATGGCACTGCTAAAAATGGATTTCAAATATGGTTTTCACTAATCTAACAGAGGACCTTCCTTTATTCAAAGAAGAAAGAACTCATCAGTCATGTCACAACACTATTGATACATATACACTTAGTAACATGTAAAAGACAGAATTACCTGCAAATTCATGAGATCCTGTCACAAGGACACCTTGATTTGCCAGTATAAAAAAGTTGAGATTTTATGTACTATAAAACACAAAGTCACCTTTTCATTATGATATTTGATTATATTAAATTAAAATTAAAGTTAGTTTTCTTGGTCCATAAGTGAGACCTAAATCTGAAACCATCTCACAGGGTCCAGAGCCGCCGAATAAAAATTTAAAAAGTGACCTTTAAAAATCTAATAAAGATTGGAAGAATCTAAAATAGTCAAAAATGAAAAAATGGTCCCAGACACTAAAAGTACCCTTTACCAGACCTAGGTTGCGATCACATGCACAATTAGCCACGCCATAGACGCAAATATCAGGCAGATTTAAAGGGCATGATCAGACATGAACATCTGGGAAATGCCCCGCACCTGCCAGTAAACCGTTTTGCTCTGCTGCAGAAGCGGGGTAAAAAGACACCAGGGAAAGTCTGGTAGTAAACAGGTTGCTACGGGCCATGGATGGACTTTCACCTGTCTGGTTGCTCCAGCGCACCCTCATGGTGTCAGGATGGTCTAATCAGGCCATCCTGATTCTGTGCCATTTCCCCCCCCTTCTCAGTATATGCATCATCGCACCCTCCATAAGGAGCCCTCAGTGCTGAGATGCGATTCATCAATTCTCAATTTAAGTGAATCGGAAATAAACGGGGGGGGGAAACCTGACTCACCCATGGTAGCATCTGATTATGCAGTGGCGGGCTGCCCCCACAGCTTCAAAGGACTCTGTGATCATGCAACTGCAGGTCAAATTCAGCCTTGCTTACCCCACCAGTTTATCTTGCACGTGTGACCACCACCCTAAATTCATGTTCTCTAAAACTCTTCTTCAGGCTGTTGTGAACAGGAAAGATTGATGCTGGGTATCATGGAAAGCCCAAGTATGCATATTTCAACCATTTTAAGGGTATTTTTAACATTTAAATTAAGATTTAAAATATGAAATAACCAATAGTTTCAAGTGCCCTTTGCACATATAAGACATTGCACTGCATCTTGGACAAAAGGTTCCTGGAGTGGATTCTGATGTGAATTTTTCACTTTTTGGGATTTCACTTTCATTTGTTGCATGTAAATTCTTCCCAATGGTTGTTTTTTTTCTTCCTTTTTTTTGGTTTGCCTTTTGCATGTGTATTAGAGCATCACTTTACAGTTTGGTTTACACAGAGCAATATACATGGTTATCAGATACTATACAATCAAAAGCTTTCCTACAGTTTAGATTAGACTGTCCCTGCAGATATGAGTCTCTGTATCAAAGAGAAGTCTTTATAACAAACAAGTCTTTATAACTTTGTTTGGTTGAAAGAAGCATCTGGTCCTTGAACAGTTTAATTGGTGAGCATCTGACTCTCCGTACTGAGGATGGGAGCCTTTTTGTGAGTATTTTAAAAAGGCTTTTCTTTTAAAAACATATATTTTACTTCAATTTCATATGTACATAGAATGCTGGCGTATTTGAAAAGAGTGCTCCATTTACTCTCAAGACCAGAATGTGTTGACAGATCATAATAGGGAATTTCATTCTATGGGATTAATAGCAAACATAAGGGGGGGGGGCTGTAGCAAATAAAATCATAGTTCATGCAGTAAGACCCATTAGGCAAAAATCTGGGCGCCTGTGTGATTCTGAGGTTTAGCGTAAAGCTATCTATCTTACAGAGAGTAACATAACTACCAGGAGCACTTTACAATGATTAAGAAGTACCTGACATCCTTTCTGCTAACTGGAAAATGAATACAAAACATGAAGTATTTGTCTTGGGGTTAAAATGTGCTTCCCCTCTGGATCAGGGCCTTTAGTGGTAACGCAGCAAACTGACAGAATTGCCTGGACAGACCTTCCCTAGCAAGAGGAAAGCCAAACAAGAGTCATTTATTTGAAATATGAGACAGAGACAGTCTGCCTCATTTTTCCTGGGACATTTTATTCAAGCAGACAAGGAAACAGGGCTGGCTGAACCAGTAAGCAGGGAGAATGTAAGCAGGGCTTGGAGTGGAGGCAGAAACAACACAATGATATATGGAGGCTGAGTGGAAAGACATTCCTTTGTGTCCAAGTGGTCAGCCGTGTTGGTCTCAAGCAGTGGAACAAATTTAAAGTCTTAAAGGTGCCACTGGACTCTAAATTTGTTCTGTTCCTATGTGTGTTAAATTTGTGAATTCTTTATGTTCCAGTTTTGAAAGGGTTAGGTGGAACAGAAGGTGTGTGATCCAATAGTTCCACTGTATAAGCAAAGTTGCTCCAACTGAAGCATGCATTATAAAACAAAATGCTTGTGGCTTCAATCCTAATTTGGATGGTTATTTAAGTAGAACAAATAAAGGAAAGAACAGTATTGATTTACAAGTAGGGAATGAATTTTGCCTACTAGTCTTTCTTTTAATGTTGATGGAAACACTTATTTTAGAGTCAGTATCAATTACCAGGCTTAGGAAGAAGCTCCACAACACGGTTAATAAGCAAAAATAAAATAAAAGACTAGGGCTATAGAACTGTTTTTCCAAGTATAGTAAATAAAGTGAATCTGAAAATGAAGGACTGCTTAGAGGGGAAGGGTTGCTTTTGTCTCCCTTATTCAGGCCCTAACAGGAGTGTCATGAATATGGTGGTATTTGCTTTATCAAAGGATGTCTCTATGTGATGCATCCTCTGTCTTTTCTGGGTTTTGCCCTCAGTATGAGACAATGAGGGGAAAATATACAGACATAACAAACACACAATCAGTTAAATTATGATAATCAACAGAAGTCCCCTGTCATTAGAATAAATAGAAGGGAGGGCTGTGGATACAGAATGACAAAATTAAAATGTAATAGATACTTAATAGATAATGTAGGGTAAGAACTGGGGTAAAATTTCCTTTTAGAGAAGGTAACTTGGCACCTGCACAAAAAGCATTAGGTCACAATAAAACTAGTGATCATTGGCTCCTACCCCCCCCCGGCCACCTTTTGTTAGATCTACATCCCCATCCTCAGGCTCCTCCTAGTTTACTTTGCTTTTGTTTGGTCTCTGTTAAGGAGTGAATCCTGGTGTACTCTTGCTTTGTATTATGTTACAGTACAATTTCTGCTTCCCTGTGTATATGAATGGCATGGAGAAAGAGAAGAAAAACTCTCTAGTATATAGTATTTGAACATATGCAGGATAACCCAGGAATTCTCATCTCAAAGTTTCTGACACTATGCCAAGGGTTCTGTGGTCACCTTGACCTTTGAACCAGTTGCATGGATGATTAAGATTTTGCAAAACTGCAATTAACATCCATACTTACCTTGTGCACAGTGCCTCCTTTGTGTTATGCACCTCATGTATTGCTGTAAGAATTACATACAATTCTGAATCAACAGCTTTTCCATCTGTGCAGTGGCAGCATTTACCATGGCAGCTTTAATGGCCTGCTTGGATTAGTATACCTCAGGATCTTCATAAGTAGGTCATAAACTATTTGAAATAAACTTTGTTAGAGCATATGTTCTGCTTTTTGTGCCTATGTAGTTACCGATTTCAACATCCTGCAGCATGCTCAGAATTAACTGGCTCCCCAGGTTTCCAGGTGCCAGTGCAGTAATGAGGATGATGGGGCGGGTGCATTAGTCTCAGTGGTTGACCATCTGCTAGGCATGCAGAAGGTCCCAGGTTCAATCTGTGGTATCTCCAGTAGAAGAAAAAAATCAGGTCGCTGATAATGTGAAAGACCTCTGCCTGAGACCCTGAAGAGCCACTGCCAGTTTGAGCAGGCAATACTGACCTTGGTGGACCAATGATCTGATTCAGTATAAGGAAGCTTCATGTGTTTATGGAGCATCTCTGCCATACCGTAAGTGGATGCAAAAAGTAATGTTGAATGTACATATAGAATCACACTGGCTTGTATCCTGCCAAAATTAGTCTAGATTTTTTTGGATTTTTTTTTTTTTTAGTTTGGCCTAAGTTCCATTGGATTCTGAATGACTTCTAAAATGTTTTAAAAATGATACATTTTGAATTACCACCAGATTTACTCTGTGTATTACAACAGTAGCTTATATTTTTAGATACAGATCATTTGGTTTCAGAAAAATATGGCTACTAATAATGACAGGGAGGTTGTCAACATGATCTAGAGATAACAGCATGCAAAAAGACTATGTTGCATGCATGCGGGAACACAGGCAAATGAGTGTTTGATACCAAAGGCAGCCAGCCATTTAGGGCCAACAGCAGAGGCAAATAGCTATTAGCATGCCATACTACAGACAGTGATCACCTCTAGCTTCCTGAGCATAAAGGTTTCCCTTGCTCGAAAGCCAGTCGAATCCGACTCTAGGCTTGCGGTGCTCATCTCCGTTTCAAAGCCGAAGAGCCAGTGCTGTCTGAAGACGTTTCTGTGGTCATGTGGCCGGCATGACTAAACACCAAGGTGCACAGAACGCTGTTACCTTCCCACCGAAGTGGTACCTATTTATCTACTTGCAATTTCTTGCTTTCGAACTGCTAGGTTGGCAGGAGCTGGAACTAGAGACAGGAGCTCACCCCGTCATGCGGCACTCTCAGGTCTTGAACTGCTGAACTACTGACCTTCCACAGCCTGCAGGTCAGTGTCTTAACCACTTGAGCCACCACAGCTCCTTCCTGAGCATACACCAGTCCAAATTTATGTTTGTGAAGATCTTTGGATTATCCCTTTTTCTGCATATAGACCCATCCAGTGGGAGTGCCGCAGTTTAGAAAAGAAGTTCTGGGTACATGAAACTTCTGTTTGTAAGCATAACCTGATCTTTGGGTATTTACCATACAAAAATGCATCATTCCTTTCTCATTGGTAAGTCAAATATTTCAGAACTCAATTAAATTATATCAAAGATATTTAAATCGATTGCTAATTCTTCTAAAATTTATAGGAATACTATTTGGTCAATCAAAGACTGGAGTATAGGTTTGACCTTCATGCATACCAATTTTTAGAACAATCTTTATCCAGACATCAACATAATGTCTTTAATGTCAGAGAACAGTATATTTAGACATTTATCTAGAACCAGATTTTTAATGTTTTTGTGTACAACAGCAAGGCAGCTTTTTATATTTGCATCTGGTCCAGCAACCCATAATTCTGTAAATTCTCCAGTAAAGCTTTTATCTTGTCTTCTAAAAATACTCTGACCACTTTCAAAGACTGGAGAACAAAAATACTCCCTTCAAATTCCAGGCACTGTATTCAGCAGGATGTAGAAGAGCAAAATGGAGTCCTTTTTGAGGCACTGACCTTTGATGTCTATATGAGATTTCCTGCAAATCAGAATACCACAGCCAAGTGTCATTTCTGGTCCACTTTTTCTGAAATAATTGCACTTAGATGAGAAAGAATTTCCCTTTTATTCTCTAGTCTGAGTGGTGTGATGAACCAGCTGCCTGAAAACCCTTATAGAACAAATTTATCATATTGATAGCCATTTATTTCATGATTTTAGCTAAACCACAAAATGAATAAACTATATTTGAAAATACCTTGTGAAAACAGACATTTCCTAGTCTTGTTTGCTAGCACGTGAATATTACAATTAACAACAACAACATTAGCTCCCCTTTATTATCACCTGGTATGATTCCCAAAGCAAACATATTCAGTGCTTGCTGCACTTGAATAAAATAATAAAATATAAGGTAGCACAGAATACAGAATTAGGAACATTTTCAAATTCTCCTATGCTTTATTAAATCCATAAAGAACGAACAAAGTTGGTATCTGAAAGGATTAATTTATAGATTGTGAGGTTGACTCTCGACCTTCGACAGGGTGCCATTGGTGTCAGCGCCTGAGGTTAGGAGTTTGGGAGTGTGCCTGGATGCCTCCCTAGTGATGGAGGCCCAGGTAGCAGCCACTGTCAGGTCGGCCTTTTACCATCTTTGGCTGATCAGGCAGTTGGTTCCCTTTCTCAACCACGCTGACCTAGCAACAGTGATCCATGCTATGGTCACCTCAAGACTAGACTACTGTAACACTGTCTACATGGGGCTGCCCTTGTCACAGATCCAGAAGCTGCAGCTAGTGCAGAATGCTGCAGCCAGGCTTTTGATGGGTCTCCCCAAGTGGGAGCCCATCCAGCCTGTGCTGCAGCAACTGCATTGGCTGCCAATAGCATACCAAATCCACTTCAGGGTGCTGGTTCTTACCTTTAAAGCCATGTATGGCCAGGGTCCAGCATACCTGCAGGACCACCTTTCCCCATATATACCCCAGAAAGCACTTTGTTCAGGGTCTCAAAATCGATTGACCCTCCCTGGCCCAGAAGAGGCCAGGCTCGCTACTACCAGGGCCAAGGCTTTCACGGTGGCAGCCCCATCCCGGTAGAATGAGCTCCCAGAGGAGATCAGGGTCCTGTGGGACCTTCTGCAGTTCCACAGGGCCTACAAGACGGAGCTCTCCCACCAGACTTTCAGCTAGGGTGCCACCACCATTATAGAGCCCTGACTCTTGGTTTTAACATCTAGCCTAAGCTGCAGGAAGATCTTGAGCAGAGGGATTTTAGAGAGTACATTGGAATAAGCCATCTTGAATAACTTTTCCAGCACTTTATGAAATTGTATTAATAATGGAATTGTTTTATATGGTGTTATGTGGTTTTAATTGTATGTTATGTACTGATTCTGAGCCACCTTGAGCCTGCATTGTGGGGAGGGCAGAGTATAAATGTGATTAATAAATAAACAAGTAAATAATCATCTGCCAATTTCAGTAAAGATGCACCAACTTCAACAATAAAATATGATTTCCAAATATGACCACCAGGGACCATATAGACAAAGTGGAAATTGAGCAAATCGGAGTGGAGTGGCTAGAGAGGCAGTAGGAATCATGGTGGATGGCTGCAGACATAACCCAGAAGGAACAGGGCAACAACTGATTTGGGTGCACAGCTGTAGAAAAGAACCTCGAAGTGAGCTGAGAATATCCATAAAGCTTTTTCACTGCTTAAAACCAGGGTGGAGAGAATGAGCCAACAGGATACACCATCCTTGAAGAAGGTCTATCAGATGGATCTCATCAGTTGCACACATCTATAATGTAATGCTTGTACCCAAATGAGTTTAAAAGGCAGAATTTACCAGTCTAATATTGGCCTCCACAGTCCAAGAGCAGAGGCCTATCAGTTTCAGTTTCTTGGCTAGCCTCTTTGTAATAAATATAGGCTTGGTATATAATGAAAACCAGATGAATGGTTCTCGAACTACAGATGTCTTCTTTTTCTTGTGATTCTAGCTAAGATTGTTCTTACTCTCCATAATCTCTCACAGCTGCCAAAAATCCATCTTATCTTTGCGTGAGGTGAAATTTCCATTAGCAGCTATTATGGTAGCAAGGGTCAAACATCCAATGTCAGAGGAGCTGCTAAAAAAGAAAACACAGACAATAAAAGAAAGTTTCTTTAGAGACTGAGCTGGGGTTTAAATTATTAAACCAAATGAGTTTATGCACAAAAATGTAGTGATGATATTACTGACCTATCAATGGAGGGTGGAAGAAAAGGCACACTCTTTGACTAATTGGAGAGAAACATTAATGTTTTAAATTAATATACAGTTTTCAGTATATTAGCCTGGGAGTTTCAATTGCTTTTTATGCTACATGCCTTGAATAAAGAAAATTTTGAATGTAAACAGTATTCACAGTTTCAGTCTTGGTTCTGTAGATATTTCCATGCCATAATAATAACAAGTACTAAAAAAGGGGGAGGGACTGCAGATTTTTTCATTTATTTTATGGGAAGCAGAAGTACAAAGGGAAAAAAAAACATTTCAAATCTAGACTGAAAAAAGACTTAGTCCAATGTGTAGTGATGGTAGAAAGTGCCATCAAGTCACAGCCAATTTATGGTGACCTCATAGGGTTTCCAAGGCAAGAGACTTTCAGAGATTGTTTGCCATTGCCTGCCTCTGTGTAACAATTCTGGATTTCCTTGGAAGTTTCCCATCCAAGTTCTAACCAGGGTCAACCCCGCTTAGCTTCTGAGATCTGATGAGATCAGGCTAGTCTAGATCATCCAGGTCAGGGCAAAGATGTAATAGCTAGTGGTAAAATCATGTTAAAATAGACATCCACATTATGAATTTTATCTAAAAAGCTAATTATTTACCAGTGTGGGCACACTGTCAGTACAGTCATGATTGGTGAGCAGTGATGGACCTATCAGGGATGCTGCAGTAGTTAATAGTAATACTTTAATATTTCTTGTTTGGGTAGCATTGTTCTGTTTTCTGCTGAGCTTCTGTGAATGCATAGGACTATGTTTACCAGGTATCCACTGGAAGTGTGAGATCATTTGCCCCAACTCCTGTGGACCACTGCCACTCTAGCAGCTAGCAGGAGAAAAATTAAGAAAAAATTGTTATCAATGTAATGGCATTACATCTGGTGATTCCTAGAGGGGCATTACTCCACTTCCAGGTTGTTTGCCATTGCACTGACAGTGCCCCCTGTGTCCTTGCCCCCCAGATGTCCACCAGCAGGGCCAGCCTGAGGTGTTTCAATGATACAATGAGTCTCACCAGGAGACACTATTGTTAAATGGATTAATCTTGATATTTTGATATTTCAACACTATTCTGCTTGACAAAGGTGCACACGAAATGAGATAATATGCATAATCCATTGTGTGGTGGCGTTTGAATTACATTGAGTAAACTGAATTTTGGAACAAGAGACTTTCAGTCTGTGGAGACTTTTGTGATGTAACACATCACAGTTGTTTTCCTCTCAACCTCCTGGTGGGGCCTGAAAACCTCCCAGAAACGTGCCCGGGAGGGGGGGCACTGGGTGCCACAAGCTAACCTCACCCCTGCCGGGGTCGGGCCCAGCCAGGCAGCTTCCTCTGAGAAAGGGCTTGGGCCGGCGAGTGCGCTTACTGGCACCCTGGGGCATCTGGGGGGAGGGGAGGGCGCCACCATTGCCCCTGCAGGCCAGGCTGCGACCTGAGTGGGACCTGCAGTGGAGGTCATGGGCGACGGGGAGGAGGCCTGGAGTGGGAAGGAGCCTCACCTTCCTTGCTGGCCCACCGTCAAGGGGCTGGCTGGCCAGCCAGCCTCACCTTGCCTTTCACCTGGCCAGACCTCCTGCTGCTGCTGCGGGCTTCTTCCTCCTCCTCCTCGGTTCCTCCACCGCCACTTCCTCGCACTGTCGGCAGCCACCAATGGCAGTCCTGGCAGCAGTGGGGAGGCCGCAGGGGGAGAGGCACAGTTCGGTGCCAGCGCACTGCAGGAGAGCCACCGTCACTGCGGTGGCGATCCTGGCAGCGGCAGGGAGGGCATGGGGGGGGCGGGAGCAGTTTGGTGCCCTAAGGGCCAGCCCGCGCTCTAGGTGAATACCTAGTTCACCTAGCGGGTGAGCCGGCCCTGTCCACCAGTTGCCAACCACTGGCTGACAACCCTAATAGGGTTCATTACTTCATGCCTCATTTCTGTTCACTTTCCAGTTCTCAGATGACCTAGCCATGCAATCCATGTTATGGTAATCTTGAGACTAGAGTACTGTATTGCGCTACATGTGGGGCTGACCTTAAAGACCATACAGAAGCCACTTTTGGTGCAGAACACAGCAGCCAATTTGCTTCTGTGTTCACTTTAGTGTTCCAGTGTTAATGTTTAAAGCTCTTCACAACCTTCATGTCCACAGGACTACCTCCATCCAATTAAGCCAATATGAACTGTTGTTTCTTGAGCTCATGATTTCTTGAGCTCTGTCCCATGGAATGGGTTTCATGACAATGTTGTACAATCTTGCACAAATTTCAGAGGCTCTATAGATATGCTTTTAGCAGCTCAGGAGTGGAAGTTGTGATATTTCTATTGATGTGTGTTTGTGTTTCAAATTTGCTTTTAAAACTGATGTACACTTCTTTTGGTCTCATTTATTGGGGACAATTGCAGTATTTAAATATTTAAAATAAATAAATCAAATACAGTAATAAAACCAGCCTGTCCAAACTGCTACTGAATGAATTTTTAAATATGAGCATCACTTGTAGGAAATTAAAAATAAAATTATTGCCTAATATAGAACAACAAAAGGGAACATCAGCCACTGTTTTTGCCTTGGCAGCAGCATCTAGACCAAGAGCACAGTTATTCTATTTCATTTTTTACTATATTGTTTGATGGGGTGTCTAGAATTAGCTGCTCCTTTCCCTTAATCCTTGACTGAATTTACAGTGCAATCCTACGAATACTTTCTTGAGAGTACACTCCATTAAATAAACCTGGGCCCCGGTCACACGGGCCAGAAAACGCGCGGGGGAGGCGTGGCATTTTGCCCCGGAGCTAAATAAGGCGCGGTAGCCCGATCTCACAGGCCACCGGGTTTCCACGCGCCAGCTCTGCGCCGCGATCACACCGCGCTGCTGCAGCGCGGCAAAACAGCAGCACAGCAGACCACACAAGTGCGAAGTGCGCATGGGCCGTTGGGGGGGGCGGCCCGCTGTCAGTGACTTGTGTGTGCGCATGCGCTGTCCAGCGTTGGTGCGCATCCCGGGGAAACTTACAACATCCGGAAACCCCGGGGACATGGGCGGGCGTCGGAAGCCGCGGGATACTGGCGCTCCCGTGATCAGACGCCAGCCTTTGCCCCGGGATTTCCGGAAACTAGTACCTCGGACCTACTAGTTTTTTACCCCGCGTTTTCGGAGGGAAGCTGCGGGTTGGCCACGGGAGCCCTACGCCTCCCAGATGTGCTCGTATGAACGCGCACGGAAAGTCCGCAGGGCTCCCGTGACTTCAGCGGGGCAAATGCTCCGTGTGGACGGGGCCCTGAGCAGGATTCTGACTAGACCTGCTTAAGCTTAGTAACTGAGGCATCTGGTAGCTCATGTGGCCTTCCATTTACTTACCCCCAGCAGCCCCTATTTCTCACCCCCAGAAAATCGAGGACATGGACAAACAATAGCTTTCATGTAGTAACACTGCAATGATTTCCCCTAGTCTCTGTGGTAAAGGCCATAGAGACTAGAGAGGCATCCTAGAGCATCACCTAGAAGTAACTCCACAACTTTTCCAAATTTTACCCACCCAGATATTTACTGAGGCAGCCTTGGGAGCCCTGAATATGAATGCATCCCATTCATGACACCCAGGTTCCTTGCTTCATGTAAACTCATAAACATCTGAGGTACCTGATTTGAAGGCTCTTTGGGAACAAGCTTATTTATATACCACAGCTTTTGTTGCCTTACAGGTTCACTTTTGAGGACCAGTGCACCCATAATGAATTACTGTCTGTAGTATTTATTTATGATATTTATATCCTGCTTTCAGGTTCAAAACTTTCAAGGAATGCCTTCTTCATAGTCAATTGTGTTTTTAATTTATTCTGTGAAGTAAGGCATTTTCTCTGTGTCACCATAAACAGGAAAAAAGAGAAAAAGAAAGAAGCTGCAGGGACCTGGAAAAAATCCAGATACACATCATGAACTACTGCACACAATCAGCTTGTTTCTCAGACACAGATGCCATAAGAAGAAATGTAAGATGATCTCCAACCGTGACTACTTTATGAACACTAGCTCTGAACTTTCTAAGGCTCTTTTATCCACTACAGAACATAAGAACATATGAGAAGCCAATGTTGGATCAGGTCAATGGTCCATCTAGTCCAACACTCTGTCACACAGTGGCCAAAAATACCAGGTGCCATCAGGAGGTCCAGCAGTGGGGCCCTCCCATCTAACTCCATCTAGGGTAAGCAAATCTGCCTGGGTATGAACTGTCCCACCTCTCCCAATTGGCTGGAATGCACAGGGCAGGCCCCTGTCCAGAGCCACCACCCCTTCATGTCTTCCTTTCTTGGGAGATGGGAGCAGGGAAAATGGCCCCAACATCCAAACAAGACATTGTTCTGATGTTTTTAAAGCTTTGCACAATTTATTCTATAAACACTTCAGACAGTTTGCCATTACTATATGTATTTTGCATTTTCATCTAACTAGAAGAGCTCAAGATTTAACAGTGCAAATCTTTGTCTCTGCACATAATACTGCCGCAATATTGAAACAGTCACAGTTATATCCTAAGCTTGCCCTTTGCCACCATGCTGAGCCATATGCCAAAGGCACAGCATCTGCCTATTGCTGCCAGTAATGTAATAAATGCTATATTTATAAATTTTAAAAAGCTGCATTCATATTTATAAGCCAGCAATGCTTAATTTTCTCAATTATATCTTCAGCAATGGTAAGTGTTAAGTAGATCCTACTTCCAAAATGCAATTTGTGGCTTGTATTTTACAACTAACAAAACGTCCCAAACAGAACATTTTGATCTTTCAGTTACAACTAGAGACATTTTCAGGAAACTATCATTTTACATGTTCTCATAAAGTTGAAAAATGTCTGTTTTCATTTCATTCCTGTAGCAAAAGACGAACAATAGTTGCTCTTTGGTTTTCCCGTGTACATTTATTGGGCTGATAAAGACTGCAAGATGTAGTGAAAGAGACCATTGGTTCATTTTACTCTGGCAATAATAAGAGTACATAGCCTATTTTAAGAGCCTAAATAAAGCCAGTGGAAAATAATTGGTGTATCCTGATATAACCAGTACACACACACATATTTTCTCACTCTCTTTCTATCAGTACCTTCCAGACTTAAAGCCAACCCTGTTTTTTTGCTAGACAACTGTTATTAATTTCCCCCCTCTTATTTTTAGGGTTACAGCAAATTTTCATTGGAAACACAGGAACTTTGGTAATGGAAGTGAACAAATAAACTTTTTTGGTACCACAAAGATACACTTTAAATAAAGGTAAATTGAGACAGTGTGCTCGACTAAGCTATCATATTCCTTCATAATTCAAGAAATAAATGCCTCAGAGAGTATGCAGTGGTGTCAGCAGTGGCTATACTAAAATTCAAATAAGCCAGCTGACACTCTTGCAGTCACTTGAAAAGATCATGCCTAACCACAGAAATCTGCTCCACCTCTCCTGTTCTATTTTCCATTTGGTAACAGTCCACAGGGCTCATGAAAGTACTTGGTGCTTTTTAAAAAAATTGCTGGCTATAAATTTGATTTTAAAAAAAATATGAAAAGATTTCCGTCCAGCCTGCAGAGTTGAAGGGAAGGTCATAGCTTGCCAGAAGCCTCCTACAAATGACTTTGATTGTACCTTTTTATACCACTTTTCTGGTGCTACAGAAAGTAGCATTTTTTAAAACAGAGGAAACATTAAGCTACAGCTTAATGTTAGAAGCAGAAAATAACCCCTTCAATTAAACCTTAACTTTTAGCCTTAACTTTTTTACTTTAAAAATTCATTATCTAAATGAATATGAAAGAAGACTGCCAGCTCCAAATTACTTATGAGAGCATACATGTACTTATGCTGATCAAGTGGTATGGTGTCTATAGAACTAAAATAACTTAGTACAGCTGCACGTTTAAATTTAACAGAAATGCCAATTAATTTTCTGCCTCGTTTTTAATCCCATTATTTCAAAGTTATGGAAATGTCTGGCTGCCAATTAAATTCATACTGAAGCCACAAAATTGAAAAGGAATGCCTCAAGACATACCTGAATTTTATCAGGGCCAAAGGGAATGAATGTAGTCATCCATGTGGAAGGCTGCTTATGTATGTGGATTGGTGTTAATCCATTCACTTTAAGGGTGAATCAGACTCCAAAGCATAAACACACATACTCTGATGCCCACAGGTGGTTATGTTTATATAAGTGGAAAACAGATCTATGCACACAAGGGAGTGTGCATGTTGCTGGATTTCCTTCACTGAAATGAATGGAGAAGTACAAATAGAGTTTCACTTGCACATTAAAAATCCTACATCTACAAGATAGAACAGTAGTAGAAAACAGCAGGAGTCCAGTAGCACTTAAAGACTAACAATTCTTTTTGTAAGGTATGAAATTTCATGAGTCCTGCTCACTTCTTCAGATACAAGTAGAATATGAGTCCAGCTGTCCTTATATCTTATAGATTGGAGTGATTTCAGATGGTGGCTGACAATAGCAGGCAAATGACAATAGCAGGCTTGATTGGATTAGGTGTGATATGCAGAGGCATAGTAAGCATAGAGAAATCAGCATTGGTAATTAGACAGGAAACCTAGGTGTTGATTGACTATAGGAGGATGCATTTTCTTGAGCTTCATTATCGGTTGCAATTCAGCAGTCTCTCATTTAATTATAGTTGCCAGGTCCCCTTGTCATCATGGTGGGGAGATTTGGGGGGGTGTTCCAGGCATGGACGGGACATCTTGTGTGATGTCCTCAATGCAATGCCATCACCCAAAAGGAACATTGTTATGTTGGTGACATCACACACAACACTGGTTCTTGGGCAAAACTCTATGGTGGTGTTGTTTTTTTTGCTTCAAAACCAAAGCCCCCCAGGGAACACCTGCTGGGACCTGGGGGCTGGCAACCCTACTTCTGATCTCTCTTTGATATTCCTTTGTAAGGAAACTTACTACTCTTAGGTCAACAACTGAATGTCCTGGAAGGATAAAATGTCCCCCCACTGGTATTTTGAATGTTGTGGTTTCTAATATCAGACTTATGTCCACTTATTCTTTGTCATAGGGACTGGCCTGTGTGTCCAATGTAGAGGGTGGAAGGGCATTGCTGACACATGATGGTATAAATCACATTCAGTCCAAGAGGATGCATTGTCTTGAACTTCATTATCAGTTGCAATTCTGCAGTCTCTCTCTTTAATCTCTCTTACATCAGCAACTGAATGTGCTGATCAGCATCTTGTATCAGAAGCAGAAACTAATCAAGGAAAAGTTCACTGAACTTGACTCCTCAGCCACTTCTGCACTGTCACTTTCATCACTCTTTTGCCCTATTGTTTTGGGTCCCACCCCCCTTTTCCACATGTGTTTTGCTCCCTCTGGGACTACTAGAGAAAGTAAAACACATGGGGGGGAACCCTGAAGCAACAGGGACAAACCAGTGACAAAAATTTCCAAGGAATTTCATAACAAGAGACAAGACATCTACAATATACAACTAACTTCTTTGCAAAAGGAGAAAGACAAAAAACTTTTCGACCTTTTACAGGGCAGAACTAGCAATATTGTTAACCTTTGCGGTTCCATGTCTTACCTGGGACCCCGAGGTCGGCTCCTAATACACCCCCCCCCCTTTGGATGAACTCACACAACCAGTTTCTTTGGAAAATTAGGTGGATAAACTTGGCCACAACTTTTATTGGTTACAGCTGTAGAGCATTGGCACAGCATGGGTCCACCGGATCCAACCTATCGGCTGGCCCATGTGCCAGCCGAGTTAACCGTTACCCAGCCAGCCGGCATGGGTAGAGAAGGCGGGAGGGCAGGTTATCGGAATTCACACGGACGCTTGCCCCTTTGTGAGCTCCCCTGCCCTCTGGCTGTGAGGGCAAGCACTGTTATTCCTTGAGCTAGCCAGCTCCGTTCAGCCCTCACGCCAAGACCCTTAAAGGGTCCCCCAGCTCCGGAATTGGCTCGCAGGCCAAATTCCGCCAACAGATCCGGCCCCATGCTGTTACCGCCACAAGAACAGGACACCCCCATTAGTCCTGTTCCCGCCAACGCCCTTACAGCTGCAGCCAAGAAAGCAAGTTATGCCTGATTCCGTGCAACCAGACATCCATTCCCCAGGCCGATAGATGTACGCCATCCGCTCGGAACATGGCCTCCATCTTGTGAGATATGTCTGGATGGCGAATCCAGATACCGCCTCCCGACTCGACGACCCGGCCCAGCCTGCCGGACACTTTCCGCCTTGCCACGTCCACCTTCTTGGGATGAGCTGCGCCTCGCCACGACCTCCGTTCCAACCAATCCGACCAGAAGATGACAGTGCCGGGCAGAATCTCACGCACTAAGGCCAGGTCGGCCAGTACCTGGCGCTCGAGGGCCACTCCGGGGCACTCAGTCAAATCATTTTCCACCAGCTGTAGCAGCAGAACGTCGGGAGGGTGGCGCCTCACTGCTACGCGCCCCAACCAGGGCAACAGGGACCTCCATCGCATGCCTCGCTGTGCCATCCATGTAATGTGTGCCGCATCTCCCAAGCCCAAGTCTTTGCCCCAGCCTGATGAGGATGCATACAAACCTGCCCGATGAACGATGCTGTGCCCAAAGATCCAGACAGTCCTGTACCTCTGTCCTGGAACTGAGGAGTCAGAGAGCCGGTCACTGGCTGGACTCCGGCTGTGGCCTGATGTATGCCCTAAAGGCCGTAGAGCGCCAGCGGCCTATAGCCCGTATGCGTACCTCCGGCAGGCCGACGTCCGCAGCCGTGGTGGCTGCCCCAATCCTGAAGGAGTGAGGCCCAAATTCCTTGCCTGATAAGCCCAAAGCCCCCAGAGCCAACCTGAAAACCCCCGTAAACTGATACCTGGTCAATGGGGCCCCGTCTCTATGGATAAGCAGGGGGCCACCACCTTCCGGACGCATTGCTAAAAAGGCTCGAGTGGTCTGCACGGGACACGGGCCACCCGGTAGTGGCCCCAAGTGCAGGCGCGCCCTTTACCCAGTTGGTCTGTCTTTGACCTCCGAATATACAATGACATCCCCTTTTTCCCGAGGTAAACATCCTGAACACCCAGGGGTGTGTTGGTGAACAAGATTTTAGAGCTCGCCACCAGTTCCCCAACCCTCAAGGCCCCAAAAAAGGCCAAGACGAATGCAGTCTCAAAGAGTGCAGCCTCGTATCGGGACCAACACAGCACTGGAAGCTCCCGCAAAATCCCCTTCAACAGCTCGAAGGTCACGGGCCGTCTGTGATCTGGAGGCCGTGCGGCTTGCCTCCGCCAGCCCTCGACTGCTCTATGGGCTTGGAATGAGTGGCACGGGTCCGTAAACCCCTCCGCCTTGCTAAAGAATGTGATGGCGGCCATGCGACCCCTGATGGTACTGTGGGAGAACCCGCCGTCCTGCAGGCATGCCATATAGCGAAGCACCCAGTCCCCTTCCACCGGCAAGGTCTGCAGGCCCCCGAATCCTGCAGTAAAGTCAAAAAGGCGTCGATAGCCCTCGCATACTTGGCGAGAGTGGAGGGGCGATGGACCCATAGATGCCCCGCCTTATTGTACCTTCCCAAGTTCCCACAGCTCCTCCGGAAAGGGGTCTGAAACGCGGTTGGCTCCTGGCGCCAGTATGCGGAAACGTTCCTCCTGTTGGCGAGACAAAGCGTCCGCTATGCTATTATCCACGCCTGGCACATGGCGTGCAGAAAATGTAATGTTATCAGCCAAGCAGGCCAGAACCAGGCAGCGAACCAACCGCATCACCCGTTCAGACTTGGACGTTTGCTTGTTCACCACCCGCACCACCGCCTGGTTGTCGCACCAAAACCGCACCCTTTTGTCCCTAAAGAGATCCTTCCAAATGATCACCGCCACCAGTATTGGGAAGAGTTCCAAGAAGGTGAGATCTTTGAGCACTACAGAACCCTCCCACTCCTTGGGCCAGGGCCGTGCACACCACCTGCCGTCATAGTAGACGCCGAACCCAGCGCTGCCCGCTGCATCAGAGTGGATCTGGATGGCATCCTGCAAATCCATCGGGTGCTGCCAAATGGTAACCCCGTTGTAGCCCTCCAGGAACCGGAGCCACACGCCTAAGTCCTCCTTCATACCCCTGGTCACCCGTACCCGGTGATGTGGCGCCCTGACCCCAGCCGTCGCTCTGGCCAGCCTAGCGCAGAAACCCCTGCCGGGCGACACGACCCGGCAAGCAAAGTTCAAATGCCCCATCAGTGACTGCAGTTCCTTCAACGTGCACTTCGCCCGTGCCCTAACCAAGGAAATGAGCGCTTGGAGGGCAAAGAGTTTGTCCTCTGGCAACCTGGATGCCCCAGCTACAGAGTCTAATTGGATACCCAGGTACGTTAAACTAGTGGCCGGCCCTTCGGTCTTGTCTGCTGCCAATGGGACGCCGAGCTCTTCAGCAAGCCGCTGAAATGCTCGCAGGGACTCCGCGCAAGTCTCGTCATTCCCAGGGCCGACAAAAAAGAAGTCATCCAGGTAATGAGTAATCCCCGTAAGCCCGGTCCTCGACTTCACCGCCCATTCAAGAAAAGTACTAAATGTCTCAAATGCCGCGCAGGCCACTGCGCAACCCATAGGCATGGCCTTGTCAAAGTACCATGCCCCTTGGAACTTGAAACCCAGCAACGAAAAGGAGTCGGGGCTTACCGGGAGCAGTCGGAATGCCGACTGAATGTCACACTTGGCCATGAGTGCCCCTTGCCCGCAAGCCCGGACCAGTCCCACTGCGTGATCAAAGGAAGCATATTTGACCGAGCAAAGCTCGGGGGGGATACCGTCATTCACCGAAGATCCCCTCGGGTACGAGAGATGTTGAATAAGGCGATACTCGCCTGGTGTTTTCTTTGGCACCACCCCTAGGGGGGACACTCGCAGGTGGTCCATAGGGGGCGTGCTAAATGGGCCCGCAATACGCCCCGCCGCCAATTCTTTCTGCAGTTTTGCAGCAACCACCTCAGGCATCTCCCTGGCTGACTTCAGGTTGTTGGAATCGGTAGCTATGCGCGGGCCGCAGGCGGGAATGGGGAAACCCTTCGTGAACCCATCCAGGATATATTGTCCGGCCTCCCTCACGGGGTATTGTGCCAAGAGGGGTCTCAGGGCATCCACCCGAACCGGGGTGGCCGCCAATGACCACCAGTCCTGTGGAGCACTAACGTCTGGAAGCAGAAGGGGCTGCGGTGCCTGATGACCCCCCTCTCCCTTTTGTGTTGGCACCACCGGAGAAGGGTTTTCCACCCCGAAAGGGCTGCTGGGTGCCGGCGGACCGTGGGCAATACACCCGCCCGTGCCCGCCCCCGCACACCTCGCAGCTATGGTGGAACTTGCACCGTGCCCGGCGACACCGGCCCTGATTATATTCCCAGCAGACCCCCCGTGCCCGTTCCTTGCGCACAGCCCAGCGATCTGTCTTTACCTCCCCTTTTCCTTTAATGCACGGGCCGACCTCCCTGAGCCAAACCTTGTCCTGCAGCAAGTCCCATCGAGCCCTGTCATTGAGTGACGCCAGTTTGCGGCAGGTCTCGTCGTAATCTATAGCCGGCCCCTCGCCAGCCAAGACCCTCGCCTCGACCACGTTGCTCATGTGGTTGAGCAGGTGCCAGCCCCTGTCCGGGTACGCGGTAGCGACAACCCCCGCATACACCAGGTAACCGGAAACCCAGTTGAGGAAGGTGCGCTCCGCTTCATCGGTCTTCTCCTTCTTCTCCCTCTTGTCAGATTTCACCGTGCGGGCCTCGGCCCCCCGTTTGTGAAGCAACGTGAAGACATTAACGTAATACCCGTCCAGAATGCTGTCCCTCAGTTCCTCAGATAAATGGAGCCCCGGCGGCTCCTCTCCATTCAAGTACGTGGATAGGATTGTAGAAGGGTCAGAGACGTCAACGTTATCCCATACCACCCCAGGGCCCCGCCCGGCTTCCTGCCTGGCTTGTGCAGCCAGCGCCCTGCGGTGTATGGCCCAGGCTGGCAGCCCTGGCACATGGGCCGCTGCTGCCCAGTAATCGCTCGGCGGCTGCCCACTTCGCCCTGCCGTCGCACCCTCACCTGAGGAGCCCGCGCCCTCTGCCTCGTCGCGGGAGTGCGCGGAAGAGCCCGAGCTACCCCTCTCCTGTCCCCCGTCTGCGGTGCGTGCTGCAGGCCGTGAAGCCTGGCGACTGGCCGAGCTGGAGGAAGCCCCCCCTCGCCGCTGGGCTAAGCTTCCCTCTGCCCCAGCCTTCCGGGTTCGTTTGGCCGCCGGCTCCTGGCTCATCTTGGCCACCTTTTCCGAGAGTTGATCAAACGCCTGCTGAAGGCCCCGCATGGTGTCAGCGAGCTCCGCAACACCTTCAGACCCATCTGCGCCGCGCGGGACCGCCTTCCTTTTCGCCGTCGCTCCCACCAGTTGCCCGACTGCTGCGGGCCGTGCTTGCCCCTTGGGTGCTGACCGGGGTGTTACCCCAGCCACAGTGCCCGTGCGCCGTGTGCTGCGTGATGGGGGCCTCATACCTGCTCAGGACACCAAAACACAACACGTTAAAACCCCCCAGTTCCCTTTTACCCGCCCCCAAATGGCTAGAAGGCATGTGCGAGCGGCCGGAGCGCGCCCTAAATTTGACCTGAGAATGACACTCAGCTGCAAGTAAGCCCAAACCCTGTGGGGTTTTCGAGGCGGAGAGATGAACAGAGGTGGTTTGCCATTGCCTGCCTCTGCATAGTGACCCCGGACTTTGGTGGTCTCCCATCCAATTACTGACCAGGGCTAACTCTGCTTAGCTTCTGAGATCTGACAAGATCAGGCTGCCCTGGGCTCTCCACGTCACAAAAGGTGAGGTGAACCCTCCCCCAAGGCGGATGGCCTGAGGTGGAAGAGGCGACCTAGTCCAAAAGACATCTCATCCTTTGCCATCCCCTCCTTCTGTTACCTGCAATCCTTCCCAGCATCAGGGCCTTCTCCAGGGAGTGCTCCCTTCTCGTTTGGTGGCCAAATGTGAGCTAGTAGGAGCTTCCTAACTTCTGCCCCTGGAAACTTCAGTCATGTTCAGACATTCACAGTACACAGAGGGGATGTGCAAGATGCGAAGCAGATGACAAACCAGGGCCCCTTGCATTCACTGGACTGCATGTAAAATAACCTCAAATTTATTGTAATTTTTTTTTTTTTTTTGCAATGTTAGCCATAATGGAAGTAACAGCTGCAAGCGGCACTGGGGACCGCCGGCTGGAGCGGCAGTAGCCGCGTCCCCCCCCCCGCCGTCGCCTCCTGGAGAGGCCGCACGTCCATTTTTTTTTTTTTTTTTTTTTTGGCAAGCGGTGGTCTCCCATCAAGTACTAATCAGGATTGACCCTGCTTAGCTTCTGAGATCTGACGAGCATGGGCCATCCAGGTCAGAGCAGCATAACAATTCATCATAAATAACTAGAACTATACAGTAAAACAGTAACTATAGTTTATAAAGAGTTAATTGACCAATTGTGCTCAGACACTAAAATCGGGAGGAGCTATTTGCAAATAAATGGTGTTCCTCGCTGAGCGCTCAATAGCTCTGCAGGCCAAAGCCCAGTCAATATCTGTTGACTGGCACAAAACGTATCCGGGACCCTTTGAATTTCACGATGCATCTCGCATTTGTTCTTTGAAAGAAATCCATTTGGATTCACAATTAAAAACAGCCAGCGTTTCGATATCTTGCACTGTGCTGGATAAGAAACAAATTAATGGAGAAAAGTGTGCGAAGCCGGCGGGCTGAGGAGGCTACAGGCCGCGCCCCCCAGGCGCCGGGGCATGCCCGAGGGCCCCGGATGCAGCCCCGCGCCGCCCCCGGGCGGCTCGCTGGCCCGGCGCCCGAGCAAGGAAGGCGGCGGCCCGTCCCCCGCTTCCGCTCTGGGCCCCAGGGCGGCGGGGCAGGCCCAAGGGCTTAGGAAGCGGCCCCCGTGCAACCCCATGGCCCGGGCAGGCCCAATGGCCCGGCCCGGGCCAGCTGGGGGTCGGCGAAGCCCCCCCCAATGCTCGCGCCGGAGCCGTCCCCCGCCAGGCTCGGAGAGCCGCGCACGAAGCCTGCGGGCCGGGGAGGCAACCGGCCGCGCCCCCCTCCGCCGTCGGCCCGGCGGCCGGGCCGGGCCCGAGGCAGCCCCGCAGCGGGCCGGGAAGGGTGGGCCGGCTTCCTTCCCATCCCCGACCCGGGAACGCCGGGGTAGGCCCTCCCAGGCGCCGTCCGCATGGACGGCTGCCGTTCTGTGCCCCGACGGCACGAGCAGGAGGAGGCAGGCCCATTCCCCCCCCTCCCCCACTGCCCGGGCAGGCCGGAGGTCCAGCGCGGGTGCGGCGAGGAGTGCTTGGAGGCCCCTGGACCCGGCTGCTGATGGCCGGGCCCAGCCGCGGCGGCCGCACCCGGCCGCTGGGAGCGCCCGGCGGCCGCGGGCAGGATGCAGGGGGGAAGAGGCGAGGGAGAAGGAAGCCATCCATCTTCCCCCCCCTCCCTCCCCCCTAGCCGCCGGCATTCCCCCCCCCCGAAGGGGCCCGGGCCTACCTGTAATGGACAACGGCTGTCTTCCTGCGAACCAAAACCGGGCTCGCCTCGTGGTCAAGTGGGGAGGGGGAGCAGCTTCCCTTCCGCTTTTAATGCCTCCCCCCTCCCTGACCACCCCCTGCCCTCTATTGGCTGGGGAAGGGGGGAGGTGCGTCTTTTCCTTTCCGGTCACGCACCAGGCCCCCCGCCCCTTCCCGGCCAGCGACCTCGCTGTCCCTGCCCGTCACCGCAAATGGCGGGCCCGGCCCACCCGGGCCCTTCTGCTTCCCAGCATACTCTCAGTTTAGCAAAGGAATCTGTCCTTTCAAGAGAATTATCCTTCTGCCCCACTAAATCCACACAGACAATACAGCTCTGTTCATACCTGGAGGTCCTTTTATGCTGTCTATGTTTAAAGGAATACTTTCACCACAGCACAGAACAGAACTAGGGATGAGCATGAACTAGAAAAATGTGGTTCAGTTTGTGGTATATGTCATGCCTGGCTTGCGAACCACAAACCATCACAAACTTTTAGGGACCAAATGAACCTGTTCAGTTTGTGAGGTTCATGGTTCACTAGAATGCCCCCCCCCCAGCATATCGCACCTCACACAATCAAGCCCACTATTGTCATTTGCCTGCCATTGTCATTCAGCATCTGAATTCACTCCACTTTCCAAGTTATAAGGACAAATGGACTAAAATTCTAACTGTATCTGAAGAAGTGAGCAGTGACTCATGAAAGCTCATGCCCTGTCACAAACTTTGTTGATCTTTAAGGTGCTACTGGACTCTTGGTCTTTTCTATAACATCCACAAGAAATCACTAAATCGGGGGGGGAGGGAACAGGGACGACTGGCTACAAGACAATATTTCAGCCAGAATTTAGATGGGTTAGCTTAGAACATCAAGGGTACATTCAATGCAGCAGATTTTAAGAGTTGGCTGATGGTTACTAAGAGGTACTCTAGAACAGATTTCATGTACAGCTTATATCAGTCATCCAGTATATCTCTTTTATCAACCTATGTGGTCCATCTTGAAGTCATTGCTTTTCTGTATGAAGGCATCTTCATTTTATCTCCATCTGCTTTTAAGACAAATGATATTTTTGGCAGGGAATGGGACTATTTGGTCTTATCTATTTATCATAGGTATATATGTTTTGCCATTTCATACAACAACATATACCATTACACAAAAATTATAACAAAATATCCTATTCCATGAGTGGAGACTGATCTTCAACTTCAGGTAAATCATTTGATATTGATTTCTTTACCAACTGTTATATGTAAAGATGAGAACAATACGAAATGAGCAATGGAGCTATCTGTGTTGGACAGTGAACAAAGTGATTTGTGCTTCTTTGTTTTTCCAAAGCAAGCAGTAGAAGATAATCACTACCACGTTCTGTAAGGTCAGCGCATAGCTTGATAGCCTATTAATCTTGTCCATTATTGATAGATGTTTCACAGGCATCTTGTATTGCAGTTTTGAAAGCCAGGGCTCCAAATCATTTGCTTGTCAGACAAAGTGGGGATAATGAGATAGGACAGAACATTTAATTCACAATCATACATTTTTATTTTAGCATGCTAGAAGGGAGGGAAGCAACAAATTCAGCAGCCAGCAAATATTTGTCCCTTTGGGGCCCCCAATGGACATGATCTTATCACCAACGTTGCTGCTGACAGAAATGACAAGAATGAGCTCTCAAATACGGAACACCTAGATGTTTTCCACAGGGATGGTTCTCTCTGTGTCTGCACTTGTATTCCTCTGCTGTTTTCTTTCATTTCCACAGATATGTTTGCAATCCCAGGCACAAAAATGCAGTTTGTCCCCGTTGCTCCACAGCATCACACTTTCCTGTTTTGAGGAATTCTCATGCTGGGCCTCAAGGGGGGCAAACTGTGTTTTTGCTCCTGGGAGGGAGAAATCATCTGCAGAAACCAGGGAAAGCTGTGGATGAATAGAAGAGCAGGCAGGAGGAAACTTGATACTGTGGAAAAGGTCCTTGTCTCACCAAATGACCTAGGGCTCATGAAGCAAACCATTCAAAAATTAGTCTTCAATCAGAAAGGTATGGTAGTAAACATCTGCCTTTATTGATGAAATCATATTGATTGGTCTACGAAGTGGAAGGCAACAAATCATCTAGCTGTCCTCCTAAATTTAGCACCATCGACAATTGATATCATCAAATTAGGAAGGACTTCCAGGACCTCTACACTGTTAGTGTTTTCTATTAATATTTTGCTTAAACAAAATACCATTGATTATGCTTTCATATGCAACAATTGTGGGATTAGACTTCAAAGACATTTTAGGAACAGCGTAGTACAGAAATTAGACTTACAAATCCCAAAGAACAGAATTAGATCACCCAAAACAGCCACTGTATCATGATCAAAGAGAGTAGACAAGACCCAGCTGTTAATAATGGACCAATCAGTGCCATTAAATCTGCCAAAACCAATGACAGCATCTTCAATAGCAAAATATCAACTATCACCCAATGTCAATTGTGTACAGGACAAGGTGGCAGCTGACCTAGGCTGGCCCGAAGAAGAGATTGAAACAAACCTTTTATCTTCCTTTGAAAATCTGCTGGAACAGGAACAAGACTCATTGATAAACAGACTAGACCATCTAGTATCTGCCCTAAAGAGCCTAAAGCACCTGTCATCCATTAAACCCCAACTAGAAAGTCCAGATTCCGCTACTTTTAGATGTCTTGATGGAACTCTCAGAAAATCCATCAGAAAACTGACCACCTTTAGAACCAACATCATAAAAAGAAAAACACCAAATTGAATCATTGTCTCCTCAAATGTCCCTACACACAGTACGACATTTGAAGAACTATCAACAGAGGTCAATACTAAAATGTCAGATCAGACAAAGATGAGGAATAAATTGAAATGATGGTTACTTGACCAGTATAAGTTGGACACATACAAATTTCTGGAAATTGATTCTTGGAATGTGGCCAGTTGGAATCAGTGCACAAAGCAGGATTCTTCCTTATTCCATCAGAAATATGATAAAGCATGATGTAAAATGGGATATAATCAAAACTCCATACTTTTTGTTCATACATTCAGTTCTGATTAATATAATCACAAATATTGGGGGAAGCAAAAAGAAATATTAGTACATTGAAATTTAAATAACAACAACAACAACCTTGTCAAATAAGCATAGACTTACGCAAGTCCTAGGATCAGATTTTACTGTCAGCACTGGGAAAAAAATTAATCTCACATTATTATGATTAATCAGTCCACTATCATTATTAATAGATGTGACATTACTGCTCAGTAACCCACTGACCTAGTTTCAGTGCAACATCTATCAAAGTAGGCATATAATGAAGTCTAAAGATACATAAGAGAAATTATCTGGCCTACAGTGCCAGACTGACTAGAGCTAATCCACTGTGAATTATAGCTATGTTGTCAATCAGCTAAGGATTAAACAGATGTAGAACGATAATATCTTAGTACTTCCTCCAACACTATAATCAGTTTTCAGTCCTTAATGTTCATCCTCTTCTCTTTTGGCCATCTTTCATCAGCAAGAGAAAAAAAATGTGGAAGTGATCAACAGCTAGCATTCCAAATAGCACTCACAAAATGTCTCATATTATGCCTGAATAAATAGAAAGTTTAATCAAAAGGTCATATGTTCAGGTAGATTTTCCTTATACAAAGGATGCACCTACTTAATATGATTTAATGGGAATACTAGCAGCTGAAGGACTGACTGCTCTCAAAGACTGTCCATCCATAGTAAAATAGCTGCACAAAATTGCATTGTTTTGATTCTGACTCAGTGAATGTGTGATACAGACTTTCGGTGACCTTGGAGAGACTGTGGCTCAGTGCTTTGAATGCACAAGGTCCCAGGGTCAGTCCCCAGCATCTCCAATTAAAACATGGCTGTGAGAGTTGGACTATAAGGAAGGCCGAGCGCCGAAGAATAGATTTTTTTGAACTATGGTGCTGGAGAAGACTCTTGAGAGTCCCTTGGACTGCAAGGAGATCAAATCAGTCAATCCTAAAAGAAATCAACCCTCACTGTTCCCTGGAAGGCCAGATCCTGAAGCTGAAGCTCAAATACTTTGGCCACCAAATGAGAAGGGAGCATTCACTGGAGAAGACCCTGATGCTGGGAAAGATTGAAGGTCAAAGAAGAAGGGGACGGCAAAGGATGAGATGGTTAGACAGTGTCATCGATGCAACGAACATGAAATTGAGCAAACTTCAGTGGACAGCAGAAGACAGGAGGGCCTGGCGTAATCTGGTCCATGGGGTCGCGAAGAGTCGGACTCGACTGTGCAACTGAACAACAACAACAACATTATGTGTTGTGAAAGACTTCTATATGAGACCCTGGAGAACCACTGCCAGTATGAGTAGATAATACAGACCTTGATGGACTGATGGTCTGATTCAGTATAAGGCAGCTTCATGTGTGCTTATGTGTGTTCATGATGATTAAGTGTCTAACTACATGTTACATTGTGGATCTGCAATTAGAACCCTAATGATGGTGGAGAGATATAGATCAAGGGATACTTTTTTCTTGGTTCCATTTTCCTGATATGTATTTACTCATTCATTTATTTTATGTATGTATGTATGTATTTTATGTTGCTCATTTGGGCATTATCTACCAGGATAAAACCATTAAGAAGTCCGCTGGTATAGATTTCCAATTAATCATAGAATTGTTTGACTTCAGATATTTACTTCAATAATTGCCCCAAAGAATTACCATATAACAATGAAATATTATTAATTGATGGCTCAAATTTCTTTAAAAATTTATTTGCATGGTATTCTAGACCCACAATTCTCCTAACTATATGGTTTGTCTATCACAGGACTGTTTGTGATGACACCTTCATATTGTATATCCCTATCTATGTAAATAGGAGTACAGTTCTGTAATTTAAGTGCAGAAAAAATGAATAGTTGTGAAAAGTGTACCTGAAAGTTGAAAGGAAAATGTAATCTGTCCTTTGCAGTGAAGCTAATTTCTTGCTAGTGATTTCCTGGTCATCCTCTAATACATTGGCAGTGATGATTAATCCAAATCCCAAGAAACCATGGAAACATTCTGAGTATTCTTAAGAAGAACAGAGAGTAGCTCACTAGATGGAAACTCAAATCTGTGTTTGACAGTTTTTGTATAACAAAAAGAAAGAGAAACTGACTTGTTCCTGTAGTGCACTGGTTCCCAAAGTGGGCAATACCACCCCCTGAGGGGTGCTGGAAAGATCCAGGTGGGCTGGAACCATCCAGATGCAGATCCACAAACTGCATCTTATTGTCCACAGGCAGATTTCGGGGGGGGGGCGGTGCTGAGTAATTTTTTTCTGAAAAGGGGGTGGTAGGCCAAATAAGTTTGGGAACCTCTGCTGTAGTGGGATATGAAAACAAAGCAGCTGGGGAGCTAGAGCACTGAATTATTTATATACAGGGTTATTAAAAGTCAATAAAAATCCATATAGCAAATCCAGCTATTTCATTTTTCTTTTCTTATTTCTCTTCTCTAGATCATAGCACTTTGTTAAAAGAGATTGCTGAGAAATTCAAGTGGCATACTAACATTTTGGCATGTACAAAAAGAAATGAAGGAGTATATTCCCCCCTTTTTGATTTTGACAGTACATTCAAGTGCTTATGAAGTGTTAATTAGGCTTTGCTGTATTAGCAGGTTTTTTTAAAAAATGCTTTGCTGGTTTCCCAGCAGGTGTTTTCCATCTCATGCACTTGAAGGATATTTTTTACAGATGACTAAAAAGGTATCTAGCTCATAGACGGAGTTTTAATCACTTGTATTATTTCTGAAAGTTTTATGTCATCTGGACAAAACTTATAAATTTACAAGTATTGTATATAGACAAAACTGATAAATATACAAGTATTACCTTGTGCACCTGGAAATCAAACAGATGTTTGTGCATGTATAACTCTTTTGTGGCTTAAAATAGTCTGTTTAGCATTAGTTGATGCCAGGGGTGCCTTCTGGGGTGCTCTCCTCATGGAAGGTTATTATTAGCTATCTCCACGCCCATTTTGTTCTTCAAAGATTCTTTTTGGGAGTTTGAGGAGTTGGTTGGGTCTCCTACAGGAAGTACTCTAACAATACTATCTTCAGAAATTGCATCTTTTGAAGTCCATTAAAGTCAATGGACTTTGAAGGTGTGACTCTGTTACCCTGCCACCTTTTAAAACCAGAGGGGAAGTTTTCACATAGAGACTCATTCAATCGGCCTACTTGCAGTCAAAAATGGCACAACCTGTTCTACAACTAGGGCTGTCAACTCCAGTCTGGGAAATTCCTGGAGATTTGGGGACCATGCCTAGGGATGGAACTCAGCACGGATGTGATGCCATTAGGGTCGACGCAACCAGCAGGAGAGGAAATGAGTGGGGATTAGGAGAATGACATTGTGTCAAATGTGTGACATCCAATGCTTCCTCTAAGCTGTAGTCTTGTGAGCAAAGATTATACTTCGTGAGCTACTGGCATTAAAGTTGTGAGCAAGTGATTGGGTTACTGCATCAATTAGTTTGCTCTGGAGCCATTCTTCCTGAACTAAGACAAAAATGTGTGAGCTGGAGGCTAAAAAACTGTGAGCTAGCTCACACTAACTCAGCTTAGAGGGAACACTGGTGACATCACCCCTGCCAGCTCACTATAGACCACTTGGCAACTGAGAAGGTAGCTAGGAGGTATCAGTAGATGCCATAGATCCCCCACCCCCCAAAGCTGCAGTTTCCTCTAGATAGTCTGGAGATAAATTTTAATTCTGGGAAAACTCCAGGTTCCAGCCAGGCTGGTAAGCCTATCTGTGATCCTCCAGAATTCTCCCACCCCATTCCACTGTATATGTAGACTAGCCTATTCTAGGGGAAGGTTCTAAAAATCTTGTAAGGCACTATACAAAGAAGAAAATTCTTTATTCTTGTGATGGGTTCTGTGAAAACAAAAAAAGGGAGAAAGATACTTGTGATGAACTTAAGATTGTTATTGTGCATTTTCAACTAGAACACAGGCCTGTGTATATTGAGAAACGTGGGATGACTGAAGCCAAGCTGCTTTTCAGATCTGAATCCACTTTTTGTCTAAAACGTATGCTTAGAGGGGCCTGTTCTAGTTATTACAGCAGCCTGAATGAAGTCACCTGAAATACATCTTATAAATTCTCTAAAACATGTGATCTCTGATCTAGCTCCACCAACATCTTTATTATCCTGTATTATCAAAATTTAATAGTCCATATTACACAAAACCTTGTGTTTCAGATCTGATGCCAAATGTATCTCATTTTCTTCCAGCATTTTAGGTTCTCTAGGGAGAAATCCAAGTATATCTCAGCATCGCCATTCTGGAATTTTTCCATATTCTTATGAACATGGAAAAGGTTTCCACATAAGGTAAACCTGGGGGGAGATATGAGAGCAATGGGAGAAAGGACAGCGAGAAGAAAAAGTAGAGAAGACGCAGGGAAGAGGCTTAAGAAAAGAAGGCTGAACTGAATAAATAATCAAAAGGTTTAACATTATTTCCTGAAGATTGGTATGAATATCAAAATGGTACCATTTTTAGATTTTTTTTGCAAACATTAGGGTTCCCTCAAGTTTGTAGAAGATCTGATTTTTTCCTTCCTTACCCCAATCCAATTAAGTGTCCATAGACTGAAGTGTTCACACGTGGGACCATATTGATTATTGATTATTAGATATATTGATATTCAAATGTGGTGGCTATGTGGTAGAGCACATGATTTGCATGCAGAAGTTCCTAGGTTTAATTCTGGCATCTCTAGTTAAAGGATTAGGTCATAAATAATGTGAAAGACCTTGTCATGAATCAATATATGGCAGATTATTTTATTTAATTTTACTTCATTTATAGTATGACTTTGTCCCCAAAGGAAAACCCAAAGTGGCTTTTACCATTTTTTCTCCTCTCTTTTATTCTCACAACAACCATGTGAGGTTGGTTAGACTGTGAGTGTGTGAATAGACCAAAGTCATCCAGCAAAGTTTTAATGGCAGAATGGAAATTTGAGTCCAGCACTCTAACCACTACACAACACTTGTTCTCATGGTGAGCTTAGATGAATCACTGGTCTGATCCAGCAGGCCTGGTTATTAAAGAAAAATTAATGAAGGAAACATTCATAATAGCTTTGATGGCTGAATGGGGCCTTCATGTTTAGAGGTGGTAGATGTCTTCAAGGACACAGCAGCAGTCTGTAGGTCTTTCACAGTCTGTTATGCCCAGTCTGTAGGTCTTTCACAGCTGTAGAAAATACTATGGTAGAGTAGATGGACCATTAGTCTGATCCAGTAGGGTCTTAAACTGGATTGAAGATGAACTTGGAAAAAATGTACCAGCCCTACCCCAACCTTCCAACAACAAAATGTCCATTGCAAATAAACCTGCTTTTGTCATATTTTTACTTCCTTTTTTCACATGCCTTTTATTCATTTTAAATTATATTTATAATTGTGTCATTAACAGTCCATGGATAGCAGTGAAATATACATTTCATGAAGGAAATTAACCATGTGTTAGTTGCTTAGGGACACAAAGGAAAGATTGTCCAGTGATCTGAGGTTGGCAGATCATTGAGTGAAGGATTTGCACATCTAACTCCTTGGAGATGAGGCCACCACAAGGTGTAGAGAGGTCAACCTCCACCCCAAATAGTTGAATTCAACGTGGTTTTGTTTTTGTTTTCTCCCTGAATGGCCAGCTAACTCATAAACTCAAAACATCTCTGTTGTTTTTTTTTAATCTGTGAGCATATATACCAGGGTTCCCCCATGTAGTACCCATGGATTCTGTGCTGTCCATAGATAACTTTCCTGGCATCCACCAAGTGTTTTTAGAAAGTGGGCTGGTCCAGGTAGGGCTTTTGCTCAGTAAAGATTGAAGATCTGTTTGGCTGTGCAGGTTTTTTTTGCTTTTTCAGCAGCTCCCACCATAGCACAAGTCTCTTTACTTTATGACTAAAAATAAGGTTTTTGTATACAAGAAAATATTTTAAACAATATTTTAAACAATATGTTCATTTTTAAAGGCATCCTGTTAAACAGAGCATCTGCCTGAAACATTGAGGGGTTACTATTCCCTAAGCTTTTGTAATTGGCCCCACCTCTTGTGGAAGCCATTTTGCAGTTAGCTTCATCTTTTGTAGCGGCCATTTTTTTGGTTGCCCACACCATCCAGTGTCAGAATTTCAGAGTTGTCTTCAGTCTCAAAAAAGTTGGGGGAGAGTGTAATATACACATTCCAAGAGTAGAGGGTTCAAATTGAGAGAAAAGTCTACAAGCAAGGTATGACAAACCCCTTATTTCTGAAAATGTGGGGATTTGTTCCTGTAACCTTTCAAAAGTTGGAGCAGTCTTTATTTTCCACTGACACTGTCTGCTCACCTCTTTTAACCAGGAGCCCACACAGTTCGTCCTTCTATCACACACCCAGCCACTTATTGATGAGACCTTTTTATAAATATTAACCCCCGTGGCTTTTCACGAGCACTGCCCTTTTTCTGGGAGAAAGTTTATGGTTCAACTTTGTCAGATACTTAGTTCTGTCAGGCACTGAGGCACAAGTGACAACCTGTCCTATTATATAAATGTGTAGTGGTCTGACAAGGTTCTATGCTTGGCAAAATCAGTTCGCTGCCTGATCTGTCATTCAAAACGACTCCCTAGGCACTGGCTGCCTGAGTCCCACCCACAGAAGCAGCAGGAGCCAAATCTCACATCAGAAGACAATTTCACCTCAGGAGAGAGGACGGAGACTCCAGCCCTCTCACTTCCCAGTGTCTCTGGCCCTGCCACTTTGCACTGCTGCTGCTCCCAGCCCGGCCTCGGCCTGCACTGAGGCTGCTGCTTACTGCCCCTCCATGCCGCTGCCTGTCCCAGCCCCTCCCAGAGCCCCAAAGACTCCCCAAGGTAAGTAGGCAGCTGAGCCGTGAGCAGCCTGGCTGGGCCACAGGGGCCTTGAACGGGGCTAGGTGGGAGAGCCAAAGGCCTGCGTGGCTGGGCTGCAGGGACCTTGAACGGGAGGGCTGGGAGAGCCAAGGCCTGCCTGACTGGGCCACAGGGGCCTTGAATGTGGGGGTGGGAGAGCCAAGACATGCCTGGCTGTGAGTGTGAGACTTTACTTCCACTTCTGTACCTTTCTATACATTCGTTACGCATCACATCTTTCTAGAGCTCGTTGTATTGCTTCTACAATGGGTTTTACTGCTAGTGGAACAATAAAACCGACCAATTATTTTATTTACAAGGACAGCCAGGCAGGGAATATATATGCAAGGGAAAAGCTAATGCTTATGTATACGTTGTTTCAAATGGTATAGTTCAGCTTTAGGTCAGTTCATTTATAATCATTCACTTCAGACACCACAGTACAAAACACACACTCTCTAATCTCAACCCCTGTACTGTTCTAGACTACTGGTTTACATTTGGATTTCTCAGGTACTCTCCACCTCCACAGAGAAATACCTCCACTGTGCCTTGGGTTCCTCCACATTTCTTTTAGGACACCCACTAGTCCAATAAACCCTCCTGGCACACACTAAATCCACTAAAGCCAACTCTCTCTCCAGCAGGGCATAAATTCTATGTGAGAGGGACGTGAATCTCTTGTTTAACCACCAGGAACTTATTTTCCTTTTTAAGACTCTTTAGTTTTCACTATGGTATAGAACCACATTTGGCTTTTCTCAGGTTCCCTTAATATTGGAATCTGTAGAGAAATCACATTTGCTCCTCGGACTCAGTGAGATCCAACATGACTTGTCAGCCCCCTGGCACAGTACCCACTGACCAAAAAGAACAGCTGACAGTCTCAACAGCCAAACTCCAACTGTCAAGAGGGCTTTTTTAATCATTAGAACCACCCCTGCGTTTTACATCACCACTGCTAGTCACATGACTGCAGGTGTCTTTTCTTGCAGGCTGATCCCAAGCCCAGAGTCTGTCACACAAGGTAAACTTGCTTTTGGACAGGAAGCAGGTGGCCAGCCCCTTTCCCTGTGACAGCTCATCCCCAGCAACATTAGATCCCAGCAATTGGTCCCTTGGGGAAAGGAGAAAGACCAATCCCCCCCCTGCTTTTGCCCTGCCCCCCAGGATCCAGCTGACTCTCCTCTCCTGCTGGTGTCACAAAAGTCAGGCCACAGCTAAGTCAGGCCCTCTCCACTGTTTGTTTTTGAGCACTATTTGCAATGGATGCAAGCAGCATCTCTGCTTATATGTATTTGAAGATGAATGTGATCATTTCTATAACTACACACTTTCTATACATCTACACACCTTTCATATGTGAAGCATTTCAGGTGAATTCTCTGTTAGCACATTTGTCCTGAAGAACAAGAAAAGTAAAAAAATTGGATCTCAAAATTATTTACTAAATTTACTATTTAAGAACATAAGAACATAAGAGAAGCCAATGTTGAATCAGGCCAATGGCCCATCTAGTCCAACACTATGTCACACAGCGCCCAAAATATACCAGGTGCCATCAGGAGGTCCAGCAGTGGGGCCAGGACACTAGCCCTCCAGCACCAAGAATAGAGTGCATCACCTGCCCCAGACTGAGAGTTCCCATCTATACCCTGTGGCTAATAGCCACTGATGGACTTCTGCTCCATATGTTTATCTAATTCCCTCTTGAAACTGTCCATGCTTGTAGCTGCCACCACCTCCTGTGTCAGTGAATTCCATATGTTAATCACTCTTTGGGTGAAGAAGTATTTCCTTTTATCTGTTCTAACCCGACTGCTCAGCAATTTCATGGAGTGCCCACGAGTTCTTGTATTGTGAGAAAGGGAGAAAAGTACTTCTTTCTCAACCTGCTCAATCCCATTCATAATCTTATAAACCTCAATCATGTCACCTCTCAGCCGTCGTTTCTCCAAGCTAAAGAGCCCCAAGCATTTTAACCTTTCTTCATAGGGAAGGTGTTCCAACCCTTTTATCATTCTAGTTGCCCTTCTCTGCACTTTTTCCAATGCTATAATATCCTTTTTGAGATGTGGTGACCAGAACTGTACACAGTATTCCAAATGAGGTCGCACCAATGATTTATACAGGGGCATGATGATACTGGCTGATTTGTTTTCAATTCCCTTCCTAATAATCCCCAGCATAGCGTTGGCCTTCTTTATTGCAGCTACACACTGTCTAGACATTTTCATTGAGTTATCTACTACGACTCCAAGATCTCTCTCTTGGTCCGTCTCTGCCAGTTCAGACCCCATCAACGTGTATTTATATTTAAGATTTTTGGCTCCAATGTGCATCACTTTGCACTTGGCCACATTGAACCCCATTTGCCACGTTGATGCCCACTCACCCATCCTTGATAGATCCCTTTGGAGTGCCTCACACTCCAAAAATATGAAAAGGCTGTAACCAATAATTTATTATATTACATTACATATGTATTTAATTATATTACATATTTGAAATTTCTGCAGATAGACTATTACACATTCTGGCAAGCATATTGCAATGGATTGCACAGAATTCCTTCCTTCTCAGTGTAATTAGGACATCATGGTGATATTATTCTTAGCTGATCTGATAGATGACAATTCCAAATATCCTGAGGTGGGACAGCAGGATAAGCACTGCTAGCAGATAAAGAATATATAGTTTGCATATAGTTTGTATAAGAAAGATTAGAATAATGTTGCCTTCTGCAAAACACTTGCTCCGGAGTAAACTGATTGTTTTGTATCATTCAGTTAACCTATTATGGCATTACTATATTCATAAAATGTAGCTTAAAGATTCTTAGATTACCCTCCTTTCCCACTAACAAACATTTAGCAAGCATACTATATGTTAAAGCATGTTCAGTGTGCTAGCAATAATGTGCCAGACTAATGGGACTCAACCTGGGAAGTCTTACTTTCAGAATCTATTAATTATTCTCATCAACTCACCAGCATATGTAGCAATCAAGTGCTTAACTACCAAGGCCTGTTGTTCATTCACCAACAAACCAGCCATACTGAATCTATCAAACAATGAATTTTCTACACATTTTAAAGTATACCTTCTGTGCAATTTCAGTTTTCAAAGCTGGACCCCTGTTGTTTTATTTGGTTTCCATGGCTTTATGATTTATGGCAGTGTGATTAACAATTCTGTTGCACCACCACTGCAAACAAAATGTAAGATATTCCATATGGCAGCTGCCGACAGTACTGTTGATTCAATCTATAGGCAAGAACCAAACACCTGTAACTGTATGGATTACAACTCAGCATGAATTTACAGTAGGTTGTTAGGAACTTATGCAAATATCCAGCAGTACAGCTGCTGTTTGAATTACATGTAATGTATTAGAATTTGTCTACATAAATAAAAGTAAAAGCTACTTGCCTTTGTTTTGGGGCTAAAGGCAAAGGTTTCCCTTGCTCAAAAGCTAGTCGAATTCGACTCTAGGGTGGTGCTCCTCTCCATTTTCAAGCTGAAGAGCCAGTACTGTCTGAAGATGTTTCCACGGTCATGTGGCCGGCATGACTAAACACCAAGCCGCACGGAACGCTGTTACCTTCCCACCGAAGTGGTACCTATTTATCTACTTGCAATTTCTTGCTTTCGAACTGCTAGGTTGGCAGGAGCTGGGACCAGAGACAGGAGCTCACTCTGTCATGTAGCACCCGGGTCTTGAACTGCCGAACTACAGACCTTCCAGTCTGCAGTTCAGCATCTTAACCCTGGTGGCTTAATGACAATGGAAATCTGGCCAGAGCACCCTTTGACAAACACACCCCGCAAAGCAAACACAACTTAAATTGGAAGACAGGACTATGTTCTGCCTTGTGTAGACCTCTGGTAGGTTTGCCATAGAGGCCAGAGACCTATGTTTCTCTTCCTTGAAATCCAAAATTCCAGAATCAACCTGTATCACCATCTGTCCCCTTAGCTCCTAATCTTTCCAACACAGAACACTTTATATGTAAACTGAACAAGAATATGTCCTGGAAATTTAAGTCATGTTTAATAGGTAAAGAAGAACACTGGTTGAGAAATGTTCATGCTGTGAATGACACAACAACAGTCCAGAGTAATTTATGCAGTAAAATAAAAGCCAGCACTTTGAATCTGATTGATACATCTCTCATTCTTGTTTTTTTGTGTAGGTTTTCCCTGGTACTTTTTATTATTGACACTTCAAAAGGTAATCATTTAAAAGGAAGTCAACAATTGTTTCCTGATCTGTTGGAATCTTGTCACTTGTTATTTTGCCTGTCTGGAGCAGGGATAGGTTTTTGTGGCTCCCGCCTGGCAGTCTCAACAGTTAATCTGCAGTATGTAAGTGAAGAACACAATATCAGGCCCCAAATGCTGAGCACCAAAGGTCGTAAGTGGTGTTTTCACTAACTAGTCCTTGCTGTCCCTTTGCGCCCTCAGCATTCATATTATATTAGGCACATTGCTGTTGTTTGAGAAGAATAAGCCAGTTCTGCAATCATAAATGATTACAGAAAGGATCTTTCTTTTGCCCTTTGTAGTAATGGTTTGTAGTAATTGTAAGAATTATAGTAATTGTTTGTAGTAATTGTAAGAAGCAGACACAAACAACTGGGACTGAAGGGAAAATTACTGTTCTTGGTTGGCAAATTAACAATCATTGTCATGAAATGTCAATTGGACTGTGGGAATTGGACTATGGGAATCCCAAGTTCAGCGTCATTGGTTGCTGGGCTACTGATAGCCTTCATGGTCTGGATACTTCCACAGAAGTGAGTAAACATAGCTCCTTCCCTTGCAACATCCTCTCAGTAGTGCTAAAAGTAGTAATGAATGGGGCATTAAGGTATAGATATAAGAGAAAGAGTCATTGTAGTATGATGCTTAAAAGCACTAGGAGCTGGGAGACCCAAGTTTGAATCCCAAATATGTTATGGAAGCTTGCTGAGTGACCCTGGGCCAGTTATAACCAATCTGCCTAGCAAACCTTGCAGGATTGTTGTGAAGATAAAAAAAAGAGGAGAGAAGAACAATATAAACTGTTTTGAATCCCCATTGTGGAGAAAGGCATGGTATACAAGCAGGAACGCTTGATGGGGGATATCTCATTTCCCCTTCCCCCACTATGGCTGCGGTCACACGTGCCAGTTGTGGTGGAGGGGAAGTGAGGCTATTTCCCCCAGAGGAATTTGACAAGCAGTTGCAAGTTCACACCTCACTTTGTAGGTGTGGGCACAGCCTGTTACTGTGTGATCAGACGTAACTGTGGGTGGTTTTTTTTGCCATTTGTTTCACATGCACTTAAATGAGGAATTGAGGAATCACACCGCTGCACTGAGGACTCCCTATGGAGCATGTGATGATGCACATACTGCGAAGGTAGGGGGGAATGGCACCAAGCTGGGATGGCCTGATCAGATCATTCCGATGGCTTGAGAGCATGCTTGAGCAATCAGACAAGGGAAAATCCATCTGTGGCCCATTGGAACCCGTTTACTACCGTACTTTCCCCGGTGTCTTTTAACTCCACTTCTGTGGTGGAGCAGCACGGGTTGCCAATGACAGCGGGATGCTTCCCAGATGTTGCTGTCTGGTTGCTCCCTTTAGATCTGTCAGGCATTCGCACCTATGTCAGATCTAAAAGTGAGTGTGATTGCAGACTATTTCTTCTTTCGCTCCCTGAAAGCCCCCATAGCTTCTCTTCCTGCTTCCTTCTCTCCTGCCCACCCATCTGAAGAAGTGAGCAGTGACTAAAGAAAGCTCCTACCCTGCCACATATTTTGCTAGTCTTTAAGGTGCTACTGGACTCTTGCTCCTTCCCACCTAACAGCCAGCCTAATTGTCTGTAGTGGTTAAGTGTGCGGGCTCTAATCTGGGAGAACCAGGTTTGATTCCCCACTCTCCACTTGCACCTGGCTGGATGACCGTAGTTCTGATAAAAGCTGTTCTCAAAAAAGAGCAGTTTCTGTCAAGAGCTCTCCCAGCCCCACCTACCTCACAGGGTGTCTGTTGTGGAGAGGGAAAGGGAAGGGAGTTTGTAAGCCACTCTGAGACACCTTTGGGTAGTGAAGGGCGGGGTATAAATCCAATCTCTTCTTCTTCTTCTGTCTGTAGCTTTCCCTCTCCCCTCCCAGGTTTCCCTCCCCCAGCAGATTATACATAGCAAAACTATGGCCCAGTTGTGTGGTGCCACAGTGACAAGCCCACTTCCATGGTAGATTTGTGGGGACACATCACTTTCACTGTATACCTCTCCTTACATTATTTCCCCTTTCCCTCCTCCTGGCAACCCCCATATCTCACCTTTCCCGGCCTCATTCTCTCTCTCTCAGCCATTCACCAACCTGTCTCTTATCTGCCACCCATTTATTTATTTCATTTGCTCCATTGTGGGTAGCAAAGCAGCTTACATTGCTCTCCTCTCCTTTTTATTATCAGAACAACTCTGTGAGGTAGGTTAGGCCGAAAGTATGTAACTGGCCCAGAATCACCCAGTGAGCTTCCACAGCAAGATGAGGATGCAAATCTGGGTCTCCCAGACTCCATTCTGACACTGTGCCACACCACACTGGCTTTCATAGGGTGCCTGCTGTAGCAAGCAGCGAGGCTTATTGGAGTCACACAATTTGGGTAGTATCAGCTCACAAGTGGTTGCTGCCAGGCTTAGGGTTGCCAACCTCCATGTGAGGCCTGGAGCTGTCCTATGACAGAGATCAGTTGCCCTGGAGAAAATGGTTGTTTTGGAGGGAGGACTGTATGACAGTATATTGGGCTGAGGACCCACACCTCCCCAAACATCGCCCTCCCCATACTCCACTCCCAAATCTCCAGGAATTTCACAACATGGAGCATGCAACCCTAGCCAGGCCTGGCCCCAATGAATCCTCTGTCAACGGATAAAATGGCCCTGGAAAGGACCCTTCCCCATACCTTTTCCTTGTGCAAACTCCAAGCCTGGGAATGCTGTGGTTGCCTAGCAATGGCCACTGACAGAATCTGTTTTTAAAGCTACAGGCTCTCCTTTTACCATTTTGGTTTCTTTAAGCCCCTCTCTGATGTATTTTTTTCTAGATTTCAGATTTTTCTGCAAGATCTGTCTTGCCTGTTCATAGATCCAACCATCAGATTTAAGTACCTCAGATTTAGCTGACTTGGCTATTAGTATATAGATGTATTTATGACAAATTAAGACAGACTTTTACTCAACGGATTATATCAAGGGTTCCTGATATTTAACACCCCAGTGCTTTATCAGGGGATATGGAATGGTATCATATTAAACCTTGGAAGCTAAGCAGGGTCAGTACTGACGGGAGGGCACCAAGGAAGACCAAGGAAGGCAGTGGAAACCACTTGCCTTGAAAGCCTCTTCCTGGGGTCCACACAAGTCAGTTGCAACTTCATGGCACATTCATAACGTTTCATCCTTTCATTACTCTTTTGCATCAAAAGTCTACCTCAAAATGAGCTGTGTCATATTTTGATGTCAGATATCTATAATAATGAAAGGATCCATCTGTTTGTCTGTGACTTGTATAACTCCTCAGAAAACTGGGAGCCTCAGAACCGGCTACATGATGATCATGGAGGCTGAACTGCAAAACAGGAATGGAATTAGAATATTCTGGGACAGGTTATCTGCAGATGCCCCCAGTGCTATTTGCAATGAAAAGTAAGGTTGTACGAGGCATCAGAAAATAGAGCTAGGGGTTTCAAAACTGGCCAGCAGCTGCAGCTTGATCATGGCAGTTGAAGTCCCCAAAATGTAGGTATTTGGAATGTCCTGGCCTATGGTATATCCAGACCCCCTACCTTGCTCCTTGCGATAGAACTTAAAGTTGTCTGTTTGTGGCAGGCATAATTGTTAAGAAAATAGAGCTAGGCATTTGAGAATTGGCCACCAACTTCAGGATAATCATGGGAGTTGCAGTGTCAAAAACACAGGGAGTCGGAACATTCTGTCCCAGATTTTTTCTTGCTGGTTGACCCTTGAGCCAGTCAAACACTTTCAGCCAGTTGCCACTATAAGGTTGCTACTATATACCATACTATTTAACAGATATGGAAAACATTTTGGCTTGTAAAATCTAGGCCAGAAGATTTTTCATTTTGTGTTGATGAAATCTGGAGTTCATGACTTAACTTTTATTGATTCAAATGCCCTTATGTTGTCCATGAATCTTATTTATGAGTACTCAGGCTTAAGACTGGAACCTAAGTTTATTTTTAAGAGGCAGTCTGCAATTCATCACCATTCATCAATAAGTGATCTCATGATTCCTGTGTACTGTAAAATCTAGGTTTGGGTCGGAAAGCAGAGGTTTGTACAATACTTACCAATAAAGCTTGTAAGTTTCACTGCAACTCCCATGGTCATCTTGAAGTTGGTGGCAAATTCTCAAATGCCTAGCTTTATTTTCTAATGAGTTATCCCTGTTATGAATAGAAAACTTTACATTCAAACCCTTCATAGTACCTTTAATACATCATGATGGAGTTTTAGTAAATAGCCACCAAAATCGCTACCACTGGTTGTAGAAATCTAGTATCCCATGCATGGCATTTACATACAATAAATGTGCTTTAAATTCCACAGTGCAAAGAATTCTGTAACCTTAGAGAGAGCAACGTTTGCAGAAGTTAATTGTGACCATGTGTGGTTTGAATATAATGTATTTTTAGCATAGGATTTCTGTATATAATCCTGCTGTATACTACATTCAACAGATTTATCTTATAAAATGGCCCTAAGCAATAGCTGGCAAAGAGCATGAATTATGTGAGCTTTATACCATTTAGAGACAAATTGCTTCGTACAGGAGATGGAAAAAATACCTGTATAGAGAAAATTGACACATTTTCTTCACCAGCATAAGGTGCTTGCTGTTTAGTAAATCATGTAAAAAGATGCAACAGTTTTGTTGTACTGTCTGAAACAGGGCTTGTGTCCTACCCCTTAAGGGGAAAACTGCTACTCAGCTGTTGTATCACTGCTCCTATGAGAGTGCTGCTCCTGCACCCAATCACTTTTCAGAGAGGGGATGGAATGTTGGAGGGGAGCACAGCAGCACGTCTGCCTCAGGGCAAGTGCAGTGACAGTTTGGGTCTGCCTCAGTAAAACAAAAGACAGTTGGAAGGGTAGCTCTGCCTCATATACATGTTGAACTACCTAAGAAATGTTCATCTGCCAGTATCTGTCTCCATTTTGCAGGCATCTAACACACTTATGCAAAAGGAAAGGGGTGGGGATGCTTCATAGCTTCTTCTCTGCTTTAGATGAGCCCTTTTTTCATGATTCCAGACATTTTCAGCCTGCACTATTTCTTGTAACAACAGTTGGTACTGAACGACTCATGAGAGCTTGTTGCACAGATGTGTACGGTAAGAAAGACGTTCTGGCCAGATTTTGATAGGAACATAAATGGTTTTTGAAAAGTTACCAAAACTTGATATTATCAACTTCCACCTGAATTATAAAAATATATTCAAATTGGCAAGATCTGATGACTTCAGTAGAAATTCCAGTTAGGTGCATTAAGCATTTTAACCATGCTGACTTATTATGTTTAGTCAGAAGGAAGTTCCAATGCATTTTAAGAATATCACTCTACAGCTTGCACAGGTAACATACTTCACATAACTGTCAGCACTGTACCATAAACATCAGAAATTGAAAAAGTCCATTTGTCTGCATCCACCTTCTAAAAAGACTTGGTGGGTACCAAGAAAGGCGTCACTGAGTGCCATGGAACCAACAAGTACCACATTGGGGACTCCTGGTCTAAAATCAACTTGATCAGGCCAAAGGCATCCTAATCACAATATGTGGTTATAGCATGGTGTGGAGTAAGGATGATGATGATAATCATGATGACATTACAAATGATGCTGTGGATTAAACAAACTTTATTGAGATTCCAGGTTGACAGCTGTGATGGATTGCAAAAAAAAGCAGGCTTTTAAAAATGTTGCTTGTGTCAGAGAGTCAGGGAGTTCATGAATTAATCTTCCCTGGAGAGAAGAGCTTATGTGATTGGCTGCTCTACTCACTCTCTGACTGGCCAACATTAGTTAAGAGAGGAAATAAAACAGCTGATCTGGAGGGAAAAGAGGTTTTTCACCATTTGGTGAGAAGCCAATGTTGGATCAGGCCAATGGCCCATCCAGTCCAACACTCTGTCACACAGTGGCCAAAAATACCAGGTGCCATCAGGAGGTCCATCAGTGGGGCCAGGACACTAGAAGCCCTCCCACTGTTGCTCCCTGAACACCAATAATACAGAACATCACTTGCCCCAGACCAAGGGGGTGGTCACACGGTCATTTTGATCAGGTTTCACTGCTGTTTCCTCCCACTTTTAAAATCGCTGACCAGACAGGCTGATCTGC
Organism: Gekko gecko; assembly: GCA_029375565.1. Classification (NCBI taxonomy): domain Eukaryota; kingdom Metazoa; phylum Chordata; class Lepidosauria; order Squamata; family Gekkonidae; genus Gekko; species Gekko gecko. The sequence continues at coordinate 81,749,296 of JAPDNY010000010.1, read as the reverse complement.
CTCCTGCACCGAAATGGGCTCACTCCTGCAATGCTTCTTGTTCTCTCCCGCATTTTCCTACACCGGGAAAATCAAATACTTTCTGGGTATTTGCGCTTTAAATCTGTGATTTCACCCATCTGGATAGCCATCTCTCACAATGATTGCAATTAGGGCTGTCTGACCATTCTTCGTATGATGAGAGTTTCCCTCCCCCAGCTTCCTCCTTTGAGCGCATGAGCAATCCTGCACTGAATACGTTCATTGCATCCTTTCGACTAGGAGCCGCCACTGCCACCACTGCCACCACTGCCACCACCACCAACTGAGTGGCCTTACGATTATACTCCAGTGGCGCAGTGGATCAGTACCATGGTACGGGGATGGAGGCAACATCTATTGGTCACCATCTTGTTTTAATTTAAAGAATAACAGCATCGAGCACTTTATGTAATCTTTGGTATTTACTTTGTTTTATCCTGTTTTATCTGGTTTTTATACATTGGCACTTGGTGCCCCTGTCTGTTAGCCGCCCTGACCCCGTTTGTGGGGAGGGTGGGGTAGAAATTTAAATAAATAAATAAATAAATAAAATGAATGTTCAAGCGCACATATAGACTTCTTTCTCTTCTCTCTCCTGTCCCTCCCCATCGGTCCCTGGGTTTCTTGGCTTCCAGCAAGCCTCCTCTTGCCAAATGGCTTCCTTCTCTGCTGGGACCACTCCAGTGTCCATTGCTGCCCCCCCTCCCCAATCCTGTGCACTTTCACCAAAACCTGTTTTCCATCCCCTCTCTTCACGTGGTGCCAGGAAGGGGGCAGAGAAGCTGACTCTTTCCCCTCTCATCTCCAAAGCTGATCTCCTCCCTCCCCAAATGCTGAAGGGGAACCATCATTTGTCTCCTCCTCCCAGTTACCATGGGGGAAGGCCATCCTTCATGCATTTTTTTTTTTTTTGCCAAGCTGCCTCCGTTGTGCACAAGAGCAATGCAATGTATAAACCTTCAAGCGCTGTATGTGGCCAGGTAATGTTGTTCGCCATTCTGGGAAAAACCTGCTGCTGCCCTGTTAAAGAGGGATGGGGAGGAGAGTCCCTCTCCTGCTTTCTCTGGGGCTGGTGATTAAAACCTGCTGCTGGCTGGGCTGCTCAGGACTGCACATAAATAATGCTGGCAGCCCAAGTTCCTCTGCCGGACCCGGGCGAGGGAGGGAAGGCAGCCTGGGAAGCGATATGTCGTCCCGTCAGGCAGGGAGATGAGAAGCCATGCTGGAGGACTTAGTAGCAGGGAGAGGAGCCTCACCTGGGGGTCCTGATCTGACTCTCCCCCCTCCTCAAAGGTGCCCACATTCAGGTGGCCACTGATTGCACATGAGACTCAGCCACATGTTTCCCCAGACCCAGCTGGGATTGCAGCACCAGAAGCAGCCCAGGGAGGGGCAGCAGAGGTGGGGGGAAGGTCCTGGGCAGCCACACTGCTCCCTCAAGGCTTGCTTTCAGCTGTGAGCCTAGGGTGAGAGTGTTTCTGAGCATGCACAGAGCATCTTGCTCTCTACCACCACTGCTTGGGCAGTGCAGCTATCTGGATGGTGCTCGGAGCCTCATCACGCAGTGCAAACAGTTGGGGGAGGGATGTGTGAGCATCCCAATGCAAAAAAAATATTCCCAATCAAATCTATTGTGGGAACAAATTGGGATTAGCTTGCCGTGTGACCATAGCCCAAGAGTTCCTATCTACACCTTGTGGCTAATAGCCACTGATGGACCTCTGCTCCATATGCTTACCCAATACCCTCTTGAAGCTGTCCATGTTTGTAGCCTCCACCACCTCCTGTGGCAGTGAATTCCATATGTTAATCACTCTTTGAGTGAAGAAGTACTTCCTTTTATCTGTTCTAACCTGACTGCTCAGCAATTTCATTGAGAGCCCACAAGTTCCTGTACTGTGAGAAAGGGAGAAAAGTACTTCTTTCTCTACCTGCTCTATCCCATGCATAGTCGTGTAAACCTCTATCATGTCACCCTTCAGTCATCATTTCTCCAAGCTAAAGAGCCCCAAGCGCTTTAACCTCTCTTCATAGGGAAAGTGTTCTACAGGGAAAGTGTTATCATTCTAGTTGTCTTTTTCTGCACTTTTTCTGGTGCTATAATATCCTTTCTGAGGTGTGGTGACCAAGAGGGACAAAAAATGTATTTTAAGGTCTCTATGCAATTATCTTACCTTGGAAGGGAGATGAGTAGTCATTTTTGCCAGAAGCTGAACCTGTGGTTCCAGCAAGTCTGGTTGATGTTGAGATTTATTCCAACCAGATTCATATTATAAATAACTTTGAGTTTTTTGCCACATCAGGTACTTCGGTACTGACCTATGAATCTTTTTTGCAATTTGTATTTAGCAGAAAATCTCACTTTCTCTTGAAAACTATGTTTAGTGCTGGTTCACTGTTGAGATGGACTAAATATGATCATTTAACTTGTTGACAAATAAACATTGGGAAAGAAAGGCATATAGCATTACTTTGGCAAGCTGCGATGTGGGTTTAACATTCCTTTAAATTTAAGTTCTAGGCATTCATTACTGCAACTTTTGCCAAAATTGGGCTTTTGTATTCAAAAGAATGTTTCCATCAACTTCACATTTAAAAATCTAATAAGATGCTGGATCTCACTCAGCAAAAAAGGACACTGCTCTAGCTTAATTTAACACAACTAGAGAAACTATCCATTTTATTTTGGTGCCAGTTCTAAATAACGAGAAGCAATCATTGCTCACACTTTATGGTATGAGGCAGAAAGTTTGAAATTCGTGTCCTTTCAAATCCTATAAACTATAGTTGGTTATTTCTTTGTCTTTCTTCTAAACAGCATCTCACCTGCAGCAATATTATGGTCATGGCAATTTAAAAGAATATATTGGAATGCTCTATTAAATGCCCTGTATAATTTTAATTAGAATTTATCGTGGTTATTTGGAGAGCTATATTAAGCACATTCAATCCATATGGCATTGTGGTTTTCTCTACCAAAGTTGCCTCATCAGCTAAGAGAAATATTGCGCTCAATATGTTTATTATTCATATTTAATAGTGTACACTAAGCTGCCTAAGATTACTGCTCCTGCCAGTTAGCTGGAAATATGAAGTGCAAGACTTATTTTAAGCTTGTTGGAAGGTTTGTGTAGTTTCAGGATATAAAAAGTATTCACTTTGTTTTGTTATGCTTCTACATTGAATGGTACGTTCAGATGAAATCCATTAGAAATACTGGGCACAATCCTTGTTCACATATGAAGCACAGGGTTCCCCCCCATTCCCAGTAACCCCAGTGCACAGAAGGCACACATATAAGTAGCATATCAGGTCATTGTTTGAGAATGCCTCATATACTCAGCCAAGGAACGTAAACTTGCATTAAGTGAAGGAGGTAGTTTGGGTAGAGTTATTTATTTATTTGTTTGCTTGCTTGCCTGCCTGCCTGCTTTCTTTAGAGTGCAACTTTCTCACTGAGAATCAAGGCAGATTACAAAAATTAGCAATGTGATAGGAACAGTAAAAAACATACAATAAATACTGTAATTAGACTGGTTTACAATACTTGGAAACCATGCAATAGAAACAGTATAAAACATGACATGAGATGTCATAACACATATAATATTATGAGATATATGCACAGGCCTATCTTTCTATGCAATGGCCTGATGATGCCTTCAAGTGAGCCTGTATATATTTGAGCAACTTTGCGAGCAACCATGTAGTGAAGGATAATGGTCATCATACACATTTTCAATGATACTGTCTTTTGTGTTGGGAAAGAAGTGACCTGTTTTTCATGCCATAATTTTGAAATATTTTTTCTGATGCCAAATTAGGTTTTCATGGGTAACAGTTTAATAGGCTATTTTATTTCCAGTGCTACAAAAGAAAAGTATGTTTTGATTTGATAGAATAGTCTGCGTATAGGTCTCTGTCTCAATTAAATTATACAGAATTATAGCTTATTACCAGGAATATTCTGATTTTCAGGTTTGGTAAACTGACTGTTTCAGATGTAATAGCAAAATAAAGTTTTGTGGCACCAGAAAGACTGGGAATTTTACTGTAGCATAAGCATTCATGGACTACTTCTAGTTTTGGATCAAAATGTCAACTTCTGCATAGCTAGCTTTTGCAAATATTCCCACGGTGCTTTCCTATTTTTTTTAATTAACTTATAATTATCTTGGTGCCATTGTTATTACATAACGAGAGGATGAGGCTATGCTGTAAACAGAAAACAAATGCGAAAAGGCACACCAAATGACCCATCATTTAGAACAATTCACAACACAGAGAGGCTTCTTGTTACTGAATAGAAATTAAGGGATGATCTTGAAGGAGTTGGTTGCACTGATAATACTCTTCTCACATGATCGGGCCACTTGCACAAGCAGTTTGTTGTTCTGTGTATAGTAGCTGTAGGCCAGCCTTTAGGAATACTAGCGATTTGCAGTGATCACTAGCAATCTGTAATGATTTCTTCTATACTTCTTCATGTTAAACACAATGGATTCATGCTTGTTTCTTCCAGCCTTCCTGCTCTAACGTCTGAAAGGGGTGAAGCTGAAAGAGGAGGTGCATTTACAGATAAATAGATGGAGTTTGGTAAGGAAGCATACATATGACCATTTCTCTAGCTGAAATCAATTGAGAATTGTTTAACATTCAGCAGTCTGAAGTTCAGGCAAGCAAAGCATCTGTTCGCTAGTAGCATGGTGGTATGTTTATGATGAAGATGGGTGATACTGCTTTGGGAATGCACATATTTTTATGTGCAAAAATGCAAGCTGTTTGCAATCTTATTAAGGCATGATGTGAGAAAAAGACAGCACATTTAGAGAAATGTTTCTTTCTGTCAAAATCCAGCTCATGACAAAAACAAATAGAGACCCATATGTTCAGCTGGTAAAAATTAGAAAAGACAGCTATGGTTAATTGTATTTTCATTCAACCCGCCTTCGGTTTTCTGAATGTTCTGCATGTTGGTATAATTGAAAAATAGCTGCAGTTCTTCTCTGGGTGAATAGTATATTCACAGAGGGATTATGCATGTCATCAAACTTGTGTCTTCTTTATTATATGCATTTACATACCACTGTGAATCAGCAGTGCTTGCTGTGTTTATTTATGTAAGATAAGTCTCCCTCCATTTCTGCTACATGCCTGCCTGCCTTTTTGATGTCTCTATTGTATTAGATAGAATACTGAAATAGAATCTCAGACTGAGTTGAGTAAAAAAGCTCTAATTCAACATTCTGCCTTCCTGTTGGCTTGGTTGCTTGAGTTCCACAGCTAAGGCTGCAATTATATGTGTGCTTCCCAGGGAGTAAGCCCCATCAAATTCAGTGTCCCAAGGTTCCTGATGCATCTGTTCTCCTGAGGTTATTCTGGCAGTAGACTACTCAATCCAGATTAGTTTGGGGGAACTATTAGACTTGTTTATGTACAAATAATGGCACCTATAGGGTTGGATCCAGCCAGCTTTTTCACTCAGGTCCCTTCCAATAGTTTCCCCTCCCTCATTTTTCACTAGCAGAAAAGCTGATTGGATCCAGCCCACGGTGCAGAATGTTGGCAGAGTAGGGTTGCCAGGTCCCCCAGGAGGGCAGAGCTTCCCCCGCTCAAAGGTTCCCCAATCCGCCAGTCTGGATCAGGCCGGCAGGGGAACCCCGCCCCTATTGGGCTGATGTGCCCGGCGCAATGACGTGACATCACTGCATTGGCCGTGTCGCAGGCTGATGCTCTAGCAATCAGCCTGAAAACTCTATGGTACCATAGAATTTCCAGGCTGATTGCTAGAGCATCAGCCTGCAATGTGCCCAATGTTATTTTGGTGCGTGCGCACATTCGCTCACTCACAAATGTCCTGGGACGGGACCAACTATCCCCCACTTTAAACTGTGAGCGACTTGGCAACCCTATGGCAGAGTACAGATGTGCAGTAAAGTGGAGCACAAGCTGTTTAAAGAATAAAGTTGGTTTATTAAGAAGAGAACAAACTTTGTAAGAAAGAGGAGAGAGAAAGAAAAATCTTACTGTCTGACTACCTAGGAGGAGTCAGTAATGAACTGTTCTCAGCAGGAGTGGGAAAGAGTCCTAACTGAACCCAGCAGGAGACAGGAAGAAGACTATTTGAAAATAGCAGGAAGTCCCTAATTTCATTATGCTAACTAGTTGTCCCCTCTGCTGCCTCCTGCCTCCTTCTTGTCATCTTCTTTATCCATGCATGATAGACCCTACATAGTCCAACACAGAATACCTTTCATAAACTTTGGCAGGTGTATTAGCTGCAGGTCCTTTTGGAAAGGGTTGGTCTTGCACCAGCTAGTAGCATCTGTACTACATTAATGTAATGCATTATACACTGAGCTCTCTTTGAAAGTCTATGGAAACTTCATCTGGTCTAGATACAGCAACCAGGTTGTTTGCTATTTAGCTAGGATATCTCACTGTGTTTAGAGTTTTCTTTCTCAGCATGATTCAAAATGCTAGTTTTGATCTACAGATGCCAAAATGGTGTGGGGTAGGATATCTGAAGGACCTTTTTTCTTTCACATAATTTTGACCATTAATTGAGCTTTTTATCACAGGCATACTTCTCAAGGTCCTCATGTTAACCCTTCCAAGGATTTGGAGTTCTTTTTGACCACAGAAGTCATGGGGGGGAAATGGTTTACCCATTTAAAGCTTTCTACAGCCACCAAACTCCTGTAATGCTTTCTCCCCAATGAACTGCAGTGCCCTGAAGTCCCTCTCTTCCCACCCCACTGTCTACCTTTTGCCCGCCCACCCCTTGAATGAAACACAACACAAGTTATGTGTTAAACTGGGAGTTTTATTTATATATAAGCTGATCTGCACCAATACATTAAAGCACGGGTTGCCTTGGGCTTGCAAAGCAAGCCTCCTGACAGGGCAAACCCACCCTTCTGGACCTTACTTTTCACAGCCCGCACACCAGTGTGTGTGTGTGGGGGGGGAAGGTCACATTCCAGCCCACGGCTGCAAAGCCTTAAGGCTTGTCATATGCTCCCTCACCCCAAAGAGGACCCCAACTGAGTCACCCTGACTGCAAAGCCCATTTTGTTGTTGTTGTCCAGTCGCACAGTCGAGTCCGACTCTTCGCGACCCCATGGACCAGATTACGCCAGGCCCTCCTGTCTTCCGCTGTCCGCTGAAGTTTGCTCAATTTCATGTTCGTTGCATCGATGACACTGTCTAACCATCTCATCCTTTGCCGTCCCCTTCTTCTTTGACCTTCAATCTTTCCCAGCATCAGGGTCTTCTCCAGTGAATGCTCCCTTCTCATTTGGTGGCCAAAGTATTTGAGCTTCAGCTTCAGGATCTGGCCTTCCAAGGAACAATCAGGGTTGATTTCTTTTAAGATTGACTGATTTGATCTCCTTACAGTCCAAGGGACTCTCAAGAATATTCTCCAGCACCATAGTTCAAAAGAATCTATTCTTCGGCGCTCGGCCTTCCTTATAGTCCAACTCTCGCAGCCATACATTACTACGGGGAATACCATTGCTTTGACCATGCAGACTTTTGTTGCCAAGGTGATGTCTCTGCTTTTTATCATGCTGTTTAGGTTTGCCATCACTTTCCTCCCAAAGAGCAGGCGTCTTTTAATTTCATGGCTGCAGTCACCATCTGCAGTGATCTGGGATCCTAGGAAGTCTGTCACTACTTCTACGACTTCCCCTTCTATTTGCCAAGGAGTGATGGGGCCAGATGCCATGATCTTAGTTTTTTTGATGTTGAGCTTCAAGCCCATATTTGCACTCTCCTCTTTCACTCTGAGCAAGAGGCTCTTCAGGTCCTCTTCACTTTCTGCCATCAGAGTGGTATTGTCTGCATATCTGAGGGTATTGATCTTTTCCCCAGCAATCTTAACTCCAGCTTGTGATTCATCCAGGCCAGCATTTCGCATGATGTACTCTGCATATAAATTAAATAAGCAAGGTGACAATATACATCCTTGTTGTACTCCTTTTCCTATGCTAAACCAATCAGTTGTTCCATATCCAGTTCTAACTGTTGCTTCTTGACCCTTATACAGGTTTCTCAGGAGACGTGAGGTGGTCCGGTACTCCCATCTCTTTAAGAACCTGCCATAGTTTATTGTGATCCACACAATCAAAGGCTTTAGCATAGTAAATGAAGCAGAAGTAGATGTTTTTCTGGTACTCTCTTGCTTTCTCCATAATCCAGCAAATGTTGGCAATTTGATCTCTAGTTCCTCTACCTCTTCGAAACCCAGCTTGTACTTCTGGCAGTTCTCTATCCACGTACTGTTGGAGCCTAGCTTGTAGGATCTTAAGCATGACCTTGCTAGCATGTGAAATGAGTGCAATTGTGTGATAGTTTGAACATTCCTTGACATTGCCATTCTTTGGGATTGGAATGTAAACTGACATTTTCCAATCCTGTGGCCACTGTTGTGTTTTCCAAATTTGTTGACAAATTGAGTGCAGCACTTTAACAGCATCTTATTTTAAGACTTTGAATAGCTCAGCTGGGATACCATCACCTCCACTAGCTTTGTTGTTAGTAATGCTTTCTAAGGCCCATTTAACTTCGTTTTCCAGGATGTCTGGCTCGAGGTCAGTGATTATACCATCGTAGTTGTCAAGGACATTGAGGTCCTTCTTGTATAGTTCTTCTGTGTATTCTTGCCATCTTTTCCTAATCTCTTCTGCTTCTGTTAGGCAAAGTCCATAGGCAGCCAGTATGAGGACCCCTCCTATCATTGATATCTCAGGGTGCTTGCCAGTTCCAGTTCCAGTTCCACATCCTCTCAACCCATGCTTTTCCCTGCCTTCCCAGTTAGGGCCTAACCAGCTTTGCCAGGCCTACTAATCCACGTCCCCTCCAACCATGTGAAGCAGGCAAAAAAAGGCCCCTTTCTCAGCCAATCTGAGTGAGGCCCAAAAATTCCTACTCGGCCCCAGAAACAGCAACCAGCAACCAGCAACCAGCTAATCCCACATGGTCCAAAACAAACAAACAACAACAACAACAAAAAGAGGGCGGGCGGGTGGTGAGCTCACGCTGCGCTAATCTGTGCATGGAGGGCGGCTGCTGCCAGACCTGGCTGACCAGCTCGTCCTTGATTGGCCAGCGCTCCCGCACTGAGCCAGGATTGGCTTGCTCCCACCCACATGCTTCATTCAAGAAGGGGGGGGCAGGCAAATGTCTGCACCTGCTCCAGGGGCAGTCACTGCTCTTTTAAGTTTGAGTTTTCTTAAAAGGGTAAATGGGATCATTCTGGCCTTGATTAGACTTGGATTGAAAGTGAAAGTACTATGCATAACCATAACTGAGGTTCTAGTGTCCCCAACAAATATTGAAAAACTATTCTAGCACTGTTCCCATGTTTAAATAGATGGACCAACACCTATTATCTTCATTTTATAGGAAAGTGAAGCAAACAGTGAAAACCAAAATTTCTCTCATAATTTAAATCTATAGACAGCACTTTTACAGCACTTTTGGAACTGGGGTTTGAAATGACTCCCAGGGAAACCAGTGTTTGCACCCTGAATTGTTGTGTATATAGTAAAAGCAGGTAAAGGCCCTGAGTTTGTGCTCTGTCAAAGCTTCCATTATGTCCATAGTCATGAGGAAAGCTCAAATTGAACTGTATTGCAATTCTGGAAATGGGATCATTTTATCCCTCTGCAAGACAAGCCCAAGCATGTTTGCAGGTATCCGTAGAACCAATACACATTTTCCAGACTTGAAGGAGACATTCAGCCTGGAACTCTAGATGACCCCTAGCCACCTGTCCACTGACTTGATTGTTTCCCTGTAAGACCCAAAGAAAATGTACACAGTGTTCACATTTTGTCTGTTTACAACATGCAGTTTTGCTATGCAATGCATGCAAGTAGGCACTTTGCAAGAGATAAAAGTGCTCATTTGTAAAAGTTCTAACTGTACTGTATTTTACGTATTTAAAAACATTCTACCTGTGTCACCTGTTAACTCAGTTTTTTGTTATCTGTTGTTCCATACTGCACTATTATAATGTTAAGTTTCAATACTGTTACAGTATTGCTTTCTTAAAAATAAACATTTTTACAGATTGTCAACTGTGTTTTCTGCTTTAAAAAATTTGACCCCGTTTACATTTCAGTGAGAGGTATTTTTTACCTCGATTCCAAATTTTACTTTTCCCTGTATTGCTGAAGGAAGTTAATCTTGAGTCCTGATTTTTTTTTCACTTATAGCAAGAAGCTCTTTAGGTCCTCTCCACTTTCTGCCATTAGAGTGGTATCATCTGCATATCTGAGGTTGTTGATTCACCCTGGCTGACATTTCACATGATTTACTCTGCATGATGTACTTTGCCTAATGACAATTATACTGAGGACACTTTGGCTAAACAATCAAAGGAAGGCACTTTCTGGAGCAGAAATTATTACCAGGGAAACACTACTTGGCATGTGATTGCATCTTTGGAGGCCTCATTTGTACTTTTATTCTGTGCCTAGTGGTTTCATTTTGGAACAATTTTCATCTGGTCCTTCATGTATCTATATTTTATATCTGTATGATTGTACTGTACTATTATATAAGCCAATATGTTCCTCACTGTGTTTGACCTCTGAAGAAGGCCTATGCAGGCTGAAACCAGGCCCATAGCTTGTTGTTGTTGTTGTTGTTCAGTCGCACAGTCGAGTCCGACTCTTCGCGACCCCATGGACCAGATTACGCCAGGCCCTCCTGTCTTCCGCTGTCCGCTGAAGTCTGCTCAATTTCATGTTCGTTGCATCGATGACACTGTCTAACCATCTCATCCTTTGCCGTCCCCTTCTTCTTTGACCTTCAATCTTTCCCAGCATCAGGGTCTTCTCCAGTGAATGCTCCCTTCTCATTTGGTGGCCAAAGTATTTGAGCTTCAGCTTCAGGATCTGGCCTTCAAGGGAACAGTCAGGGTTGATTTCTTTTAGGACTGACTGATTTGATCTCCTTGCAGTCCAAGGGACTCTCAAGAGTCTTCTCCAGCACCATAGTTCAAAAGAATCTATTCTTCGGCGCTCAGCCTTCCTTATAGTCCAACTCTCGCAGCCATACATTACTACGGGGAATACCATTGCTTTGACCATGCGGACTTTTGTCGGCAAGGTGATGTCTCTGCTTTTTATCATGCTGTTTAGGTTTGCCATCGCTTTCCTCCCAAGGAGCAGGCGTCTTTTAATTTCATGGCTGCAGTCACCATCTGCAGTGATCTGGGATCCTAAGAACGTGAAGTCTGTCACTACTTCTACGACTTCCCCTTCTATTTGCCAAGGAGTGATGGGGCCAGATGCCATGATCTTAGTTTTTTTGATGTTGAGCTTCAAGCCCACTTTTGCACTCTCCTCTTTGACCCTGAGCAAGAGGCTCTTTAGGTCCTCTTCACTTTCTGCCATCAGAGTGGTATCGTCTGCATATCTGAGGTTATTGATCTTTTCCCCAGCAATCTTAACTCCAGCTTGTGATTCATCCAGGCCAGCATTTCGCATGATGTACTCTGCATATAAATTAAATAAGCAAGGTGACAATATACATCCTTGTCGTACTCCTTTTCCTATGCTAAACCAATCAGTTGTTCCATATCCGGTTCTAACTGTTGCTTCTTGACCCTTATACAGGTTTCTCAGGAGACAGGTGAGGTGGTCTGGTACTCCCATCTCTTTAAGAACCTGCCATAATTTATTGTGATCCACACAATCAAAGGCTTTAGCATAGTCAATGAAGCAGAAGTAGATGTTTTTCTGCTACTCTCTTGCTTTCTCCATAATCCAGCGAATGTTGGCAATTTGATCTCTAGTTCCTCTACCTCTTCGAAACCCAGCTTGTACTTCTGGCAGTTCTCTATCCACGTACTGTTGGAGCCTAGCTTGTAGGATTTTGAGCATGACCTTGCCCATAGCTACATTGGCTGATTTGGGGGCCCAGCCCACTGACTTTCTACCAGGCCCCCCCTGACTTATTCCTCATGCTGGCCGCTGCCTGTATCTCTTCTTGGCAATGGCACTCAGCTACTCTGTTGTCTACTCATCTTGCCTCACCCAGCTGGCACTCAGTTACTCTGTTATCTACTCATCTTGCTTCCCACCCAGCCAGCAAAACAAGGAAGCCCTGCCTCCATGTCCAGCCATGCTGCTGCTACTCCCTCCTCTCAGGCAAAATAAACAAGCAAGCCCTGATTCCTTCCATCCTTTCCACAGTTTTTGCAAGCAAGCCCCCACCCAATTCCCAAGCCAGCAAGTCAAGCCCCACACAGGAAGAGTGAAGTTTACTTGTTTTCTTTTGCATGGGGGTGGAGAGGAAGGGATGCCATACTCCATTTGGGACCTGGGGGATCCCATTTCCAATAATATCGGCCTGCTATCAGCATTGGGGGGGTTTACCAGTCTCCAGGGGACCCCAAGTCTGGAATTGCAGTTTAAAAATCCCAATCATGTTTTTGTTTTGTTTTGTATCAAGAGAGGGTTTTAAAGTATAAGTATAAATATAATGGGTGCCCCACAAGAAAAAAAATTGCCCCACAAAATGAAAAATCCTGGCTACAGGCCTGGCTGAAACACATCAGATCAAGTCCATTAGCCCTCGTGTGTTATATTCTGGTATTTTTACATGAGGTGTGATTGAGCCCTTATATATTTTTAAATTCTTTCCAGCTGGAGCTGTGTTAACTGAGTTTTATTGGAGGATCTCTCTTTCTCCGCTTCATCCGCTCTTTTATTAATACTCTCAGTCAGTTTTTCCATCTTTTCTAATGTCTTTTCAGTCACTGAAGTCCTCTTATCTATTTGGGACATTTGCTTCTGCAAATTATCAATTTAATGCTAAGATTAGTCATCTGTTCCATTAGAGGGCACAATGCGTTTGCCAGCAGTGTAGATGTATCTGCTGTTACTTCCTGGTTGTGGGAGGGAGTCACTGGTTGGCTATTTCCAGTTTGTGTTTTTTTCCCCAGACCTGCCTTCCGCCCTCTCCCAACCATAATATCAACAAGAAGTAAGTTTCCCAAAACTAATTTTTTTCCGCTTCACGTTATTATGCAGTTTTCAGTTTCGCTGATATTCTGATGCATTTAGATTAATTCAGAAAGTTTTTAAGTCCCATTTTAAAACTGCCTTACTTTGAGTGGGGGAGGGGAAATTCTTGGGTTTCCTTCCTCCCCCACCGCTTTGCACTTAGGTGCTTCTAATTGCCACCAGGGTTCTTGTAGATGCTTTTAATCACCTGAGCTTTGCTTAGCTCATGCTTTGAAGCCTTGGAAGTCTTTTAGAAGCATTTCAAAACTTTTGATCATGTCAGCTCATCTGGCAGTCGTCTCTTGGTGCCATGTTGGCTCTGCAGTGACGGGACCTTTCGGGGAAGAAGGTGAGCCTCAATTCCTTGGCCATCACCTTGGAAGAGACTCTCCTCAGCTCCCCAGGCTGAGGATCTCCTACAGAGATCCCAGGAGGGTCCAAGACGAACTCAGACCCTTCCCATCAGCCGAGTCTCGGCTCCCCCCCATCAGAGCAAGACGGGGTGCAGCCGAGCAGTGAAATGCTTAAACTAGATGTTGGCCCTCTTTTCTATTTGACTAACCTTTTCAGGTTCTGGATCCCAGGTTTCTAGGTTCAGTTCCCCCCCCTTTTGTCCCATTATGGATAGTTTTGAACCACAGAACAACAGTCTTTGGTGGAGAGAGCGGGATATAAATTGAATAAATAAATAAATAAATAAATAAAGTGACATACCCTTTTCATATGGCATATCCAAGTGGAAGAAAACATGATTAGACTAAGGGTAGAAAGAGTGCACTAACCTCACTCTGCCTGTAAGCCAATCTTGGGGACAGAGCTTGCACACAGAGGCTCCATCACAAGGTGAGGTCAGGCCAATGTACCAGTTCCAACCCCCCACTGTATGTTGCCTTCTCTTTTGAGATGCTGTCTGAAGAGGGGCTTTACTCTACTTTTTGGTAGATTTTGCAAGCCAAACAAAGGTCAAGATTCATGTAAGATGCACAAAACATAAGTGGAAGGATATTTAAAAGAAATTTTTAAAAATATAGCAAAGGTTTCTAATTAATTTGTAGAAATTGTGATGTTGCCTTATCCTTCAAGTCCGCTTGGTTCTTCTACAAGTAAAGGTAAAGGTAAAGGTTCCTTTGCTCGAAAGCCAGTCGAATCCGACTCTAGGGTTGCGGTGCTGATCTCCATTTCCAAGCTGAAGAGCCAGCACTGTCCGAAGATGTTTCTGTGGTCATGTGGCTGGCATGACTAAACGCCAAGGTGCACAGAATTCTGTTACCTTCCCGCCGAAGCGGTACCTATTTATCCACTTGCAATTTCTTGCTTTCGAACTGCTAGGTTGGCAGGAGCTGGAACCAGAGACGGGAGGACACTTTCCTGGAAATAAGTCCCATTGACTACACGTGAGTAGGATTCTGAGTAGTCCAGTTTAGGGTTGTTCTTGTAAATCATGTAACTGATAGATCAGTATTTTTTTTTTAGATTCTAGCTCAGGAAAACTCTTGGCACAAAATGTAGGTTTGGGGCTACATGGTTGATTGCTGCAGCTGAAAACCTCCATGCCCACAGAAAGCAAGCATGTTGTGAATAAGTATTCTAGAATAGCATTTTACTTGATATAGTAGTTTTCATCTGAAGGGAGGCATTTTTGTATAACATTTCAACACAAGACCCCTATCTCCATTCTGAGGGATAATTTGCCAGGTCTATACATGTATTTTTCTAACAGTGTAAATAATCTCTAATGGTATGTTCTAGTGGAAGTTTTCTATCTGATTGCAACAGCTAAACATGAATCCTCTGTACCATCTTTTGTGTGTAGACATTCAGGAAGTATTTTTTCCTTCCAAAAATCTCTTAAAAGCAAATAGCAATAGCAGCTTTATAGAAGAAAGAGTTCATACAAAGAGATTAAGACATTTAATATTACCATGAGTTAAGGCTGGATGTAGTTGTAGATGTTCACAGACATCCAAAGTAAATAAATGGTTTATACATCATAACAGGATGCCTGTTCTTAGCTCTATGGTATTATATTTTGGCTCGGTCCAACTGGCAGCTTGGGAATAAGTCACACTTTTCCCCCTTACTTCCCTTGGGTTCCAGACGTTTCCATACTCTAAATCCACTGTCAGACCAAGAAACTAAGTGTTAACACAACTTTTAGGTCAGCTCACATTAACTCTATTAACACACCTCTTACATTATGCTTGACCCATAGAAAGTATGCCAGTATGTCAGAAGTCCTGACCTGGCCTAGCTTTATCGTGATTAAAGAGGAAGCAGCAATTGCTCTGCTTAGAATCCTTTTCTAAAATTCATTACTGTTTTGGATCAGATGATAAGCGTGCCATTACCTACAGCTCATTCGGACAACAGAAAACACAGAAAACACCTACCAGGGGAGAGGCAATCCTGGATTTGGTCCTAAGTAATGCCCACGACCTGGTGAGAGATGTAAAAGTGATTGCACCGCTTGGGAACAGTGACCATAATGTCATAGAGTTTAACATTTGTACAGATAGGGAGTTGCCCAAAAAGACTGATGCAACCACTTTTAACTTTAAAAGGGGTAACTTCTCTGGTATGAGGGTACATGTGAGGAAGAAATTGAAAGGAAAAGTGGAAAAGGTCAAAATCATTGGGAAAACTTGGAGACTATTTAAAAAGACAATCCTAGAAGCTCAGAAAAAATATATACTGCAGGTTAGGAAAGGCACAAATAGGTATAGAAAAAAAGCCTGCATGGTTAACAAATAAAGTAATGGAAGCTGTAAAAGGTAAAAAGGATTCCTTTAAGCGGTGGAAAGCTAGTCTCAGTGAGGCTGATAAAAGGGAACACAGGTTGTGGCAATTAAAATGCAAGTCTGTGATAAGGCAAGCAAAAAGGGAATATGAGGAGCATACAGGGCCGGCCCCAGGTGTCTGGGCGCCCTAGGCAGGAGAGCCTGGGGCGCCCACCCCACCGGAGATGCCAACCTCCCGGTGGGGCCTGGAGAACCGGGGAAGGGGCGGCGCGGCTCTCCTGGGCCCCTCGCAGCCGCGGGGCACCGGGGAGAGCCGGGGAACGGGCGGGCGGCTCTCCCGGCCCCCTCGCAGCCGCGGGGCGCCGGGGAGAGCCAGGGAACGAGCGGGCGGCTCTCCTGGCCCCCTCGCACCCTGGCCGACCGCCGCCATGCCGCCCCACCTCTCCACCCCCCCAAGGGCTTCTGAAGCGCCCCGGAAGGGCGCTCAGACTGGCAGGGGCAGCGGCAGCGGGGAGAGTCCCCGCTGGCCAGCCGCCGCCATACCGCCCCACCTCTCCACCCCCCAAGGGCTTGGGGGGAGCCGCGGGTGGAGCGCCGGCCGCCCCTTCCCTCCCAGTCCCAGCGCCGGCTGGAGACAGGGGGTGGAGCGCCGGCTTCACCGGGGTGGGGCCGGGGGCGCTTTGGCGCCCCTGTGGGCCCCAGCGCCCTAGGCGAGCGCCTAGCTCGCCTAGTGGGCGAGCCGGCAGTGGGAGCATATCGCAAAAAACATAAAGGCCAACAATAAAACTTTCTTCAAATACATTAGAAGTAGGAAAACAGCCAGGGAGGCAGTGGGGCCCTTGGATGACCAAGGCGTAAAAGGAGTAGTGAAGGATGATAGGGAAATGGCTGAGAATCTGAATGCATTTTTTTGCCTCTGTCTTCACTGTGGAAAATGACAAGTGCTTGCCCACTCCAGAACCACTGATTTTGGGAGGGGGTTTGAAAGACCTGAATCAGATGGTGGTGACAAGAGAGGAAGTCCTACGACTGATGAACAATTCAAAAACTAATAAATCACCAGGCCCCGATGGCATTCATCCAAGAGTTCTGAAAGAACTCAAATGTGAACTTGTGGATCTCCTTACATTAATATGTAAACTTTCTTTAAAATCTGCCTCCATTCCTGAGGTCTGGAAGGTAGCTAATGTCACTCCCATCTTTAAAAAGGGCTCCAGGGGAGACCCGGGAAATTACAGGCCAGTCAGTTTGATGTCGATACTGGGCAAGTAGGTGGAAACTGTTATTAAGGAAAGAATTAGTAGGCGCATTGATAAACAAAAACTATTGAGGCAGACTCAGCATGGGTTCTGTAAGGGAAGATCTTGTCTCACTAACCTGTTAGTGTTTTTTGAGGGAGTGAACAAACATGTGGACAAGGGGGACCCAATAGATGTTATTTACCTTGACTTCCAGAACGCTTTTGATACAGTTCCTCATCAAAGGCTCCTAAGTAAGCTCAATAGTCATGGGATAAAAGGACAAGTCCTCTTGTGGATCAAAAACTGGCTTATAAATAGGAAACAGAGAGTGAGTATAAATGGGAAACTTTCTCAATGGAGGATGGTAAGCAGTGGGGTACCACAGGGATCAGTACCCGGTCCAATGCTTTTTAACTTGTTTATTAACGATTTAGAATTGGGAGTAAGCAGTGAAGTGGCTAAATTTGCAGATGATATAAAGTTGTTCAGGGTGGTGAAAACCAGGGAGGATTGTGAGGCACTC
This sequence comes from Gekko gecko, assembly GCA_029375565.1. NCBI lineage: Eukaryota > Metazoa > Chordata > Lepidosauria > Squamata > Gekkonidae > Gekko > Gekko gecko. Next base: position 81,731,748 of record JAPDNY010000010.1, on the reverse strand, counting down.
CAAAGGGATCTGTTGAGGATGGGTGAGTGGGTGTCAACGTGGCAAATGGGGTTCAATGTGGCCAAGTGCAAAGTGATGCACATTGGAGCCAAAAATCCTAAATATAAATACACGTTGATGGGGTCTGAACTGGCAGAGACGGACCAAGAGAGAGATCTTGGAGTCGTAGTAGATAACTCAATGAAAATGTCTAGACAGTGTGTAACTGCAATAAGGAAGGCCAACGCTATGCTGGGGATTATTAGGAAGGGAACTGAAAGCAAATCAGCCAGTATCATAATGCCCCTGTATAAATCACTGATGCGACCTCATTTGGAATACTGTGTACAGTTCTGGTCGCCACATCTCAAAAAGGATATTATAGCATTGGAAAAAGTGCAGAGAACTAGAATGATAAAAGGGTTGGAACACTTGCCCTATGAAGAGAGGTTAAAACGCTTGGGGCTCTTTAGCTTGGAGAAACGACGGCTGAGGGGTGACATGATCGAGGTTTATAAGATTATGCATGGGATAGAGCAGGTTGTGTGACAGAGTGTTGGACTAGATGGGCCATTGGCCTGATTCAACATTGGCTTCTCTTATGTTCTTACTGTGCAAGCTGTTTTCTAACCCAACAGGGTTAGAAGGAGGTCAGTATTTATCCTCACTTCCCTTTTTTGAGGACATTGAATTTCCTAATCTTCTATCTCCTAAACCTGAGAATGAGACTTTGAATTGACATGAGCCTTCTCATAACATGAAGGAAGGCTGACAACCAAAGCTTAAGCAGCAATTGGTTGCTGTAAAACCAAAATTTGTAAAAGGACTATGCTGCAGAAATCACAGGAACAAAGGCAGTTTCTTTGATACAGCCATTGCATCTACTGCAGACTTGCCTTTAGTGGTATGTGTCCTGATAAATCTCCCCCCCACCATAACGTTCATATGCAATTGTAAATCTCTCACATATTTTGAGAGAGAGAAAAATACATACAGAATTACTTCCAATTGGTTTCCATCATCAGTGCAGACAGTGCCCTTGGAAATATAAAGATTGCCTTTTGGTAGATGGACTAAGAGCATTTAGGGAGATGTTTTGGTGGCTGGCATGGTTAGCACAGGAGTCTGCCAAGGAAAGTTTATTTTACTTTCATATCTTGGGGGTGGGGGGATTTTTAAATACTGCTCATATATATATGCAGGACACTGCCAGTTCGGGATACAAATCCATGTGGTTTTCAGGATATGGTGATTCGGGAACCTGCAAAATTGGGAGATCCCCCACCCCACCAGGCAAATGACAGCACTAATCAGGACCTTGAACTGGGCTTAGAAACTTTTTGGGAGCCACTGTAGCAAGACTGGAGTGATATGATCCCTGTAACCCATTCCAGTCAGCTGTAGCTTGCAAACACTCTTCAACTGCAGCCCCATGTAGAGTGCATTGCAGTATTCTATAATCCAGATGTTACCATGGCATACCGGTGGCAAGATTTTGTTGTCCAGGCCACAGATCATCTATCAAGGTGACCAAGGCTGCTCAGTCCTATACGTAGGCCTGATACCGATTGGAGGGGAGGGAAATCCAAACAATCTTCTTCATCCAAAAATCCCTGGAGCTGTCCTACCATTACTTGTTCAACCACTTTGCTTAAGAATGGTACATTTGAGACTAGATGATAGTTATTCAAATCTTCCGGGTCCAGAATAGGTTCCTTTAAGAATGAGCAGGGCACACAACTGTCTGCTTCAGAGCAACCACTGCCTCTTTCAAGGAGGCATTTAGTGTCTCCTGATCCCAGTCAACCAATCCCCTGCCAGATTGAAACAACCAGGAGGGGCAAGGGTTAAACAAACTGATGGGAAGCCTAAGACATTTAAAAATATCCTCAAAAGCTAATTCATGAATATCAGTAACTAATTAATGGATATCTATATCAAGATACGTCACCTTGGACGAATCATTGCAGTACTGGATGGAGCAAAGACCCTCTTCAGTCATGTACAATTTATATACTCTCTCTGCATTTTCTGCTTTCTTTTTTCCTTCCCGCCAATTGGCCAACTGACATTCCCTTTCCTTCCTCAGCAGCTTCTACCTAGGAAAAGTAAAGTGCAGTTTTGTGGTACCAGCAGCTGGACAAGACTCAGTTGCATAGCAGAGAGCCCTCAAGGACTTGTGGGGGAGAACCTCACTTTATTTATTTTATTGGTCTTGTATCCTGCCCACCCTGCAAGCAGCCTCAGGGCAGGTTCTATCAGTCTCAATACAACGTATAATACAATTTAAAACAACATAGCTCATAAAGTGCTGTGTATAATTTAACCAGGTGTCTCAGCAGTTAGATGGTTCCTATATGGCTATTCAGATCCAGGCCACCAATGGAGGGAGGGAACTGGGGGGAGGGAGTCCACTGCCTCAATTAAAAGCCTGATAGAAGAGCTCCATCTTACAGGCCCTGTGGAATTGTAATAAATCCCACAAGATCATGTTCTCATACAGGAGCTTATTCCACTTTCCCCCCTCCTCACACTATTTCCTCTTACCCTGGCAAACACCATATCCTCTCCCCTTTTCCTGCCTCATTCTCTCCTTCTCAGCCATTCACCAACCAGCTTTTTATCTGCCTCCCATCTTCAGCTCTACTTATTACAGTTCATTTACACACTGCCCTTCTCCACAGTGGGGGCTAAAGCAACTTGCATTATTCTCTTCCCCTCCTTTTTATCTGCACGATAACCTTGTGAGATAAACTAAACTGAAAATATGTGACTGGTCCAAAATCCCCCTGTGCGCTTCCACAGCCAGATGAGGATTTGAACCAGAGATTATTCTGAAGTTCTAACTGCTACACCACACTAATTTTCATAGGGTGCCTGCTGTTGTACAGTAGCAAGCAGCTAGGCCTAGCTAAATCTTGCAAATTGGCTGGTATCAAGTCACCCAGTGGTTGTTGCCGGGTGGCCTGGCCACAATGAATCCTCCCTCAAAGGCAAAAAATAGGCCTGGAAGGGGCCCTGTCATCTCCTCCAGCCTTTTTACTCACAGAAACCCAGCTTAACAACAGCCACTGAGGGAGTCTGTTGCTTAAAGCTACAGGCGCTCCTATTATCATTTTTGAATTTTTTGAACCTGCCCAGTGTATTTATTTTTAGATTGCAATTTTTGTGTGTGCAAACCTAGGGGTCCTTTTCAGGTTTGTAGAAATATTTGTCTTGCCCATTCACAGCTCCAGTCATCAGATTTAAGTATCTGCCAATTTGGCCAACTTCACTATTAGGATGTAGATGTGTAAACACACGCGCGCACACATACATGTGTGTGTGTGTGTAGTCTGTCCATGGCTCCAATATCTGGATTTAAGTATCCACCAATGGGTCCATGTTGAGAATTAGATACAGTAATAATGTATACAATCTAGACTTTTAAAATAACATAATACAGCCCACCTTAGTTGTGACAAGAGCTTTACCTAACAAGGTGACCTAACAGTGAGCATCAAAACCAAAGACTGCTACGCTTTTTCAAAATTGTTGATAGCATAACCAGATACTTCATATACATTGCCCACAATTTCAATAAAATACTACCATGAGGGACAAATACAATATCATTGACTGTAGTTTGTCATCCTCAGTTTTCATGAAAATCATATGGAGAGTATTACAACTACATGTAAATTATCTTAAAATTAAATGCTGCTCCTTATGCTATTCTAATACAGTTAGACTAGACAAATGTTGCAAGTTGACTTTGGTTCTCCCAGTTCATGCTTCAGTTCACACTTCAGTGTAGCCCACAGTGCTGGATAAGTGTGTAGATTACATGGAATAGATCATATATAATAGCTAAATGCTGTAAAAACTGAAAAGGATACTTGGCTTGAAAACCTCCCAACTAAAGTAGCTTCATGTTTTGTTATAGGTTCAATTATATTAAAACTGTGTGGGTTGCTTTCTGCTAAAACACAGTGCTTCAAGTGCCAAGGATTTTACTAGTCCAGTCTGTCTTGATGGTGAATGGCCAGAATCCAGGTTCATGTGGTAAGACAATATTGGGGAAAAAAGTTTAACTGGCTAGAGAAGTTGATGGCCCATAACAGTTACCCAATTGGTTAGTGATGATGTCAGAGCAAGGTCATAATTCCAAATATATTTATAGGCATGGCCATTTTGCCCATTAACTTCAATTCTTTCTTAATAACAATTATATATCCTGGGTATATATTTCTAAGGGACTGTTGGACCTTTGTGATGGTTGAAATAAGTCAGCCTCTGGGCCTTGTGTTTCATAATGAACCAGATGCATTCAATAATTTCCTGGAAACTTACTAGCTGTCATATTATTTCAGTAGAAAAAGAATTACAGGAGGGATATTTATTTTCCTGACAAATCAAAACCTTAAAACAAAGACTTGGTCCTCATACCAGGAAATGATGGCATCCTCAAGATTACTGGCATGATTACTCAGGTTCTTGTGTCCTCTTTTCCTGGGCATTAAAACAAGGAAGAATGAGAAGTGGAAGCTTCCCAACAACACTCTTAGCCAACTTTTGGTTTTTTAAAAAATTAATACTGTGTGCCACCCTTGGGAAGAACCAGGAGGAATATGACAGGACAGAGGCAGGGCCTTCCAGAAGCTGTATTGGGGGAGAGATCAATAATCCTCCATTCCAAACTTACTGATTCCAGTACTCTATCTGTGTGAACATGATTTAACTATCAGATCAATAAAATAATGAACAATTAGCTACTCTGCTTACTGTTTGCCCAACAAGTGTTTAGTTCCTGCTTTGTCTTTGCACATCCCTATTAGGATGTAGATGTGTACTTGGCTTGAGTTGACAACCTGATGCCAGCTCCTAACTATTCCTCCAGCATCCATATAGCCCCAGCACCATTTTCTGTCCATGCCTACTGCCTGCTATCCCTGCTAATCTTCATAACTGAACACTGAGGCTGACTGTTCCATTTTGTTCCTTTGCCTTTACATTCTTATCCAAGAGAAACTGAATACTGAGTTGTTTATTCCAGGGCAATCAGCCTTTCAGGTTCCTGACACCCAATAGAATTGAGTATACTAAAATATCTATGAATTTAATTGGGAGAATTCCTGGAAGCAAAGTATGCACACACAAGACCAGTGCAAGAATGAAGCCAGTGTAGAAGCCGTTTCAACAGCCTGTAAAAGCTGATGCCTCCACTACATTATATAAAAATAAATGAAGCACAGAGAAACATATTTTGGATCAAATTCAGCATTTTCTCCAATTAACTTCAAGCAAATTCCCAAAGTGTATTAAAAATAAATTGTCCAACTTTACTAAATTCCATTTATCATTAGTGAACCTGGCAGCTGCTGATGTATCAGTTTTTCTTTCCATTGTTTGGCCTATGCGTTGGATTAGCTAAAACAGGTATTAACTGCATTGCCTGGTAGTCTTCCAGCTACAGTTCCCGTAACTTATTGACAGCAGTGATTACATTAACTTCCTTGATATTTTTCAATTGTGTCCAATGAGATCTTTTGGCTCTGTGTTTTAATATATCCACAATGATATGCTGCTCAGAGATTGAACTCTGCCTTACTTTTCCAAATATTTAATGAAGCTACAGAAAACGTTTTTTTAAAAATTGGGGATGGAAGCAAGAGCATGAAAGATCAAATGCCCCAGACTCCTTAGGGATACCCAATACAGTGCTAACTAAAATAAAAGTGGAATGAAAAAAAGCAACAAGTAGAGCAAATGAAGCATGGGAATTTGAAATATGAAAAAGAAACAAGTACTAGAGGTAAACAATGAAGACCCTCCCTGGTATTAAGTTGAATGGTTAAGTAATATGCCCTGAAAGGTTAACATATAGCATTCTCCCCCCTAGTGCTATACATGAAAACATTGACTTCACTGTTTAGGTAAAAGTAGTGGGCAGGGTCAAATCATTTTTAGCATGGAATCCTCACTTGTTTACTGAAACTTCAAAAATATTTTGTCCCTCTTGTCTTCTAATACTAATTTTCCATGCTTCTGTGCTCCCTATAAAAAACAGTTATTCTATCTAATAGTGAAGTGTGCTTCAATGGGTAGATATTTAAATCTGTGGATCAGAGCAATTTACACAGAAGTAAGATTTTTCCACATATTTGGGGGACTCCCCCCGGGGGTTGCAGAAAAATCTGAAACCCTTTAAAATGTGTTGGGGAGTTTAAGCCGCCCCCCAATGGAGGAGGACTGTCTGTGCTTATACAGACAAATGAGCTTTGGCTGGCCAAGCAGCATCCACTCTCCTCACTGCATGCCACAAATGTTGGAGAAGGGGGAGCTGCCACTGCTTGAGACACATAGGTGCTGGCAAACAGGAGACATGGAGGCCTGAGAGTCTCTGATGCTTTGGTTGAGACTGGGAGGAGGTAAAGGAGGGCAGTTTTGGCACTAGAAATTGTGAGCAAATGTTTTTCCCCCCTCCTCACTTTTTCTATGCTTGCTTGCTCATAGGATCTCCCTCCCTGCCACACGGGGGAAGAGTACTGCTCTCCCTACCCAGGAAGAAAGAAGTCACCACTGCTACCACACACACTCCCCCATGGTGAAGGTGTAGTCAGGTAAGGAAAAGGAGTTGCAGCTTGTCCCAAAAGCTGGAGGGGATGGGGAGGATGAGGAGTTGTGGTTCACACACCCCATGAGGATGACAATGGTGAGACAGCCACAGAGGAAGTCACTGCTGCTACAAGACGCACACCATGCCAAGAAGCTCAGGCAGATTGGGGGGAGCAGAAGCTAAGGAGGTGGTAGAGCAGATGTTGGGAGAGCAAGTGGGGTGGGTAAGAAGGATTCACTGGCAGGCAGGTGGAGGGATAGGAGTGAAAGCCACTGCTCCCCCACAGCTGCCATGTAAGCTGCAAAGGGTTGGAATGTGGCCAGGGAGCTCCATGAGCTAGTGAGTGGGTGAGCCAGGAAGGTGAGTAGATAGGGAAGGCAGCAGCTGTAGTGGTGTTGATGAGGTCAGGCTGCCTGGCAAATGCTTGCTCAGCAGACAAGCACAGGGAGTCTCATGGGTCTCCACTGGTATTTCCCACAATTATGTGCCTTCAGTAGAACTAAAATGTCTCTGTCCCACATACTTCCAGCACAGTTGTCATTTCTAGTGCTAATTCAGTATCTTTTTTTATAGTCATTCCATCTCATGTTGGGGCCTTCAACTTTTCCTAGCATTATTGTCTTTTCCAGTGACTTCTGTCTTCTCATAATGTGACCATTATGGTCTTTATGTGATCAAATGTGATTTGATCTAGATCCTACTTATTTGTATTTCTGGTGGCCCATGGTATCTGTATCTGTAACACCATATTTTAAACTAATCAACTTTCTTCCTGTTAGTGATTCTTCATTGTCCAGCTTTCACACCATACATAATGGGTGCGTTCAGACGTGCCATTTGAGCCGCTTTTGGCATGCCTCAGAAACGGCTTTTACGTGCGCGTTCACACACCCAACATCTGCGCACAGTTCCCAGCCGTCGCTTTCTGGAGCAAACCCCCTTTAAACTGGAGTATTTTGACACCACTTACCAAGTGGTGTTTTCCTGATTCTCCGTTTCAAGCTGCACTTTCCTGATGTCTGATCACTCCATCGAGCCACTTCTGGGTGCTTCAACCCCCCTCCCCTCTGGGAAGCTGCCTCCGGCTTCTGCTTTTAGTCCACCATTTTAATTTATTTTTGCCTTAGCGATATGTGCTTGAGCGGAGCTCCGCACCTAAGTTAAGTAAAGAAAAGCTTAAATGGTGCCTAGTTTAGGCATTTAGACGAGTCTGGGATCTCGGAGAGGCCAGTTTCAGGGTGAAAATCTAAACAGAAGTCTTCATTTAAACTGTAAAGGGTCAGGTTGAAATCGCTGTTCTGTGCACGCGCCAAACTTTTAGTTCGGGAGAGGGCTGCCTGTCCGCATGCTCAAATGAGAGGGGGAAAAACCCACCTGCACGAGGACGGTGGGGAGCCCGGAACGAAGAGGTTAGTGTGATCGCGATTCTCCAGGTATCGGGCCGGAGCAGTTTAAACCGCTCCAGCACGCTGTCTGAATGCACCCAGTAATGGGGAACACTATGGTATGAATTATCTTGCTCTTGGTCCTTAACACTTAAAAATATCCTTATACTTAAGAATCTTTTCTATCTCCTTCATGGTTGCCTTTTCCAGTCTCAGTCTCTTTCTGATTTCTTGGCCCTTGTAATTGGTGATTTAGCAAAGGAATAGGAAATTTTCAACAATTTCAACTTCATTATTAAACTTAAAGTTGTGTAATTCCTCTGTAGTCATTACTTTTGTCTTCCTGATGTTCAGCTGCAATCCTGCTTTGGCATTTTCTGCCTTCACCAGTAGTCTTTTCAAGTCTTCAGTATTTTCTGCCAGTGATGGTGTGTCATCTATATATTTCAGATTGTTAATGTTCCACCAATTTTCACTCCACCTTTATCTTTATATATTCCAGCTTTCCTTATTATATGTTCTGCATACATATTGAAGAGGCAGGGAGATAAAATGCATCATCTGTCACTGTCAGTTAGAAGCCATTCTATTTCTCTGTATTCTATCCTAACAGTAGCCTCTTGTCCAGAGTATAGGTTACACATAAAAACAATCAGATGCTGTGGCACACCCATTTCTTTTAAAACCAACCATACCTCTTTACAATCCACAGACTCAAAAGCTTTGCTGTAATTTATGAAACACAATCTGATTTTCTTCTGAAATTCCCTCATATGCCACAGTAACCAATGCAAATTTGCAAAATGATCTCTAGTGCTCCTTCCTTTTCTGAATCCAGCTTGAACACCTAGCATATATGGTAATAGTCTTTGTTGTAAGATTTTGAGCATCACTTTATTCATGTGAGAAATTAATGCAATGGTCCAATAAGAACATAAGAGAAGCCAATGTTGGATCAGGCCAATGGCCCATCCAGTCCAACACTCTGTCTCACAGTGGCCAAAAATACCAGGTGCCATCAGGAGGTCCAGCAGTGGGGCCAGGACACTAGACACCCTCCCACTGTTGCCCCCCCCACACACACCAAGAATACAGACCATCACTTGCCCCAGACCACAAGTTCCTATCTATACTTTTTGGATAATACCACTGATGGACCTCTGCTCCATATGTTTATCCAATTCCCTCTTGAAGCTGTCTATACTTGTAGCTGCCATCACCTCCTGTGGCAGTCAATTCCATATGTTCATCACTCTTTGGTGAAGAAGTACTTCCTTTTATCCTAACCTGACTCCTCAACAATTTCATTGAGCACCCACAAGTTCCTGTATTGTGAAAAAGGCAGTTGCTGCAGTCTTTGATGTCTCCTTTCTTTGGAACTGGAATATAGATTGGGTATTTTGTTTTCCCTTTTTTTGCATATTCTTGTTAACATTTTTATGGACTCCATTTCTTTGGCTTGAAATAGGTCTAATCCCATCTAATCCTGGTAATTTGTTTCTCCCTACTGATCTGAGTGCTGCTTTCACTTTGCTTTCTAAAACTGCAGGTTCTTCTTCAAAAGATTCTTCTTGTAAGGAGTCTGTCATCCTTCCTCTCTTATGTACAGTTCTTCAGTGCATTGTTCCCATTTTTTCTTTATTTTGTCCCATTCAGCTACTGTATTTCCATCTTGATTTTTCCAAATGCCTAATTGCACTTTACATTTTCCTTTGAATTCTTGGATCCTCTGGAACAGAGATCTTATTCTTCCTTTTATTGTTGTACTGTTTTGGGGGTTTTCTGTAGCTTTATTATAATTTTTGATATTAACAATGCATGGTCTGTAATACAAACCGATCCTGGTCTTGTTTTAGTAGAGATAATAGAGCTTCTCTATCTTCTGTTTCTGCGTATGTAATCCTTCTGCAGATATCCTCCCCTCAAACCCTTCTATTGTCATGTCTGCCCAGTTGCATTGTTTTGCTTTACATCAGTCAATTCTTGTGATTCTAAGCGTTTTGATAATTATAATATTAGGTTGACCTAAATTTTGCTTGCAGCTGGTGGAGAGCATTGAAAATGGCCTGTTATATTGTGTAACAGTCTACAGTTTTTAAGATCCTCATTATATGAACTGACCAAAACCAGTTTATCCCATTCACTGGCACAGCTAGTGTTGGTATAGTTCCATAAAATGAGGAATTAGGAAATGAAGCCTGGAACTACACCAGTGTACATCACATGATCACATGGGGACCATTTTTAGTGTAAAATGTAAACCGTGCCTAGGTTTTGCTGTGAGAAGTCTTGCAGTTAACCCTCAGTTTGATACATGTCTTTCTGTCCTTGTGTATGGGACCTTCTTGTGTGTAACAAGTATCTTTAAATAAAATTTCATGTTGAGGCATTTCTGCAGAAATTCTCATTTAAAATGTGTCCCAGAGTAAATAACAGCATGTAAAATCATACTGAAAACAGTGAGAATGCAGTTACTGAACTGTGTAAATAAATACAGGTAAATATAGAATGCTCATTCTTACTTTCCTACTCCTGTAGCTGAGTTAACGCTTTTTGACTGCCACTAGATTTATATACTTTTTGGAAACTTTCCATTTAATAATCTACAGCATATGGTTTGTAACAGGTTTGTTATTTTTATGGTAGGTCGCAATGGTAAACTAATTTGATCTCTGCATCTAAACTAAGCCAATGACCTCGTGTCAAGCACTGGATGTCAGTGCTCTGAGAAGAAGTCACTTTTCAGGGAACAAACTGTAAATGTACTTTGAAAGCTGCAATCTAGTAGCAGGGCCTGCTGTTTTGATTTGCTTTCTAATACTATATTTATAATTATTTCCTATGGCTGCTAAATCTAGGAAGGATTTACTGCACCTTCTTGTGGATTCAGCACTTTAGGTTCAGTAACACTTTTTAAAAAATCTTTGTTATGATGTGTTTGAAGTCAGTATCCATCCTGCTGATTCCAATTAAATTCTTTTATTTTTGTTTTGCTTTGTTTTTGTTTGTTTTGTTTCTTAACTGAAACTATAAGGTTGTTTTTTCAAATATAGGGTATGCCCATGACTTCCCCCCAAATTTCTGCATACTTAATATCTGAAGGAAAAAATCATTGTGAATGTAAAGCATAACTTCAGGGATCTGGCACAGACAGGTGTTTAATGCATAGGATTTGTTTAGTCACACATTACTAATCTCAGGGGATTTGGCTAACAATACTCCTTGCTTAATCAATAAAATATTCTTAGGATTTTTAAAAGTTGTCTGAAGAGTCTGAATTTTTTAAAAAATATTCCAACAGTCAAATATTTATTAGACCAAGCTACTCTCACAGTTTCCTGTTTAGAACTGTTACACATGACTAACACAGAAGACCTGAAACACATGCTGAACTATTTGGGCAAAAGGGGGTGGGGGTCCTTTGGTCATATACTAACCACTGAAAAGCCACATATATGCTGGCTTATTTTATTATCTTATTGGAAAGTAAAACAAATATTCATGAAAATGAACATACATTTTCATGTATATTTTTTAGTATAACAAGGTATCACACTCTTATTTGGCTCAGCAATACCATTGACCTGTGTGCACACTGGGGTGCGAAAAAGTAAGAGCAGATTTTTCTAATATAGACTCTTTATTGCTTTCACTTGCTTATATCAGCAACTTTATAGTAAATGTTTTCCATTCCTTAACACTAGGTACCATTTTTGTAATGCTTTGTTTTAGTCATTTATCAGTTAAAGGTGGAGAAGAAAGTAAATAACTGAGTAAATATTTTCATCTCATTAAATCTGAACAGGGCTTAGAATTTAACAAAAGGGAAACATCAGTGGTGCTTTCCTCTTGTCATAGAGTTTATGGACAGATTTAAATTAAGATTGTGTTACTGCCAATAGCCTTCCTTGTTGTTGGGGAAATTAGCTATGTGATAGAGGAGACCAGAGGGTACAGGAACCGCTCACCAATTGTATACCAAGGTCCGGTACAGTAGGAAGACTCCAAATTTTGAAGAGTAAATTAAATAGTTTTTATTTGAAAGTTTCCCTAATTGCAAGCATACTAAGCATTCAAAAAGAGCAAGCAATACCGAACTAAGAAAGCAGAGGTGATTGATAGCAAATAGAGGGGTCAGTTATGAGGGAATACTACCTGTCCAGACGTGCAGAAGTCCTTAAAGAGAATGACATCAATAGCAAGCATTATGTACTATGAGGGGGCAGAGAAAGAGGGGCAGCAGAGAAAGAGAGTGTGTGTGGATGGTTATAGACCTTGGAGAACAATGCTGACCAATAGGAGGTCTTGAGGAGCTTGTCTCAGGTGAAGACAAAAGATTACCTGGTCCAATCATGGATCCCAGGGGGTGCAGCTGGAGATTTGCTCTAAAGGCTGCCTTATGCCACCTGAGAATGGACAGCCTTTTTCCAGAGCTCTGGCTTGCTCTGTGTTTCAGAACCAGGGGTGCCTTCATTGGCCTGAGTTCATGGATCTGTGGCTCAGGTTAGAAAGTGGGGTGCCCCTGCTGTTGGAGCTACCCTAGAGTAAAGCAGCGCCTCTGGGCTACAATTGTGGTGGGGTTCCTGCATTGTATTAATTATCTGTCTATGGTACAATAACCCCTCTGCCATTCTGCATTACAGTCATCTGTGAATTTATTCAGCCACAGTCTGTATATGCTAATACCCTAGGACATCTAGGGTTGTACCCAGACTCAACTGGCAATTTCCACCAATTCCCCCCTCTTCCTACAGACTCCCCCATGACATTCCATATCTCTTAGGATCAACATTTTTGGAGATAAGGGAGCTGCACTAGAAGGGAACAAATCAAAATTTGACCCAGCCCCTGTTTCTTGGACAAAATGCCCTACTACCATGGGCTGTCCAACCATTTAAACAGAGTGACTCACACTGTTGACTGTGCCTTTTTTAACAACTGGAAAATAGTGACCTGATTATGGGACCATTGCAAAAAGAGAGGTTTATGAAGTATTTTGAACAACCCAAGGCTGCGGTCACACGTGCCAGATAATGCAGGGGAGGAAGCAAGGCTATTTGCTCCGCAGTAATTTGACCTGCCACTGCATGATCAGATGCGCAGATGGGTGAATTGGTTATTTTCTGTTGCTGCATGTTTCCGGTGTGCTTCAATGAGGGATCACTGACACAATTGGAGCACGCTGGAGCAATAACACTGGGAAGTCCTTTTGTGGCCCGTCGCAACCCCATTTGATACAGCACTTTCCCTGGTATTTTTTAACTCCGCTTCTTCGGCGGAGCAAGACAGGTTGCCAACAGGTGCGAGATGCTTGCCAGATGTTCCTGTGTGATTGCACCCTTAAAATCCACCCAGCATTCATGCCTATTGCACGGCTAATTCTGTGTGTGACCAGGACCCAAGTTTAACAAATGGTTGATTAGTCAATAGTAATATTTTGAGCAGGCCTTGCCTCCCATACATCACCTCCCCACTAGTCTGTCAATATATATACTTTTTCCTTATCACCCTAACACATGCACCATTGAATTCTAACTATCACATATTCAAACCCATTCAAACACAAAAGGTCAGAAGTAGCCTTTGTTAAAAAAAAATTATAAGAGCTAATAGATTTGCTCACCAGCTACTCATGCCACACATCTATATAGTATTTTATTTACTTACTTATTTCTACCCCACCTTTCTCCCCTATGGGGTCCCAAAACATCATTCGCCTCTCCTCCATTTTATCCTCACAACAACCTTGTGAGATAGGTTAGGCTGAGAGTATGTGACTAGCCCAAGATCACCCAGCAAGCTTCCATGGCAGAGTAGGAATACAGACATGGTTCTCCCAGATCCTAGATCAACACTTTAACCACTACACCACACTGGTTCTCTCTCTTCTGCAGTTATAGTTTCAAGCTGGTTCCTGAAAATTCTTCCATGGAATTTGCTAAACCCAGGATCAAATCTCAGCTGTTGTTGCCCTGCAAGGCTTTTGAGCCTCTTTTTGGACTGTGATAAATAATAAACTGTGCCAGTGCGTGTGTAAGGAACTGAACCACATGGTAACCCTCCCAGATGCCAGCAGAGACTGCACCCAGGCAAGAGACGTTTCTCCTGACCAGCCCAGCAGCTCCAGTGCCCAGCAGAGGTTACCAGCCTGTTTCTCATGAAGGAAATATGAAACAGAACCAGTACACACCAAAGCACAGTAACATGTTTTGATAAAATACCAGAAATAGGAACTCCAAAAACGCCATCGAGAGTTCCTTCTACAGCAGGCAGCCTCTTTCCTCCCCCTACCTTCACATGCAAGACCTCACGTAGCCCTGGCAGAGTCTATTCATCGTTGCCTAGTTACTGATTGAGAGCCATCAACAGCCGGGCTAATGCCATCAAGAACACAATAGAAGTGGCCGGATGACTCATCCTGGCTATCACCTGGTGTCAGACATGAGTAAGTTTCTAGCTCTCAGTATTGACCATCCCTCAGGCACACCTCCACACACCTCCCCTACACCTTTCAACCAATAGGGTGCTTTCAGGGACGGACTACCAGGAGGCGGGAATCAGGGAGGTAAACAGCCCCCACCCTCCTGCTTATAAGGGGATGCCAGACCACCGGCTCCCTCTCTGCTCTACGACCCCTATCGAACCTTTGACCCTCTTATGTCCAGCTTGCTATCCCCAACCCTTGCCTCCATCTTTAAACTCTGGTCTGCAGGCCGAGTTTCCACGTGATAATCTGCTGGTCAGACCACGTGGTCCCATTTTTCTTAGTTTCTTTCCCCTCCATTTTTCCTGAGGAACGCTCTACAGGACCCGACTGGTAAATATGACCCACCAACGACTTACCTGCTAATGCAAATGTGCTTACCTCTCTCTGTATTTCTCAGGACTTGAATAATTGTGTGTGAGCTTGTGTAATTGTTTGTGTGTGCAAAACTTCAGTAAAAGACTTTATTTTCAATCATAAAAAGTCTCCTGGTCTGTTACCAACTCCTCCCGGCGGGGCTGACCTCTGTATACATAGGTGTTCGCTCTCGCAGCTGATTGCTTATTAATAATCAATATAATTCCCCTCGTTATTATTCATAATAACGCGCAATCAGGCTAACACTGTGACATTAAATTTCCAGCCACAGGCAGCTTGCCCTCATAAACTTGTTGGGAGAGGTGGGTAAGGGCAACCTGAAGTTCCCTGGAGGGTAGAATAAAAATGCAAAAGATTTTAAAAATGGATACATCACTAAATGTTTATCTGAAATACTTTGTGTTATTGTATTAAGGGCTGCTACAGGGTTCATACTGGACTCTTTACAGTCACTCTTGGGACTGCAGTAGAAGCTTGATAAACAGCTGATAAACAGCTGCTGTTTCAGATCTCCCAGTAATTCCAGAATATATTCAGGATTTTTTCAGGAATTTTTTTCAGGCTTCCCAAGAAAACCCAGATACATTTGGTATGCCAAAATATACCTGAAAGAATACCAATAAGTTTTTTGGGGGTATATTTGTGGTTTGGGTAGATCTGAATGGGCACTCCTAATGTACATGATAGTCTTGGTTAGTATCCTATCTGCTGGGCCCATACTACATGCATGCGAGTCCCTAGCTGCCCATGGACCAGTGCACTCTGCCTCCATTTTATTTTTTGTGCATTTGAAACCAATTCATATTGGATTGTAAAGATATAGACCTGTATAGTCAGAACCTTAAACTCATTGAAATTGGGCACAAAGTGGGGATTCAGCCAAGAAGCATAATCCTAACTTCCTACTGCCCTACAGACTGTCAAAAATAAGTTCAGGTCTCTTCAGGTATCTAGGCCTCTTCTGGTAGCTTTCTAGGAAATGTGTTAAAACTAAACGTGGGAAAATGCCCAGATATGTAGGGATGGACAGAGTGAAAGAAAGGTAGAATGATCAAAGAAGAGATTTGTGCAGGCAATCTGAGCTGTAGCTCACTGGAATGATTTAAAAGATATCCAGTGTTTTCAGACAACTCATCAGATGTAGTAATATCATTTCCAATGTTTATTTGAAGGAAGTCAGGAAAGAAAGTCCAGTGCTATATTAATTACACCAGAGTCATGTAATATACTTATCCCAAGAATGGATCCCTCAGACAGCAGTGAAATTGGAGAAACCAGGTGTATTCTATAGTTAATTTTTCTTCAAGATGATTCTCTGGGGGAGGGGAGTGCATCTGGCTTTCACAATTATTAGAATTTTGTTAAAATTTCCAGAATTTATCTGGCAACAAACATATGAATAGAGAAATGGTTGGCAAACCAAACAGTATTATATAAGGTCATTAACCAGCATGTCAGCATGTTCAACTATTTTCCAATATTTCTGTGACTACTGGGATCTGGAAAGTACAATACATAACTCACACAACTTATAATCAGTACTTTTTTATTCATTTGCCTCATTTCTACCCTGCCTTTCTCACTGATGGGAATCCAAAGCAGTTTACGTTGTTGTCATCTCCCCCTTTTTATCTCTACAACAACCTTTTGAGATAGGGCAGGCTGAGAGTGGATGACTGGCCCAAGACTACCAGCGATATTCAGTCGCAGAGAGGGAATTCAAACCTGTATCTTTCAGATCCTAGTCCAACTCTCTAACTACTACACTGCACTGTGAAACTTTTAGTATGAAGCTATTGGTATGAAATGAATGCTTGTGTTTGGAAATTATTGCTATGTTTAATCCAACAAGAGCTTGAGACATGAGAGAGACATTGGTCTCCTACAACATGGCAGCATCTGTTTTCTTATCATTGGTTCCATTAGCTATACTGCTAACTGCAACCACCATCTACAGCCCAGCTATAGCAACAAAAGTAAAATTTTCTATGGCAGAGTTCTGTGACACCTGCCCTTCACAATCTGCAACTGGAACCCCTTAATTCCATAATATTAGTTATCTGATCTAAAATTCTAACTTGATGTGTGTCTGCCATTGAATTGCAATTATCTGTTAACAGTAAAAGAACTATAATGTGATCTGGTTGTATTTACTATTTTACTACCCTGCAAGCAGGTACCAACCAACTGGCGCAGGAAAATGCTAAGCTTGATGGCATCCCATAGAGTTTTTCTACATGTTCTACACATTGCAAGGAAGGTACATGCAGGGGATTTGGGTTGGCAGCTATGTACACTCCATAATATCTAGCTATTAACTTCACTGAATTTTGTATCGTAGTACTGTCTTATTTTATCCAAAGTAATACACTCCAAATTCCCTTAACCCTTCCTTTGCACCACAGAGCCCGTGTTTCCTGTTTATCCCTCTCCTAAGTGAGCAGAGTTTAAAAATCATGTAATATAGAAAGCTGTGGTCACTTCTCTTTCCAAGTACATTACACAAGGCAAAGTTTTAACTCTCATTCACAGGTAGTCAAATTCACTTGACCATGATCAGAATATTTTATTTCACACCTCTTTTTAAATGTTAGCAACTTTCGATGCCACCTGCCCAAACCAACAACCACTTGGATAATGGAATACCTTCCCTTAGTTCTATGAGTTTAGAAATGAGCGATCAGAACAAATGTTTCTCATCCACTAATTATTCTCTGAGAAGAATGGCATATAAACAGACAACTGTTTTGAAATCTGAGTCTGCTGTTAACTAAGGGATCAGAAAAAGCAGCTGTTACTTATTTTCAAATGTGAATGGGTAAGGAAAAAGTAGGAAATCAGGCAAGAGGTAATTGACCAAACTCAATTATTAGGATTATTATTCATATGAGTACCAGACTGAGGAGATCATTTCCCTTAAAGAATACATTCCTCAGATGTGAAGAGAAAACCATGAGAACAAAAAAACTCTCCAAACCATACTTAAAAATATTTTCATTTTTTCTCTCTCCCTTTTTCCCGCTGGCTCAGCACTAAATAGTTGATCCAACATATACCTCCCTTGTCTGACCTTGACATCAAACTTTTTAAAAAGGCTCTACAATTGGACTAAGTAACATAAAAGTTTAATATAACAACACTGGAAGGACAGAAGTGGAATATTTCAGTGCTGTGATCTAAAAAGCAATGACTTAAGAACAGCAATTTACTAATCAGGAGAGTCTGAAAGAGTTTCTGTGTTTCCTAGAGCAAACATCAAAACAATGTCTAGTCTTCTCTCAATTATCACTTCAGGGAACTTCTCTGCCTATCTGAGGCCAAAATCTGTTAATACATTTGCAGACTGCTTCAGGGAGACTTTCAGATGCTAACACTGTATATGGCCATGTTAAATTATCCTGAAAAATGCAAGTGCTATTTAAAATCCTGTGGGCCCAAAGCATTAACGAGGTTATACTCAATTAGAAGGAGGAATTCCACTCCACAATTTATTCTACAAATATGGGAAGCACATATTAAAAATGAATAGAGTTTATACATTGCTAGACCTACAAGCCTATGTGAAAGTATTCAGGGTTTCAGTCCTGTTGTATTTACAGGTACAAAAAGAATCAGCTTGATTAACGCAACAATGTTAACCCAAAGAACTTCGGTTTATATGTATGTTTATTTTTTTAAAAAATGTGAGAAAAGAGAATATTTTACAAGGAATATAGACAAGTAGACACTACAACTATTTAGATCACCACAGCTATCTAATAGTTGGACTTCTTCGTGTTTTTATACTTGAGATATTCACACAAAGATGTGGAAGACTCCAGGACAGAATAACACATAATATGCTAGAGTAGATCACCAGTTCAAGAAACCTGCTCTAAGAGAGTGACATTATCTTTAACAGTTTTTAAAAATATAGTTCAGTTAGCACACACCTCAAAAATTGGCTCAAAACCCCTAAGTATAGTCAAGCAGTAGGACCTAACACCCCAAACAATTCATGAGCTAACATATCTGCTAAATCTGAGAAATGAGTTATCTTCCTTTTTATTTCCTTGATCAATTTTCTTGGCATTCCTCATGAAGTATTTTCTAAATCTGAGACCGTCTTCTTTCTGCATAAAAATTAAGAAGGCATGCTGCTACTTGCCGCAAGATTACTGACCTTCAAATATCCATTATGATATATTTGATAACTAATGAACTGTGGCACTGAATCGCTTGAAGATTCATTCTTTCAGTCGAGGGATATTCTTCATCAAATTGTACTTCTCTGTGACATTTTTTATGATGCCAGTAAATTATAAGTCTCTAGACAATCCCAAATCTTCCTTATGACCAGATGCTGGAAGTTTCTGAACGTTCTTAAACCATGAGAGGACCTTGGCATCTGTTGAGCACCAAAGTCAATGGAAATTCCAGATGCTTTTTTAGCTGGATGACTATCACTAAGCTTCAGATAGAAACACACACAAAGAACTGGCTCCCACAATTTATCCTCAATTTAGAAAGGAACTCATCCTGCAAATAACTGCACTTTTCAAATTTTTCTTTTTAAATTTAAGTGCTTTGGACTGCTGAGCAATGGATTCATCCATTTAATGTCTTGTCCTCTTTAACAGACACCGGGCAATGTACATGCCTACATTAATGATGTACAGTTTTTGAGTGGATGTCAGAAGGTGTGTTCATTTTGATTTGTACTCAGGGACCAATTTTCTATAAAACTGAAGGGCTGGATCAGATACAGTAATGTTATATGTGTTGAATACGTTGAGCAAACCATTCCTGCCACATCTGACAGATCTAGGGTTTGTTTTACTTATGGAAATACAAGACACTATTTGTATTGCTGTAGCTAAAGCAATACAGGACTGAGCTATAACCAACTGCCCTCAGTAATTCCCCCTCAATATTCTGTGTACGTGAAATCTGAAAATATGAAAAACATGGTATGATAAAGTTCCTGAAAAATGTTTTTCAAGTTTGACTCCTCTGTTGTAATGAGAAATAAAGATGATAAAGAATCTACTTCACACAGAAAAAGAAGTGTTAAGAATGCAAATTGGCATGATTTTATGCATTCTAGGGATGATAAATACGTCAAGGATGGAAATTGTGGGCACAGATCAATGTCATGTGAATGCAAAGTATGCAGTCTGATCATTATCTCGTGGCCAACTTTGGATGCAACCTTAAAGGCCTGACTGAATGCAGATGTTGGAATCTGAAAAATTATTAAATGCTCATATTCTTTATATTTAGCTTAACAGCACTGCTATCAGTTTGTGAGAGAAATCTGTGTTAATACTCCCAGCCCTAAACAAGCCCTGTTCTTTCTGTTTATTTCTGTTTTGCATCTCCACCCCCATACTATTGTTTTAAATTTTATCCCAAGACTGTTGTGCACAATACAGGCTCTGCAGGCAGACCAAATTACTTTTATGGATCACATCCATAATCAATAAAACAAGGGGAAATGCATGTTATTTGTACATGAATTGTGCTCTTATTTGTTTCATATATGATTCTTCTATAAACAATTGCTCTGAATTGTTTTGGTTAGATTAAGGCCTATTGCATACATAGGGTATTTGGTAATGTTTGTTGACACCACAGTTTTTTCCCCCTACATTTAAACATTTAGATTAAGAGAGAAACCAGTGTTCAGAAAAGTAACTATGGTGACAATAAATATAATGATTGTTATCTACTGGAGTGTATCTGTGGATGGAACAATTTCTGCCCAGGGAGCATGACTTTCTTCTACCTCCCCCACGCAGCAGAGGGATGCAGTGGGAGGGGTGAGACAAGAGTTGTGCTTCGTGGGCAGAAATTGTTCCATCCATTGAAACACTCCAAGGGATCCAAGCCAGTCTTTGCAACTATGTAATAAACTATTATAAATATATTACTACTAAAGCAAACGCCTTGATTTTTAGTTCCATTGTTTCAGACATGGGCCGAGGACAGACTGGCAATTTGCCCCGGGAAGGGACCTGGGCCGACAACGATTCAATACCAGAGTAAATGGAACATTCACACAGGCACATCTGCCTGGCGTCCCCCACCCGTAGCCTACCGGTGCTCTTGCACTTCACTGCCAGATTTAAAAAACACCTGATAAAAGCCATCGCAAATCTGAAAGCCCGCGTTCGTCGCGCGTTTCTCCGCACAGGCGAAAAGCCGGGAGCAACCTGCATTGGGCACGAGGCAGCAGCGGTGTGATTGGCTGCGCTCTGCTCCACTGCCCAATGCGGTGCCGGCATTGCAAGGCAAAAAAAAAAAAAGGCAAAATGCGCACATACACCCATACACCCACAGCCGAATTAATGGGGAAACGGCGACTATAGCATGCCTCTGGCGTGGTAGTCTGAATGCTCCCGTGCACCTCCATCCCGTGTCTTCCAGCAGCGGCCCCCGCTGTGTGGACGGGAAAACCCAGTATAGTTTAATCCGGGGTTTTTTTGCGACGACTGGCTACCGGGGCAAACTGCCAGTCTGTCCTCAGCCATGGTGAGACCTTCTTAAAAAGTGACTTTAATTTTTTTTCCATAGGTTAACCTTGGTTTTCTGTTACAGTAATACATTTATATATGTAAACTGTCTTTCCAAACTTGAATTCTATAAATGAAAAGGAAATGATCCAACAAAAACTTGCATTTTTCTAGATCAAGATGGATAGCCGTGTTTGTCTGTAGCAATAGAAAAGAGTCTAGTAGCAACTTAAAGACTAACAAAGTTTGCGGTAAGTCTGAGCTTTTGTGAGTCACTGCTCACTTCTTCAGAAAAACTTACGTGTAGAACTGCAGAAGAGGCTATGCCTTTTTACATAATTTTTGTACTGAAATTCATACCTGGACTGAAGTAGGAAAAAACTGATATGAGATCATTGTTTAAAGGTCTCTTAGAAACATTTGAAAGATGATCTACCTAGTTTGTGCTAGCACAGAAAGAGGAGGAATCCTCATTTTGATATAAAATATCAAAGTTTCATCATAACTGTAGTGTAGACCTTTTAAATGGAGAATGTAGACATTTTTCCCCTTTAAAAGTATTATATTTCAGCCTGTGAAAACATTGGCAATAAACTGACCTTTACACTTGATCATCCAAAAGGTGCTCTCAGAGGTTAAGTAGTTGGCTAGACATCCATGGGAGTAGGAACTTTGAAAAGCCTTTTGAGGAGGACTGCTGAAAGCAATTCAGATATTTAAATTTAATGCCTCTCTTTCTCAGTAGAATCTGAACAATTCTGAGAAGTCTTCCAAGTAATGCTAATTCAGGAGACAATTAGTAGATAGATTCAAATAGGTAGTTTATGCAAACCTCCCATTTTTTTACAAGGGAAAATACTCTGAGGTGAGAGATTTGTCCAGAGTTGGCATCCCTGACCTTGCACTTTCCGGGTGAGCAGAGCAGGGAGCTGCCAGGTGTGGCCGATGTCAGGGAAACGGGCATGTTGGTCTGGCCCAATGTCAGGGGAATGGGCCTTGGATGAGCTGCATCATCCAGAAGACACTCAGCAGCCAGAAGGACAGCCAGCCACCAGTCCTTAGGACTCAGCAGCAATTGCAGAAGGTGGCAAGAGTACTGGAGCCACCACCAAGGCCAGGAGATCAGCAACCATGCCCCTTATGGGTCTGAAAAGGGGGGAAGCCCTCTTGGAAGGGCAGGGGAGAGAGCTGGCAGCAGCAGCAGCATCCTTAAACCAAAGAGAGCAGGAGATAAAGTCCTTTAAGGCAGAGGTATCAAACTCATTTGTTATGAGGGCCAGATCTGACATAAATATCACTTTGTCAGGCCAAGCTGTGTGTACTATAAAACATAATGTGAGGTACCGGAGATATAAACTGTATAAAGGGCAGTAGCTGATAAGCTCTGAGTTATTGTATCCTCTCTGCAAGGCCCCATAGGCTGGGGGGGGGGATACAAAACAAAACCTACGTGGGCACCTGGAGAGCTAGCAGTGCAACATTGACAGATGCTCCCACACTGCTTGACTGCTGCAGATGAGGTTGTCCTGCCATGCTGAAGCCACAATTGGAGTGACTCCGCCCACTCCCTCCAAGCAGCCTCCTGTTCCCTCCCTTGCACTAGTTGCTCACAGGCCACATAAGAGCCTAGGACTGGCCAGTTCTGGTCCCCAGGCCTTATTTTTGACACCCCCCAGAGTTACGAATTATTTCTAGACTACAAAGATCCATTCCTCTGGAGAAAATGGATGCTTTGGAGGGTGGACCCTATGGTATTGTACCACATTGAGGTCCCTGTCATCCCCAGGCTTCATTCCCAAACCTGGATCTGGCAACCCTCCCCCCATCCCCTGCCAGTGGCTGAAGGATCCTGGCAACCCTACTGCTTTAAGGCTTTCCAGGGGGAGGGGAGGAGATCTGAAGCCCCAACCCTACTAGCTATTGGGCCATAGATCAGCCACTCCCTCAGGTGCCACCCAGTGAGTAGAGAGATTGCAGGATGCCAGAGGTGTACCACTTCCAGGAAGCCTTTTTCAAAGGAAATCCTGGGAGAGCTGGGGAAGAAGGCAACTGCTGAGCAGGAGAAAAGGACTGGGGTGCTCCCCTCTCCTTGCTTTCTTCTGAGGCTTGTCCCAGGGCCACCCCTATCAAAAGGAGATACTGGAAGATGCATCAGCGCTGGAATCCAGCCAGGTTCTGACATAATCAGACAAGATTATTTTAATTCTTCCATGGTTGATTATTCTTATACAACAGAGATGGAACAGTGATATTTTCTTTCACTGAAAAGGAACAATTCTGATTTCTGTGGTTCTCTCTCTAAAAGTAATCAGTAAATGTGTTGAGAACAGTTATGTATTTGTTTGTTGTTCTATCCTTCACATATCAGCCAAGGAACATAATATAAACAGGAATCAAATGAGTTAGCTTTCTTCCTTTATTTACTTCCTTTATAGTCCATCTCTCTCACTGAGACTTTAGGCAGATTACAAATTAGAAAACAATGCAATAAAACAGTATACTACAAACAATGCATAAAAACAGGATTACAAAACTGAAGAACAATAAATATGGAGAATCTAGAGAACAATAAAGACAATATAGTAAACATAATAAACAATGCAATAATATCCAAAAGACTTTCTTCTCCCCTATGTCCCTATGCAGCAACTACACTCTGCACACTGCCGCCTACTGGCTGTCCCCACTGAAAATAGCCCATCCAATGCTTGGTCTACTGCATCCCTTACAGTCTGTGGAACTATTTCACTAGGACTTTTTTTCTTTCTTTGTACATTGGAATCTGACTCATCATGCACACTGACTGGAAGTAGTACAAGAAAAAGCTCTGTGGATTGGGCTTCATGAATGTTCAATACTATTTTTAAGAATTCTGAATAGCTAAATGTTCTTCCCAAACCAAGTTAAACGTGTAGTAGCATGGGACCTTTTCCCCAAGATTTGTTCCAAAAGAGAGCACTTTCCTAATAAGACTAGCCCAAAAGGCTTAAGCATAACAGTGTCCTTTTTCATATTTTCAGCAGAGTTGTTCTTTATAAACATATAAACCTTTAATCATTTGTGCTGCTGGCTAGACATCTGTTGGAGGTTTTGGAAATTTGAGTATTAAAGAAAACCCCTCATAATTACACAGTATTTTCTAAGTGAAAGTGAGAAATAAAAAAGCAGCACATTATTTGAAACCTCTGATAATAATGGGACTTGGCTAGAAAAGAAGTAGGAGCCTGGCCATGTTGATGACTTTTTTTCAGCATTACCATTGTCAAATAAAGACTCTGCTACATTCCAGAAGAATCATAATTTAAAATCTCATTAGGATTTAGATAAAGTACTTTTTTGTTGTCTAACAGTGGAGTCCTAGCAGAGTTACACCCTTGTAACTCCATTGAAGTCAATCTGCTTAGAGGTGCAGTGTTAATCAGGTACAATCTTGTACAGTGGAGCAAATGGTAGTACTGAGCTGAAATGCTCTCCCATGAATTTTGCTTCCATATTCTTAAGCTGTGAAACTGAGGTAGTTTTTGGCAATTCTTTCAGGAGGTTGTGGTGATAACCAGCATTAGCAATCACACTTTCTACTGTTGCAGACCGTGTGCAGACCCACAAGACACCAGAGCAATATTGCAGCTATGTCACTTTGTGTTGAAGTCACTGAGGCTGAGTTCAGACTGGCATTTTACAATGGGAACCAGCCGTGGCAAAAAAGCCCTGGAACAAACTGTTCCGGGGTTTCCCGGTCACACGGGGCTGTCTGATGCGGGAGCTTACTGGGAGGAGGTGTGCCGAAACGTTCAGACTGCTGGCCCAGATTGGGGGAGCTCGCCACAAATCGCCGATTGGGGGAGGATCCTGGCACTGCATTGGGTGGTACAGTGGAGCACGGCCAATCAAACTGCTGCTGCTGTTCCAGCTTGTTCCTGCCTTATTGGCTGAGCGGTCACACTGCCAGGAAGAGGACTGATGTGGGTTAAAGGCACTTTGCAGGATTTGCTACCACTTTAAAGAGGTATCTATTTAACACGGGAGGTAAGCAGAACAGCACAGGTTGCCTACGGGTGGGGAACACCAGGCAGATGTGCCTGTGTGAACGCCCCCTTTAATCCACTTGGGAAACAGGGCTGGAACATGGCTCTAGCGGGGCTAATTGCAAGTCTGAATTCAGCCTAAGAGGTACCAACAGGGAATGTCTCAAATGGGAGCTCTCTGTAGCCAGATTCAAATGCTTTACAATCTCAGGGAACTGGTGACCTGCATCTGTTGTAAGGCTGGCAAACAGAGATCTGGGTTCCAAGTAAAACCCGCTATGATACAATATGAGTACAACCTGCTCAGCTAATCTCCAGGGCCAACTTTGGTCCACCAGCCCCTCAATCTAAAGAATTTATCTGTGGGAGGGGGAGTGAAGACATTACCTAGCCTCCTTTCTGACACCCTGCTCACACTCTTGGATTTGATCTTGGTTTCCTTGGCCCTTGGCCAAATTTAGCTCCTGTCTAATTTTCCTCTGATACCTGTGACTGATGGCAGTGAGTGCAGACAGTCCCAACTACAAGAACCAATCCTACACTGAGATATAGCCAGTCACATTTCACTACACTGTAACATTGCTTCCTGAAATCATTATGGCATCTTGTGAGGTCAAGAAATGTTACTGAGCAGCAGCAGGAAGTGTGGCCACCTCCATTATGACCAGAGAAATAGGCAGTGTCAGCAAAAAAGGTAGGTGGGTTTCATGAAGCTTTTTTTCACTCCATTTCAGAGGGTAAACAATATTTTGGTCTGCAGTAGAACAGCTAGATTCCAGTCCAGCAGCACCTTAGATTTTGGGGGGTATGGAGAGTCAAAGCTCCCTTCATCAGATTCGCCCAATACATTACCCTGTGGGCGCTATGCCCACTCATATGGTCACTCACTCATCTTTTTTATATTACATGAATGCCCACCTGTCGAAAGTGGATTCTCGTATTATCTGTTGTAGGAGAAGCAACAAGCCAGAATCATACTGCTGGGGTTAAGCTATCCTAGGCCAACTCCCTCTAGGTCTGTGGGAGAGAGCAGAAGGAATAGATGATTTGCTCTGCTAAAAGGGTATTGGAGATTCTTGACAATGGAGCAAACAGCACTTCTCGCCCTTTTGGCTAAGATCAAGCGACAGTGGTGCAAAGGGAAACAGGCTCAGGTTCTTTTAGAATACATCAGCAGAAGTACAGTGTCCAAGCCACATCGGACAGGCAGGATCATCTCAGCTAAGCACATCACACCTAATTTAACATCCTCTGTATGATTTGAGCATCACATTTCAGGAAGGATAGTTAGAAACAAATTGGACTTGGAGAGCTTTATAAATATTATACATGGCTTAAAATGAAAGTCATATGAGGAGAGGTTGGAAAAACTAAGTAGGTTTAGGGGGAAAGGATTTTTAGGCAATATATGACATCTATATTGAGTTATCTGAAAGGCTGAACAAAGCAGTTGTGCTATATTATCTGGAAAGAGGAGGAACACACTTAGTCTGTCCCAGTATGCCTGACACACTTCTCTTGTGGTAAAACTGTGCATTAAAAGAAACAAGAGCAGCTGCCAAAAATGGTAGCACTCTTCCTCCAGCACTGTAATGAGGTGGAAGAACTTAACTGATGGCATTATCTAATTCCCAGAATCAGACAATGATAAGGACTTCTTTTCAATATTCAGTTTTTTCAGTATTCTTTTTAATATGGTTCTTTTCAATATTCAATTGCAGTTTCATTAACTTTTAGATGTCCATTTATATGGTGTACATCTTATAGAGCTCTACATGGTACAGAGTATATAATTTATTTGTACAACTCAACACAATATTGTATATAAGGAAAAATTCAGGGCAAGGAAACCGAAAATGGCACAAAAGAACTGTAAGATTCCCAGAAGGAAAAAGTATGGTGATGGGTTTTGGGTCAAAATATCAAGAATGAATGAGTCACCATGCCATCCTATGCAAAGGTACTTCAGTGCAAAAAAAACCAACAACCCTATTTATAGGAAGCTTTATAATTCAGGAAGCAATCCTAAGCATGTCCCCGGAGCAGTAATTCCCATTTTTTTCAATCAGGTTTACTCTCAGGAAAATTTTTCATGAAAGCAGTTTAAGACATTTTATCCATATAGAAACTGGGAGAATTTTGAAAGATAACCTCAAAACTGACAACCAATCCTTTCCTCCCTCTTTATAGAGACAGACCAATAAAAGAGTTTGACAAGTCTAAGTGGCCCTTAATTGGAAGTTAAGCGTGCAGAAGGTCAAGGAATACTGTTCCCAGAGAGACAGCCTGATATCTATATTCCATTGAAATATACAAGACTAACCAAGTTTGCCTTCTTAATAGCCCTATTATGGCATGCCAAGTATATGTAAAGACACATTCATGGTGACTGGTTTATACCTCTGGATACTTGCCAAAACCTTGTGCCTCAGCCTATTTTAGAAGCACAATAACATATTCTTATTGGCCAGAGGTGAATCAAGGTAAGAAGGATGATGTTATGTTATGTTGAATCTATTTCACTTTATTTTAATTTGGTTTTTCATGGAATATCAGCCTGTGAGAGAGTTGCTATAGGAGTACAACATACTTTGATTTTCTGGGTGGAAACAGTATTTTCTATAGGATCTTTGTCTGTGTTCACTTAGGTCAACCAAGCGAACATACTGAGTGCCTTAGCAAGCCAGACAAAACGCTTTGCCACCTGCACATGTCTGAAAACAAATGAAGAACTTTCAAGTTTAATCTTTTACTGGAAATTACAGCACAGCCTTTTCCTACTGCCTAAAGCTCTGTTCTCTTGAGGCCCATATCTTCAGAAACAACAGTATCCAAATTCCAATGGAGCCTGATCAAACAACATAGGAAATGTCTTCTTGTTGGTTTATTATGTGTTTTCCCTTCATATAAAGCAAGTGCTAACACACAAGAGTGTGTTGTGTGTCCTTAACTCAATCCATTTCCATTCCATGATCAAACGCAAGTAAGGAAATACAGGCACAGTAAACCATTGTGTTGTTTCACCAGAGGAACTTGAATTGGGAAAGGCAGCATGCACGCACACATACACGCACAGTTCTGACATTTACTCCTGTGACTGTAAGGGTAGATTCATAGATCAGGGTGAGACAAATCACATACAGAAGGAGTTTCCAACATCAAAACTTCTTTCCACAAATCTCACAACACTTACTCTGCAGTAGCGGTTATTGCAACTTTAAATTTCTTTCCCTAAAATTGGAAACATAACAGTCTTCAAATGTGCCAGTAATCTACTTTAAAGAAGGATTTACTAAAATGAAAATATAATACCTCTTGGTAAGTAGTACTACTAGCTGCATTGGTACTGGGAGCAGAGTTGATTCCCACTAGCAGTTACAGTCCAAATCTAAGCAAGATCTGTAGTCCTCTAAGTCCACCGGTGGGCTCAGAAAAGTGTAACTCTGTTTAGGATGGAACTCTTAAATGGGTTGTCTTCTTGCTTAAATATAGTTTGCGAACATTTTGTACCATTGCCTCAGCAACAGCCCACAAGATCTGACTATAAATCACTTTTGTTTCATTTAGTGAAGGTAAATGTTTCCCTTGCTCGAAAGCCAGTCGAATCTGACTCTAGGGATGTGGTGCTCATCTCCGTTTCCAAGCCGAAGAGCCAGCGCTGTCCAAAGACATTTCCATGGTCATGTGGCTGGCGTGACTAGACGCCGAGGTGCACAGAATGCTGTTACCTTCCCACCTATTTATCTACTTGCAATTTCTTGCTTTCGAACTGCCAGGTTGGCAGGAGCTGGGACCAGAGATGGGCACTCACTCCGTCATGCAGCACTCGGGACTCGAACTGCTGATCTACCGACCTTCCAGTCTGCAGTCTGCATTTGGCATTCCCTTAATGATCTCTCTTTCCTGCCCTATGTTTTAATTACTGTTTTATATTTTGTATGTGTGTTTTCATTTTGGCTTTAATTGTTTTTATGAATTGTTTTAATTACACATTTTTATAATGCTTTGTTCTGTTAGCAGCTTTGGTGGTCGTGGTTGGGCAGAAAGACAGCATAAAAGGTTTACAGATAAATAAATAAATAAATGCTGAAATATTTTCTTACACTCTTCTGAATCCTTATACCTACTTATTAAAAATATTAATGAGCCATACAAAATACATAGTGTTATTAATTTTACTTTCTCATTTCTGGGTTGTAAAATTTTGCACTAATATATGGGCAATTCCTTTTTATATTGCAAACTATATATAATTCAAAGTGCTATAATCTGTGTCCTTTCTCCTTGGAATATTTGGCAGTGGCCACTTCATTAGATGATGTTGAAAAGGATTACTAACTCACAGAGGATGTGTCCATAAATGGTTAATATGTATGACTGTTAAAACAGAACCTCTGTTCAAGGAAGTATTTCCAAGGAGCAGATATAGTGGTCAAGCAAAAAAAGAGGCCTACCACAACATCCTTTCTTGGGGAGTGTTCCAGATAACTCTAGCGAGCTACCATCAGAGACAAAGTCTGTTCCAACTCTATTCTAGAAGCCTTTCACATAAGTGGTGTTAACTATAAATGCATGCATCTACAGCTGTGTTATTATACTATTCATAAAACTAGACTCTTCATGCAGTTCTTGCATGTTGGATTCCTCTTATAAAAACCACCAGCATATAACTGTGATGGCACTTTCTACTACCATATCACTAGAATCAACTTTGAGTACTGGGCTCCATGAACTTTCTACCTGAAGGTACATGGCAAGAGACTTTTTAGACTCTATTGTCCTTCCTCTTTCACCCTGCCAACAACCACATAAAGTTATACAATGACTCGATGTGTTAAATAGGCAAATACGGACTCCAACAATGTGCGAAGTAGTGTATTCAAATGTGACACCAAGTAGAAAGAGAAATATTCATTTGTCATAACCAGTAGATTTAGACAAAGAACTAATATGACCATAGTGCATCATATCCCACGGGTACATACATGGGAGGAAAGTATATTTGCATGCTATAGACTATCTTCATCATACTGGCTGGTCTAGTGACTGTAATAAAATTCTGAAATTCTGAAGTTCTTCATCATAGACTTTCCAAATGTGTAAAAGACAGCTGTCAAACGCCCTTAAACATACAGAAAGGACTACAGGCAAACAAAAGGGATTAATTTTTAGTTTTCTCAATAGTATATCTCTTTTTAAAGTCCCATGGATGCACACTTCCAAGACCCTGACATTCAGAGGTCCCAGAGAAAGTACACCTGTATGATGCAGCATAGTAACAAAATAATTCTTTTAAAAAACCCTTCAAAACTACCCTTTTCTATGCTAGATTATTTTTAATTTAAATAATTTAAAAATTATTTTAGCCCACAAAAGGGTATCAAAACTGCTGTTTTTTTGTGCATTTTTCCATTTTTATTTAGATATTTATACCCTGTTTTCTGTACCCTGTGAGAGCCAGTTTGGTGTAGTGGTTAGGAGCAGAGACTGGAAGCTGGGAGAACCAGGTTTGATTCCTCACTCCTCCATATGCAGCTGCTAACATGACCTTGGGTCAGTCACAAGTTCTTTCAGAGCTGTTCTCAGACTTACCTACTTCACAGAGTGTCTGTTGTGGGGAGGGGAAGGGAAAGGAGATTGTAAGCCACGCTGAGACTCCTTTGGGTAGTAAAAGGTGGGGTATAAGTACAATCTCTTCTCTTCTTTGAAATGAGGACCAAAAATGACTTACAACATTATTCTCCTCTCTTCAATTTTGCCTTTATAGCAATAAACCTGTGAAACAGATTAGGATGACAGGAGGGAGGGAGGGACTAGGACTACAATCAGATGTGCATTTTAATCTGCTGTTGCCCCACCTCTAATTGATCCAGGGTATTTTGTAAGAGAGAATACTGATCAGCAGGGGTCTTTTCATAGAAAAAGAGCTGCAGGAGCTCATTAGCATATGGTATGCTAATGAGGTATTAGGCTATTAGCATATGCCACGCCCCCTGACATCACCGGAAGTGATGTCAGAAGGGGAAGCAAAAGGGGGAGGCATCTTCAAAAGCTGGCCTGGGTGGGGGAACTAAGAGAGAAGGGGTTTAAAGTTTAAACTCCTTCTCACTAGAGTTGGACCACAGAAGGAGGAAAGAGGGAAGGAAAGAGAGAGAGTAGAGAGAAGAAAAGAAGGAAGGAAAGAGGGAAAGAAAGAGAAGGAAAGGAGGGAAAGAAAGAGAGGGAAGAAGGAGGGAAACAGGGAAAGGAGGGAAAAAGAAAAGAGAAGAAGGTGGGAAAGAAGAGGAAGAAGGAGAGAAGGAGAGAAGGAGGAGAATGAAAGAAATTCGGCGGCAATTTGGCCCCATTATATCCTATGGGCCATGGAAGCCAATGGTGAAAACATAGGGTATATTATGGGGGCTGGAGGGGAGGGGGTTTGAGGGAGAGGCTCCAAACTCACAGGGTAGCTGATGGAGCCTCTCCCCAAGATACCCACCAAGTTTCAAGAACATTGGACCAGGGGGTCCAATTCTATGGGCCCCCAAACAGGTTGCCCCCATTCCTTCCATTGTTCTCTATGGTGGGGAAAAGTTACTTGGTGGGTATCTTGGAGAGAGGCTCCATCAGGTACCCTGTGAGTTTGTGCAGAATATACCCTATGTTTTCACCATTGACTTCAATGGCCCATAGGATATAATGGAGCTGAAATTGACATTCGGCTGCCTGAAAGACTCCTGGGATGCCGGCTGGGGGCGGGGCTTGGCTCCTGAGCTGCTGGAGCTGTGCTCCAGTGTGCTCCCCCCAAAAAAGACCCCTGCTGATCAGACTCATCCCTTTTAGCACTCTTCAAAGCTCTTTTACCCCATTCTTGATTGATCAGATGCATATCAGACCCAGCAGCCCAAGAGTGTTGCTGCTGGCCATTTTTAAAAATAGTTTCTCCCTTGAACATGCCCACAAGCACTGATTTGCCTCCTAGGATATGTAGTTCATGGGGATGTCAGCCATTTTTTTTAAAAAAAACCTTTGTTCTCTGGGCATGCGCACAAGCACTGATCAGCCTGCTGGGACATGTAGTCTCCCTCTCTAAATTTTTCAATTTACCCCTTCCCCAAAACACAGGAAAAAGCTGAAGTACAAGTATGAAGAAAACAAAGTTTAGAGCAGCCCCTGTGGGAGAGGGGAGGAGAGAGAGAGGTGTGAATATGCAGTTATGTTCACTTCACTAACTAGTAAAAAAATGGTGGCTGACCTGCCTGATATCTTGGTTGAGCAACAGAGCAATCAGACAACAGAAAATCCAGTTTGAAACCAATCCAAAAGGACCAGACTTAAACAGGTATCAAAGAAACACACAGTAAAGGGGGGGAGGAATGGGACACAGACGACAAGGGCACGACAGACTTTGCTGTGTGATCATGCCTTTTAAATACATAAGGGAACAGCAACGACAACCGATCAAACTTCACTTCCAATCACAGCCTAGGTCACCCAGCAAACCTCCACAGCACAGTTGGAATTCAAACCTGGATCTCTCTGTTCTGTAAAATTTGACAGAAAATCACTGCAGCAAAAGGACTAAAGAGTAAATACATTCCAACAAAGACCAAGCTGGCGGAATCTGATCATCCTTTTTTTTAAAAAAAACTTGCAATGTTCAGATTGTATAGCTCAAAAATGAAACTTGAGGATTATTATGAAAAGAAACATAAAATGCAATTTATGGGGATTTATGACACTCATCTCAAGTCATGTTCCTCTGTGAACCAGACCGTGTCAACTTGTCCATTAGCCAGAATAAATAGGAAAATGGGAATAATTGTGTTTCCCTTTGCTGCTGCACCACTGGAAAGCTTTACTTGTTTTGGATACTTTGTAGATTGTGAATGCTCTAGAAGCACACATAAAAATGGCTTTTCAGGCAGGGTTTGTGCATCACTGAGCATTCAACCCGAAGACTAAATGTATAATATCTACAAAATAAGCTGAGACACTGGAGAGCATAGGAATGAATGAACCAGTAAGCTCCTATAAAAGTTATACCCCATGAAACTTTGTCATGGCTGTATGCAAAAAACAGCAAACAACTATGGTTCCATCTCTGTTTAGTTTGTTTTCATTTGTTTCAAATAAAAGCTGTATAGAATAAGAGACATTCATTTCTGTTTTATTTAAGGAAGAAAGCAACCTGAAAATAATTCTGGTTGTAAGTGATTCATATGTATTATTCATTCAAACTATGGGGGAAATATTATTTTGCTTGTTTGATATAGTCATATTAATAGCTAATTTTTACATGTTTTTGTTTAAGTAATAGGGAAACTCCAAGAATTTGATGTTTCAACTGATTCATGATCTTTGCTACTCCGTATTTTAGTTTAGAGTATCCCATACCCCTATCCCTGTAGTGAGTAGTGATAAAATGCAATTAAAATCAATAATAATAATTTAAAAACTATGGGAAATTTAGCAATGGGCCTTAGTAGTTGGGGGGGGGGTGCAAAGGGCAAGGCAAGACAAGGCATCCATCAGGTCTGAAAAGGATTTTACCCACAAATGTTTCCCTCACTCAAGTTCCACAGAATGAATGACAAGCCATTCACCCCCTAAGACAGCTGCTGGAGATAAAAGCTTGAACAACTGAGATAAAGAATCCAGACTTTAAGGTGGGCTGCATGTGGTTTATCAGTAGAGCCAGTCTGGTGTAGTGGTTAAGTGCACAGACTCTAATCTGGGAGAACCGGGTTTGATTCCCCCAGGGTTCTTTTTGTAGCAGGAACTCCTTTGCATATTAGGCGACACATCCCTAATGTAGCCAATCCTCCAAAAGCTTACAGAGCTCTTCTTACAGAGGCTACTGTAAGCTCTTGGAGGATTGGTTACATTAGGGGTGTGTTGCCTAATATGCAAAGGGGTTCCTGCTTCAAAAAGAGCCCTGGATTCCCCACTCCTCCACTTGCACCTGCTGATGTGACCTTGGGTCAGTCACAAGATCTGGCACAACTGTTCTTGAAAAAGAGCAGTCTCTGTCAGAATTCTCTCATCCCCACCTACCTCACAGGGGGTCTGTTGTGGGGAGGGGAAGGGAAAGGAGTTTGTAAGCCACTCTGAGATTCCTTTGGGTAGTGAAGGGCGGGGTATAAATCCAATCTCTTCTCTTCTTCTTCTTCTTCTAGATGGATGGAAAAACTGACATCACCAGTGTAAGTCAGCCATCCCTTGCTGGGTGCTGCTTAGGGTTTGAAAGATTTTCAGGGCAGTGCCTGGGAAAGGATGAGTTTGGAGAGAATATGCTGTCACTTTCAGGTGACTATGTAGGAGTTTCCACAATCTTACCATAGAGATATGGGGAAATTCCTAGAACATCACTTTGGAGGCAATATTCCAGACATCTGTTCTCTTGAGTTTATTGAGGGCAGGGCATCAAGGCCAAGGTATGGAGGGGTGACCCACTGAGGGTTGGCAAATGGCAAGCCAACTGCTGCCATCATTCCTAACCAGGGATGAGCACAAACTGAAGCACAAAGTAATATTTGTCATGAATTTTACCCTGTTTATGGTTCACAAACTGAAATTCATGAAGGGTCTACCGTCACAAAGTTCCACAAATTTTTAAAGCAGTTTGTAAATAGAGCAGAAAGCAGGGGTTTAAAGGCACTCTGAGTCCCTTTAAACTCTTTCTTTCTGTTCCCCACCAAAACCTGGGACAAAAGCTGAGCAGCAGGGACACCTCCCTGCCACTCAGCTGTTGTTGGGGCTTTCTTGTACAGTCCGTTTAAAGGGACTACACAAGAAAGCCAAAACAGTTGAGTGGTGGGGAGTGCCTTCCCACTGCTCAGCTGAAAGGACTGCTGAACTACGAATGTATTCCATTTGCAAATGGACCTCCCAGTTTAGTTTGTGGTTCGGCTACAAACCACAAACTGACATGAACTGCATTTTTCCAGTTCATGTCCATCCCTGTTCCTAACTTCCACATGTCAGCTTTCCCCATAACCACTATCATTCCATAGTTGATCAAAGGCTAGAAGTGAACAGTTAAAAACACTATAATGCATTCCTAAGAATACTTTTCTGGGAGAAAACCCTGTTGAATAGACTTGAGTAGGCTCCTTATCAAACAATTCCTAAAATCTTTAGTTAAGATGCCAAATTATGTCTCACTCTAGGCTAGTCCATGAGAGAGCTGCATGAAGATGTGCATGTCTCTGGAGAACATGAGAGAAGGAAGGCTAGATGAGATTAAATGAGAGATAATGCAAGGAGGAAGTTCAGGGATATGATGGAGACTTACGCTGAGAAGCTGGACAAAAAGTGGGTGGACAGGAGCCTGAGAAGCAGGTGATCTGGAGAGGGATATTGGGAGAGACATAGGGAGGCACCATGCCAGGAACAAGAGCAGTCTCAGAGCAACAGGGAGAAAGATTGCAGGGACTATGGGCCATAGCAAGAGACAGAGGGAGAAATTAAGAAAAGGGAGCCATTAAATCATAGCTACCAATCTTGAGGAAGAAGAAGAAGAGAAGAGGAGATTGAATTTATACCGCACCCTTCACTCCAAGTCTTAGAGCAGTTTACAAACTCCTTTCCCTTCCCGTCCCCACAACAGACACCCTGTGAGGTAGGTGGGGCTGAGAGAGCTCTTTTGAGACCTGCTTTTTCGAGAACAGCTCTGACAGGTATGGCTTGCCCAAGGTCATCCAGCAGCTGCAAGTGGAGGAGTAGGGAATCAAACCCAGTTCTCCCAGATTAGAGTCCATGCACTTAAACACTACACCAAACTGGCTGTCTCCTTAGTAGTAGCAGAGGTAGTTTAGATGGGAAAACCCGACTTGTTTTGTGCATTCAGTCCTAAATCTTATATACCTAATTCCCACCTTGCAGGGGAGGTGACCTCTGAGAATTCTTGGAATCAAATTAAATATTTATTTATTTATATTACATTATGTTTATTAATTGCCTAACCCCCACAATTAAATAGCTATTAAAAGTTTCAGGCTTCAAGAAATGTATCTCCTTCACTAATTTTTTTTTTTTTGGGGGGGGGGTAAAGCTAGCTGTGAACTGAGATTGTGTTGATATATTAATTAATTCAAAAGCAATGATTGAATGTTTGCTTACAGATGTGTTGGAACTACAGAGATAAGTTCCTGCCCTTATAATTAACTCAGGATGGAGACTAGTTTGTCCTCTGTCAATGTGTTAGACATAGTATTAGAATCTATTTAAGTCTTCTTTAGTATTTGCCTTTTGACCACTGTTTGTGACTGCAATTTGAAATGATCTCAGCAACTCAGGATTGTTTGCTTTTTAGGTTGAGCTCTCTTGCAAAGAATACCTGGAAACATCCGTTTGCATTTTAACAACATTTGGCAATTACTTCCTCTGAGTTTGATTAAGCTGCTTCTTCCCCTTGGCCTTTTGGCATCTCTTCTCCAGCTATGAAGGGGGAGGGTTACTTTCAGCTGCTAGTTTTTTTCCCTTTTCTTTCCTGGGCTGGCCTGAGGACCTAGACAACTACAGGGGTGCTGGGGTAACACGACTTAGCATGGTGCTACTTGTCATCTAGCCAGGCCTCTCCTCTCCTCCACCTGATGGATGGTCCAGTGAGGGGGGGGGAATGCAACTACATTTTGTATGTGCAACATTGTATGCGTACAACTCATGTTTTTTTATGATTTACCAGTGCTTGGTATGATGTTCAAATATTTATTTTACATTTCAAAAAATTGGGAGATGGAGGGAAGGCTTTTCCCTTATGTGACTCTCTCCCTACCCACACTCCTCTCCAGTCCGGCAGTCAGCCCAGAGAACCCAAAAATGGCCACAATGATCCAAAACCACAATAAACAAAGCTTAATTTGAAGCAGCTCTTACCAGAATTCAAGCCTGGAGCCCAGCCTTGTTCATTTCATTTTGTACTAAAGCCTTCTTTGGGAACCTACGAAGAGAATCAAGAGACTTCCTTGGGCCATGTGAAAAGTATATTTTTCTCCCCTCTGAGCAGTTTGCCACAGTCTCCCTCCACTCACAGCTTTTGTATTAGAAATCTAAACTGTCTTTACAAGAATGCACTCAATGGTCATGACAAAGAAATCCTTAAAAAAGCAATAAGAGTACATTGGAAATAAAAATTTCCAGATTACCAGGATTTGAAGAGGCACAGCCATGCCAAAGCGAAAAGGCTGACTAAGGATGGACTGACAGAGGAGATAGCATAGCAGTTCAACTAAAAAGCAACTAACAACAGTTTGATATCAGCATGCCCTTTGTGCAGAAAGAAAAAAATGTTCAGATTGAAGAGTTAGACCAGAAGTGGTGGCTTTATAGCACCAGCTGAAATCCTATTGGCTTCTTGTGTCACCTGACAATTGCAAGCAAATTACCACTGCCTCTTCACCTCCATGAGGGCAAGTCAGCAGCACCCAGAGTGTTATGTACATGGACCACCTCCAGGGGTCCCTGGCTAAAGTAAGGAGCTTGGTCCCTGAACATAAAGGGACCTAGGATCCTAGACCACCTAGTGTCCACCAATAGCACCTCTGGCATGTTAGCCGAACTGCTTATCTACACAGTAGGCAGACTAACTTATTTGAGTTGCTGGCCAATGTATACAGAGAAAGCGAACTTCGTACCAAAAACCCGTTTCCCCAAAAGAGAACACTTGACAAGGTTTCTTAAGCTGAATCAAGATTCTCTTTACTGAATATCTTTTTGGTACACAGGCAAACAAAAACAGATTCACTCACACATACACACAAGTTCCTTTAGTTACAGTAGAAATGGAAATACAATATTGGGGTTTTAAACTAAAAGTATTTAGACAGGGGAAAAGCTCATAATACTTATCTGGTCCTGTAGTCTCGACCTTCCAGTGAATAATATGGATTATCTCTTAACTAAGGATATTCTTACTTTCACTGCACACAGTTAGAACCAGCCAACATGTGTGAGGGCTCCTTGGTCGCGACTCCAAGGAAGCACAGTAAGTTACCTATGGTAGATGTAAGGTAGGGGAATGGCCAAGGCGAGCTGCTTGCTTCTTGCTTGGGGTGAACAAAAGATTACACCTTGTTTTATCAGCTAGTATTGGGGACTGGCTTGGGGTGTCTCTGGTCCATCCCATCCCTATACCTATTGGCTATAGGATGTGGGGGTACCCTCCTACTAAGGTGGGGCAATATTGAAAGTCTACACCTTTCTACAAGGGAGCATTTGGTCAAGGTGCAAAGATAGGTTGGCATAGAAACCATAGATGTGCAGATGACTCTGGCTTGGTCCAAGTGACAGTCTTAACACATACAAATGCCAAGCATCCTGTGGGTTACATGCGAGGTATGGATTCCTCAATGGTGGAAAGGTTGTTGTTTTTACATCCTTCTAGAGAACCATAATGGAGATGCTAATGGAGATGCTTCTTGTTTCCAATGTCTCATGGGTAGAGATATGCAAGGTGTGTGTCTGTGACTTCATTTGCATGAAAGTACAGGCTGTGTGGTACCTTCCTAGTGCAGAGAGTCACATTAACAAAGCATATATTTCTCCCAATGCAAAGACGCTTGCTGACACCATTCTGGTGTGTGTGCAGGTCAGAAAATAACAAATAAAAGCATTTTCAAAGTTACATCTCCTAACAGGCGGGAAATTCAAACCCTCCAATGGGACTGTGGGTGTACTGGGTGGGATGTATATAACTGGCCCTTGTGGGGCCGTTTTGCCAGTTCGTGTGTGAAGTACAATAAACGCGTCTGAATGCATGTCATAGTATGCGGTGAACCCAGTACTTTACACAAAGTAAACCATACAGCCTTAAAAAGCTGAAGCTATGACTCACTACATCCCTATCAGCACCTGCTGTGTATGCTGGCTGGACCAGTCATGCGAGAAAGCAGCAGCTTCCACTGGTCAGATCTCCTAAGGCAGCTAACTCTGGCCTGAT
The DNA here is from genome assembly GCA_029375565.1 of Gekko gecko. Taxonomy (NCBI): domain Eukaryota; kingdom Metazoa; phylum Chordata; class Lepidosauria; order Squamata; family Gekkonidae; genus Gekko; species Gekko gecko. The sequence goes on along the minus strand of JAPDNY010000010.1, from coordinate 81,692,484 downwards.
AAATTCCCAGAGATTTGGGAGTGGTGACTGTGTAGGGGGAATATGGGAAGGGATTTGACCTAGAATCTCTGGTAAATTTAGAGTTTGATTCTTCTCAGCTTCTAGGAGCTGGCCTCTCCAGTAGTCAGTGCCTCTGAGATGACCCTATATATTATAATTTAGCATGAGGACTAGGAATTCCTCCTGCAACAATGCTTTCAAAATAACACACCCTTGATCCTCTGCAAATGGAATCCAGCCTGCTTTCACAGTTGTAAGGCTGTTTTCCAAGCCTCTCTCCCCAGTGTTCCCCCATGTCCATATATAGCCAGATTTTCATTTTCTTATCTGAATATTCAGTACCTCAGTGCTCTGTTTAAATATACTCAAACCAAACTTAACATCCGTGTACTGAACCATGAAAGAGTTTTCTGTCATTTGAATGCATAACCTTTCTTGAAGCTGAGAAATGTCTGAATGGCAATTTTCCCTGTAGCAAACAATAAAAGTTTACATTCAATCCAAAGAGAGAATGAGACACCAAGAGCATTGACAGATTTAAGAAACTGTTACTCTCCACATTAATTAATTTTGAAAATGTAAAAACTTTCCATATGTGAGAAAATTAGACAATTATCCCTAATTTGCTGCAATCATTTCCAGTTTTGAGCATTTTTTGTATTTGTCCTTCTGTGTTCATTAACAGAATGCCAGAACATGAGGAAAAAAATGCTAAGCTAAACATCATTTTTGAACTGGACAGACTGGAGCAAAAACGTCAGGTCACTTGGCATGCTACTAGTACATCAGCTCAGTTCCAGCCTTTTCCCTTTAGCCTTAGCAAGAATACTATTGGGAAAAACTGTTGGGGATGAGCAGTAATGAACAAGACCAGTCTCAATGTACAAAACAATGTACAAAACAATGTACAGCTTGCAGAGGTGGGCAAGCTGCTTCAGCTCCAGCCTTCCTCACTTCTTATGAATTACATTTTAACAGAGATTTGTAGTGCAATCCTAAGTATGTTTACACTCTTCTAAATCCATTGAAATCAATGAGCTTAGAAGGGTGTAAATCTGATAAAGATTGTACTGTTAAGGTACCATTTAAAAATTGAATGAACAACGAAATTAAATGGCCATGTTATAGGTCCAATGAATAACTGGGCATGCAACTTGTTGGGCTGAGATGAAATCACAAGCCTGGATCAAGCACTCTGAGTTGAATAGTACTGGTAGGCCACATTTGGGTGGCCTGTGGGCATAAGGCCTCTTTCTCAGAGAAAGTTTTCCAGCCTTGAGATGAAAAGGGGGAAAGGTGTATATGACAGGGATATGGAGAAAGAAGGAAGTTGCTTTGCAGCTGTATTAACACCATACTGTGTATCCTCACAAAAATTAATCAAATAAAAGCTGTCTCTTTAATATACTTTTCCCATTATCCTCTCCTGGGGGATGCTTCTGTTTAAGGCAGGAAGCTTGCAAGAGGCATGAGCCAAAGGGTGAGAGCCAAAGGGTGAGGCTCTTTGCCTGTGGCTCTTAGCCTAGGGACTCTTAGCCTACAGGCTCTGTAAGATGCCCAGGAAGAGCCAGAAAGCCAGGGACCTAGGCTCCTTGGGTTCCCAGTAAGGTAAGTAGACTTCTACAACAGGAACCATATAAATACAAAGGGTTTTAAAAGGGGGGTTATATAAAAGTATTTGTTTAAAAACAATTATGAAGTCAGAATGCCAGCAGGGGGTTGGGGGCTATCCAGTGTTTTTCATGGAGTGTCACATGTATGACTATCTGCCCACTGGGCAGAAGTCTTGGGTGTGTGCTCGGTGCAAGGAGCTCCTGGTTCTCAGGGAGCGAGTTTGCTCCCTTGAGGCCAAGGTGGCTGACCTGGAGAAGTAGAGACAGTCAGTTAGGTGCACGGAGAAGACTCTCGGGGACTTGTTAGATATGTCCCATTCTGGATCTGGCAGCCCAGCTGCTGCCAGGGAGCATGAGGGTCAAGGGGAAATGGGGCACCATGCTGAGGATAAGGGGAATGTGCCCTCAGAAGGGACCTCTTCTTCAGCTGGTGAATGGGTATCCTTTCGTACCAAGGAACCGTCCCTGGGAAGGGTGGGAGGGGGGCTCTTGGTAGTTGGTGATTCGACCCTTAGGCAGGTAGACAGCTGGGTGGCGAACCCGCGTACTGACCGTATGGTGACTTGCCCGCCTGGTGCGAAGGTAGCGGACATTACGCATGTTTTAGATAGGCTGGTAGATAGTGCTGGGGAAGAGCCAGTGGTCATGGTGCACGTCGGCACTAACGATGTGGGGAAATGCAGTCGTGAGGTCCTGGAGGAGAAATTTAGGCTGCTGGCCAGGAAACTCAAGGCCAGGACCTCCAAGGTAGCCTTCTCAGAAGTGCTACCTGTTCCACGCACAGGGCCATAGAGACAGGCACAGATCAGGAGTCTCAATGCATGGATGAGACAATGGTGTAGGGGGAAGGGTTCAAGTTTGTTAGGCACTGGGATGCTTTTTGGGACAAGAGGGAGCTGTATAAAAGGGACGGTCTCCACTTGTCCCAAGAAGGAACCAGGCTGCTGGCGCTCAAAATCAAAAAGGTAGCAGAGCAGTTTTTAAACTGAATAATGGGGGAAAGCCGACAGGAGATGAAAAGCCTCTGGTTCAGGATGGCTCATCTCAAAAAGATGAAGGGGTAGCTATTACTTTTGTACAAGGAAATGGATTAAAATTGTCCACTGAGACTGTGGCTAGCAATAGAGACTGCCTGGCAAGGTCTCGAGGCAGCAAGAGGAAGGTTGTGGGCTTAACAAGTGTGGGAAACTATAGGTGTTTATACACAAATGCTAGAAGTCTCTGAGGTAAAATCGGGGAGTTGGAATGCTTGGTGTTGGGGGGGGAAATAGAAATTGTAGGTATTTCAGAAACTTGGTGGGATGAGGAAAATCAGTGGATATGGTGATTCCTGGTTATAAATTATATCGGAATGATAAAGGGGGAAGGGTTGGAGGTAGGCTGGCTCTGTATGTCAGAGAGGGTATACAGTCCAGAAAGATTGAGAGGGTAAGAAAATTGGATTCGCTTCTGGAAATGCTATGGGTTGAAATAGTGGGTCCAAAAGGAGGCTTAACAGTGGGAGTTTGTTATCACCCACCAGATCAAAAGGTAGAGGAGGATTATAAAACGATGAATGAATTAAAGATAGTGGCTAGACGGAATAACTGTGTCGTAATAGGCGACTTTAACTACCCACATATTGATTGGGTCAATACGAGTTCTAGTCAGGAAAAAGAGATTGAGGTTTTAGACACGCTCAATGACGGTGCTATGGAACAGATGGTCATAGATCCTACCAGGGGAGAGGCGATCCTGGATTTGGTCCTAAGTAACACCCAAGACCTGGTGAGAGATGTAAAAGTGATTGCACCACTTGGGAACAGTGACCATAATGTCATTGAGTTTAACATTTGTACAGATAGGGAGTTGCCCAAAAAGACTGACACAACCACTTTTAACTTTAAAAGGGGTAACTTCTCTGGTATGAGGGGACATGTGAGGAAGAAATTGAAAGGAAGAGTGGAGAAGGTCAAAACCATTGGGGAAGCTTGGAGAGTATTTAAAAAGATGATCCTAGAAACTCAGAAAAAAATTATACCACAGGTTAGGAAAGGCACAAATAGGTATAGAAAAAAGCCTGCATGGTTAACAAATAAAGTAACGGAAGCTGTAAAAGGTAAGAAGGATTCCTTTAAGCAGTGGAAAGCTAGTCTCAGTGAGGTTGATAAAAGAGAACACAGGTTGTGGCAATTAAAATGCAAGTCTGTGATCAGGCAAGCAAAAAGGGAATATGAGGAGCATATTGCAAAAAACATAAAGGCCAACAATAAAACTTTCTTCAAATACATTAAAAGTAGTAAGCCAGCCAGGGAGGCAGTGGGGCCCTTGGATGACCAAGGTGTAAAAGGAGTAGTGAAGGATGGTAGGGAAATGGCTGAGAAGCTGAATGCATTTTTTGCCTCTGTCTTCACTGTGGAAGAGGAGAAGTGCTTGCCCACTCCAGAACCACCGATTTTGGGAGGGGGTTTGAAAGACCTGAATCAGATTGAGGTGACAAGAGAGGAATTCCTACGACTGATGGACAATTTAAAAACTAATAAATCACCAGGCCCGGATGGCATTCATCTGAGAGTTCTTAAAGAACTCAAATGTGAACTTTTGGATCTCCTTACAAAAATATGTAATCTTTCTTTAAAATCTGCCTCCATTCCTGAGGACTGGAAGGTAGCTAATGTCACTCCCATCTTTAGAAAGGGCTCCAGGGGAGATCCAGGAAATTACAGGCCAGTCAGTCTGACATCAATACTGGGTAAGTTCATGGAAACTGTTATTAAGGAAAGAATTAGTAGGCATATTGATGAACAAAAACTATTGAGGCAGATTCAGCATGGGTTCTGTAAGGGAAGATCTTGTCTCACTAACCTGTTAGTGTTTTTTGAGGGAGTGAACAAACATGTGGACAAGGGGGACCCAATAGATGTTATTTACCTTGACTTCCAGAAAGCTTTTGATACAGTTTCTCATCAAAAGCTCCTAAGTAAGCTCAATAGCCATGGGATGAAAGGACAAGTCCTCTTGTGGATCAAAAACTGGCTTATAAATAGGAAACAGAGAGTGAGTATAAATGGGAAACTTTCTCAGTAGAGAGTGGTAAGCAGTGGGGTACCACAGGGATCAGTACTCGGTCCGATGCTTTTTAACTTGTTTATTAACGATTTGGAATTGGGAGTAAGCAGTGAAGTGGCTAAATTTGCAGATGACACGAAGTTGTTCAGGGTGGTGAGAACCAGGGACGATTGTGAGGCACTACAAAGGGATCTGTTGATGGATGAGTGGGCGTCAACGTGGCAAATGGGGTTCAATGTGGCCAAGTGCAAAGTGATGCACATTGGAGCCAAAAATCCTAAATATAAATACACGTTGATGGGGTCTGAATTGGCAGAGACTGACCATGAAAGAGATCTTGGAGTCGTAGTGGATAACTCAATGAAAATGTTTAGACAGTGTGTAGCTGCAATAAAGAAGGCCAACACTATGCTGGGGATTATTAGGAAGGGAATTGAAAACAAATCAGCCAGTATCATAATGCCCCTGTATAAATCATTGGTGCGACCTCATTTGGAATACTGTGTATAGTTCTGGTTGCCACATCTCAAAAAGGATATTATTGTATTGGAAAAAGTGCAGAGAAGGGCAACTAGAATGATAAATGGATTGGAACACCTTCCCTATGAAGAAAGGTTAAAATGCTTGGGGCTCTTTAGCTTGGAGAAACAATGGCTGAGGGGTGACATGATTGAGGTTTATAAGATTATGAATGGGATTGAGCAGGTTGAGAAAGAAGTACTTTTCTCCCTTTCTCACATCGCAAGAACTCGTGGGCACTCCATGAAATTGCTGAGCAGTCGGGTTAGAACAGATAAAAGGAAGTACTTCTTCACCCAAAGAGTGATTAACATATGGAATTAACTGCCACAGAAGGTGGTGGCAGCTACAAGCATGGACATTTTCAAGAGGGAATTAGATAAACATATGGAGCCGAAGTCCATCAGTGGCTATTAGCCACAGGGTATAGATGGGAACTCTCAGTCTGGGGCAGATGATGCACTCTATTCTTAGTGCTGGAGGGGGCAGCAGTGGGAGGGCTTCTAGTGTCCTGGCCCCACTGATGGACCTCCTGATGGCACCTGGTATATTTTGGGCGCTGTGTGACATAGTGTTGGACTAGATGGGCCATTGGCCTGATTCAACATTGGCTTTTCTTATGTTCTTATGTTCTTGCATAATTGTCCCTGCTGAAGTTAGTGGAACTTGTACATAAGCATGTGTTTTGAGGACTGCCATTTTCAGAAATACTCTCAGCTATGAACTTTACCAGCAAAATCCTGAAACTTACTTCTCTGTGATCAGATACTATTACAAAGAAACTTGGCACATTATGCTACATAGTATCAATTCACATTTTAACAGAGATATCCCAGTTGTAGTTACTTGTATTAAAGAATCACTGACATAAAGAGTTCAATGAGATCCTAATGAAAAGATAATTGGTTCCTATATTTACTAGAAGCTGTTTTTTGTGCTGTCCCCCAACTTGGGAAAGGAATGGCACCTGGGTGGCCAGGACAGCATCATGCTACCCAGCCAATCAGGGGAAGCTGGCTATTAAAATCCAGCACTCTCTGGCTTTATTCCAAGTTTGGCATTTGGAGCCTTCCACCAGAACTGGAGAAAAACTCTTTGTTCCAATGAAACCTTTATTTCCATTCATAATAGGTAGGAGTTACAAAGTAGAGGAGAAGTAAAATGGAACAGAAAGGGCTTCCCCCTTGTCGTTGGTGTGGGATTGACTCAAGGAAGCCACCGCCTTCAGTTTGCAAAACCCAAGAATGGCTGCTAATGATAGGTCATTTTGGAGGACATTAATTCATAGGGTCACCATAAGTCGGAAGTGACTTGACGACACTTAACTCTCACACACACAGCAAAGGATACAGAAGTAGGAAGGGTTGGAGAGTGCATGGCGTGGTTTCTTGTATACGGGGACAAAAACCCTGGAGATAGCACTGATGCAATGCTTCCTGCCCTCCCTCTCATGATCTAAGTCCACAGAATCAGTATTGCTGTCAGATGGCCATCTAGTCTCTGTTTGAAAACCTCAAAAGAAGGAGAGCCCACCACCTCCCAAAGAAGCCTGTTCCACTGAGGAACTGCTCTAACTGTCAGGAAGTTATTCCTAATGTTTAGGCAAAGACTCTTCTGATTTAATTTCAGCCTGGTCTGAACTTCTGGAGCAACAGAAAACAACTCCATACCATCCTCTATATGACAGCCCTTCACTTGAAGATGGTTATCATATCACCTCTCAGTCATTTTCTGACCTGGCTAAACATTCCGAGCTCCTTCAACCTTTCCTCACAGGACTTGGTCTCCAGATTCCTCACCATCTTCTTTGCCCTCCTCTAGACATGTTCCAGTTTGTCTACATCCTTCTTAAAGGGTGGTGCCCAAAACTGAACATAATACTATAGATGAGGTCTACCTGGAGCAGACTAAAATGGTACCATCACTTCATGTGATCTGGACACTATACTTCTGTTGATACAGCCCAAAATCACATTTGCCTTTTTAGCAACTCGTGTTCAGTGTATGGTCCACTATGACCCCTAGATCCTTTTCACACATTCTACTGCTAAGACAAGTCTCCCCAACCTATAATTATGTATTTGATTTTTCCTACTTAAATGCAGAACTTGTCAAGATCATCCTGTATCCAGACTCTGTCAAGATCATCCTGTATCCTAACTCTGTCTTCTACCGTATTTGCTACCCTTCCCAATTTAGTATCATCTACAAATTTAATAAGCATTTGCTGTATCCCTTCATCCAAATCATTGATAAAGATGTTGAACAAAACAGGTCACTCCACTTGTCACTCCTCTCCAAGAAGATGAGGAACCATTCACAAGCACCTTTTGGGTGTGATCTGTCAACCAGTTACAGATCCACCTAACAGTCATAGGATCCAAACCATATTTTTCCAATTTGTCAACAAGTATATTATGTGGAACCTTATCAAAAGCCTTACTAAAATGAAGATAAACTATGTCTACAGCATTCCTCTGATCCAGCAAGGTAATAACTTTCTCAAAAAAGGTCAGTCTGACATTACTTATTCTTGAGAAACCCATGCTGGCCCTTAGTAATTACAGCTGTCCTTTCTAAATGCTCAAGGACTGTCTATTTGATTATTTGTTCTAAAACTTTCCCAGGTATAGACATCAAGCTGATGGGTCGGTAGTTACCCAGATCCTCCTTTTCCCCCTTCCTGAAGATGGGAACAACATTTGCCTGCCTCCAGTCTTCTGGCACCTTACCTGTTCTCCAAGAATTCTCAAAAATAATGGACAGAGGCTCAGAAATTACATCTGCAAGTTCTTTTAGTACCCTTGGATGCAGTTAATTTCATTTAAAGAAACTAGATGTTTATGTACTACTCCTATGCTGATTCTAGGCTTCAACTCCCTTCCCTCATCATGTGTTCTGTTTTTGCCATGTTGAGTACTGTTTCCCTCACAAGAGAAGGCTAGGGAAAAGTAGGAACTGAGCAGTTCTTCTCTCTCTTCATCACCTGTTACAATTTCATTTTCCTCTCCCTGCAATGGGGCTACCATGTCCTTGCTCTTTTTCTGACTTTAAACATAAGTAAATAATCCTTTTTTGTTGTTTTTAGCATCTGTCACTAGACTAAGCTCATACTGAGCTTTAGCTTTCCTAACTCTCTCTCTACATGGCCACTATAAAATATATGTCCTCTTATTTTATTATAGAAACAACATTTTAAAAATAGGATGTCTTGGCAAATATGATATAAAATTTGACTTCAGTCATCCATGAATCAGTCTCTTAAAATCTTACATTTAGAATTCTTGAGGTTATAAACAAATAAGGTTTACCTTTATTTATCTTGTCTTGTATTTGCACTTATCGTGAGCAACACTTCGCACTTATGTGAACAAGATTCTTTCTACTACATCCTACATTGCACTTATGTGAGCAAGATTCTTTCTCCTACAAGGAGAACAAGAAAGTTACTTTTTAATAGCTTGCAAATTGCATGGGGAAATCATGATGGACATATAGTCTCTTCCAGAACAGATCGACATGATTCCCCCCCCATTTATTATGTACAGTGGAATAAATACACATTCTGTTTAGCATTTCTACCATTTTCAATGAGTTTGCCTTTAACGAAGCACCACAAGCTGCTGGGTGGATAAGGGTCATCTTGAAAAAGTCAATTCAGCAAATATTTTTCACCAAAGCAGCAAATCCAAAAACCAATTACCCTGGATTAATCCCACAAAGTGAGTGGGTCTGTGCCACAATAAAGAGCATTATGGCTTCCTGCCAAGCTTTTTTCTTTTCTACATGGAAACCCATAAAATGCAGCAATCATGTTTTGCTCGGAATGTGCTAGATGTCATTACCAAGAAGAGTAATACTGCATTTTTTGCCCTTTTAATGGGCATTGCTTTACCTATAGCATGAATTATTTATGCCTGCAATCAAATACATCAGCTGGGCCTTGTGAGAAGTCGATGGAATACTATTGCACTAAATTCTAAATTTAACATGCCACATCATTGGAGGGCAAAGTTTGGACACAGCTCTTAAGATGGAAAATATCTAACAGAAATACTTGGTATAGGTACAACCTTGAAAGAACAATGAAGAGTGTGATAAAAATGGTTCACCCAAATGCATATGCATAAATGGCACATAGAATTTAGAGAGGACTCCAAGCACGCAACTGTGGATAGTATTTGGCAGGGAAACCGCTCATACTTCTCCACACATCACATGCCTGTTTTAAATCACCATATTGAACTGTGGAATAGGAGCAGGGAAATAATTATGCAGATGAATTACTTTATAGCACATTTGCAACCCTGTATCTGGTTTATAAGTTTGCTATTGAAATAGAATGTTCACAATCTTTACTAGTGGCCAATGAAAAAAACAGGAACCTTCCGAATTGGTTCCCCAAAGAAAACAGAAAATCCAGCTTCTTAACAGTATTAGTAGATGAAAACAGACAGTAAATACCAAGAAGGTGGATGCAGTCTGCTGCCAGCTTGCCACCAACAGTAAATGTATGAGAATGGAGCCTCTAATCCACTGTGCATGCACATGCATATGGATTACTTTGGTACTAATGATGAATAGAAATGTTTGTCTGTCCTTTTCTCCAAAGACACCAGTTATTTTTGGCTAAGAGGTCAGGAAGTCTGCTGTTTAACCTCTTTCTTCTTTTCAAGGGTGCACCTGATGGATGCACACTAAAATCCATGTGAAGGCAGTGGTGGTGCTTTGATATGATAACTTTTGCAAAACTGAGGAGAGTGCCAGCTAAATAATTTTTTCCCTTTACTCTGGGAAGACTTGAATGCGCAGAGGCAGAAATAAAGATCTGGCTAGAATTGGACCTTTGGACATTATACTAAAAACGGTTCTTATCTAGTGTTGCACTATATACTATTAGTTCAGGGTTGTATGTAGTTGATAAACTGGCTATACGTTTCTCTAGCCACAAAGCTGGCCTGCACTGTAGGACCACAAGGATCACTGAACTTTCGGCACTCATAAAGTGCCATACAAATCTGAAGTGTATCATTATCATAATTTTTATTTGTGCTAGCCATGCTGTGATTCAATTCAGATTACATACTATAAATGTGTCCAGAAACTTAATTCAGTACAGAATACAGAACTCAGGTTATTAGGTAATGCTGGCTGGAAAGGCAAATGACAGGGAAGGTTTGGATCCACAGGTGGTGACTGAAGTGGAGACAGAATTTGCAAAGCAGGTTAAGAGCTGGGGAGATTCTCATGGACCCAGCCTTGCTATTTCAAAAGCAGGTTGGTTTGTAGCCAAAAGTGTCTCCTACCAGCTGCATCTGGTTCTCCAGCCTCTCTCATTTCCTCGACTAAGCCAATCTGGGCATGTTTTTGTAACCTGATGGATGAACTGCTGTAATGCACACTACTAAGTATGTGCAGTAGCATCAAAATTTGAATTCAGAGTCAGGGTTTTCAGGTTTGGAATTTAGAAAAACCAAAATTTCTGAACATACAAAACATCACTAAAGTCAATAGGAATGGCTGCTTTCTACTTTAAACCCCTCCCCCACAAAAATTCCTACAGATTTCAAAAGATTTCCCTCACCCCGTGACCCTTTTCTTCTGTATGTGGCAACCCAAAAGAGCTGAAAAGATGTGGCAAGTACACTTTGCAAGAGCCATGATTGCCCAGCAGCAGTGCCAGATGCTACTAGTAACATAACTACAATTTAGACATGAACAGTGCATATAACACCAAGGCAGCATAGTGGAGCAGAGGACAGCTGATGCTTGGGAATGAGCAATTCCACCAATGTTTTGCATTTTATTTTCTCCAGCTAACCAACAGACATGATGCTACTTTTATCTGCAGCTCGCTACTGTAACCATTGTTTTTATTGCCTTAACATTTTTCTGCCTTTGACGTTATTGTTTTTGTGATTTTTACTGTAAACCAGTACAAGGTAACCCATTATCAACCAAGTAAATAAATATATAATATGGAGTTAATTGCCCTGCAGAAAATACTACAGCCCAGCAGATGAAGACATCCCATCCCACAAAATTAAGACTGTTTTTGTCCTGTTTTATTCATTTTTTATTGATATGTTTTACCATTATGGGGGTTGTTTGTTATTTGCTTGGATTTGCTTTATTGTTGTGACCTCAGTGGGGTACAAAGACACATTTGTGGGGTAGAGCCTGAGCCCATTCGTGGGGAGGGTGGGGTAGAAATGTAATTGATGATGATGATGATGATGATGATGATGATGATGATGATGATGATGATGATATACAACTTTGGGGGGAATCTAAGTAAGGCGGAATTCTTGATTATGTGAATAAGGATGATAGGCAGGTTGATACTGATGTTACAAAGGGAATGGAAGCCTAATAAATTTATCTGCACTTGCTTACATTCATCCCTTATCATTTGTCTCTCATCCCTCCCTTCTCTCTGTTATTTCTTATCCTTCTTCTCCATTCCTCCCCTTCTTTTTGACTATCAACATGTGGATTTCAAGCTTCCTGGAGTAGTTTCTTTTGATGTTGCTCTGTGAAGCAGCACAGATATTAATGGTGCTGGATGGATGAATTAATATGTCTGTACTGTAAAAGCAATTATCAGCAAAAAACCATTGGTAAATTCTAATGTTTCTGAGCCCATCAAATGAGTAATTTCTGATCATACTTAAAAGCAAATATTTGAGGGATTCAACCCGGCCCCTCACTTCTTAGCACTAAATTCTATACTTATTACAAAAGGCCATTTTTTTCAAAGCACATTACAAAAGGCCAGAAAGCTGAACATGTAATTTAAAACAAAATGGAATATAAAATGATTGGTTTAAGTCCAGAAAAAGCTGTTAAAGATCAGTTTATGCATGACATGAATGAAGTGCTCAGGCTCCACAATGAAAGAACATGTTGCAAATGATTATGGAATGAATTGTTTTTGGACCAAATCCATTGACATCAATTTCAGTGTGAATGTTAAAGCATGTATGTGTGGATGATGATGTGGCAGCCATAAATTACAGTAACTGGAATACTGGAAGCATTTCCCATGCGTATAATTTTCTGATACCCAAAATGTTAAAATCAAGAAATATACATGTTAATCCCGGCAGATGTAATAATTAGGCAATTTTATAGTGCTCTCCAACAGCTCCAGACATCATCTATTTTGGAGCAGACAGTAGATTTTCCATTTACATTTTTGAACCTTCACAGGTAGAGTGAGGGCATTTAAGAATATAATCAATGTACTCATAAGACTCATACTCATAAGACCATACCTACATCTGAAAAGAACAGACGCAATAACCCAAAAAACCTTCCTAGAAACAAACAAGTTATTATAGAAAACCTCTGTAGATATTATGAAGAAATATTCTAATCAAGATAGAAAGAGGAAACTAGGCACATGTATATGACATCAACAGACAGTAATAGGAAAATTCAAAACTAAACCTTAGAAATATATTGTATTCTTTTCTTTTTTTAACCGCACTTTACCGCAGGGTATATGACTTCAATATATTTTAAACCTGGATGTTTTCCATAGGTGGAGGTAAAAATCAAGAAATTGTGCTGTTTTTTCTTTTAACAGTTTCCATCCATGTTTGGGGTATGGATGTCAGTCTATGGGACTTGTTCTGAATATTCTTATAAATGGAAGTATGCTGCCCCCCCCCCAAAAAAAAGGTGAACGTTTTTTAGAAAAAGAATTTTCACATTGCAAGGTAGATTCAGTGCCACCAAATACATGTCTAGAAGATTTACATTATTTGTTCATTCCCAGTACTGCAAAAGGGGGGGGGGTGATCCTGTTCCTTGAGACCATAAAAGAAAAAAAAATACTGCAAGGAAGCAATGATCACCCAGGCAGCGTACGAGGAATGGAAATGGAGGTTAAAATGGCCCAGAATAGGATGTAAATTTGTAAGAGACAAACTGTGAATATCTTAGTGAGAGAACTGACTCACAGGCAATCCAGGGACTGTCCTAGTGGCCTGTCCCAATAGAAAATGAAGCAGATTCTATCTGCATGTAGCGAACCACATGAAGAAACTACATTAAAGAAGCCCCCTGGAGACAGACAGATAGACAGCAAGGTCACATTGATGGGTGAGGATGAAGGGAGGTCTAGGAGCAGCCAGGTCTTGTGCATTCTGACCGCTTGCTTAGTACATCATAACCCCTTGCTTAGGATTTAAAACTATATTACTAGGCAATTTAACTAGTTTGCCTAGTTATTGTCTGTCACACAGTGTTCCCTGAGCTTTAGCTGACCGCTGTTTGCTAAGAATTAAAGTATTCACATTCCAGGTTCTCATTTCTTGGAACGTCTATGTGGTGAGATGAAGAACCACCCATAACTCATCTGAAATGGACACTCACAGATGGTTTCAATTGACATAAAGATGTTGTTTGTAAAGGTTTTACAGTGACTGGATTCAAGTCCACTGATTAACCTTCCTGCAGTATCTGGGACTAAGACCAATAGGGATACCCAGCAAGCCAGCCAGCTGAGTACCCTAAGGACAAATTGGTATGTCTCCCACTTCAGAATGAAGTAGGGATAAAACTTCCATCTTGTATTAATCTTTTCAAAGTCCAACATGCTGAGAAAATGATTGGAGACAAATTAGCTCTCTTGGATTACAGTTAATTTTTAAATTAAACCCAGAATTGAAATGTCCTTGTCCAACCAGTCTTGGAATGCTAGTAATTTTCATTAAAAACGGAACTGGGAAGGACTTTCATATTATTGTAAACTCTGCAATCTTCAGTTCAGGCAACAAATGACAGTATGAAGCCAATCATAGGCCACTTTCACAAGTGACACACTTCAACAAGTTTTTGCATTTACCAGATTTATCAATTGAATTTAAAACTAAAAAAAAAAATTAAAACTACAAGTTACACCCATTAGAAAGTGGATTTCTTCTATTTGTATACTACATTAATAGAATTTGCAAACAAAAATATTTCTAATGTCACTTTGGAAAATTTTGAAAGTCAAAGCATTACTTTGCTGGGCACTGTGACACCAAAATCAGCATTTTGGGGCAATCAGTGGGTTGCAGTGGGAAGAGGCAGCCAGGTAATTTCCACTGATGGAAATTTAGTCTATATCCTCATATTTCACTATTGAATTCAAAGAGAAAAATTATTTCACCTGTGAAGAAATGCATTTTTTTCTTTGGAGGTTTGAAATGAGCAAAACTTCCACTCTGAGTTATACAAGGTTTTTTTTCCTTTGGGCAAAGAACAGGCAGGAAATGGGAGAAGTCAGTTCAATTGCTTTCTAGAAGTACCTCAGCCCACCTTCAAACAAATGCAAATAGCTCTAGCAGGAGAGATAATGGGTGGGTCAAATTCTTCCCCATTCTTCAAGCAGGGAACAGAGATATGGAGGACTTTAGACTAGAAAGGCTCCAGGAATAATCCCCAGGAAGAAGCTCCAGGAAACACTTTGCTGACCTGGCCTGACTGGGTCAGTGGGTGGGGAAAAGAGAGTTGATAAAAATTCCTTGTAGCAAGGAGGAGGTATTTTTGGTTGTTTGGAGTCCATGAGAGTAGATAGAACTCTTAACTGAGGAGGCAGCCATTTTGACCATGTGCTGCCCCGGAGAGCTACAGAAAGCTTCAAGGTAATGCTGACTCTGTAGAGATCTGTAACTTTCTAAGCTTTAGGAGCCTGTCCTTTTTAAATATCTGATAGGGCATGTATAGAGAGAGGGACAGAGGATTTGTGTTTTACCCATTTCTTTTGGAATCCCTTGCTCAACCTGTTGCTGTGCTAAAAGTATGCTTGTGAACATTTTCTTTTTTTTAATAAATCCTTTATAACTTTTGATGTTGGTAGTGGTTCTCTGTGCAACACAGACACATTATTTTACAAGGAGTGCCAGGGGGAAGGCAGGCAATTGGCAAGTAGCTATTCCTCCAAGGGCGCGCAAACTGTCCCCATGGTGACCAGGTGCTGGGCAGCAGGAGACACAGAGGCAAGGCCTCAGAACTTGAAAGAGAAACTGGGAGTCTTGACCCTCCCAGTGGATAATACCTTCAAAGATTAGGTGGTGGCAGTGGGTTACTGGATAGGGAGAAAAGCCTTTCCAGGTGTTGGAAAAACTTGAAGGGCAGGGTGGAATTGGGCCTGCAGATCAGAGCAGGCCTATTCCACCATAGTGCCTTATGAATTTTACCACAGGCATTTTCTAATTCCAGGAGGGCCTGGTACCTAGCAACACCATCACTGGACCCAGCAATATCAGCTATATCATCTCAGGTTCCTACTCCTGCTCATTATCTAATGTGATTAATGCCATCACATGACAACAATGCCCTTCCACTCTCTGCATTGGACAAAAAGGCTAGTCCCTTTGACAAAGAATTAATGAACTTAAGTCTGACATCAGAAACCACAACATTCAAAAACCAGTGGGGGACATTTTAACCTTCCAGGACATTCAGTAGTGTTACCACCAATGGTCTGCCTCATTGTTTGGGGAAATAAGTTATGCATCAGGATAGACCAGAGGGATACAGGGACCACACACCAAGGTCTGGCATAGTAGGAAGAATTTCCCTAATTACAAGCATACTACACATTCAAAAAGAGTCATAATAGATAACTCAATGAAAATGTCAAGACAGTGTGCGACTGCAATAAAAAAGGCCAACGCTATGGTCAGGATTATTAGGAAGGGAACTGAAAACAAATCAGCCAGTATCATAATACCCCTGTATAAATCAATGGCACAACCTCATTTGGAGTACTGTGTACAGTTCTGGTCACCACAACTCAAAAAGGATATTATAGCATTGGAAAAAGTGCAGAAAAGGGCAACTAGAATGATAAAAGGGTTGGAACATTTTCCGTACGAAGAAAGGTTAAAGTGCTTGGGCTCTTTAGCTTGGAGAAATGATGGCTGAGGGGTGACATGATCATGGTTTACAAGATTACACATGGGATAGAGCAGGTCGAGAAAGAAGTACTTTTCTCCCTTTCTCACAATACAAGAATTCATGGGTACTCAATGAAATTGTTGAGCAGTTGGTTTAGAATGGATAAAAGGAAGTACTTCTTCACCCAAAGAGTGATTAACACATGGAATTCACTGCCACAGGAAGTGGCGGTGGCTACAAGCATGTATGGCTTCAAGAAGGAATTAGATAAACATATGGAGCAGAGGTCCATCAGTGGCTATTAGCCACAAGGTATAGATAGGAACTCTTGGTCTGGGGCAAGTGATGCTCTATATTCTTGGTGCTTGGGGGCGCAACAATGGGAGGGCTTCTAGTGTCCTGGCCCCACTGCTGGACCGCCTGATGGCACCTGGTATTTTTGGCTACTGTGTGACAGAGTGTTGGACTGGATGGGCCATTGACCTGATCCAACATTGGCTTCTCTTATGTTCTTAAAGCTCAAGACAATGCATCCACCTGAACTGAATCAAGACCTATGTTTCCTGTCTCATTGCCAATGCTGATTTCTCCATGCTTACTACCTCTCTGCATATTACACTTAATCCAATCACACTTTCTATTGTCATTTGCCTGCTAATGTCATTTGGCATCTGAAATGATTCCACTTTCCAGTACATAGGACAGATGGACTCACATTCTAGCTGTATCTGAAGAAATGAGCAGTGATACAGGAATGCTCATACCCTACCACAAACTTTGTTAGTCTTTAAGGTGCTATACTTACTCTTTTCTACTAACACACTGAAAGAGTTCACTCCTTAGGCACTTGGACTACTCAGACCATAGTGTCTGGTTTGGTTAGTTTCCCCCCTCCACAGATCTGGTGCTTTCTGATCTAATTAAGTTGAAGCACCAACACTAATCCTGGTTATCTCTTATCTACAACCTAAGCAAACTCATTGAGATCAAGCCTACTTAACCCAAAAAGATGTTAATACAAGCAACTTTCCCCAACCAACTTGAAAAGAACCCCCCCAAATTTCTGCTCCTAGTGTACTTAATTGATCTGCTCTGTTCAGGAATGGAAACATTCTTAGAATCATAATTGGGGTATGAAAGACAGTGAATTAGTGGGAAGTTATTAGGAGTCTTGTTCAGTGCAGTACACAAAACAGAGACCCTAAGCTCCTTGAAGCTATCAATAAGGATACCCCTAATTACCTCTCTTGCCTCTGGGATAAAACCTAGCCTCCTGGTTTACCATTGAGCTGGGTGATCTGAAAAGGGCTGGGAGACATCTAGAACAGCACTGGTGGAGAACTCATCCTGATTCTGACATATCATGTGACAGAGCTCACTGTAAGAACTATGAAATGGTGGTGATGGTGGCTAAGAAATGTTACTTCTCCGTTATTATTGCATTGGTTCATTCACAACCATCCCAGTTGTTTAAGGTAACATGGCATCTGTTGTCTCCTAAAACTCAGTCTTCAGTGGATGAGCACCAGATAACATATTTTTTCAAAGGTTATTTTGGCAATAAAGTATCAAGAATATGCTGTGATCTAGAGACTGCCTGTAACATAGGTCCACTGGAAGAACTGCCTAATATACTGCCTATTCTATTTATGGTTCACTTTGACCCAGTTTCCATGATGAATGTTGACAAAGTCCTGGGATTGGTGAAAGCCATTATGTGCCCTGGGCCCTTGCCCATCCTGGCTTCTAAAATCATGCAAAGACCACATCAATTAATCCTATTATAAATTAATCACTAACTCAGGGCACCATCCATCAACCACTCAAAGAGGCGGTTATCCATTCACTACTAAAAAAAACCATAGTCCTACAGAAAAATGATGTAGCCAACTGTCACTGTGTCTCACAACTGTTCTTCCTAGGCAAAGTGATTGAGGAAACAGTAGCAGACTAACTCCAGGTTTTCTTGGATAAGTCATCTGCCCAAGACCATTTTCAATTCAATCTGGTTTCAGACCAGACTATGGGACAGAGACTGCTTTAGCAGCTTTAGTTGACGACCTCTGTATAAATGTAAACAAAGGTCAGGCTTCTACTGGATTTATCTGCTGCCTTTGACACAGTGGACCATGCCATCTTGTTGAGGCACATGGGGGCAGAAGTAGGCATCAAGGGTTGTGCATTGGACTAGTTCAAATCATTCCTCACAGACAGCCATTGGAGACTAGTTATCATCTGTATGAGGCCAATTCTGTGGGGCCCCACAGGTTGTAATCATATCCTCCATGCTCTTCAATCTCTATTTATTCATTTATTCCCCCCCCCCCCGAAAGGGATTTTTTATTTGCATTTTTCTATAAACTACAAAGTACAATGAAAAAAGGGGAGGGAAACATCTACATCTAAGGAGAAAGAAAAGTTAACCATAACTACCTAAAAACCCAAGAACTGGAGATCATCAGTATAGCTTATACACGTGTTAGTCAAAAAATGCTTATATAACATTGAGCATGATCAAATAATCTTGATTATACATCCTATTAACCACTTTCCCTATTCAACAACCCTCCCCAGATCATCTTGAAATCGTATACTTTGCACAAGCTTTCAGAGTCTCAATCTTCATTTTGCTTTATCTTTATGATCTCTCAGTTGATAACCTTGTTTGGGAGCAGCTGCCCCCTAAAGAATCTGCTAAGAGCTTAGGGAGCTCTACGTTCTCTTCTGCTCTTGGGCTCATGCTGCCTGCTAGTTTCAGTTTCAGTCCTTTCTCAGGTCTTCTCCCTGCCATCTTTCCGAATTGTTTACTTTTACTGAAAGTTGTTAAAGTCTCTGAAGGTCTCTAAAGCGCTTGGACATGCTCTGGTAAGGTTCTTAAAACAGGATTCTTAGCTTTTTTCTCCACTCCCTCCTTACTGTACTGCTTTTACATCTCTGCATCTGGGAGGGGCCCCTCCCCCTCTTGCTTCCCACGCCAGTCCCAAGGGGGGTGCTTTCTTTTTAATATGCCATTTTCTCACTTTAATCAACTCACTGCTCATTGCTGGTGTTGAGACCTCGCTTCAATTCATTTGCTCGCTCGATCTCTGATGCTTGTCCTGGTCAGCAGCTCTAGCTCCATATGGACGCATAGCAGCCGGACTGTCAGAGCGGAGGGGCACCTCAATTCCCCAGCAATGCACTGGCAAAGAGGCAACCCCTCAAAAGCCCCATGGCTAGGAACCTTTACGCAAAGGCTCTGGGGGGGTAGCGAACAATCGCCTCACCTCCAAACTGCTAGCATGCAGATCGGGCCCCCGGATCGACCGGGAGGCACGTCTGCTAGCGAGTCGACATGAACCAGAAGTCTTCAATCTCTATTTAAAGCCTTTAGGCCAAATCATTTGTAGTTTTGGGACTGGCTGTCATCAATATACAGATGATACACAGCTCTTTATATCCTTATCCAAATCACTTCCTAGGTGCGGTGGTTAAATGGCTAAAAGTGAAAATAGATTTAAGTGAGTGGCTGTGTTGGTCTGAAGCAGCAGAACAAAGTTTGAGTCCAATGGCAACTTTAAGACGCTGAACTGCAGGCTGTGGAAGGTCAGTAGTTCAGCAGTTCAAGACCCATGAGTGCCGCATGACGGGGTGAGCTCCTGTCTCTAGTTCCAGCTCCTGCCAACCTAGCAGTTCGAAAGCAAGAAACTGCAAGTAGATAAATAGGTACCACTTCAGTGGGAAGGTAACAGCGTTCCGTGCGCCTTGGTGTTTAGTCATGCCGGCCACATGACCACGGAAATGTCTTCAGACAGCGCTGGCTCTTCGGCTTTGAAACGGAGATGAGCACCGCAACCCTAGAGTCGGATTTGACTGGCTTTCGAGCAAGGGAACCTTTACCTTTACCTTACACTTCCTCAGACACATTGAAACAAAATTTCTTCAAGCTTTACATACAGGAAGATTGGGGGGAGGGTAAAAGTGTCAGGAAGGACCAGTCAGAATTAAGATGCACTGGAGATCTTCAATAGGTGCTGCAAGTCTTGTTGGTTTGCCAGAGCTTATTGTGGGATATGAATAGCAAACATCTTTGGGAGGAGATATTCAGAAAGTTCCAAAAAAAATCCTCATCTTTATGTGAAATGTTTTAATTATTACCTGTATGTCACATCGAATCAAGAGGGAAAATGGGGTATAAATATTTTAATAAAGAAATATTGTATCACAGAGTTGAATCTTGGTCTTTAAAACAGGGTTGGAGGCTAAGCCCAGATAAGAACAGATTAACAGTTATACGGACAATAGGCTATGAATTGTATCTCTTTTAACCTGTAGAATTCTGTACCTTGTTTCTGCTTGTGTGAATGCATGCTTCAAAATGTTAACCTTGAGTGAGATCTAATGAGTTCCTTCCATAAGTAAAAAGTATTTCTTCATTGGAGCAAACTTCCATGTGAGTTTTCCAAAATATATACTTCATGAATGAAATGATTCAATATGTGTAGCCTTAAAAGGCAAAAGGTTAAAAGGAGAGCTTGCCAGCATCAGCAAACATTAGATAAAATGTCTAAATGCGAAGTGCAGAACTGTGAAAGATGAGGACTATAAAAAGAGTTCTTTGTCCCAAAATGTTTTACTCCAAAACATTTAAAATGGGTATATTTTTCTACATATGACATTGCTATAGCAATGCTTCCAAGCATTTTACCCTGCCGCATGGGATAACACAGGGATTAAATGCCAGTCAATGTGAATCAAATGAAAGAGGGAAAGCGAGCAAACTTGAGCTACTGCCACAGAACTCATATGCCAAGACAATTCCCGATGAAGCCTTTAAATTCCTCCATACACAGCTGCTTCAAAGATTTGACTGTTGCTTCTAACACTGCCCAGCAAAGAGCCTTCTCTTCAGCACCAGACACTGTGCACTTTCTGGCCCTTCAAAAGCACAGATCATAACTCTTCTTTCTGGCCCTTCAAAAGCACAGACCTCAGGTACTCTCTCCCTATCAGCCCCAAGTCATAAGCTTGTTGACTTTCCAGTTGCATCTCAATTCTCCTTCATGTTTTGTAGACTTGGAAGTCTAACAAATCCTACTCAGCAGACATAGAGCATTCTCCATCAACAGTCAGAACTGTTATTCCTCCAGTCTTGAGCAGTACTCTGTATCCCATGGTAACCAGAGCTATTTAGTACCCTTTGGTTCTCTTTTAGTTGGCCTTTTAATTTACCTTTTTTTCATTGTTTTCCAACACAGGAATTATCACCTGTTATCTATCATAGGAATCACCTATTATCTAGCACGGGAATAATACAAATGCACAAACCAGTACATTTTAGTCCTTTTAAGATCCACCTAAGTTCAAGAAGTCCAAATTATTCTGAATTTTAAAAGTTTTGATTTGGTTATTTTGCTGCAATTCAGTCAATTCTTTTACAACACTGTTTAGCCTTCTTCAAATTTATTATTACCTAGGAATAAGGAAAGTTGTGGAAATAAATACAATGAGCTCTAGAAAGAGGCTCTGGGAGAGTGCCCTGACCTTGGGCACTCAGCCTCAATTTGCTGTGGCAACCTCAGCAGGGTATAATGACACAAAGTCCATCATGTTCTCCAGGGGAACTGATCTCTGCCATCTGAAGAGCAGTTATAATTCTGAGTGATCTCCATCCCTCCTCTGGAGACTGGAAACAATGGTTCCCTATGAGGGAATGGCTAGTTTGGAGGGTGGAGTCTATGGCATTGTACCTGTCTGAGGTCCCACTCCTCCTCAAACATCACCCTCTCCAGGCCTCACCCTTCAAATCTCCAGGAATTTCCTAACCTGGAGCTGGCAACCCTATCTCCCTCCCAGCCAACCATCAACCTACCATTATCTGCCTCCTGGCTTCAGTTTTCCATCTCCTCCCTCTCCCTCCTAGAGAGCAGTTGTAATTCTGAGTGATCTCCAGCCCCCACCTGGAGATTGGCAACAATGGTTCCCCATGAAAGAATGACTCGCTTGGAGGGTGGAGTCTATGGCATTGTACCTGTCTGAGGTCCCACCCCTCCTCCAACCTCACTCTCTCCAGGCTCCATCCCTCAAATCTCCAGGAATTTCCCACCTGGATTTGGCAACCCTATCAGGAATGGCCCCAATGAGTTTTCTCCCAAAGGCCAAAATAGGTGTGGAAAGGGCCTTTTACTGACAGAACATGGTTGCCTTGCAACAGGCACTGAAGAGAAAGTACAGTTGCCAGCTCTGATTATGGAAATACCTGGAGATTTAGGGGGTGGATCCTGTGGAGGGCAGCATTGTGGGGGGATGGAAGGACAGCTGAATTTAATGCTATAGGGTATACCCTCCAAAGCAGCCATTTTTTCCAGGGGAACTGGTCTCTGTCATCTGGAGATCAATTGTAACAGTGGGAGATCTCCAGGTCCCACCTGGAGATTGGCAACCCTAGGGGAAAGTCAGCCACACAGCAGGGGATTGAAGAGAATGGTTTGATGGTCACTGGCCCAGCTCATTAGCCAGCCAGCCATGGTGGAGCCAAAAAGGAGAGAGAGCCGTTTTCAGTTTATTCTGAGAGGAAAGTGGCCAAGTTGGCAGTGGGCGGGGGAGGGTGTTATGCGGAAAGTCCTTTGTTTTTTTACTGACAGGAAACAGCCACTGAGGGGACAGTTAGTCACAGTTAGTCACACGGGGGGGGGGGCAAGAGAAGTGTCTTCCTCAGGAGAGAGCCTGGCTTTCCAGGAGCCGCAGCTCGGGGTGGCTCACAACAGTTATAGAATAAATGAATAAAAATAGCATATGATAAAAAACCATGCTAAAACATTCAACAATAAAGAAAGTGGCAGTAAACAAGATAAAATTCTAGGGCAGTCCCTAATGCCTCCTGTGGGATAATTAGTCCAATAATATATTTCTGTGATGTAATTCTTTGGGCAGGGGAGGCTGAGATGGACTGGATGCCTGCCATCGAAACCAAAGGCCTGGTGGAACAGCTCCATTTTACAGGCCCTGAGGAACTGTAACAAGTTCTGCAGGGCCCTGATCTCTCATGGGGGTGTGTTCCACCAGGCCAGAACCAGGGCAAGGAAAGCCCTGGCCCTGGTCAAGGCTAAACAGGTGTCTTTCAGGCCAGGGACTACCAGTAGGTGTTGATCAGTGTAGTACAAGGCTCTCTGGGGCACCTATGGGCAGAGACAGTCCGTAGGTATGCTGGTCCCAGGACACTTAATGCTTTAAAGGTCAATACTGTTATGTATTAGCTGTAATAAGATGGCCACCACAGTGGTGGCCTGACCATAAGGTCTGACAAACATCAGACCTTCATTCCTAAGAAAATTGCCACTTTGGATCCAAAGGTGCACCTATGGACTCGCCCAGATCTGAAAGGAGATTCCCATCTGGGAATCGTGCAAATGAAGGCCCTCACGCGGATCTATGTCTGGTGGCTGGGTTTAGACGGGGAGATAGAGGACAAAGTCAAATGCTGCCGGACTTGCCAGGAGACAAGACAACTCCCCACACCGCCACTGGCCGCTGTCCCACAGAGATGCTCATGGGCAGGCGCTTGACAACTTGGTTGGGCCACCTACACCTGGACCGGGCACCTGACCACACCCCGGGAGTAGAACTACAGACTGCACCATGGGGGTTCTTCCCTGAGGACCCCATGTATGCTCGCAATTATGCACGCAGGCCACCCTGGATCCCCACCCAAGTGGTCTGCATGACGGGACGTCTTTCATACGAGGTCTCAATGGAAGATGGCCAGCTACTGAGTAGACATGTGGACCAGCTCCACCTCCAGCTATTGCCCTTAGAAGAACCAGGGGATGTAGTGACCAAGCTGGAAGTCAACATGTCAAGCAGAGAACCAACAGATGTTCCTCCCACCGGGGCACCTCCAGTGCCAGATCACTCCAACAATGCTTCTCCTGCGGCAGCCCCAGAACCACTGGTACAACCAGAGCTGGCCCAGCACACCACCGAGCATCCTCTCCCAGAGCTGCACAGGTTGACTTGGGAGCAGCGGCGTCCTGAGTACTTGAAGGACTATGTTTGCTGGAATGCCTGAACTATGGGGGGAGGGGTGTTATGTATTAGCTGTAATAAGATGGCTGCCACAGCGGTGGCCTGACCATGCGGTCTAACAAACCTCAGACCTTAGTTCCAAAGACAACAGCCACTTCGGATCCAAAGGCACATCTATGGGCTTGCCCAGATTCGAAAGGAGACCTATTGAATTGTTGACTTGTAAATAAGGCCAATTATGGGTGATGGGTGTTTGTGGGTCTGGTGTGCGGCACACATATAAGCCAGTCACTGACCAGCCAGTTCATTCTCTGTTCCTGATGTAATCCAATAAACAAGAGCTGATTCACTATGCTGAGTCTCTGGTCTCAGTACTTTTCAAATACCATAACCTTAAACCAGATCCAGTACTCTATTGGCAGCCAGTGCAATTGGTGAAGCATTGGCTGAATGTGCATCCACAAAGATGTCACCATCAGTAAGTATGTCGCCTCATTCTACATGAGCTGCAGTTTCCAGGTCAAGTTCAACATAAGAACATAAGAGAAGCCAGTGTTGGATCAGGCCAATGGCCCATCCAGTCCAACACTCTGTCACACAGTAGCCAAAAATACCAGGTGCCATCAGGAGGTCCAGCAGTGGGGCTAGGACACTAGAAGCCCTCCCACTCTTGCGCCCCCAAGCACCAAGAATACAGAGCATCACTTGCCCCTGACCGAGAGCTCGTATCTATACCTTGTGGCTGATTGCCACTGATGGACCTCTACTCCATATGCTTATCTAATTCCCTCTTGAAGTCATCCATGCTTGTAGCTGCCACCACTTCCTGTGGCAGTGAATTCCATGTGTTAATCACTCTTTGGGTGAAGAAGTACTTCCATTTATCCATTCTTTTTTTTAAAAAAAAATATTTTTTATTGATTTTATCGGTTTCTTTACACCACACATTGTTTAGCTTCTTACAATTTTCTTCCCCCTCCCCTCCCTCCTTCCCTCCCTTTCTTCCTGTTGTCCTTATTCCTTTATCTCCAGCCACGGGCACAAAGTCTGAATCTTCCACCGAATGTCCTTTCTTCCCTTCTAACCTGACTGCTCAGCAATTTCATTGAGTGCCCATGAGTTCTTGTGTTGTGAGAAAGGGAGAATGCGAGCCCCAACTTCCACTGAGCCTGTGCTGGCAGAAGGGGGCTGATTTGCCTCCTTGTGAGGTAGGAAGAGAAGGTCACCAGTGCTGTGAGAAGCACAGTGCCAGGCAAGGGGTGGAGCCAGCCTATTGAGGCTCAGCTCCTGCCCTATGCCTCGATGTACTCGGTATGAAGAGAGCATGAAGGAGGGACCCTGGTCAGGCTCTGAGGATGGTGGCATGGCTCTGTCAGGCCACGTCCACAGGGTCCAGCAGCATTGGGCTGTGGGGGCCAGCAGCATTGGGTCGTGGTGGCCAGCAGTGACAGGATGCAGTGGCAGAGGACAGCAGTGTCGGCGGCAAGCAGCGTTGGACCACAGCGGCAACCAACGGTTTCAGGCCATCTTGGGGCCACGGGGGCCAGCAGCGTTGGGATGCAGTGGCGGCCAGTGGCATCAGGCCACAGCAGTGGCATCTGGCAGCTTCGGGCTGCAGCATTGCCCAAGGGTTTCAGGTCATGTTGCTACCTCAGAGGCCAGGAGCATTGGGCCATGGCGGTGGCTGGAGCATTGAGGCTGTGTGGCAGTAGTGCGGCCCTGGTGGAAGTGGTTGGGGAACCCAATGCGGTGGTGTGGGCCTCGATACAGTTAGGCCCAGGAGCAGGGGGTTGGCAGGTTAGTCAGGACTCCAGGCCAAAGCATCACAGCAATAAGGGGCGGCAGCAGGGTAAGACTGCTTCACACACACCCGTCCCTCCCTTCCCTCTCAGACTTGAAGGCCTGCTTGTTGGCTGGATGGACTTTTTCTTGCTTTTAGCCACCTTCCCTCCCCTCTATATTGGCATTTGGGCACCGGGGGTTGGGTGGCTGATAACTATCCCCCCTCCTGTTCAATTGGGGGTGGGGGTCTGGTTATTAGGCCAGGGCTCATAGGCCTTCCTTGCAACCTGCCTCCCCAGTGGTGGTCATTTTGTGGTGGAGCCAAGTGGTGAGGGGTGGTAGCCATTTTGTTGTGCAGTGCCATTTTTGTGAGTGATGGCCATTTTATACTGCAATTAAATAAAGAACTAAATAAGCAGGGAAGGAACAGGGGAAAGCACTGTACCTCTTGCTATTGGTATAGAAGTGCTGCTGGTTCCAGCTAAGTGTTCATGGTCAGCAGACTGGCAGCAAGGTAAGGCTGCTCCGCTCATTCCATGTTATATATGGTGGGGAGCTAGGCCCTTGATTTTCTGAAGACAAGTGTGGTGCAGTTGTTCAGCATGTAGTCTCTAATTTGAGTGAACTAGGATTGATTCCCTGATCCTTCTCTTGCAGCTGCTGGATAACTGTGGGAAGCCATAGTTCTGTCAGAGCTGTTCTTTAAAGATCAGTTCATGAGGGAGCTCTCTTGGCCCCACCTACCTCACAGGCAATGCTCCCTCACAGGGCAGGGTGTCTGTTGTGGGGAAGAGAAAGATGTTTATGGGCCACTCTGAGGCTCTAAATGAGGGGCAGGGTATAAATCCTATCTCCCCCTTCCTTCCTTCCTTCCTTCCTTCCTTCCTTCCTTCCTTCCTTCCTTCCTTCCTTCCTTCCTTCCTTCCTTCCTTCCTTCCTTCCTTCCTTCATCCACTGTTGCTGGCGTGAGTTTTAGGGTAGGATTTATTAGGAAACTAATCTCTGCAATAACTGGAAGAGATGATTTCACTTTAAAACTCACAAGGCTGGGGTTGGTGATCAGTGTTCACTCTTAGCTGAGTTACTGTGGGCTAGCTCACAGTTTGTTGGCCTCTAGCTCACACAGTTTTGCTTTGGCTCAGGATGGATGGCTCCAGAGCAAACTGGTTTATGCAGTAGTCAAATCACTTGATCACAACTTTAGTGCCAGTGGCTCTCAAGGTAGAATTTTGCTCACAAGACTCCACAGCTTGGAGGGAGTGATTGGAAGAGATGTCTCGGTGACAGACCATCTGCTTGGCATGCATATGGTCCTGGGTTCCATCATGGCATCTTTAGTTGAAGGATTTGGAGATGGGTGATGTGACAGATCTCTGCCTGAGACCTGGAGAGCCTTTGCCGGTCTCAGTAGGCAATACTCATTTTATTAAGCTTTAAAGAGTACAGCGCTATCGAAGGGGCTATACCTTATGAAAAATAACAATGTTTACCTGCTTATTGCAGCAGGGCTTATTTATATTTGTGACTGTAGACAGGGGTTTCTAGTCAACTAGACAGGGGTTTCTATTCAAATAGTATATTTACATGGTTTTATTCTGAGAAAGACAGTATAAATTGCCAATCTTCCAATTTGGCCCTAATGCAATAAGGATGTATTTCCAGTGTAGTGGTTAAGAGTGAAATCAAGTGTAATCTGAATGGAAAACAGCTGAACTTCTAAGAGTTAGGATGACGGTTACCGCTTTAGGCATGTAGATGGAACTCTGCTGAACAGGCACCAGTTTGTGGTGGTTAGCACCCGGGCTTTGGGCAAGTTGAGCCTTTCCGGGGGTGAAGTTTGGAACTCACTCTTTTCAGTTCAGCTCTGCTTCCACTGCAGCTGCTCTGGGCTACGCGTTCCCTTGCCATGTGGTAGTGTCACTGGGACCTTGTTCAGGTCAGGACATTTGTCCAGTCACTGCACTCCTTTTTGGGGGGTGCTGCTGTGGATCAGTGAGCTGTGGTGAGCTTTTGCCTAGTGTTCGAAGAATGGAATTGCAAAGTTTTAAGTTATTAATGAGTTTTTTCCTTCAGGTGCTGCTAGCTGCGGGGAAAGGTGAAGAATCAACGTCTGCGGCCACTGCATCGTCTTTTGGGCCACCCACTGGGCCAAGAGGACTCCCTGGCCAGGAAGGCCCTCGTGTTACACACTGACGCAGACCTTGCGAAGATAAGAGCAAGAGGGCCCAGAGTGCGGATAGTCTGGCCGGCAAGGCCCTTGTGTGACAAACTGAGGCTGACCTTGAGATGATAGGAGCAAGGTGGCCCGGAGTGCAGATGGTCTGGCCAGCTATTCGGCTTTACCCTTGTGTTAAAGTGGAGGCTGGCCTTGTGATGATAAGATGAAAGGTGACCCGGAGTGCAAATAGGCTGGTGGCTTTTCTGCCTCACCATGAAGGGCAAGACCCTGGTGTTACAAGCAGACCAGTTGCCTGGGGTGTAGCCTCACCATGATGGGCAAGGCCCATAAGTTCACATTTGAGTTCTTTCAGAATTCTCAGATGTATGCCATCCGGGCCTGGTGATTTATCAGTTTTTAAGTTGTCTATCAGTTGTAGGACCTCCTCTCTTGTCACCTCAATCTGACTCAAGTCTTTTAACACCCCTTCCAAAATCAGTGGTTCTAGAGTGGGCAAGCACTTCTCTTCTTCCACAGTGAAGCCAGAGACAAAAAATGCATTCAGCTTCTCAGCCATTTCCCTATCATCCTTCAGTACTCCTTTTACACCTTGGTCATCCAAGGGCCCCACTGCCTCCCTGGCTGGTTTTCTCTTTCTAATGTATTTGAAGAAAGTTTTATTATTGGTCTTTATGTTTTTTCGCTATATGCTTCTCATATTCCCTTTTTGCCTGCCTGATCACAGACTTGCATTTTATTTGCCACAGCCTGTGTTCCCTTTTATCAACCTCAATAAGACTAGCTTTCCACTGCTTAAAGAAATCCTTCTTACCTATTACAGCTGCCATTACTTTGTTTGTTAACCATGCAGGCTTTTTTCTATACCTATTTGTGCCTTTCCTAACCTGTGGTATATATTTTTTCTGAGGACAGCCCCACATAGAGTGAGTTACAGTAATCTAGCCTGGAAGCACAGTTCCCTTTAAGCTGTGCTAGGGGGTGCTGGCACGCAACATTTCAGAGGTCAGCTCAGAGGATTTCTGCTCTGCTCACGAACAAGCTTCCATAGGAAACAATGGATGATGGGAGCATCTTCTTCTGGAGCCCATATAATTGGACCCCCTGGTCCAATCCTTTTGAAACTTAGGGAGGGGGTTTAGGAGAGGCACCAGTAGCTATACTGCAAATTTGGTGCCTCTTCATCAAAAAAACAGCTCCCAGAGCCCCAGATACCTCTGGATTGATTCTTCATTATAGCCTATGTGTCCAGCCGGCCGTCCATCAGCAGAGAAAACTAAGTATCATCAGCCCTGGATGAACTGGGTGAGGGGGCGCATATAGATGTTGAGCAACATCAGAGACAAGATCAACCCCTGTGGCTCTCCATATTTAAGCAGGTACCGTGGAGACATCCTCTCCTTGCCACTCATGAAGAAAGGAATAAGGAGCAAAGTAAATGCAATAAAAATGAATACTTTGATCCAGAAATTTATGTGGGTTCCTTACTAACTCAGATTTTTTTAAAAAGAGGATGCAACTTCCATTCAATGAAGGTGAATTTGATTTCTCTGATATTAGTTTTTATCATGAGGCATACTTGTTAACTTGTACTAATTATTATGGTCGCTCCTACCATTTGGACTATCCATCTCGGGCTCTGTTGGACTCTTGTCTAGTGTCCCTCTCTAACTCACTAGGGTCTACTTATGCTAGAGTAGATCCCCTTCCTCCAGCAGTTTCTGCAGCTCGAGAACAATGATCCGTATATGGCCATAGGCCTTCACAAACTAAAACAATAAAATACATCAGTAAAATATAATTATATAATACATATTATCTAAAATTTGGTCAACTTTAAAATCAGCTAGCAGTATCTGTATCATTTGATACTTTCCAAATTGCAACATTTGCTCTTATTTTCCTGGCAGCTAGAGCAAATAGTGCCATCCTATTAGAATCAAAAGAATCTGTATCTGACAACATAAAAAATAATTTATCAGAGTCAGAAAAAAGATGGAGACCAGACAATATGTTGGCAAGAAATCTTTCCGCTGGTTCCGAACATAAGGGGCAATTTAGAACATAATGTGGCAGGTCCTCAATCGAGGTTCCACAGATACATATATGCTGACCTACAGGGCTTTTTTTGGTATCGTCCAAGCAGCATCTCAGTTGTCATTGTCTGGAAACGCAATGACGAGAGTGCTACCCAGAGCTTATAAATTGTAATTTCAGTCAAATAACATGCTCTAAAACAATCATTTTTGATGGTTTTGTACCATGGAGCAAATTTTGATTTACTGATTAAAAATTTGTCAATTAAGGCATCTTCTTTATAAATCCATTTCCTTAAATCAGCATTGCTTCCTGAAGATTACAATAATTCATCTGGAATAGTATATTGGGATGCAATGTTATTAAGGAAGGCCTGCTGGGTTTTGTCCATGTTTTGCACCAATTGATAACTCCAACTGCTGAAGGAACCAGGGTTTATTGGCTGATATTTGTTCCACAGTTTAAGAATTGCCACATGAGTGCGTGCTCTAACCAAAGGGAGGTCAAGTTCCACCCTTAACATGGCCGTTGGTGTTCTTTTTGGTAGGGCTAAAACACATCTCATAAAAAAAAATTGGACTATTTCCAGATTACTAAGTAATGATTCTTTCCATCTCCAGATCTCAATTCCATACAGCAAATGCGTGATCACTTTAGAAACAAAAAGCTTTATAGCCGGTGTGATCAGAAAGCCCCTTTAGTACAGTAAAATCTCATCATTGCATAATGTCATGATAATATCAATTTTTATCCATTTTCATATGCTACATTAATCCAACCCAGACCTAAAATTTGGTAAGAAATCTTTTTTTATGGAAGGCTAGGGGCAATTGTGGGATTTTTACATTGAATCAATTGATAGTCTATGATGATCAGTTTTTGCCATTTTCTCAGCTGAGATATAGATATCACTTACTGAATGCCAGTACTTACAGCTGCAACATCTATTGGTATCAGAATATGGCACTATGGCATTAAATGCCTCAGAGGCCCCTTTTGCTCCTGAAAACTCTAATTGAATCAATGCAGAAAATATTACTTGTTTATAAATATCTGATGTTGCTTAATATATATGTCATGTAGAGTCTCAAGAATGAATGGGAAAAGGAGCTAGATCACCTTATTTTGCCAAAGCATAAGAACATAAGATAAGCCAATGTTGGATCAGGCCAATGGCCCATATAGTCCAACACTCTGTCACACAGTGGCTAAAAATACCAGGTGCCATCAGGAGGTCTAGCAGTGGGGCCAGGACACTAGAAGCCCTCCCACTGTTGTCCCCCTGCCAGCACCAAGAATACAGAGCATCACTTGCCCCAGACTGAGAGTTCCTATCTATACCTTGTGGCTAATAGCCACTGATGGCTCCATATGCTTATCTAATTCCTTCTTGAAGCTATCCATGCTTGTAGCCGCCACCACTTCCTGTGGCAGTGAATTCTATGTGTTAATCACTCTTTGGGTGAAGAAATACTACCTTTTATCCATTCTAACCCGACTGCTCAGCAATTTCATTGAGTGCCCATGAGTTCTTGTATTGCAAGAAAGGGAGAAAAGTACTTCTTTCTCTACCTGCTCTATCCCATACATAATCTTATAAACCTCAATCATGTCACCCCTCAGCCGTCGTTTCTCCAAGCTAAAGAGCCCCAAGTGTTTAACCTTTCTTCAGAGGGAAAGTGTTCCAACCCTTTTATCATTGTAGTTGCCCTTTTCTGCACTTTTTCCAATGTTATAATATCCTTTTTGAGTTGTGATGACCAGAACTGTACATAGTATTCCAAATGAGGTTGCACCATTGATTTATACAGGGGCATGATGATACTGGCTGATTTGTTTTCAATTCCCTTCCTAATAATCCACAACATAGTGTTGGCCTTTTTTATTGCAGTTGCACACTGTCTCAACATTTTCATTGTGTTATCTACTACTACTCCAAGATCTCTCTTTTGGTCAGTCTCTCCCAGTTCAGACCCCTTCGATGTGTATTTATATTTAGGATTTTTGGCTCCAATGTGCATCACTTTGCAATGGGATATGGCCTTAAAATTTTTACTTTCTCTATCCATGGATCTTAAGTTTTGACTTATTTGGCAAAAAAATGTTTAGGATATACTGAACACCACAGCAACTCTTTAGCAAGGGACTGAATAAAGTGTCTACCTGCTTCGGATTGTAACTTACAAGATTTATCCCTTTGAATTTGAGTCATTCAGTTTTTTAGGGAAGAAGTTATTACTCATTTTAGTTTTGCTCAGAGTTCATTGGGATTTTTTTATGCTGCTTACATATTTTTAAACTATTTGTCCATCTCTTGGGGCGGATTGTCAATGAATATGTACCTTCCATGCCTGTACTCCAGCTAAAAGACACCTGTTATACTACTGGAAGATAAATACCCACCTCTAGTAAATCAATGGAGTTAGGGCCTTAGCACTCTATCAGTATTTGAACCATGGCATATAGACAATTGTGTATGCATTTTTTAGGTATTTGGAGACCCTTTATAGCCACCACAGGTGTTATATTTTTGTCTCTGCTTTATATATACCTATTACTTTGTTTCCCTTTTCTTTTTATTCTAGTTGCTGGATTTTTGCTCCTTTTCTCATTTTGTTTTGTTTTTATTCTGAAAGAAATAAATAAAAAGGAAAAAGTAATTAATGGTCTGGGGTTAGGTGAAACTGTGAGCATTTAAAGTCTTCAAATGGCAACAAATTGTTTAGGAAGACAGAACGTGCAAAGCTGACTGCAAAGTGCTTTCTTTAACCATTTCCGAACTCTTGAGTCTTTTTTCTTCTCTCTCCTGCCAATTAACACCCACTGAAAAGCATCAGGGAACCATTCGGAATAATAAACATAACACAAGAATGGAATCTAATGGTAATGCAAATTAGAAAGAAAACTACTTGAAACCCCAAAGCCCTTAACAGGCATCTTTTCTGTCAAAATCCATCTATAAGTAGACTATGCTTGGTAGCTATATTTAAGCCCACAACTTAAAAGAACCTATACAAAGACTGAATCAAACTAGCAATCATATGGTATTCTTCTGTAACCCAAATCTATAATTTAGAATTTGTATGAGACATTACATTCTTCTATGAAGTGTCTCTGAAGGAGGTGTCTCTTATGAGCCTCAGTAGAAGGGAAAGTGCCTTCTGTAGAAGATATAAGAATTAAGGCTTGCTCAGCTTTATACTAGTTTGGGTGCCAGTGTTTTTGCAGGGCATCATGGTAAAAGTTCCTTGCATTACCAGCAAATCTCATGCAAAACTGTGTGGACTGGTATGCTAGAAAGCTCTCTCAGAGCAGTTGTTGTCCCAGCCAGGGGAGGTTTGTTGTATGCCCTCTTACTCAGCAGCACCACCTGCAACAGCAGGACTTGGATTCCTTCCATTTCAGTTTGTCTAGTTTTTTCCTTGTTTCTTTTTCCTTTCCTTCTCTCATAATCTCTTTAAATTGGCCCCTATCCCATGTAGTTCATGGCACTGCCTCTGGATTCCCAAAATGCTTTGAGGAAGAAGTTTACACTTCCCCAAAAAATAGGTTGACCAGTACAGTTTGCTTGCATACTTTCATTTTCCCCACAATGGAAGGGCCAGGATTCTGGGCTATTGAAATCTGGTGACCATTGTCTGAGGGAGTGCTCTTACCTCCACATCTTGTATATCTTGTGTTAGCAACAGCCCTACTGTATCTGAACGTATAATTATCCAGATGTTTGAACTATTCCCAAAACATTTGTATAAATGCAGGAATTCAGTGATGAAACTAGAGCCAAAGATTTCCAGACCTTGAGTTGTCATGTGTGTAAGTACTGCCATGATATGCCAGTGGTAATCAGCTGGGGAAAAAAACACAGTGGGAGGGGCTCCACAAAGTCTTAGAAACCAAGGTTTTAGAGTTTTCCCCTCCAAGGCTTTGATTCAGGGTTGTGGTCTTGTCCCTGTTAACTCACCAATGATGGCCCTTGATCCTGGGGACAATTTTCATTCCAAGCATAATCAACCACCCTTAGAATCAATTGTTCTAATAATCAAAGGACTTGGTAATCTTAATTTATCCCCCCTCTAAATTTTACTAATGTGGAAGTCAAATCAAATTGACTATCTCCAACTCACTTTATTAAAATTATATCCTGGAATATCTTGGGCCGGAGTTGTAGATTACAAGAACCTGGTGTTAGTGCATATTTACAGAGTTTTCATATTATTTTGGTCCAAGAAACTTGGTCAAAAGGAACTATTGATTTTCCTAGTTATACTGCATTTGTATCACTTGCATTCTCCAATTCAGGGAAATGACATTATAAATCAGGTTTAGCATTCCTAGTATCTTTAGCACTAGCTTCAATTAAAGTGTCCTAGATGGTTAAGTATCAGTATATCATTGCACTGTTATTTCATTTTTCAGTTTCTTCTCTTGTTATTATCTCAGTGTATTTCCCTCCACAAATGTTGATGAGAGATTATTTGGAATTATGGAAAGAACTTGAAAATCTATTGGAACAGATCTCTGTACACTACCCTCAGGCTTCAGTGTTGCTTGCAGGTGATTTTAACGCCCGCATTGGTCAAAGCGATGAAACATTATTAGCCAGGGGACTGGTGAAATTGCAGGAGGAGCTGCCATATCCTTATGCATTTAGATGAAATTCTAAGGATTCTAAAGTAAATGTTTCTGGGGGAAGATTGTTTGGTTGTGCAGTTAACCATGGGTTAGTGATTTTAAATGGCCTTGAGAATTTAGATCCTCATGGTGATTTTATTTGTATGACGCACAAAGGTACCAGTGTTATTGATTATGTCCTGGTCTCACCTGGCCTTTTACCTCTGGTAAATGAGTTTAAGGTGGATGAGTACCAAGGAGGGGATCATCTCCCACTAAAATTGAGTATATCTAAGCCAGATATGACACCAGTTACAACTCTGCCTAAGCGTCCATAAAGTTTGAATGTAATTAGACCAAAGAAATGGACTCCATATTCTTCCTCTCTTGCTATTAGTATAATGACCACTGAGACATGCAGTTTCTTCACCCAAGAGTTCTTCATGCAGAAGGATACTCAGGACAATTTTAAATTAATATCTTAGATCTTTTTAAACCTATTTACATCAAGACCTCTTCTGATAGTAGTAGCGAAAGAAAAAATAAGTGGTTTGATACAGAATGTCATGACCACATTAGACGTATAAGGTCTAAATTACAGCA
Organism: Gekko gecko; assembly: GCA_029375565.1. Lineage (NCBI taxonomy): Eukaryota > Metazoa > Chordata > Lepidosauria > Squamata > Gekkonidae > Gekko > Gekko gecko. The sequence continues at coordinate 81,657,195 of JAPDNY010000010.1, read as the reverse complement.
GTTTAGAATTACCAAGCAACAGTATCACCTATCAGAATTTATCTTTTTAAAAAGGTCCTTCAGGTAAATGATTAGGTTAAAAAAACAGGTAGCTCAACAAAAACAATGGGAGGCATTAATAACAGCCATTCATAGGAGAGACTCACAAGTCTTTTGGAAAATAGTTAACAGGGGCTTATCTACAGCCTCTGTACTTTCTGATTATATAACCTCCAAAACTTGGGAGAAATATTTTTCCTCCATTTTTAAAGAGACTCTGAATTTCAATTTCCAAATTGAACCGCCTTTATCTGATTTTTGGCCACCGGTCTCCCGAGAGACCGTGACTCATCTGATTGAACGAATGAGCTCAGGTAAAGCACCTGGGCCAGACTTAATCCCAATTGACTTATTAAAGCCAGTTTGGTGTAGTGTTTGAGTGCACAGACTCTAATCTGGGAGAACCGGGTTTGATTCTCCACTCCTCCACTTGCACCTGCTGATGTGACCTTGGGTCAGTCACAAGTTCTGGCACAACTGTTCTTGGAAAAGAGCAGTTTCTGTCAGAGCTCTCTCAGCCCGACCTACCTCATAGATTGTCTGTTGTAGGGAGGCAAAGGGAAAGGAATTTGTAAGCCACTCTGAGACTCTGAGTGAAGGGCAGGATATAAATCCAATCTCTTCTTCTTTTTTAAAATTAAACCCTGTTTGGTGGAGCACTTTTTTGGCTCCTCTTTTTACCCAAGTCAATAAAACAGGAATTATACCAGCTTCATGGAAACGTGCAATAATAGTGCCAATACATAAAAAAGGCAATAGAAGGGATCCAGCACCAAAAATAAATAAACTCTACTGGAAAAAATATGGGAAGACTGGAGATTTTCTACACTGTTGGTGGTCATGTCCCTCGTCACAACAGTTCTGGACTCAAATTATACAACAAATCCACAAAATTACGGGAATCAACTTACCTTTTCTACCTGAAACGGTCCTGTTGGATGTTATCCCACATACCTGTACAAGAAAAGTCACTAGAGCGTTAATAGCAACATTATTAGCTATCGCACGAATAACATTAGCCCAGTACTGGAAAAACAAAATTCAACCTACTCTCCACTGTTGGCAAAACAAAGTCTGGGAACACTTTATCTATGGTAAAATTGTCTCTTATTCAAAAAGCTTTCAAGAAATTTGGTTCCCAGCAGTGACTTATCTCGCAGAAGGAGTGATTCCAAATAACTCTTATTACAAAGATCTGTTATATTTTTAATAAGGACTCTTAAAGGCTGAAATGAATGTACTGTTGAAGATGTTGTTCAAAATAAAAAACACTTATGGAAAAAAAAGAAGGGATCCAGCAAATTATCGACCTATCAGCTTCCTCTCAACTTTAGGTAAATTATATGTGGCTTTCCTCCATACAAAATTACAGTTTTGGCTGGAAGATGATGAGGTCCTTTATCCCGAGCAAGCTGGTTTTAGAAAAGGCACCTCTACCTTGGATCATTGTTTAGTTCTTTACCACTTAGCTGAGAAATATCCATCCAAAGTTGGTAATTGTCTCTTTACCACCACAGTCAGAATGAAGAGACAGACACCAATATGGATTTAATATCCTTCTGGGCGATGCACCTTCCCCGATCTCAAGCCACCTAATGTAGCTCTTGACCAGCGGCTTGGCATATTTAGAAGAACCCCCTGGCCCACCACCCCAGAAGTCGCAAGGCCTGCTGAGATAGGTGGGACCAGATTGTTCTAAGGAAGATCATCCCTTTCTGGCCTTGAGCCGCAAAGTCCTGAAAGCCGTTCTTAGAGGACCCTTTAATTCCTTTATAACGATGCCCAGGTGCTCACCATTTTCAACTTCCTGATCTCGCTACCCCGCCTCACCACAAAGTGACCATCCTATTTAATAAATGATGGCCCCACCATAGCCAGTTTCCAACACCACCATCATCAGTGCAAGATAGGCAAAAAAACACCCCTCCTTCTGAAGCCAAATTGAAAAGGGGGTGGAAAAATTCCTACCTGGCCCCATTAACAGGCAACCAGTTAAAACTTACACTGAAATAGGGTAGGAGGGTGAGCCGAGCATGCCTGAGGACTGCTAAGGCAGAGGGCGGGAGCCGAGCCTAAATAGGCTGTTTCTGCCCCCTGCCTGGAGCTGCATTTCTTGCAGTGCCGGTGCCCTTTCTTCCAGCCTCATGAGGAGGCAAATCAGCCCCCTCCCGCCAGTGCAAGCTCAGCAGGAGTTGGGCTCACATTGCCACCACAGTCGGAATGAAGAGACGGACACCGATATGGATTTAACAAGGGCCACTTTATTATTTATAATCAAACAACTAGCAAGGGGCAGCTAACATGCACTGAGGAATATGACTAGTGTCAAACTCCTGACCACCTTCATTTTCTTCTGGGCAATGTATCTTCCCTGATCTTGAGCCACCCAAGGTAGCTCTTGACCAGCGGCCTCGCATATTTAGAAGAACCCCCTGGCCCACCACCCCAGAAGCTGCAAGGCCTGCTAAGATAGGCCGGACCAGATTGTTCTAAGGAAGATCACCCCTTTCTGGCCTTGAGCCACAAAGGCCTGAAAGCTGTTCTTGGAGTACCCTTTAATTCCTTTATAACAATGCCCAGGTGCTCACTGTTTTCAACTTCCTGATCATGCTACCCTGCCATAGCAAAGGCCAAGCCTCTGCTTAGGCCTTTTCCCCCACCAAACGATCTACTGCCAACAACACACCTTGCTTCAAATCTGCCAGAAATATATCATTGCCCTTGTTAGAGAGGAGCACCCCGTCCCCCCATACAGGCCTGTTAACTTGACTCATATATCTGGGTGCAACAAGAAGAGGCCCAAGCCGCTTTCCATGGCATTTCTGAGCTGCTGATTGGCATTTCGTCTCACCCGGTCCAAGCACCTAGGATCCCCTAGGCTACACCACACCTGGTGTGGTAACATTGCAGACAAAACCAGTTGCACTCCAGGCCACCAGTCAGCAATGTCTGCCAAATCAGCCTTGGCCTGAATGACTAGGGCTTTACCTTTGACCAAACCCAGGTCATTACCACCAAGGTGTATCACCAGCACATAAGGAGGAGGACCACGCTTCTCCTGAAACAAAAGCAGCATAAGCCCACGCCAGTGCATGCCTCTTCAGCCAAGCCACTTGACCTCAGCCTGCTCACTGCAGCCCAACTGGGAACCAATGTGCATCGTCCTGGCTCGGTGAGCGGCCCAAAACACCATGCTGTGCCCACAGATAAGCACATTGCTCTTTCCATGGCAACCAGCAGCACCTAAAACAAGAACCAAGTTAACAACACAAACAGCCGGGGAGGGGGCATCCAGGCAGAACAAGAAAGGATCCTGCCCATCATACTAGGCTTAAGGCAGGTAAGCCTAAACCTTGCAAGCCTGAACATATGTCTTGTAGCGTCCTGACCTTCACCTGCCAAGCTTCTGAATGTCACCTGTCAGATACCCCATAGCCTCAGCAGTGGAAGCTGCCCCAATTCTAAAAGAATGAGTGCCAAATTGAAAACTACCAAGACCCAAAGCCTCCAGAGCTCTCTTGGTAATTGCCCCAAATTGAAATTTTGTTAACGGGAATCCATCCTTATGTGGGAATAGAAAACCCTCACTCCCACCCCTCAGGGCCAAGTAGAAACGGTGTACAGTGACAGGACAAAGGTCCTGATCCAAACAAGGACCCAGTGACACCACTACCCATTTCTGTAATTGGTCTGTCATAGAATGCCTAACTATAATGTGCAGGCTATTCCCACTAATCTGAATATCCCTAAGGCAAAGTGCATATCCTGACCTGTCTTGTTGGGATAGTGCCACCAATTCATTAATTCTAAGGCCCCCAAAGAATGCAACCAGGGCAGCTGCATGAAACAAGGCAAGCCTCATATGCATCCGCACATAAGGAAGCCCATTGGGTCTCAAACCCTTAAGAACATCAGGGGGAAATGGTTCCCTTGTATCCTTAGGCATCCCATCTTCCCGGGCCCAGCCTTCCAACAGCTTTCTGATTTGAAAATCACCAGTGTCATCCTTAAAAACCCCAGCCTTGCTTGCAAAGGCAAGGCCTGATAGTTTGCCCCGAATGCAATGGACAAAAAAACCCCTTACCTTTCAATGACATGCAGAATTGAATCAGATGTGACACTGGGATAGGCCAGAGCTGTTGAAGGCTCTCCTGCTGCCTAAATGCCACACACTGTTGGCCAGCTCTCATATAAGCCCAGTGTGTGCTGGAGGGAACAGCTAAGCCCATTGCCCTGTCAGCCTCAGCCCTCCAATTTGCCACAGGTCCTCTGGCATTCTTACCAGAAAAGTATCGGAGTCTGAAGCCAACTGACGGAACCTCTCCATCTGTTTTCAAAACAGAGCATCAGCGACCCCATTATTGACCCCCGACATATGCCTGACCTTATAAACAATACATTACACTGCAAACATTGGAAGGTAAAAGCCCTAACCAGCACCAGCACTCTAGGAGACTTAGATGTTAATGAGTTGATAAGTTGTACTATCGCCAAGTTATCACACCAAAACTGAACGGTCTGGCTGGCCAGGTCATCTGCCCAGATGTACACTGCTACCACTATGCGGAAAAACTCAAGAAACGTCAGGTCACACATCCATCCAGCCTGGATCCACTCAGGTAGCCAATCTTCAGCACACCAGTGTCCCCTAAAATAGACATCAAAGCCCGAAGAACCTGCTGCATTGGAGGTGACCTGCAATTCAGCTTCCAGTTGGAGATCATTTCTCCAAAAGGACACCCCATTATATGAAGCCAGGAAGTCTTGCCAAACTATTAAGTCCTCCCTGATCCCCTGTGTAACCTGAGTCCTATGATATGGACGTTTTAGACCTGTCATGAAACCGCATAGCTTCCAGAGGAAGGCACGCCCTAGGGCCACCACTTTGCAGGCAAAGTTAAGGTGCCCAATTAGCTGTTGCAACTCCTTAAGTGTCAATTTAGCTTTGATACACACATCTCCACCAATCGGAGGAGGTTAGCCAGTTTATCAAGTGGCGAGCATGAAACCTACTGCACAGTATCCAACTCAATGCCAAGAAAGATTAAGACCACATTAGGCCCTTCCGTTTTCTCACCAGCTAAAGGAACACCAATTTCCCTAGCCAACTGCTTGAAACTGGACAAACCCCCAATCCAGCAGGTCCAACAAATAAAAAATCATCCAAATAATGGACAGTACTGAACAAGCCCATGCGTGCATGCAAAGCCCTGAGGGTAAGACAAATGGTGAATGAGGCGATACTCCCCCAGTGCTTTCTTGGGTACTACACCCAAAGGTGACCCCCACAGGTTGGGCACCGGAGGTGAAGGGAAGGGGCCCAATACCCTACCTTCCACACACTCCTTTTAAATCTTGGCTCTAACCACTTATTCCATGACCCTAACCAAGGGCAAATTAGGAGCTGAAAAGGGATGCTGCTCACCCCTATAGGGAATGTGAAAACCAAACCGAAAACCATCTAATAAGTACTGCCTATCAGCAAACTTAGGCTACAGGCACAACCAGTGCTCTAACACTGGGACTTTAACTGAACTGGGCCCCCTTGTCAGGTAAGGCCTGACCCCCTCCTGGGCACCTGCCACCTTGACCATCCTTAGCGACAGCTCTGGCTTTGGCCTTGGGGCAGGAAGGAATGGAATGTGGGCCAGCACAGAGAGGACATTCATGATGAAAGGAGCATGTTTTCCTGCTACAATACCCCTGTGAGGAAAATTCCCAACACAAAGAGTGCTTTTGAAATGTCTGCCCACCCTGGGAACATGGAGATCCTGCATTATGGTTAGTAGCCCTCCTCACCACATCCACTATCTCAATGTTCTCCTATGACAGGCTTGGCAGGGGACATCATCTGCATCCACAAGTGTGGATAGATCTGATCCCAGTGAAGCATCAGGTACATAGCTGCCTTGATACAGAAAGCCTTGTGGTACTCCATCCATGCTGACCCAGCAAAGTCAGAATAACCCTTATAGATTATATCTATTTACTGGGGCAGAGATGAGGCCTTCCAAGGCTGCGCCCTAACAATTACCCCAGCATAAATTAAAAAGCCGGGATACCAATTGGCATATATCCTATTCACACTACAGCGCTTCAGGTGCTCTTTGTCCCATTCATCCAAGTCTTCTTTATCCTTCTTGTCTAGCTCTCTATACAAAAAGAAAAAGACAGCTACATACTCTCCCTTTAATAGCTTCTCCCTAGTGGCCATCATAAGATGGTCACCTAAAGGCATTGCTAGTTCACCAGATGGCAACTCCTTCACTGGCACCATCTTGTAGGTCCTATTGCCCAGATTGAGAGCAGTACACCCCGTCCACACCCCACCTTGTTGATACTGTGTTGTATTAGGTGAAGGTGCCCAGCCAGCTGGTGGCTGGCTATTACCCGACCCCCCTTGCAATGATGGAAATGGCATGCCTGTAGGGCCAGATGGAGATCCATCTGTAGGTGCTGGGGCAGACAACTCAGAAGACATCTGTAAGCCCACTCCACCGTGCAGGTCCCGAACCATGCTACAAGAAGGCACCCCGCCTACTGGAAGCTGGCTATTTGCCGCCCCACCTGACCTTGATGGAGGAGGCATGCTTGCAGCCCCAGATGAGGATCCCAACGTAGGTGCCAGGACAGATGACCCAGCAGATGCCTGTAGGCCAATGGGGCCCCACAGCCAAGTGACGCCCACTATTTGTGCAGAGTCTGGCCTACCTGTAGCCTGCAACAGACCCCCATAAGGCACCACTTGCTGCTCTTCACCCACCTGCTCAGTTGGAACTTCCTGCATCTCCACCGATCATGCTTCTGCATTGTCCAGAACCACAGCTTGGCTAGCTGCACCCGCACACTTACTTTCAATAGCAAAAAGACGATTTAACACTCTGACTTGAAACATTTCTGTGGGTGACATAGCAGGTTGCCCTCCCCCACTGAACGTAGACGAAGGTCCACCCAAGCACTGCTCAGTTGCAGCCAACCATTCTAATATGGCCCTGCTCACTGGGTTATCCCAAGGAGCATCCGGGGGGCAGGTAAAATAGCATCAGTGGGTGCCAAAGAAGCAGAAGCAGAAGGTGTATGTGCAGAGCCCATGGGTGCTGCCAGCACTGAAACCACCTGTGTGGAAAAAGCGCCCACTACCAAAGGAGGCACCATGAAGCCCAATGTGGAAGCCACACCCACAGGCTTAGAAGGCACTGTCACACCTGTTGTAATTGGCAAATGCACACAGCCACTAGAAGTCAAAAATGCATCCCCATCATTAAGCCGTTTATGGGGGGGGGCTGCTTGCTCTTAGCAGGAACAAGGCCAACCCTCTTAGGGGTAGGTGTCTTACCTTTCAAAGCCCCTGTGCCCTTCTTTGGAACCATGCCAACTGCCCAAATGCCAATACACTATCAGGCATATCCCCCTCTGCAGCACTGCCAATGGCCTCCCACTCTTGCCACAAATGGGCTAATAAAACAAGCAGGCCCACACAATAACCTATTAGAGGAAGACCTAAAATGGCTGCCAAAGGGAAAGTCCTAAAATGGCCACAAAAAAGAAAGACCTAAAATGGCTGCCCCTTCAAATTGCCTAAACGGCCGCTGCTTCTTCCTGCCCTAAAATGGGCTCCTTTCCCAAAAAGTTATGTGCTTACCGAAGGTGTCCGGGGGTGGGAATGACTCCAGGAATATAAGGGATGAAGCAGCCTTACCATGCTGCTAATGTCTACCATCCCAACTGACGGGGGAGGGGGGAAGGACACAACTCCAGGCTCCCTCCCTACACCCACTGATGCAAGCTGGCAAACTCCCACCAGATTGCCCCCTTTTGCTGGTGCACACAATGCCACTAGCAATATGCTGCTGAGCTATACACACCAATGCTGGGTTGTGCAGCTGCAGCAATCAACCACCACAGTTGTTGGGCTCCCCTCACCACTACCACCATCCGAACCCACTGCCGCCGCAAGCTGCTGCCTCAATCAGCTGCCATCGCCATTGGAGTCCCGATGCCGCGCTGGTCTCTGGAAGCCATCCAACTGCTGCCGGGTCTCCCCACTGCTGTGCCACATTACCGCACTTCTGTTGCTACCGCGTAAGGCCTAAAGCCTCAAGAACAGCAGCACAGTCCTTGTGCTCCGTCTCCAAGGTGCATGGCAGGAGCTGTTCTTAGGTGGGAGCTAGCACAAGGTCCCCTTGAACTTAGAGCTTGGTTGGCTGCTTTCAGACTAAGACTGAAGGTTTGTTTTTCTAGTCCATCATCAGGGGGCTTGCTATACAGTCTGAAGGAGGATAATTATATAAATACTTGGTCAAATCAAAAAGATGAGAAATTGAACCTCCTCGGCCTCTTGTCCCGATATCAATGATCAAGAATATATCCCAGCAAGAAGCATGGAGACAGATCAGACTGAAGGCAGGAAATTGAGAAAGGGCTAGTACCGCCACACATGCCAGGTGTGTATGTTCTCCACTAGTTTTGGGGATCCTTCCTTCGTTGACCCTTCCACTATATCTAAATCATCTTAACACCCCCTTTCATAGATTTGCTTTTACTCTTGCAAGATTAAATGCTGTACTGTCTGCAGACGTTTTTCATGAACTCCATATTCAGTTAGGCTTTGTACCTGCGTATCTGACAAGACTGAGATGCTGTCACATCTTCTTTTGTTTTGCTTTCATTGGCTAGCTCTTAGGTCATATTGGTTATATCCACTTTTATCCAGATACCACCTTCCACTGGAGCCATGGGTGACTTCTTATCTGCTGTCAGATATCAATCTGATAATTACTGCTTCAGTAGCAAAATATTTAACTATTATAATAACATTGAAGCGTAAATAATTGCTGCTAGGATTAGGTCTGCATTGTTGGTTTTGTTTTATATTTTAAATCTTTTATATTGCTTATATTTAAACTGGATTTGAATGTGTAGTTTTACATTCTTGCTTTGGTATCTTATGTGTATGTTGTATGTTGTGGATGTGCTTGAGACCATTGGTCATATGAGCTGATATAAACAAACAAAGGGTTATAAGGATAAAACGTTTGCTAAGTATACTGTTGCAGTGGCTGAAGAGAGGGACACAGCAAAGCAAGGGCTGCAGCTGTCCCTCTTGCACACTTTCAAAGACTTTTTTTTTTCCTGGCAACCATGAAAGGCTCATGCTTCTTAAATACAATAAGTCTCAACATTTGTTCACATTTTCCAAGATGTGCTAAATTTTTGTATGTGTATGAATGGTGATGAGAAGCCAACACTTAGTCTCCTAGGCACATGTACAGTATCAAAATTGTCTCTTAGGCATATCCAACATATATCAGGCTGCTAGAGTACGGTATGATTGATGAGGCATACTGTCAAAGTGGAACGGTGATGACATGACCTCTTTAGGGAGCACAGTGTTCAGATTTCTTTTTTGGAATGTATAGGACACAAAATGACCTCTAGGACAAGAAGCTGGGGGAGCTTCCAAAAGCATCTGCCATCACCCCCAGTCTTCCCTCTAATGCTGTGACCCAGAACATCCTCGAAGGGCATTTGCATCTATCTCACTGGAAGCTCTGAACTCCAATCCATTATAAAATATTCACCCTTATATAATATCCTGGCTGGATTTTATGATGAGTTTTTTACTATGACCATTCGAATAAAATGCTGTGTGTGTGTGTGTGTGTGTGTGTGTGTGTGTGTGTGTGTGTGTGTGTGTCTGTCTGTCTGTCTGTATGTATGTATGTATGTATGTATGTATGTATCAGACTTCATTTCTCAGGATTTTTAAAAGTTGTATACTTAATTTTTTTTTCTTTTGGGAGTCAGCTTGAATTTATCCCTTCTCTCTTGGCTGCTGCAGTCTGTTTGCCTGTGTACTTTTAACTATCTCTTCCATTAAGTAGTCACAGATGTCATGCTTTACAGGCTAGTAGGAGACAGATGGACAAAGTCATCTCTTGCTAAAGTCTCTTTAGTTAGGAGAAAAAACATAATTGGCCACATGTCAAGAAGCTCTTTGACAACTACAAGTAATGGAAGAAAAATGTAGCACCTCTATTTGTCAAAAGAGCTAATGTGAAATTTTCCACTGTCACTGAGCCAAGATGGGGGACTAGAAAGGCCACTACTGAATTAATTAAATTAAGATAGTTTGAGCATACTTATGATATTTAATTTTTCCTTACTGTAACTAAATAGCTAGAATGATGGTGATATTTATCATTGGTTTCCTTTTCAGATCTACAAGTTGTGATTTGGACAGTCTTGCATTGTTATAGATTTTTAAACTGATCTTTAGATTACAGCCTAGGGCAAAGAGAGAAGAGACATTCACTATCTATATATGGCCCTATTAGAGACAACTATGAGCATCATTTTCAAAAATCATTTATTTATTTGTTTGTTCAATTTATACCCTTCCCTCCTCGCCAAAGCAGGCTCAGGGTGGCTTACATAAAAAATAAAAACACACAAATAACAAATGTAAGACTCATAAAACCTTCTAAAACAATTCATTATCATAAAGTGCTAGTACAGATCTGTGCTAATAATATTGCTTAAGATGGCAGTAACAGTCATGTTAATATATTCGGTGGTCTATCTTAATGGTCAGCTCATTGATCTATTTATGTATATGCGGCAAGCACAGGCTGTAGATGGTGGAAACCAGGTGACAGGGCTTTATACCTTCCAGTTGTTATTGGAGGCGGTTCCTTGATTGAAGGCCTGGTGGAAGAGCTCTGTCTTGCACGCCCTGCGGAATTGTAAAAGGTCCTGCAGGGCCCCAATCTCCTATGGGAGCTCATTCTACCACCACCAAGAAGGCCCTGGCCCTGGTTATAGATAGTCTGGCATCCTTGGGACCCGGGAGGGCCAATCAATTTTGGGACCCTGAACACAGTGCTCTCTGGGAAACATGGGGAAAGGCGGTCCCTTGGGAATGTTGGTCCCTGACCATAAAGGGCTTTAAAGGTGAGAACCAGCACCTTGAAGCAAATTTGGTATGCCTTCAGCACAGGCTGGATGTGCTCCTGCATGGGAAACCCATCAAAAGCCTGGCCACAGCATTTTGCATTAGTTGCAGCTTCTGGATTTGAGACAAGGGCAGCCCCATGTAGAGAACATTACAGTAGTCCAATCTTAAGGTGACCATCACATGGATCACTGTTTCCAAGTTGCTGCAGTTGAGAAAGGGAACCAGTTGCCTAATCAGCTGAAGGTGGTAAAAGACTGACTTGGCAGTGGCTGCTACCTGGACCTCCATTGTTAAGGAGGCATCCAAAAGCACTCCCAAGCTCCTAACCTCTGACATTGGCACTAATGGAGCGCCATTGAAGGTTGGGAGTGGGATCCCTGCCCTCGGACCACCCTGGCTCAGGCACAGGACCTCTGTTTTCATCAGATTCAATTAAGTGCCCCAGAGAACAAACCCTGCTGAAGTCACCACAGCAACTTGACGCTGACTGTCCAATGCCGGGGCACCCACCCAGAGCCTCTTTCTAGAGCTCATTATATTTATTTCCACAATGGGCCTTGTTTCTAGTTAAAATATAAAAGCCTTCTGAGTCCCGACTGATGTTACATTGTATTTAGCTGTAGCTTAATGTCTGCCAAAACAAGTGCTCCCGAGTACTGAACATAAACAAAGGACCACGTAATGAGTATGTGATTACGCTTCCTCACACTCAACCTAGTAATGGTTAAAATCCCTTTGGCTGCATTTAGAATCAGCTTGGCAGTTACAAGATATCTCAGCAACTGTTCATTAAACAAAAATATGTTTCTCAAGGTTTTTCCCAAGTTGCATTGTTCATGTATGCATACCATTGGTGCCACGGTTTTATATATATATATATATATATATATAAACATAAACATGTTTAGACTTGTGCTACAATGATGCTGCATTTGGGCACCTGGTCTCAGCTATGTGTACAAAGGAAGTCAGCCTCTTCTCTGAAATCTTTGTGAGACTGACTTTACTGGACAGAGGGCAGAATAACAGCAGGCATTCTGGAATACAAGTGTCTGTGAGCCCCATCCATTGTGTTAATTGCTGGTTGTGGAAATCAATGAAGAAAATGAACATTTCTTGCTTCACAGGGGCCTTTCAGAAGTTTTGTTTTGGAGCTCCATATGTAGTCACAATTTGGTGTACATGTGATAATGCAATATTTTCTATATGATACACATATAAAATCTGGGGTTGCGTTCACAGATACCAAAAGTGTACACTCATAGAAAAAGTGTTTGTTGCCCCATGCACACAAAATAGCAACCATTCTGGGAGGATTGCACATTCCTGTTAACCATGATTGGAGTGCCAAAATTAAATGCCTGAAAATTATTATGATTCCTCTTCTGTGTGGCTCACAGCCATCTTCCTTTTGTTTTGGTTTTCTTGTCCCCTGGTTAAGAGGAAGAGTGAGCGCTGCCAAGCAGATAGTCTTTGTTTTGTCTTAGTTTATAACTGGGTAGGCTCAAGCAGTTGCTAGCTTGACTTAAATAGGTTCACTATAACAATATATGAGGACCCCTTGATTTAGGTTAAAGCAGTGTTTTAACTGGTATAAGCCAACACAACAACAAAAAACACAATGTATCTGGTTTGTATGTTTTGGCGGCAATCCTGAACAGACACATCAGTTCACTGAAATTAATGGGGCTTAACTGACAGCAGGATTGCAGCCTTAAGTATATTGTTCAATAAAAGAAAAAAACATAAATTATACAATGCAAGAAATAGTCTTGCTGTAGATAATAGAAGTGGCTACAGTGCAGTTGATAGAATTTAATAGAAAAGCATGTTTAGGTTGGGCTGTTATTAGTGTAATGTAGCCATAGCCTTCATTTATCCCTATTTCCTTTCCCTTGATTGCAGCACTTTAACTTGAATGGCACAAAGTCACCTGCTCACTTTAAAAGGATTAAGCATATTTAGCTGTTCTTTTCAAAGGGTTCCTTCTAATTGTTTTCTACTCTTCTATTTTTTATTTTATCCTGAATGAAAACTCCTGCCAAATGTTTCAAAAGCACATCTTGGCAAACAGTAAAATAATTTTGGAAGACTATTTCCCAATTAGAATGTTTGGCAGGTTTCATTTTTGGAAACTGATGAGAAGAGACTCATTTTAATATCCTTGACCAGTTATTGCAGACACTTCACTGTATGTACATCTCCAGTGTGAAACATCTTGGGCTCACTTGGAAAACAAGCAGAAAAAAATCAGACCCATAAAAAAACCTTAAGCCATTAAAATAATTCTGTTTCATCTCAAGCCATCAGTTGTGCACCAAACATGAATAATTGAAACCGATTGATTGTGTTACAGAAACAGTTAATGATAATACAGTGAATTCTATCCATAAATTTCCACAGATTTGATTCAAGTCATTCTGGCACTTTTCTTTAAAATTCACAATACACATAAATAGAGTAAATAATTATTAACATACTACATCGATTCATGCAATTCTTGGGGCTAGTTCAAACACAGTTGTGCTTGGAAAGATTATAAGTGAATGAGTCTTCTCCATCCTCCCCCTCTCAACATATGTGTTGGGGTCTACTTCAACTGGTTCATGTTAAAGGTTTGCTCCTATGCTCCATCACATGTACAGCCTTCATTCTTGGACTGTAGGTAGACTGACACTTAGTCATGCATAACAAGTGCAGTTACGCTTATATTTTGACATTCTACATTTTGTCTTCTACATTTCCAAAAGAACTGGATCCAAACAAGCTATTGGCATACACAAAATGTGGAAAGAACATGGCTTAAGATACACTTTTTGTTTGCCAACTTTCTCTTGCTTGACGGTTGGTTTAGCCCACCTGTGACATGTTCCTTAATTATTTCTACAAACAGAACTGGAGCTGAAGAAGGAACAGAAAACAGACATATATAACATGATAAAGATTAAATGACAGCTGCAGTGGTGAACAGAGCAAGGTGTGCTCTAAGAAACATAAAGCATGTTTTCTAGTATAGTTCAGACAGAGCCAGGTTATTAGCACCATTTCAGCCATTTCCCCCAGAATTACTTTTCAGTCAATGATATCACACCACAAGAATAGCCAAAGGAAGAAAACTGGTCTTTTTCATAGTGGCTGAGTGTTCAGACTGGCAGTTTGAAGTGGGAGCCAGTTGTGGCAAAAAAGCCCCGGAACAAACTGTCCCAGTCACATTGCTCCGACTGATGTGGGAGGAGCATACTGGGAGGAGGCCTGTGGGAGCGTTCAGACTGCCGGCCTGGAGGCACGGCTGTAAACAGCTTTTTCCTGGTAATTCGGCTATGTGCACATGTGCATATATGCGCTCATGCGGATAAGCACATCCGGCCAATTTGGGGAGGATCCCGTTGCACCAGCACTTCATTGGGTGGTAGAGCAGAGCACATCCAATCATATTGCTGCTGCCTTATGAGCAACGCAGGTTGCTCCCGACTTTTAAAAGTTGGCGTTCACACTTCCCGGAAGCGGAATGAAGCAGGATAAACGGGCTCTCAGGGATTTGCTACCATTTTTACTGTCATGAGAATTTAACTGTAAACTGGGTGTAAACTAATGCTGTGTGAAATGTTTACCTGAACCTTTTCCCACCCCTGGGTTCTGAATGGTCTATGGTGTGTGCCCCTTACCAAGACAAGGATATAAATGTTAACAGTTAGCTGGAATGCAACACAAGGTTACTTAAACAACAAAACTTTCTTTATTAATACTTATTAAAGTTAAAAGAAGGCAAGACAGTCACCCAGCCAGGCGCTGGGCAGCTGGCTAACACAAAAACAAAATACACAAGCACAATACTTACTTCCTAAGAAAGAGATAGGCAGAGATTAAATACAATAAAGATTTCCCCATGCAGCAGAAGCTTCTGGACTGGCCCCCAGCAACCCAACAAGGATTTCCCTTGGGTCTCCAAGAATCAGTGGTGAAGCTGCTGGTCCCCTTTTATACAATCTTGGTCACATGCATTCGATAGAGCTACTGAAATTATAAACTGCATCAATTGACAATAACTATTTTGATAATGTGGGCCATCATGGCATAGGAGATGTTCCCCCATTCCAGCAGCAGTCAGTTTACCATAATGTTTTAGCAAAACAATACAAGATAATACCTGAATTTCTAAATGACAAACAAGAATGTGTTTGTTTCAGGATGTCCTTTGTGTTCTTGGGGCCAGGTAGCCAGCTAGGCACCATCTTCTGGCTGGAGATGGGATGTGAGTTTTAGCTTGTAGGCAAACCTTTAGTTTTGCAAAATATTTTGGCTCCCTCGACTTAATGGCTGGCTCATAGAAATGCTTTATTTCTAAATAGTTTGGAATTCTTTACATCTATAAACAATGGAGGAGAATTTACACTCTGGGGAATGGAATGTAGACTCCTGTTCCTGTGTGTGCGTGACAGGTGACAGATGCCTTTTGAGACAAAGGACTTGCAAAACATGTTGGGATGCTGCTTGCTGCTTGGAAGGTTACAGAAATGGAGAAAAACACTATGATTTCTTTATAGAATTAACTATATAAAATGGGTTTTAAATTTTCTGAACCAATTATTTCATTTTTCTCACAACATTTACCAGATATCTTTTAAACGTGGGAGCGAAGCAGAACAGCACGGGTTGACTATGGGTGGGGAACGCCAGGCAGATGTGCCTGTGTGAATGCCCCCTTTAATCCACTTGTAAAATGTGGCTGAAATGTGGCTATAGTGGGGCAAACTGCCAGTCTGAGCTCAGCCAGTCACTGTATTTCCTCTTCAGTCACAAACTAGCTTTGTAGTTTGTCTGGGGAATGCATGAACCTTTTATTCCTGAACCAGCATGATGGACCTGCCCGTTTCTGCACACACACACCCAATAGTAATTAAGTAAATTCCATGTCAAACCTGAGGAAATAATTAAGGTACATACATTGGCTTGAGCCCACGTAGCTGTTGTAAGGGATCATTGTGTACTTAGCTGTGAGTAAATCCATTTCGCTATACTGCAAGTCAGCTCACATTCCATTGCACAAAATTATTACAAAACATTAGGCATGTAAGACTGGATTGATGCAGCTGGCTCCATGGTAATCAATAGGCCTTTGGATCACCTACAGGTTGTCCCAAGTGCTGCTTCTGTTCCAGTCTCCCCCAGCCCAACAAGCACAAAGTGTGCACTGATTATATACTCAGGTTGGCAACTGTCAAATGATGTCATGAATTGTGACACTACTGTATTGCTACAATAATTCTGCCTACGCTGACTACTTATTTGCTAGTTCAGTGAGGTATAACAAGGTGCCCTGAAGTGATTATCCAGATTTAATTAGATGCAGAATCCTCATAACATTTACCTTCACAGTTGGCCTGTGGATTAGGTCACTTTATTTCCATTTTACATGAGATAATGACTTGCCTAAAGCCTTTCAGAAATAACTCAAAAATGGGTTTCTTCATTTACTCCAAACTGAAATGAGATCAAAATTACAGCTATCAATCTTTCATAATTTTATCCTGCTCAGAATGGAATACAAAGTTTTCCCACCATTTTATTTTTACAAAACCCTGTTGGTTGATGAGTTGTGAGGTGGGGAAGAAAGGAAGGAAAGAATGTTGTGTACTAATGGTGACTGCATACGTGGTCACCTTTCCATGTGGCCAGGCGGACTAGCTTACTTCACATCCCTAGACAATAGAAGGAGAGGATCCTAGAACCAACCTATCAGCTCACCTGGATCCTCAAGAGAACCTAGGGCTGCAGTAACTTTGTATATAATCCTATCATGGGTGTGTGTGTGTTGGGCGTGGTTTGTACTTGTATTTAAAGCAGCCTCTGGCCGGCTACTGTATCTCAAGTTTCTCCTAAATCTGAAGTAAAGTATGAGCTGAAATCACTACACTATGCTTCA
Source organism: Gekko gecko (assembly GCA_029375565.1). NCBI lineage: Eukaryota > Metazoa > Chordata > Lepidosauria > Squamata > Gekkonidae > Gekko > Gekko gecko. The sequence goes on along the minus strand of JAPDNY010000010.1, from coordinate 81,640,276 downwards.
GTCTCAGTACTTTATAAAGAGAGAAGAAGAGAAGAGAAGAAGAGTTTGGATTTATACCCCACCCTTCACTGCCCAAAGGCGTCTCAGAGCGGCTTACAAACTCCTTTCCCTTCCCCTCCCCACAACAGACACCCTGTGAGGTAGGTGGGGCTGAGAGAACTCTAACACAAACTGTCCTTGAGAGAACAGCCGTGCCAGAGCTTGTGACTGACCCAAGGTCACATCAGCAGGTGCAAGTGGAGGAGTGGGGAATCAAACCCGGTTCTCCCAGATAAGAGTCCGCACACTTAACCACTACACCAAACTGGCTCTCGAGAGGAAGAGGAAGAGAAAGAGAGAGACTAGGCCAAGAGTCATGGCTGAGTAGGAATCTGAACCCAGGTTTTCCTAGTCTAGTCCAACATTAACCCACTATATGACATTGAAGGCCTTAGCAACAAAAAAGTTATACTGACTTTTGCCAGTATCAGTTATTCTAATTCTACTGAAGGAAACCAACAGGATATGTAACAGACTGAGCAATGTTTCATTTTGTTTATTTTTAATTTTTGTTTTGTTTTTTGCAGAAGTCCTGACAAAGGGTATTACAGTAGAAAAGTCATTGGTATATTAGTTACTGATATTGTCATTCATGGGAATTATTAATTACTTGCTATAACAGTTCTTCCCCAGCACTTTTTAAATGTGAGCACTTCAGAAGCTGACTTGTACATAAGTGATGCTTTGCTGAAACTTGTGTATTTATATCTTCAGCAGACCATCACATCCAGGCAATATTTTGGTCAGTTTAATAATGAGACTGGCAACAGATGTTACTCTGCCATTAGTTAGAATACGTGCTTCTGCTTCATTGAGCTAAAAATCAGCTTCAAGAGCTTGTGAGTGGGAGCCGTTGAGTTTGCATTCTACAGCCATTTTGATGGGATATTGATTTGCTTGTGGTCTTTGTTGCTTTCATCACCTCATCCATAACATTAGTTATATATGTCAGCCTCAATATCCAATTACACACATGTATATTCACAGTGGCTATATGATAGCTTGAGGTCTGGAAAAAAGGCATGATTTTATTTTTTGCATTATTTCTTAATTTTCTGCTAAAAAAAAAGATTCTATGGCCCACAACCCTGCAATCTAGGGCTGAGTCCAAGCTGGGGAAACTTCTTTAAAAATGTTTTTATCCTTTGAAAAATTACCTTTGTCATTGGTTGGAAGGGTATTACCTGGTGATGTGGAGGTGCTGCTCACAAGTGGGGGAGTGGACCTAAAAATCCCCAATAGTCATCCTTATCTACCTTATTGAATGTGCAGAATTATTTCAAAAATCTTTGAACTCAAAATACTTTTAAAGTCTAAGAAAAAATTAGCAAATACAGGAAAAGGAAGAAGAGCAGATAGATTTGCATATAGCAAATTTTATTGATTATGTTTTGGCCACTGTGTGGCACAGTGTGTTGGAGTGGATGGGCCACTGGCCTGATCCAACATGGCTCCTCCTATGTTATTATGCTCTCTCATGGATCGCCTTGACATGGCGAGGGGGCTTGTATGGTTCGATGAGGCTGCAGGCTATGCCATGGAGGGCCACCCATGATGGACAGGCCACAGCAGAGAACTCAGACAAAACGTGATCCACTGGAGAAGGAAATGGCAACCCACTCCAGTATCTTTGCCAAGAAAACCACATGGACAGTAACAAAAGGCTAAAAGATATGACACCAGAAGATGAGTCCCTCAGGTCAGAAGGTGTCCAATATGCTACTGGGGAAGAGCAGAGGGCAAGTACAAGTAACCCCAGATAAAGTGAAGTGGTTGGGCCAAAGCCAAAAGGACACTCAGCTGTGGATGTGTCTGATGATGAAAGGAAAGTCTGATGCTGCAAAGAACAATACTGCATAGGAACCTGGAATGTTCAAGGTAAATTGGATGTCAAAAATGAGATGGCAAGACTGAACATTGACATCTTGGGAATCAGTGAACTAAAGTGGATGGGAATGGGCAAATCTAATTCAGAAGAACATTATATCTACTACTATGGCCAAGGATCCCATAGAAAAGATGGTGTGGCCTTTATAGTCAACAAGAGAGTGAGAAAGGCAGTGATGGGAGACAATCTGAAAAAGACAGAATGATCTCGGTCCAAATCCAAGGCAAACCATTCAACATCACAGTAATCCAAGTCTATGTCCCATCCACTGATGCAAAAGAGGCTGAAGTGGACCAGTTGTATGAAGACCTACAACACCTCCTAGAACTAATACAAAAAAAAAAAGTGTCCTTATCATCATAGGGGACTGGAATGATAAAGCAGGAAGTCAAAAGGTAACTGGAATAATGGAAAAGTTTGGCCTTGGAGAACAAAATGAAGCCAGGAAAAGGCTAACAAGAGTTTTGTCAAGAGAACAAGCTGGTCATAGTGAACACTCTCTTCCAACAACCTAAGAGGTGACTCTACACATGGACATCACCAGAAGGTCAACACCAAAATCAGATTGATTCTATCATTTGCAGTCAAAGATGGAGAAGCTCAACCCAGTCAGTAAAAACAAGACCTGTAGCTGTGTGCAAAAGTCAGGCCTAAACTGAAGAAAGTTGGGAAAACCACTAGGCCATTCAGGTTTGACCTATATCACATCTCTTAGGAACATACAGTGGAGATGAAGGCCAAGGACAGACTGGCAATTTGCCCCGGGATGGGACCCGGGCTGACAACGATTCAATACCGGAGTAAATGGAACGTTCACACAGGCACATCTGCCTGGCGTCCCCCACCCGTAGCCTACCGGTGCTCTTGCGCTTCACTGCCGGATTAAAAAAACACCTGATAAAAGCCTTCGCAAATCTTGAAAGCCTGTGTTCATCGCGCGTTTCTCCACTTCCGGGGAGTCTGAACGCGCAGCCGAAAAGCCGGGAGCAACCCGCATTGGGCATGAGGCAGCAGCGGTGTGATTGGCTGCGCTCCGCTCCACTGCCCAATGCAGTGCCGGCGTTGCAGGGCAAAAAAAAATCGGCAAAATGCGCTTATGTGCATGAGTGCTCATGCGCTCATGCGCACATACACCCACAGCCGACTTAATGGGAAAACGGCGAATATAGCACGCCTCCGGCACGGCAGTCTGAACGCTCCCGCGCGCCTCCGTCCCGTATCTTCCGGCAGCAGCCCCTGCTGTGTTGACGGGAAAACCCAGTATTGTTTAATCCGGGGTTTTTTTGCCGCGACTGGCTACCGGGGCAAATTGCCAGTCTGTCCTGGGCCGAAGAATAGGTTTAAGGAACTAGATTTGATAGAGTGCCTGAAGAACTATGGATGGAGGTTCATGACATTGTACAGGATGCAGCAATCAGCACCATCCCAAAGAAAAAGAAATGCAAGAAAGTAAAGTGGCTGTCTGATGAGGCTTTACAAATAGCAGAGGAAAAAAGGAAAGCGAAAGGCAAAGCTGAATAAGAAAGATTTACCCAACTGAATGCAGATTTCCAGAGAACAGCAAGGAGAGATAAGGAGGCCTTCCTGAATGAACAATGCAAAGTTAACAGAGGAAAACAATACAATGGAAAGGACTAGAGATCTCTTCAAGAAAATTAGAGAAATCAAGGGAACATTCCATGCAAAGCTGGCCATGATAACGGACAAAAATGGTAGGGACCTAACAGAAGCAGAAGAGATTAGGAAGAGGTGGCAAGGATATGCAGAAGAACTCTACAGGAAGGACCTTAATGTCCTTGACAACCATGACGGTGTGATCACTGACCTCGAGCCAGGCATCCTGGAGTGCGAAGTCAAATGGGCCTTAGAAAGCATTACTAACAACAAAGCTAGCAGAGGTGATGGTATCCCAGCTGAGCTGTTCAAAGTCTTAAAAGATGATGCTGTTAAAGTGCATTTGGAAAACACAACAGTGGTCACAAGATTGGAAAAGGTCAGTTTACATTCCAATCCCAAAGAAGGGCAATGCCAAGGAATGTTCAAACTATCACACAATTGCACTCATTTCACTTGCACTAGCAAGGTCATGCTCAAGATCCTACAAGCTAGGCTTTAGCAGTATGTGGATAGAATGCCAGAAGTACAAGCTGGGTTTCAAAGAGGTAGAGGAACTAGAGATCAAATTGCCAACATTTGCTGGATTATGGAGAAAGCAAGGGAGTACCAGGAAAACGTCTATTTCTGCTTCATTGACTATGCTAAAGCCTTTGATTCGTGTGGATCACAACAAACTGTGGAAAGCCCTTAAAGAGATGGGAGTACCAAACCACCTCACATGTTTCCTGAGAAACCTGTATAAGGGTCAAGAAGCAACGGTTAGAACCAGATATGGAAGAACAGATTGGTTTCTCATAGAAAAGGAGTACGACAAGGATGTATATTTTCATCCTGCTTATTTAATGTATATGCAGAGTACATCATGCAAAATACTGGCCTGGATGAATCACAAGCCGGAATTAAGATTGCCGAGAAAAGCATCAGCAACCTCAGATATGAAGACAATACTACTCTAATGGCAGAAAGTGAAGAGGACCTAAAGAGCCTATTGCTGACAGTGAAACAGGAGAGCGCAAAAGTTGGCTTGAAACACAACTTCAAAAAAACTAAGATCATGGCATCCAGCCCCATCACTCCTTGGCAAATAGAAGGGGAAGTCATGGAAGCAGTGACACACTTCACATTCCTTGGATCCAAGATCACTGCAGATGGTGACTGCAGCCATGAAATTAAAAGATGCCTGCTCCTTGGGAGGAAAGCGATGGCAAACCTAGACAGCATAATAAAAAGTAGACACATCACCTTGCCAACAAAAGTCTGTATGGTCAAAGCAATGGTATTCCCAGTAATAATGTATGGCTGCGAGAGTTGGACCATAAGGAAGGCCGAGCACCGAAGAATAGATGCTTTCGAATTATGGAGCTGGAGAAGACTCTTGAGAGTCCCTTGGACTGCAAGGAGATCAAGAAGAAGAAGAAGAAACTGGATTTATACTCCACCCTTCACTCAGAGTCTCAGAGTGGCTTACAAACTCCTTTCCCTTCCCTCCCCACAACAAGAAACCCTGTGAGATAGGTGGGGCTGAGAGAGCTCTTTCAATTACTGCCCTTTCAAGGTCAGCTCTTATCAGAACTATGGCTTGCCCAAGGTCATCCAACAGCTGCAAGTGGAGGAGTGGGGAATCTCCCAGATTAGAATCTGCGCACTTAACCACTACATCAAACCGGCTCTCACACCAAACTTGCAAACGGAGAGCATTCACTGGAGAAGTCCCTGATGCTGGGAAAGACTGAAGGTAAAAGAAGAAGGGGATGGCAAAGGTTGAGATAGTTGGACAATGCTATTGATGCAATGAAAATGAAATCGAGCAAACTCCAGAGGATGGCAGAAGACAGGAGGGCCTGGCATGATGTTGTCCATGGGGTCATGAAGAGTTGGACTCGACTGTGCGACTGAAAAACACCAACAACATATTCTTATGACTTTGATGAGAGATATAGCTGAAGTGACACAGTAGAAAAGGGGCACAGGAGAAAACAGGGATACCAAAGCAGCAGCCAGTTGAGTTCTGAATACCACCAAACAGGAATTAAAAGATAAACTGGGGAACACATAGAAATAAGCTGAGACACAAAAGATCTGAAGAGGCTCAGGAAAACTGATGAACTATTGCTTCTCAACTACAATAACAAATGAAATGAACAATTAAGAAAAAACAACAACAACTAGGGATTAATGAACCTGTGAATCTTTGATTCTCTTTGGGTTCGCATACAAATTCTTCTCACCTGATTGTTTTTAAGTACAAGTTCAGTTGTTTTGAATTTTAGTCAGCTGGTTTGTATCTTTTTTTTGTTTTCCATTTTCAGCAATTTGTGTTTTCCCAATTGATTGTAATTCTCCTTATATGTAAATAGGATCAACTATCTCTGGATTTAGGACAGAATATATGTTACAAGGGGATTATATCATAACCATTTACAGACGTTGAGCAAAAAGTTGACATTCTGAGTTATTAATATAACTAAGGATTGTTCAGCCTGGAAGCAAAAGGAAGGGAAGCTTAAGTAGAAAGCTAAAGAGTCATCACTGAATGCTCAGAATACTTTTAGAATTCTTAAAAAATAAAATTTATCTAATCAAAGGAAAAAAATTTTTTTCAAAAAGATCAAAGAAAAATATGAGAGAAGAGAAGAGCAGAATGTAATGTGTTAAAAATTAGGCAACAGAATAAACTGGTGTTTTTCACATAGAAGGGCAATAACTGGAGGATTGCCTAAGTATTTGTACTGGGGAAAGAGCTAATTTTTCATGAATGGCCTGGTGTCAGGTAAAACGGCAAGGTAGCAAAGTTTGCATATTACAAGAAACCATTGAGAAAATACCAAGCTCACAGCAAAATGCTTTTTTTGGTATTTTGTGTGTGTGCGTGTGCATGTGCTTGGCAGCCTGGAAGTCATGGTAAGAACATAGGAACATAAGAGAAGCCAATGTTGGATCAGGCAAATGGTCCATCCAGTCCAACACTTTGTCATACAGTGGCCAAAAATACCAGGTGCCATCAGAAGGTCCACCAGTGGGGCCAGGACTCTAGAAGCCCTCCCATTGTTGCCCACCAAGCACCAAGAATACAGATCCTCACTTGCCCCAGAGTCTCTGTCTGTACCTTGTGGCTAATAGCCACTGATGGACCTCTGCTCCATATGTTTATCCAATTCGCTCTTGAAGCTATCCATGCTTGTAGCTGCCACCTCTTCCTGTGGCAGTGAATTCCATGTGTTAATCACCCTTTGGGTGAAGAAATACTTCCTTTTATCCATTCTAACCCAACTGCTCAGCAATTTCATTGAGTGCCCATGAGTTCTTGTATTGTGAGAAAGGGAGAAAAGTACTCCTTTCTCTACCTGCTCTATCCCATGCGTAAACTTGTAAACCTCATGTCACCCCTCAGTTGTCATTTCTCCAAGTGAAAGAGCCTCAAGTGCTTTAACCTTACTTCATAGGGAAAGTGCTCCAAACCTTTTATCATTCTAGTTGCCCATTTCTGCACTTTAATATCCTTTCTGAGGTGTGGTGACCAGAATTGCACACAGTATTCCAAATAAGGTCACACCATCAATTTATACAGGGGCATTATGATACTGGCTGATTTGTTTTCAATTCCCTTCTTAATAATCCTGAGCACAGTGTTGACCTTTTTTTGTTGCAGTCGTACACTGTTTCTACATTTTCAGTGAGTTATCTGCTATGACTCCAAGATCTCTTTTTTAGTCAGTCACTGCCAGTTTGGACCCCATCAACATGTATTTATAGTTACGATTTTTGGCCCCAATATGCATCACTTTGCACTTGGCCACACTGAACCCCATTTGCCACATTGATGCCCACTCGCCCATCCTCAACAGATGGAGTGCCTCACAATCCTCCCTGGTTTTCACCACCTTGAACAATTTCATGTCATCTGCAAATTTAACCACTTCACTGCTTATTCCCAACTCCAAATCATTAAGCTTTGGACCCGGTACTGATCCCTGTGGTACCCCACTGCTTACCACCCTCCACTGTGAAAATTGGCCATTTATACTCACTCTCCATTTCCTATTAATTAATGGTGACTTCTGGTGACCCCAATGGGGCTAGAACATTTCATAGAGGTGGCTTTGATATTATCTGTCTCTGCATCTCAGCTCTGATATTCCTTGGACGTCGCCCTTCCAAGTACTTGCCAGGATCGGCCCTGCTTAGCTTCCGAGATCTGATAAGATCGGGCTTGCCTGCGCTATTTAGATCATGGCACAAAATGCTTTCCTTTGAAGAAAACATTTCCAAACTAGATCCCTGTGGCTTGAATTGACAACCATGGAAAGGACGTCAGCCACTTTTATTTACTTACTTATTTGAATAATCTGCAAGTCACCATCTATAAAATCAACAAAAATGTGCTAATAAAAACACTCAAGACAGAGACTTATGAAATGATCATAATAAAACAGTCTTCAGGCTAGGAACAGACCATAAATATGCTATAAAGAAATAGAACCCCCTTAGTTAAAAGTCCAAGTAAAGACAAATGTTTTTGCCTGGCACTTAAATGAAAGCAATGTAGACACCAGGCAAGCTTCAAGAGGAATGGCATTCTAGATGGCACCACTCAAAAAGCCATGTTTCTGGTTGTCATGTACATAATCTCTGCAGGTGGGACATGGAGAAAGGCTTAAGAAGAAGTCTCAACTGGTGGGCTGGACAATATGGGGCAAATTGGTCCTTCAAGTAGACCAGACCCAAGTCACGTAGGACTTTACAGGTAAAGACCAGCATTTTGAATTGTACCTGGAAACAGCTGAGCAGCTAGATCTGTCATCATTTGGAGTCATCAACATTACTAAAAAAAAAACAATCAGGCACCAGTTTAGAAAAAAAATTGATATTTTTTCTAACTGGCAGAACAGCTATATGACCAGAGCTCTTTTTGTAGCAGGAACTCCTTTGCATATTAGGCGACATACCCCTAATGTAGCCAGTCCTCCAAGAGCTTACAGTAGCCCCTGTAAGAAGAGCTCTGTAAACTCTTGGAGGATTGGCTACATTAAGTGTGTGTCACCTAATATGCAAAGGAGTTCCTGCTACAAAAAAAACCCTGGATATGACTGTGTCACTTGAAAATGGAAATGGTGGGTTCCAGATTTAAAGTTCTATGCAAATAGAAAATGAATTCAGCAGGGAGAAACATACAGAAGTCCATCAGTGGCTATTAGCCACAAGGTATAGATAGGAACTCTCAGTCTGGGGCAGGTGATGCACTCTATTCTTGGTGCTGGGAGGGGGCAGCAGTGGGAGGGCTTCTAGTGTCCTGGCCCCACTGCTGGACCTGCTGATGGTAACTGGTATTTTTGGCCACTGTGTGACAGAGTGTTGGACTAGATGGGCCATTGGCCTGATTCAACATTGGCTTCTCCTATGTTCTTATGTACTGTCCCATTTTGGTTTTCTAATTAAGGGCAGTTTTAGTGTAAGGGAGCATTCCAAATGTTATCCTCTACCTGCATTCTAGTACAGCAATTGTACCACCACAGGGCTGGACCAGACCATATCATGGAGTATATTTCATTGCAACCATAGGGACTACTACAGGTTTGTGCTGCAATTGTAGAATTCCTGATCAAATGATAAATTCAGGTTCACTTCTACATACTTGATGCTTGATCATATTAATATTTCTTTGGGCATATTCCAATATTTCCACATTTGAGTTTGGTAATAGTTACCAGGGGAAATCCTGTAAGCCACAAAAGGCATACTCTGTAGTAATTAGGTTTGGCAAAGTCTTTTATCTTCCTGGGTTTTGATACAAGAAGCCAATTACAAATACATCTATGAACTGAACCAACAGTACTCAAATTCAAATAGGCACAATTCATCCATCCACTAATGACCTATATGCTCATTAATCTATTGCATAAGTTCCTAAGCATCAGTTTTCATACATATAAAATAGATATGGGGAGTGGGGAGTTTCAGAAAATTAAGGGCTAGAGTTTTTCAAGCAGGATTTTTCATCTGAATATAACCCCTCCAGACCTATATGCCACATGGCTCAGACATATAAAAAAGAGAAAGGCCTTGATGCTTCTGAAACAAAAGAAATCTGCAACCTTTTTTATTTATAACACTTCATTAATATGTTTGGGAAGCACAAACTGAAAACAACTTTCAGTTCTCATGCTGAAAGCTGAGTAAAAACAAAAACTGCAGATCCCAATAGTAACAAGAAAAGAACATGTTTTCCCTTTGTTTTATTTCATAAACATGGAAATGACCGAGGTTGTTTCCAATGCTCACTTCATGCTCTGATGAAAAGAATTTTGTTCTGCAAAGAACACAACTGCACTTAGAATATCAAAACTAACCCAGGACTATAACCTATTAAGGACTGCCTTTCCAAAACAATGAGGCTGTGGACCATGCAGGCAAATGTATGCATAAACTGGATGGTTCTATGTGCATGACAGCCAAATCATGCATGCCAACAGAGGATGTGGTGTCCACAGTTTACAGTCTGAGAGACTCAATCATGCCCACACCTGGCCCATATTAGCAGCACAGCTCCACTAACTTCAAAGACTAGTGCCAATTACATTGGCTAGATGAACAAAGATGAACAGGGAACACTAGGTAAATATTTAACTTCTACACAGTTCACATCTTATTTATTTAGATATTTATATTCCACTCTGATCCCACATGGGGACCTAAAGAGGATAACAACAGCACTGTGCCTTTGTCCACTTTATCCTCACTTTTCCCCAAAAGGATGAACAGTTCATTGGAGCATATTTCAGTGTTACCCTTTGCTGTGTTTCTCTCCAGTTCCTTGAGAACCTTTATCTTCCTCACATTTGCAAAGCTAAAGCAACTAACCAGAAACCTACACACTTTACAAATGTGTAGTGCTTGCTCCCTTTCCTGAGACTTGGAATTATGGCAGCATATCAAATGGAACCATTTTCAGACCCTCTGTAGCTATGGCTTGAGCAGAGTCCCTGCCCAATCATTTTTCTTAAAAATAATGATACTGGCAAACAGTCAAATCTATTTGTAGCTGATCAGATCAGCAATGACCCACAGTGAACAAACCATAAGTAAACAAGATCTCATGAAACACCTTTTTTTGTACAAAATACCGCTCTCCAATATTCAGCATAGCACCCCACATGACAAAGAAAATGTATCAACAATTCAGTAATTCATAGATAAAAGGAGAAATTGGAACTGAATGGACGGCAAAGGAAACAAATTATTGTGCTGTTTGGACCGAGTTAAATCACTTTTAGCTTTACAATCTGTTTTAGATTTCCAGTCTCCTACAGCAGTTTAAATTGCTGATTTTGGATCAATTAGCCCATTACATTTAGAGATAAGTGTGAGGACATTGGACTTCAGCATTTTCCTTCTGCACTCAGAGCACTTAAAAACATGGTTGCTACCTCTGTAGGCCTGCATGAAAGGCATAATCATTTGGACATAAGGAATAATCCCCATAGAACGGGCCTCCAGGATTGAAATCTGGACATACCATCATATCTTCCTCTCTTTTATGCTTATTTTTATTCTTTATTACTCCACAGACTAATACAAGTTATTAGGAATGTGTATTCAGATCTACTTGAACTGAAAAGATAACTGGAAAATACCTTATTGGTGTTTTGGGGGTATATTTCAGCATCCCAAATGTATCCCAAAATGTATCCCAAAAAAAATCCTGGCTATATTCCAAAAACTGCAGAGAGGCAATAGCAGATTGCTCCCACCTCTTAGCTGTTTGTTGCACTTCTGCAGTCCCTTTAAAGTTTAGAGTTTAAAGGGACTGCAGAAGACAGCCCAAGGATCAGCTACACTGGGAGGAGCAGACTATTTCTGATGGTTTGGCTGGGGCTGGCTTCTTGCAGGAGAAGCCAACCCCAATTTCTACTGTGCCAAAAGGAGCAATCCTGGGACTAGCTTCTTCTACAGCCCAGTTTAAATTGGGCTGCACAAGAAGCCATCCCAGCCAGGATCTGTGTGCCATGAGGAGTGATCTCCCTACAGAATGCAGATTTACCGGACTACAAGAGAAGCCAAGCCAGCCCCATGATCTGCATGCCACTGGGAGATTTCTCCCCACAGTATGCAGATCTTGGGGCTGGCTTCTCATGCAGTGTGGTTTAAACAAGACTGCATGATAAGCCATCCCAGCCAGAATCTCTGTGTCCCCACAGCACAGCAGATCCTGGGGCCCGCTTCTCCTGCAGCCTGGTTTAAACTGGACTGCACAAGAAGCCAAGCCTGCCCCAGGATTGTGTTGCCTTTTTTAATCAGTATTTTTCTTCTCTGGCTTACTGAAACCACCCTCTCCCCCAAAAAAGGATTTCCAAGAAAATCCTAAATACCAATACCAATCTGGGATTTTTCAGAAATATCAAATTCTTTTTTGAATCCTGTAATGTATCCACCAGAGCCATGTCTTCGGACTGGTTCCAACTGGTCTGACATGTGGCCAGGCAAAGGGCCTGAGCTTCGATCCAAAAGACAATGGACTGCAGGATCCTAGCTCCCTTCCAATCAGGGAGCCGGAATCCTAGGAAATAACTCAATCACCGCAAATAGCCCAATCACGGTGTGTGTGTGTGTGTGTGTGGGGTGTCTGGGTTTCCTTGGGAATAAAAGCTGGCCTGCGAGCCGGCTTCTCTTCTCTTGTTCTTCAACTAATAAAGTATGTGAGAGCTGAAATCACTCATCAGTCTAAGTACTTTTCACTGGCGATGAGGATGGGATTCTAACTCCCTACATGAACAACGACCACAAGGAAGAGCATCGCATTGCTGACCCCGAGAGCAGCACCGCACCGCTTACTGCAACCGCTGCCGTCGGTTCTACCAAGCATCGCATCAAGCCCTCCTGCTCCCAAGCCTCACCCACTTTGTCCCCGAGAGCAGCGCCGCTCACGCCCAGCTTCTACGTCCTCCACCACTCTCACCACAGCCGTTGCCTCCAGGGATCCAGGGCCCAGACGAGACGACCTTGGAATTTCTGGCCATTCTCCAGTGGGTGGCCATGAGGTGTGCTTTCCCAAGCCTCACAGACACCCTGCTTAACCAGTTTCTCTTGGGCCTATGCAAGCCCAAGCTGCGGCAGAAACTGGCGAGCAAAAAAGACCTCACCCTCGATGAGGCCATCCAGGAGTCCGCCACCTACAAAAAAACACACCAAGACCACCCCAGCAAGGCGGTCCACTGCACTCAAGCCACGGGGGGTTCTGAGGCATTGGAGGACGAGGAAGACCTCCAGGTCCACAGACACCCATCCCAGCAGCCCCAATGGGCCCAAGAGACCAAAGATACTGGTTAAAAATACCCCTAGAAAGTATTCTTCCTACAAACCAACAGACTCGTGGAGGATAGGATGAGGTTCAACTCTCAGTTTAGAGTCACATTATTTTCCATAGAGTTACTGAGACATCCGGCATGATCTATATATGTGAAGTGTTTTTTGCCTGTCTGTCCTGCAAGAAAGCGTTCATGGAGTTTTTTCTCTTCCATTTTATACTCACAAATTGATCCTGTGCCCTTCAAGGCTCACTGGAGATCTGAACCTGAGTCCCCCACTCTAATCCAGCACTCTAAACATTAATTACAATGGCTTATAAAATTGTTCACACATAGTTCTTATCAGTGCCTCATCTGTAGTACTACATCATCTCATCTCATCATATCAGAGATGCACCAAGGTCATTAGTTGAATTCCTGCTGTCATCAAATTATTCTCACGTTTGTACAGAAATCAGAGAATTTAAGAGTAAGGAAGCCATTAATCTCTCAGTTTTACAGTGGGGATAATCCAGACTATACAACAGCATATTGAAACACTCAGTTGATTTGCTGCTGATTTGTTGCTGGTTTTCAATACACATATTGAAAGATACACTGATTTCTATTAGAACCACATGAAGATGAAAATGGTCTTGTAATGCCTTCCAGTAATTATACATCACTTTGACTTCTGTCAAGTTCTAACTGGCCAGTTAAAGGGCTGATGAACCTTATTTATGATAACCAGCTGGGAGAAAGCCATTTCACTTTATTTTTAAGGTTCTGTAATCAGAGATGTACTTCACTCTCTCTCAGACTCTATTCTAACCTAATTAGGATAAATAATTAGTCAGTATTTTTCCTAGATAGGGATGGGCATGAACAGGAAAAAATGTAGTTTGGTTCAGTTCATGGTTCATGCTGTGCGCAGTTTGTGAACCACAAACTGTCACAAAATTTTAGGGGCCAAACAAACTGGTTCAGTTTATGAGGTTTGTGACTGGGTAGAACAGTCCCTGGTGTACTAAAGACAAACTCACAGGGGATCTCTGGCTGGCTTTCCTGTACCTCCCCTCCAAGTTTGGTGAGGATTGGATCTTCTGGGTCTAAGTTACAGCCCCCCAAGGAAGGTGCCCCCAGGAAAGTGCTTTCTGGGGAAATAAGTGGTCATTTCCCCAGAAAGCACTTTCCCAGGGATGACTTCTTTAGGGGTTATTACTCAGACCCTGTAAATCCAATAATCACCAAATGTGGAGGGCAGGTAGAGGAGAGTCAGCCAGAGATCCTCTGCAAGTTTGGTGTCTGTAGCTTTCACATGAGCAATTCTCTATACTTCTGAACCTCCTGAACCTACACCAGTCATTGACAGGAGGCCATTTTGACAGGCACAGGCTCAGGAGGTTCAAAAGTGTATAGAATGGATCCTGTGCAAGCTGGAAACATCAAAGTCACAGGGACCTCCCCCAGATGCTTCTCTACATGCCCTTCAATTTCCATCCCCTGTTGCTCTGAAGTTGTATAAACATTTAAATTGAGCAGAGACAGTCTGGAGATGTATTCATTCATGAACCAGCATGAACCTCCACAAACAGTTGGAAAATTTGTGGAATGTTCATTCTAGTTGACCTGCTACAAACTTTGCTTTGTGAACCATAAACCAGTCAAAATTTGTCCTGAACTTTAGTTCATGAACCGGTTCATGCCCATTCATTTTTCTAGCTACATCTTACTAGTACATGCCTTGCCATGCCTGCTTTTTCTAATCAGTTGCATTTCAGTCAATTATCACCTATTAATTGACTTGTAGACTGTTTTATCCCCAAATTTGCTTGGGGAATACTCCTTTCCACTGGGCTTTCTTCAGGCCTCTTCTCATCAGATTGTTTTGGAACCAAATGACATTTTTGCCTCTCTTTTATCCTCTTATACACCTTGAAATTTCAGTATTTGCTGATTTTAGTAAATCAAGTCATAACTTTATGTTTCATATCTAATCTGCTATGAATACTAAACAGCATTTAAAAATATAAGGCCATTTCCCCCTAGTTCCATTAAGCTTTTACCACAAGTGAAATGATGGAAAGGTTGGTGATGTAGAAATCAAGAGGGAAAGTTAATAGCTAAATAGTCAGCTATTTTGGGTATCTAAAGATTTTGAAAAATGCTTGATTTATTATAAAACTTTTCCCTGGCCCATAAATAATATGGTCAAGGTTAAATTCTAGCTAGATTTATATTTTTCCAACAACAAAATCTAATTTAAAAAAGATTTGTAATAGTCATTAAGAGTTCTTGAAGCTGAATATTTTCACAAAACAAGTTATTTCTTTTGAGATGGATTTCGTATTCATCATACAAGTGCACTTTCATTTGAAATGCCTAAATCAAGTATACTTTCAAAATACATAAACAACATAATTATCTGTCAAATCAACTTTTTATTTAGAGAAGTATAGTAATTATGATGCTTTATGACGTGACTCACTATTCTCTGTGCTTATCAATTTGCCACCAAATCCTAATTTTTTTTAGTATGGCCCATTGAGTTTAAATTAAGTGTATTTAGGTTTACAGCATCAGATTTGTACTGATTAATATGTACAGGATTGTGAAATTATGACCTCAAACTAATATAAGCAGAGTTGATCCTGTTTCTGTTATTTATTTGACAAACTCCTATACTTGATATGTTTGTGCTGAAGCATATGTATCTAAATAAAGACACATGTTTGGCAGCTTGTAACAGAACTTGCAAATGTGGCTTCCCCAAGGTATACACTGTGGATTGTGTGTATGACAAAAAATATCTTGTCAGATTGTTCTGGTTTGGGATTTGCATATGCTTACTATTAGTAGATCAATAATCATAAATCAACTTATTTCATTTTCCTTTCAAAAATGAAAACAACAGTGCATCAATCTGGAGAGGAAGCTAAGGCAAGACTTTTGTGCAAAATACTGCATGCACACTTAGCAGAGCAGAGCATAGATGAGAACAAACTTGTTTGTTCTGTTTTGGCACATATGGAGACATATTTCTTTATTTAAATATGTTTGTGCCTTCCCCAGAAGGGTAACAACAGATACAAAAACTCTTTAGAGCAGTCTAAAAACACCGTATGCCCCCACCCTTGTGCCCATGCTCAGGCTGTCCCAAATGTTCCAAACATGCTTCCACTGACTTTTCATCTTTTGCAATAGCAACTGGTTCTGGATATCTTCATTTATAACATTGTGACTGTTCATCATCTCTGAAATCCTATAAATTTTGATTATCTAAATTTTGATTACAATGAGATGAATATGAAAATTATTTACGAAGAAGAAGAAGAAGAAGAAGAAGAAGAAGAAGAGGAGGAGGAGGAGGAGGAGGAGGAGGAGGAGGAGGAGGAGGAGGAGATTGGATTTATACCCCGCCCTTCACTCGGAGTCTCAGGCTGAATTCAGACTGGCAATTTGCCCTGGCAGAGCCCCATTTCAGCAGCACTTCAAAACCACATTAAAGGAGGTGTTCACACAGGCACATCTGCCTGGCATCCCTCACCCGTAGGTAACCAGCGCTGTTCCACTTTCTGCCCACGTTAAATAGATACCTCTTTGAAGGGGTAGCAAATCCCTGCAGAGCAGCTTTAAATCGCATCAGTCCTCTTCCCAGCAGTGTGACCGCATGGCCAATATGCCAGGAGCAAGCCAGAACAGCAGCAGCAGCTTGATTGGCCATGCTCTGCTGTACCGACCAATGCAGTGTCAGGATCCTCCCCCAATCGGCAATCTGTGGTGAAGTCCCCCAATCCGGGCCAGCGGTGTGAACGTTCCAGCGTGCCTTCTCCCGGTAAGCTCCCACAGTGTGACCGGGAAACCCCTGGAACAGTTTGTTCCAGGGCTTTTTTGCCACGGCTGGCTCCCAGAGCAAATTGCCAGTCTGAACTCAGCTTCAGAGTGGCTTACAAACTCCTTTCCCTTCTCCTCCCCACAACAGACTGTGAGGCAGGTGGGGCTGAGAGAGCTCTGACAGAAACTGCTCTTTTTCAAGAACAGCTGTGCCAGAGCTTGTGACTGACCCAAGGTCACATCAACAGGTGCAAGTGGAGGAGTGGGGAATCAAACCCGGTTCTCCCAGAGTCTGCTCACTTAAGCACTACACCAAACTTAGAAAAAAAATCCTACTGAATCTGAAGTACATATTTACAAAGCAGAGAGTCCTGAACATATGCTTCACTCTCCCTTTGATACCAATGGTCTTAAAAAGTGTTTAACATTGGCTAGACTTCGCCCAGTAGCACCTTTAAGACCAACAAACTTTATCGTAGCATAAGCTTTTGAGAAACACAGATATCTTCATCAGATGCATGGAGGGAATGAAGAAACTGGCCAGAGATACATAGGTGGTAAGGGGGGGGAGGATGCAGAAAATGCCACATAAATGCAAAGCAGTTGCAAAAGTCATGAAAAAGGTAGAATGCACAATCCAGGCTGGGTGTGACAGTTTTCATATAAACGCAACTGACACCAATATGAAGACCAAGCCCTATGAGGAAAGGCTGAGGGGCTTGGGAATGTTTAGACTGGAGAAGAGGAGGTTGAGGGGGGACATGATTGCTCTAAGTATTTTAAGGGCTGTCACTTAAAGGAGGGCAAGAAGCTGTTCCTGTTGGCAGCAGAGGATAGGACTTGCATAAATGCATTTAAATAAAGGGCAGGACGGTACCGGCTGGATATTAGGAAAACTTTTTTACAGTAAGAGTTGTTCAACAGTGAAATCAGCTACTTAGGGAAGTGGTTGGCTCTCCCTCACTGGCAGTCTTTAAGCAGTAGCTGGACAAACACTTGTCAGGATTGCTCTAGGCTGATCCTGCATCCAGCAGGGGGTTGGACTAGATGGCCTGTATGGCCCCTTCCAACTCTGTGATTCTATGATACATATTAATATGCACTAATGCTCATCTCCATATCTTGAAAAGTAATACAAGTTATTCCTACATAATAAGATGCTGTTCATCACAGAAGCATGCCAGGTTGGATTTTTTGAGGGATTTTTCTTATAAATTGGGGATTTTTGTTATAAATATATTTTTGTTATAAAACAATCTCTCTTATATTTGCAGTAGGAAATAACTGGGCATGGGAAGACAGGCAGGAGTATAAAAATGAATGCCCAATCTCCCTCAGTCTGATATATGTTTCAATTGTTAATTGCAAGCCCCATTGCTGCAGCTTCTATAAAAGAATTAGTGACCCTGGGCATGTACCAACTATTTTGTATCTCTAATGAATAACCACTATTATAATCACTGAAAAATCAAGTTCACCCCCCCCCCATGGGATTAGTCAGGGTTGCCAGGCCCCAGCAGCAATTCCAGGGAGAAACTGGAGGGGCTAGGGCACTGAGAGCACTTCTGTAAAAATAGAAATGTTGTCTTTAGATGCTCTAGGATTTACGAAAACTCTCAATTTCTCCTCCTCCATCCTGGCAGGCCAGGAGTGTGGATGCTGGGAGGGATGGCAGCCCTAGGTTAGATCTAAAGAGGCCAGTGCTCAGATTTAAACTGCAGAACCTCTCACTACAGAACCTCTCACACACACTTCTTCAGATACATAGTTTGTATGCACATGAAAGCTTATACCCAGAATTAAACTTTGCTGGTCTTAAAGATGCCATTGGACTCAAACTTTGCTCTGCTGCTTCAGACCTTCACAGCTACCCACCTGAATCTACAGAAAGAGAAGTACTTTACTCTAGAGGTCCAAAGGACTGAGGTAGCTTAACATCTAGGTAGTCTTAAGGTACATGTATACTCTTTTGTGGTTGTAACCAAACCAGGCAGGGAGAAGCAGTTTTACCCTGTCCCCCCTCCTGTTTCTGTATTTGCAAACCGCTTAATGGAGCTGCTATGGGCTCTGTTGTGAAACTTAACATGTAGCCACACAAATAGACATAAAGACTTTGTAATGTAAAGACAAGCCTCGCCACTTTTCACAGCAGAAAAATAAAGCCTTTGGGAGGACCTATATATGTTTGAACTGAGAATACTCCCTTCTCTGAGTACCAAAACTAGATACTTTCTGCATAAGTGCAGAGTACTTTTCCCACATATTGCAACTGCACACATTTACCTCCTTGTTATTAGGGTACAAGAGCCAATAATCTGATAGTAATACCTCTGCTATATTTTACATTTAGTACACACTTAATTTCCATTTTATTTTTTAGTCTTCTAAATAGTCTATCTCTTTAAAGCCACTGGTTTGTGACTACACAGAGATCATGTGGTATGTACTTAATGGTGTATGGAAGCACTACTGTTAATAGATACTAATTAATTAATGACCTCAGGTCCCGCTCAATGAGTCCTAGACTTTGAAATGATGGAGACTTGGCAACCTTACTATGCCCTCAGTGCATGGTCCCTTACTGCCATAATATTTTTGGCAACATGCCTAGACATGGGACATTATTATCTTTATTTATAGTTCTCCTTCCCCACTGGGACTTGACATATTACAAATGTGACAGGACACGGGTAAAAGCTCATTTTAAAGTGTACTTTGTGGCAGTGATGATGGCAAAGAAACAACACTTTCCTGCCACACTGTATCTGCACAGTGTAGGCCAGTGGTCAGAGGCCTTTTTGGATCTGGCTTTCAGGAGGAGGTTGACTGCTCAGTGGCCCGCTGTGACTCTTTTACTAAGCACTTTGCAGATAAAATCTCTCACACCTGTTTTGACTTGGACTCTATGTTAGCAGTGACTGAGTCAGATGGTGCCAGGGTACTGATTTGTTCAGTTGTGTAGGATACTTTTCCGCTTATTCAGTCTGAGGATGTGGACAGGATCTTTTAAAGTTTGAGACCTACCACCCACTTGTATGATCCTTGCCCTTCCTGGTCACTTAAGTCTTTGGGGAGGGGGGAGCTGGCTGACTGGGCCTTTCTTATGTGTCTCCCTCTGCCCAGCACCTGATCACCATGGGGAGAGATTACTGCCTTGCACGCCCTTGGTGAAATAGTCCCTTGCCAACTACCTGCTTTCCCCCTAGTGCTCCTTTTTAAAATAGCATGTCCAAGATGGTGGAGGTCTATGTGGTACAGAGAACCACTACCAGCACCAAAAGTTATAAAGTATTTACTAAAAAGAAAATGTTCACAAGCATACTTTTAGCACAGATTGAGCAAGGGATTCAAAAGAAAGGGGTAAAATGCAAATCTTCTGTCCCCCTCTCTCTATACATGACCTATCAGACAGGCTCCTAAAGTTTAGCAAGTTACAAATCTATACAGACTAACCATTACCTTGAAGCTTTCTGTAGCTTTCCAGTTAGGAGAACACATGGTCAATAGACACCTGCTTCAGAACTCAGTTAAGAGTTCTGTCTACTCTGATGGACTCCACACTGGAAAGAGCTCTCCTCCTTACTGCAAAGAGTTTTTATCATATCTGTTTCTCCACCCACTGGCCAGGTCAGGCCAGGTCAGAGAGGTTTTTTCCTGAAGATTCTTCCTGGAGATTCTTTCTGGAGACTTTCTAGTCTAAAGTTCTCCAAAGCTCTGTCCCCTGCTAGGAGAAGGTGGAGAGCTTGACCCACCCATTATCTCTTCTGCTAGAACTCTTAGAATTTGTATGAAGCTGGGAAGCAATTGGACTGACTTTCTGCCTTCCAGCCTGTTCTCTGACCAGGGGGGGGAACCTTTAAAACTCAGAGTGAAAGTTTTGCTCATTTAAAAGCTCCACGGGGCGGGGGGGGGGAATGCATTTCTTCACACTTCCTCCTCAGAAATGTGCTCATGGTGGCTCATAACATAAAACAACTTAATACTCTGAGTTGGATCGGAAAGCAGCATAGAAGAGTTTTAAATAGATAAAATGAATAACAATACTTTTTAAAAACATAAAGCTATTAAAAACCTGGACAATAAAAAATTATATGTATTAGACTGTTAATGACAAGGGAGCAGCAGAACCCACATGAAAACTGGCTGCCCTATGTTCATGTAAGTGCTTAGAGCCTTCCAGGCACAAAGCATTCAAGTCCTTGTAATTTGCTAAAGCTTTTATCTGCATCTCCAGTTTCCAGATTCCTGTGCAGCCTTGGTTTCCAAGTGTTGTCTACAGGTTCACCTTCTGCCTTCCTTTCTTCTTGCAGCTAAGTCCTCAGGTAGCCCTGATATGGCTCCAGCTAAACTCTTTTGCACTCTCCCACCCATCTCACTCAGTCAAAAGTCACATGGTGTTCATTATTAAGATTAGCACTGCAGACAAGCACTGCAGACAAGCCTACAGGACAGTGCAAAGAGTCCAATGATATTAAGGCTGTATCCTTAATTGGAAGTAAGCCTCATAGAGTTTCGTGGGACTTTAGAATAAGCATGCATCAGATCAAGCTGTGAGGTTTCACTCTTAAGCACATCTACTAGCAAGCTGACCAGATGCAACAGAGTACAAGGCCCCTATAACTTTAACAGCTGTGTAGAAGTGGGAATTTCACAGGTGCAACCCTGAAAAAGAAACTGGGATTCATTGTTCTAAAAAACTGAACAGTACAGGAGCCTTGTTTTCCATTGCATGCAATCATTCTGCTTACTACAAAATAATACCAGCCAACTGATCTCAGGAGAACTTACTTTTGAGTAAATATTGATGCAAAAGTACTAGGATTAGCCAAGGCTGTGTATAATGTTCTGTTCAGGCAATAAATGCAGATAATTTCAAGCTCCTTCTGTAATTATGGATTAGAAAAGTATCCATTCTCGATACTCCAGCCACCTCCAGCTTGGGAAATTCCTGGAAATTTGTGGATGGAGCTTGGGGAGCACAGAGTTTCGGAAAGGAGCTCAGCTCAGATATGATTTCATAGAGTCTTCCCTCTGATGCTCCCATTTCTTCCAGGGGAACTGATCTATGTAGTCTGGAGATCAGCTGTACTTCTATGAGCATTCCAAGCCCTATTTAGAGAATGGCAAGTGATTTCTTTGGCTTTTGCAATCTGGGTTTTTCAGCTTATTTCTGTATTTCCTAAATACAGTTCTGGTCCTGGTCACACGAGCGGGATACTGTGCTGCTGAAGGGAGGCAAATTAGAGCCGGAGCAAAAAGATGCGTGGTAGCATGATCAGACAGGTCCCTGAGATGTCATGCAGATGCTGATAGCCAGCGATCACACGGAGATGTTGAAGCACATCAAAGGGTTTCGCTTTCGCATTCTTGTGCATGCGCAATCTTACATTTCTTCTTTTTTCTTGGAAAAAACACATCTGGTGAGATTGGACACATGTGCATGCTGGATGTGCCGGATTAACTCTGCTTCCATGATCCCACGCTTGCCTGCAACCCGCATTTTCAAGTTGCTACTACCCTTTTGCTGGTACTTTTTAAATTCACTTTTTGGGCTGATGGTACGGGTTGGTGATGGGTGCGCTATGCTTCCCAGATGTTGCCGTATGATCACGCCCATTTGATGCGTCCTCAACCTGTCCCTTTTGCAGGGCAAATCCTCCCGTGTGACCAGGGCCTCTATATTTCTGACTTCTGCCATGTCTCCTCTCCAGTCTCCATTACTTTGATCTCATTTTGTTCCTCCTTTTGTGCTCTGACAGAAGGGTCTGTGATGGACAGCAAGCAATTGTGGACTTTTAAGCAATGCTGCTTGAAAAAGTGTTTAACTGTTTTTAATGTGACTTTATTGTAATGATACACTTCAGTTTCATACTTCCAAATGTCTAAATTCCCCAGAACCTGGAGATCAATAAAAAGCCACTTTCCCATGAGGTAGAAACCTAATTTTCATTTCTAGTCTTGCTAGCTTCCTAGGCTATGACTTCTTATCATATTTCAGTGACAGTCAGACAGAATTCTTAAATATTGCCTGCTGTACCTCCAGAAAGATAGCCTGAATGTACTGTATTGTCAGAGAATCTGTCTTTGAACAAAGGTCTATGAACAAAGGTCTGCAAATAGATTTTTTAGGAGGAATTATGAGACAGGTACCTACTGTTCAGTTCTCAACCCTCATTACATTCTTGGAGTTTTGACTGCCCTCATCTCCTACCCACAAACCTAGTCCCTAGCCACAGATAGATATCTAAACATTGGGAAGGCTGGCTGTTTTCACAGCTGCAGTTACTGTGTTATACCTATGTTCTGAAGGCCACACAAGGGGAGTGTAGTTGAGGAGCTATTAAAATAATAAGATGCAGTTTGAGTCAATAGTATTTAATTGTATGCTCCTTTACATTTGGTTAGGTACATTAAAAAAAGCAGCCATGAAATAAAAGTATCTGTTGATATCACTGGGGATTAGAAAGGGAACATAAATGATTTCAGTTTTATGAAACCACCAACACTGTTCTGCTCTGTGTGATCAAATGACAGTATATATGTGATGAATAACCTGTTCAGACCTTCAAAAAACATTCCTGTTGGTATTAATCTCAATTCATGGTAATCCAAAATGAAACTTTATAAACTCAAGAGCAATATTTCCCCCTCAAATGAGCATATTATTTACAAATCTGAAGCCAAAACTTATGGAAATACAGAAATGTATTTATCCAAATTTTGGAAAATAGTTTAAAGGCCATGTGTGTGAGATGGGTAACATCTTCTATATATACTGATTCAAAGAGCTGTGGGTATTGCAAGACCTTGTTCAAGTTGTTTTGCCACAAGTGCAAGACACCTTCTACACTGAAGCCTTTGGGTTTAAACCATTGTCTTTTTCAAAAATTTCACTTATTTTAGGTTGTATTCTAAAAGAACATGTTCTACAACTTTGGACATGGCAGTAATTAGTAGAAATGGGATACTCAATTCTTTGTGAATCTAGGAGGGATAGAGAGATTTATCTTTCGCTTGTGACTTCCATTCATAAAGCAAAAGAGACAAAACATATTTTAGAATAGATTTGATTTCCATCTTCAGTTCTATGGTTTCCACTGAATCAGTGCAGCAATACACACACTTATATTCTAAATTGTTTAAAATCCTTTTTATAAAGGTATTATGCTGATCTCATCTTGGCTTTAAAGATTTTATTAGCTCAATAGAAAAGATAATAATCACTATGGCTTTTTTGAATAAAGAATAAATCTGATAATCAAGACTAAATCATCTTTCAGTCCCTAACAAGAAGTTTGGGGAAACAACTCCTGTCTCTCAAAATAGGCAAGTTGGCTGACCCGTTAGTATTGATACCCAGGGGCCCAAGTGCTACTTGCATTCAAATTAGCCACAATAATGCAAAATCTGAATTATACTTTAAAATAAATTGCTAATAATTGACACACTGCATAGATGTTTGAATAAGAAAAGCATGAAAATAAATCCACTTCCTGTTGAAATAAGTTTTAAATATTGTCATTTATTCAAAAACAATCTGCACACTATTACTGTAAATCATGCAGAGCTTAATTACAATCTGTGCCCGCATTAGCAAAGCAATAGTGACCCAAAACAAATGCTTTCATATCATGTTGTCTCTGCAAATTAACACAGCATGAAAACAATAAAGTAACAGACCTCTTAATTAGCTTTGTTCTGCAGGGCACACATTATTATGTCCCATGTAGCTGAAAACAGCAAGAGCTGTCTTTTGTCTGTTATAACTTTAAGGGTTTTTTTTCTTATTTCAATTCATGGTCCAGTTACCCTTTCTTCTATATTCATTGCACACGCAGAACTCCCACTGATGTCAATGGGACTCCAGGTGTGGAACAGGTGCACTTTACAGAAAAGGAGTCCACAGCCTTACAATATCTTCAGAGGGTAAATAATGAAGCAATTTTACCATCTGATTGAAAATTGCTTTGACATCTGTTCTCCCAGATAAAGCACTTATTGCTGCTCTAGTATGAATGTGTCAGAAAGTGAAGATTATTTTAAAGAGGAAAAAAGAGGCAGTTCAGTTTTATTTAAGAAATCAGTCGACATTTGGGGGTTGTGTGTGCGTATGTGAGCGCGCTGTCATGTCACAGCTGGCTTGTGGAGACCCCATAGGATTTTCAAGGCAAGAGACATTCAGAAGTGGTTTGCCATTGCCTGTCCTGACCTGGATAGCCCAGGCTAGCCTGGTCTCAGAAGCTAAGCAGGGTCGGCCCTGGCTAGTATTTGAATGGACAACCTCCAAGGAATACCTGGGGCATGATGCAGAGGCAGGCAATGGCAAACCACCTCTGAAACATCTCTTGCCTTAAAAAACAAGTCTAGCTCACCACCTAGCAGTGCATAATGCTAAAAGAGCTAAAACGTCTGGCTGCCAGACAATCTTAGGATCTCCTGGCTATGATACACACACTGCCATATGATAATTAATGCCATTGCCTGCCTCCACATCACAACCTGGTATTCCATGGACTTCTCCCATCCAGATACTACCCAGGGACAACCCTGCTGAGCTTCCCAGATATGATAAGATTGGGCTAGGCTGGAATATAGAGGTTAGGGCAAATGTTTGCCTGAGAGTAAAGTCTCATTTCACAAAGCAGTCTGTAAAAACTGCAGGAAATCTCTATTAAATTCTTTCTGTCTTGGTATCAAGCTTCTGGTATTTGCTTTTTAACATAAATACTAAGGATGGGCATGAACCAGGTCACAAACTAAAGTTTGTGACAAATTTTGGCTGTTTGGGGGTTTGGAAACTAAAGTTTGTGGCAGGTTAACCAGCACACACTTTCCCTGAACTTTAAAGTAGATTGTGGCAGTTCATGAATTGATACATTTCCAGACAGACTGTCTCTTCTTGACCAAAATGTTTACCAAACATCAAAGCAACAAGGAGGGCAGAATTCTCCAGCCTCGGGAAAACCAATAGGGGCCCTCCAAAGCTTAACAGGCACCTCTGGCTGCCAATAACAGAGTTCTGATTCTGCTCCATGGGATCAGAATGCTATATATACCCTCAGCTCAGCTTCACACCCTTATCTCTCTCAGGTATTGGAAGTTAGAAAGGCAGGGAACTTGCTAAAAGTAGAGCTCATTCATTTCTTGCTGATTCTAAACACCTTCTCAAGTGGTCTCTCTTCTCATGCCCAGCAAAGGGACTTAGCTACTGTGTGCCTCAGCTGAGGACCAACAATTAAACCCTCCCACCCCTCCTGATTGTGAACACCTCTCCCCTGGTGGGGTTTGGGTGCTAGGTGGACTCATGGCTGAGGACACACATTTTACACTTACAGAGACAAAAGAGTCATTAGCACCTCCCAGACACCAGCAATTGCTAGCACTGTTTGGAGAGGAGGTCTGTGTAAAGTACTGGGTTTCGGGCCTCATGACTCGGACGACGACATAAGAGAAGACGCGTTTATTCGTACTTCACATAAGACAAGAACACACAGTAACGGCCGGAGGCCAACTATATACAGTTAGGGGGGACGGCCCTATATTCCTATTGGCGGGTTTGAATCGCCCGCCAATGCTGCCATTGGTTCACTTCAGGCGAGCTCAGGAACCTAGTCCCTATTGTTCTCAGAGAGCGAAGCTTGGCTGTATTTCGCCAGCTCAGCCCTCTGATCCCAGGACACAACACCCCTCCCCCCATAGTTCGTCTCCTATCAGGTGACGTAGTCCTTTAAGTATGCTGGTGGCCTCCTTTCTCTTAGCGAACGTCGGGGGCCGGTACCGGACTGGCGGGGCCCCTGTCGGTTGGTCCGCCCGCCCGAGGAGCTGGGGCCTCTGGAAGTAGCCGAGGCGGTGACGGTGGTGGCTGTAACGGTGGCGGCAGCGGCGGCGGCGGTTCGGCTGCTACCGGGGCCAACGGTGGCGGCAGCGGCGGCGGCGGTTCAGCGGCTGCTGGGGCCCCCTCCGGATTCCGTGGACTCCCTGGCGCTGGTTCCGCTGTCGGTTCTTGCGGTCGATCGGATGATGGGGCCGGGCGGCATTTCCCGGTAACTCGATCTCTCTATCGGGGTCTTGTCGCCTCCGGAGCTGGTCGATGTGTTTGCGGAGGACCCGGTCCCCATCGGTTAGGACCTCGTATGACACCGGCCCGGTGGGTTTTAGGATGCGCCCTGCCACCCACTGCGGCCCTGCTCCGTAGTTCCGGAAGTAGACAGGGTCTCCCGGTAGGAAGCTTCGGGGCGCCTCCCTGTTCTCGACCAGCTTTCTCTCGGGGGCTCGGTCTGGGTGGAGTCTGTCTAATAAAGTGGTAGGGCGGCGGCCCATTAATAGTTCGGCGGGGCAGTGGCCGGAGATGGGGTTTGGGGTGGTGCGGTATGTGAGAAGGAAGCGGGCCAGCCGGAACTCCCAGTCCCCCTCCGTTATGCGGCTCAGGGCCTCTTTGGCGGTGCGTACTGTCCTCTCCGCCTGTCCATTAGTTGCTGGGTGGAAAGGCGCGGATCGTATGTGCCTGATGAGGTTCCTTTCGAGGAACGCTTGAAACTCCGCAGATGTGAATGCTGCCCCGTTGTCCGACACGATTGTGTCGGGTAACCCGTGCGTTGCGAATATTTTCCGCAGGGCCCTTATTGCCGCCTTGGTAGAGGTGGTGGACACTGGGCTTATTTCCACCCATTTTGAATAAGAGTCTACCGTTACCATGAACTGGAGCCCCTGGAACGGCCCCGCAAAGTCTATGTGCAGGCGTGACCACGGCTTGTGGGTAGACTCCCAGCTTTGGGTTGGCGCTCTCGGTGGATTGGGGCGGACCTCCTGACATCGTGTGCACCCTCGGACCCAGGATTCGATTTCTGCGTCCACCCCGGGCCACCATACGTAGCTCCTTGCTAGAGCTTTCATTCGTACGATGCCCGGGTGGGCCTCGTGCAGCGTTTCTAACACCCCTTGTCTCATGGGCCCCGGAATGATCACCCTGTCTCCCCATAGTAAACACCCTTTCAATGCGGACAGCTCTTCCCGCCTGGCCTTGTATGCTGCGAACTCTGGCCCTGTCTGTTCCGCTGGCCACCCCCTCACCACCCAGTTTAGGACCCGGGAGAGAATGGGATCTCGGGACGTGCGGGCGGCCACGTCTGCAGCCTGAAGGGGGGGGTTTGGCAGTTCCTCCATCAGCAAGACAGCGGGGGCTGGGGCCGGATCTTCCCCTGTCTGCGGCAGCGGTAGGCGGCTCAAGGCGTCGGCATGACCCAGCGCCTTGCCCGGCCGATGCTCCAGTCGGTATTGGTAACCCGCTAAAAATAAGGACCAGCGAAACACCCGGGGCGACAAAACTTGCGGCGTTTGTTTGTCCGCCGCGAACAGTCCCAGGAGCGGCTTATGGTCGGTTACGAGCGTGAAGGGCCGCCCGTACACAAAATTGTGGAATTTTTTTACCCCCGCCACCAGTGCCAAGCCCTCCCTGTCGATTTGGGCGTAGTTCCGCTCCGCGGGGGACAGCGTGCGGGAGTAGTAAGCCACCGGGACCTCCCTCCCATCCGGTAGCTTGTGGGCCAAGACTGCCCCGACCCCATATGGTGATGCGTCGCACGCAAGGATGACCGGGAGCTTTTCATCGAAGTGCGCGAGTACCGCGTTTGAAATCAAGAGGACTTTCACCCCCGAAACGCCGCCGCCTCCCTCGCTCCCCAGACCCAAGGTGTCGCCTTATCTAGCAGCCTGTGTAGGGGTTCGGCCACGGCGGCTTTGTGGGGGAGAAATGAGTGATAAAAGTTCAGGAGGCCTAAGAACGCCTGGAGCTCGGCCTTGGACTTCGGGGCGGGGGCCTCCACGATGGCCTTCACCTTGTCCCTCGCCGGATGCAGGCCTGAAGCGTCTACCCGGTATCCCAAGAATTCCACCTCCGGCACCCCGAGGAGACACTTCTCCCGCTTCACTTTCAGCCCCGCGGCTTGGAAGCGTTCCAGTACAGTTCTGAGGCGGGCGGCGAAGCTTTCCGGGGTGGTCGCGGCGATGAGGACGTCGTCGAAGAACGGCGTCACTCCAGGGATCCCTTTTAACAGATCGTCCATTAGATTTTGGAAGATCCCTGGGGCCACACTGACCCCGAACTGCAGCCTCTTCACCCGGAAGGCTCCCCGGTGGGTCACTATTGTCTGTGCCTCGGCCGTGGCCTCATCTACTGGGAGTTGCTGGTACGCCTGCGCGAGATCCAGCTTTCCAAATATGCGCGCCCCCGCCAGTGTTGCTAGGACATGGCTGACCACGGGTACGGGGTATGCGTGCGCCTGAAGTGCCTGGTTAATAGTGCACTTATAGTCCGCGCAGATGCGGATCTCCCCGTTTGGCTTGACTGGTGTCACAATCGGGGTTTCCCATCTCGCGTTCGGAACGGGCTCTAAGACTCCCTGGGCCACCAGCCGGTCTAGTTCAGTCTCTATTTTAGGGCGTAGGGCCAGGGGCACGGTGCGGAAGCGCCGACGGATGGGCGTCACGGTGGGGTCTAAGTGGAGCGACACCGGGGGCCCTTTGTAACATCCCAGTTTCCCGTCAAAGACCTCCGGAAACTCCTTGCACACCGCCCCCCAGTCCCGCACCCCACATTTATTTACTCCCCCAATCGATATGCCTAGGGCCTCGAACCATGCCCGCCCCAGGAGACTCGCGAGATTTCCCTCTACCACCACCAAGTCCAAGTTCCCCTCAAAGTCTCGGTACTGCACTCGGAAAGTGCCGACTCCCCGGATGGGGACAGGGTTCTTTTGAAAGTCCACCAAGCTTAGTGGCGATGGACGTAGAGGGGTCCCCTAGTGGGCAAAGTCTTTTTAAAGTGTCCAGGGAAATGATGGACGCCGCCGATCCCGAGTCCACTTCCATGCAACAGGGGGACCCCTCGATCCGCACGGTTACTTGGATCTTCGGGGTAGAGGAGAGGTTGGGGTTGGGGAGGCGAAGTACCTGCAGTGGTTGGTCGGTGAGGTGGTACAACTCGGCGACCTCTTCCGATGTCTCGTGTGCGGTGGACGATGCGCGGTACTGGGGGACCGACGATCTCGAATTCCGGGGGCCCTTGGACCGGCAGACCCGTGCGAGGTGTCCCTGCTTTCCGCACCCGTGACAGACAGCATCCCGGAACTTGCAGGATTTCCGGCCGTGGCCCTCCCCGCAGCTGGCACAGATGGCTCGGTGGCCGGAATACTTGGCTTGCTCCCTGTTGGCCTGCTGGAACGGCGCCGGCCGGCGTTGTTGGGGTTTGAGGGCGAAGACCTCGTCCGTCTCTTCGTTTCCGGGGCTTGGGCTCCTTCCAACCACCTGCGCGGCCGCGACCGGGCGATCCCCTTCTGCGGCCTCGTGGGCAGTGGCGGCGTCGAGGGCCTCGTCCAAGGTGAGCTTCCGGTGTCCCACCAACTTGCGCCGCAGCTTTGGGTCCGCCAGGCCCCACACGAACTGTGTCAGCAGGTTGTCCTCCACCTTCGGAAACCCGCAGTCCACGGCTAGCGCCCTTAGCGCGGCTAGGAAGTTGGCGATGGATTCCCCTCGGGTCTGGACTCGCCTCTGGAAATCCATCCTCTTGGCCAGGAAGGTCGGCCGGGGGCTGAAGTAGCCATTGAGGACGTCCAGGATTTCCCCAAGCAGAGCTCTCCAAGGCCGTGCGGGGCACCAAGAGGCTCTTGGCGAGGCGGACGGTTTGGGTGCCGCAGGCGTTCAGGAGGATCGCTCGTTTCTGGTCGGGGTGGCGGATTTCGTTGAGCTCCAAGTAGCTGATGAGCTGGTCGACCCATGCGTCCCAGGTTTCTGGCTGCGACTGGTCGAAGTGCTCCAGGGTTACGTGGGAAGCGGCCATGGTTCTGTCGGGAACGGCGTGCGCCGGGCGAGCGGTGCGGTGCTGCTCTCGGGGTCAGCGATGCGATGCTCGGCGAGCGGTGCGGTGCTGCTCTCGGGGTCAGTGATGCGTTGCTCGGCGGTGTCCGTTTCGTCGTTCATGGAGTCACGGAAGGCGTTAGAATCCCACCTTCGTCGCCACTGTAAAGTACTGGGTTTCGGGCCTCATGACTCGGACGACGACATAAGAGAAGACGCGTTTATTCGTACTTCACATAAGACAAGAACACACAGTAACGGCCGGAGGCCAACTATATACAGTTAGGGGGGGACGGCCCTATATTCCTATTGGCGGGTTTGAATCGCCCGCCAATGCTGCCATTGGTTCACTTCAGGCGAGCTCAGGAACCTAGTCCCTATTGTTCTCAGAGAGCGAAGCTTGGCTGTATTTCGCCAGCTCAGCCCTCTGATCCCAGGACACAACAGTCTGCTCAGCTGTGATTCAGAGGGAAGGGCAGAAGTATCCTCCACTTCCACATCCCAGCTCCCTGTTGCTGCTCACACTTCAAGCACACCCTTCCATGGCCCCTCCATGCCCAGCACCAGAAGGCAGCTGTCCCACCCACCTTCTCCAATCCTGGGGCCCCATTTCCAGCCCACAGTATGGAAACATTCTGGACCCTCCCCAGTGACCCCTTGTATGCCAGAGTGCCAGGTATGGCACACCCATATCCACAGGGGCACAATCCCCCAACACTTGTCCTCCTCCATCCTTCACCAACACCTGCAAAGGGTGTACCCAACTATATTGTCGCTGGAGGAAAGAGTGGTGGCCAGTGGGAGGAAGAAGAGGCCCACTCACTCTCAGCAGGGAGAAGCAAAGGAGGAGCAGGAGGCCCCTCCAAGAAAGGCACCGTGGGTGGGACATCAAGGCAGGCTGCCCTCCAAGAGGTCATTTCCCTGTGGACACTGACAGTGCCATCCAAAAGGGCTACATATTGGGTCAGGTGAGATGATTGCTGTGAGTGGCCAACCCTTCTTCCTTTAGCTGGCTGCTGCAACACCTGGTGCCCTGGCACTATGTCCCCTTGTGGAGGACCATGAACCAATGAGTCTTGCCTGCCATATACCACTCTACAGTGGCAATGGTCAAGGCTCAGCTCTCCAAAACATAAGGCACTGAAACTCCCCCACTGTGAAAAACTCTTAATACCACTTTTATTTTACCCTTCAAAGAAAATCTCTCTTACCTAACACCTACTTCACAAAACAACCTCTACCTCATCACACAACACCTGCCTCATGAAAGAACATCTACCTCAACAAACATCTGTCTGTATATGCAAGCCCCTGTTTGATTAAGCCTTTCCACTGCATTTGTACAATTTCACCTAGAGGTGGGCTGTGACCAGAGGACCTATGTGATTGGGCTAGAGGGGGCCTGGGAGTACTGTGGGCATGCCTCACTGGGTTCCAGTGCTTTCCAGAGGTCTCTACCAAGCTGCTCTAGGATTACTTTGGGGAGCCCCTGTCAAAACTCTGCTGATGTCTGCCTTTCTGTCCTTCAGAATCTGCTTTTGGAGACTTGGGGGTGGCTTTGCCAGCTCAACATGTGTTTCCATTTCTTTGCTGCATAGGACACCACACCCCAGTTGATGGGTGTGCTCTGAATCTGTGTGTTTCAGTTGAGGGGGGGCGCTGTGAGAGTTATGAGCATGCTTCCCTTCCTTGTGTTATGAGGCTAGGGTGCCTGCCAAGCTGCCATGGGGTTACACTGGGAGCCCCTGTTGAAACTCTGGGGATATCTGCCTTTCTGTCCTTCAGAACCTGCCTTTGGATACTTGGGAGGGGGCTCCAAGTGAAAAGGGGATGCTTGTCTTGCTTCCAGTGCCTGGCTGGGGTGGTCTTCCCAGGTGAAGTTTCCCTGTGAGATTGGTGTCACTCACTAGCTTGTTCCTGAGCCATTCCATAGACTACTGTAACTGCACCTGTCTTTCCCAAACAGAGCTGTGGGGAGACCTTTTTGGGGGGTCCATAACTGGGACCCCAGAAATGTAATCTACTCCCAACTTGCAGAGATTGTAGGGCAGCAGGCAGCAGGGTGAGGTTCCCTGTGTATTTGGTGTGTGTAGCTTGCAGGGGGTCCATTCTATATACTTTAAAACCTGTGCCTGACAATTCCCCCAAAAGCACTTTCCTGGGGGCATATTTTTGGGAGTCATAATTCAGATACCCTAAATCTAATCTGCATATAACTTGGACGGCATGTGAAGGATCATCATGGGGAGGTCTCCCATGAATTTAGTGCCTCTAGCTTGCACAGGGTCTGTTCTATACATTTATGAACCTCCTGAACCTGCATCTGTAATTTTCCCAGAAAGCATACTTGTGGGGATACTTTCTTTGGGGGGCTGTAACTCAAACCCTGTAAATCCAATGCTCACAAAATTTGGAGGGCAGGTAGAGGATGGTCAGTCAGAGATTCCCGGTGAATGTGGTGCCTCTAGCACACCAGGGGGCTGTTCTACCTCATAATGAACCTCATAAACTGGTGCCTAAAAGTTCACAACAGTTCACGGCTCACAAACTGGGCATGCCACAAACCACAAACTGAAATGAACCACATTTTCCTGGTTCATGCTGATCCCTACTAAATACTGGCACTGGGAGATATATATTCAGAGTCCATCATTTAAGTAACTGTTCCATACTGCAGATCTGAATAATTCTAAAACAAAATATTATCCACTTCCTGTGATACACAGTTTACTGGAACCAAGTAGTAGAAATTTTGCCATAGTTTATCTGTTCAGCCATCTTGAATAAGAAATCAACTGGAACCTATAACTGATCTTATCAAAAGCTGAGATCCCTAGTAACGGAAGGCAACATCTTCAGTTAGTTTCTTGCTTAAGGCACTCAGTGGTGCTTCTGCCTGGCAAAACAATTCTATTTATGCTCCCATCACAGTACAATATTTAACAAGTTTGATAGCTTATCTATTGTAATGTAATTGCCCCCCAATTCCTGGCCTGTTTGATATTAAAAAAGAGAAAGTTAAATAAATTGAGCTGTAAAGGAAGGAAGAGTGGGATCGCAGCCACACTGAGGTTTACCAGCTGGGTGCTGATTAGGGGGTACATTGGTTTGGCATAATTGCAGGCCTTTGAGTGGCAGCTGGATTGATAGCTGAAAAATACTGAGACTGGCAAGTGATTTCAGCTGTCATACTTTATTATAGGTGCAGAATAAGACAAGAGACCCCCGGCTTGCAGACCGGTTTATATGCTCCATGAACCCACTCCCAAAAACACCCCCCCACTCAGTGATAGGCTATATACAGTGGCCAAGAGTTCCATAGGTCCTGACCAGGAACCTAGCCTTCTAATTGGTGTGGGCTAGAATCTGTTTGGGCTATTGTCTCCCAGAACAAAGCTCGGAGGTTCGCCTGACCATGTGGAGACTTGCCTCGCACATGGTCAGGTTTCGATACATTACACCCCTCCCCCCATAGTCCATACACACCCACACATAAAGTCCTTGAGGTACGCGGGTGCCTTCCATTCCCCGCCAGAATGGTGGAGCTTGGGTGTCGCAGCTGGGGCTGGTGCCCTCAGTTGAGGGCTGGTTGGTGGAGAGGGCCTGGGTGGCGGTGCCTTGCTCAGGGGGCGTGCGCTGTCTGCTGGCTGGGTGGCTGAAAGTAGACTAGGTGCCTCATCTGCGGGCCCAGCTGTTGTCTATGGTTGGGCGGTGTCCACTGCCTCGGGGCCGCCTGTGTCTGTGAAGTCCTCTGGATCTAGAAGGAGAACTCGCTGGTGCAGTTGATCAATGTGGTACCAAAGCAGCTGGCCGTCCTCCGCGGAGACTTCATAGGAATGAGGCCCCATTGCTCACACAACCCTCGCCGGGATCCGGGGGGGGGAGGCATAGTTGCGGGCATACACAGGGTCCAGTTCCTGCTGGGGGGCACAGTCAGGATACAGGCAGTCTAGTCAGGTCAAATGCAAGACCTTCAGCCTGGCGGTGTCGAAGCGCTGGAGCACAGCCAGAAGATGGTTGGCGAAGTCCATGTCTGGTGCTGCAATACCCCTGGAATTCCTTTGAGAAGAGAATCCATGAAACACTGGAATATTCCGGGTGCCACGCTCACCCAAATTGCAAACGATTGAACCTATGTGTCACAATCGTTTGAGCTTTGGCCATGGTGGCATCGACTGGCAGCTGCTGATAGGCTTGCGCCAAGTCCAATTTTCTGAAAATACTTGTGCCCGCCAATGAAGCCATGATGTGACTGACCACCAGGACGGGGTACGTGTGGGCCTGGAGCACCTTATTCAGGGTGCATTTGTAGTCTGCGCAGATGCGGACATCTCCATTTGGCTTTACCGGGGTAGCAATCTGTGTCTCCCACCGAGTGTGGGAGACAGGTTCTATCACCCCCTGCAGCACGAGGCAGTCCAGCTCGGCCTCGATTTTGGGCTTCATCACCAGCGGGGGGGTCCGGGCCTTAATGCGAATGGGCTGGATGCCCGGGTCGAGTTCTAGTGAGATGGGGGGCCTCATGTAGCAGCCCAACGTGCCGTCGAAAACCTGGAGGAATTCATCACAGACCCCAGTGAACTCCTGTGACCAGACCTGATATACCCCCATGACCGTGAGCCCTAGTGGCCCAAACCAGGAAAGCCCCAAGAGGCTTGTGAGTTGGTCCTCCACCACCAGCAAATCTAGATGGCCCTTGAAGTCCTTATACTGCACCCAGAACCTGCCCCAGCCCCGGATAGCCACAAAGTTTTTGTTAAAGTTCCTCAACGACAACCCACGTGGCTTCTCTAGGAGGGATCCCCCCACCATGGGCATAGTGCGTGCAGTGTGGCAGCAGAAATGATGGAAAAGGACGAACCCATGTCCACTTCCATTTTACAGGGTGACCCCTCAATCAACACTGTTACATGCAGTTTGTTGGGGCTATCGGGGGGCAGGTTACATACCTGGTGTGACTGGTGGTGAGAGGTGAGCATGTGTAGATCCAAAGACTCATGATGCACCGCTGTCTTCTGCCGGTGATCCTGGGAATGGCAAACCCAGGTAATGTGGCCTTGCTTGTTGCAGGTCCAGCAAACAAAATCCCAGAACTGGGAGGTCCGGTGTTTGTGGTTGCCCCTACAGCTGGTGCAGGATGCTGAAGTAGATGACGGTTTGCTTGTGGCAGCTCCAGATGGACGAGACAGTTGTTGCGATGGGTGGCGGACCTGCAGTACCTCCTCCCCGTCAGAGAAGTCCGAGACAGGGTTGGCTTTGGTGCAATGGACTGTTTTGGCATGGCAGCCTTGATGAGACTTCTTGTACGTGGCAGCCTCTCTTAATGCCTTGCTGAGATCCAGGTCATCATGGCTGGTCAGCTTCCTGTGGAGCTTGGGCTCGCAGAAGCCCACCAGGAATTGGTTCAAGAGGGTGTCCGCCAGGCTAGGGAACACACACCTCATGGCCGCTCTTTGGAGTCCCGCCATGATGTCGGAGGACGGTTCATCCGGGCCCTGGATGCACGCAAAAAAATCCATGTACTCTGCGAATTTGGTTGGTTTGGGCACCAGGTGATCAGTAAGTGCCTTCACCAGTACCTCATAGATTTCTTCTTTTGTCTGCTTGGGTGCGATCAGGTCCTTCAGCAACCAAAAAGCATCAATATCACATGAGCTTAGGAGCAAGGCCTTTTTCTTACCGGCATCTGTCACATCATGGTAGGTGAAGTGGTTTTCCAGGGTCTTCAGCCATGTCTCCTATTGTTCAGGCCGGGTGACAGCAAAAGCGGTGATGTTACCATGCATTGCGGCCATCTTAGGAACTCCCTGAGGCAAGAGGGAGCTGGTGGCAGCTGGGTGTGATGCCTCAGAGCACGAGGCACGGCTCTAGGAGTGGTGCAGTGTGCCGTGACCAGAGAAGCAGAGTGTGAAGCAGTGTTCTCCTCAGTGTCAGGGCGCGATGCGATGCTCGTGGTCATTGTTCATGCAAAGATGAATCCCATCCTCATTGCCAGTGAAAATTACTGAGACTGGCAAGTGATTTCAGCTCT
This sequence comes from Gekko gecko, assembly GCA_029375565.1. NCBI lineage: Eukaryota > Metazoa > Chordata > Lepidosauria > Squamata > Gekkonidae > Gekko > Gekko gecko. The sequence continues at coordinate 81,603,735 of JAPDNY010000010.1, read as the reverse complement.
CATACTTTATTATAGGTGCAGAACAAGACAAGAGACCCCTGGCTTGCAGGCCGGTTTATATGCTCTGTGAAACCACTCCCCAAAACACCCCACACTCAGTGACAGGCTATATACAGTGGCCGAGAGTTCCATAGGTCCTGACCAGGAACATAGCCCTCTGATTGGTGTGGGCTAGAATCTGTTTGGGCTATTGTCTCCCAGAACAAAGCTCGGAGGTTCGCCTGACTGCATGGAGACTCGCCTCACACGTGGTTGGGTTTTGATACATTACAATAGCATAGCCCTGTAGGGGTTGCTTTGCAAAGCCTAGGCAGTGTAAAAACAGGAAGGTTACAGGATATTATGTGGAATGGACTGGGCAGACTGCCAGAGGGTCAAAGTTCTGTAGGCAGAGGGCTGTTAAGCATTGGGTCATGCTGTGGGTTGACTTGCGTCCCCTTGCCCAGATAGTCCAGAGCTTCAAGGTGGGTTGTCATCAGTATGGTGATGACACCCAGCTGTATCTGATGATGGACGGCAGCCAGATGCCAACCCAGGTGTTCTGGCCAAGGTTTGGACACTATGGCTGCATGGTTAAAGCAGAATTGACTGAAATTAAATCCAATGATGACAGAGGTCCTGTGCCTAGATCATGGGATGATGTGATTAGGGACCCAGATCCCGGTTTTTAACGGGGTGCCACTAATGCCTGCACCAACTATGAGGAGTTTGGGTGTGATTCTGGATGCCTCACTTTCAATGGGGGTCCAGGTCATGGCAGTTGCTAGATCTGCATTCTCCCATCTTTGGCAGGTCATCTAAAGCCCTTTGTGGACTGGGACCAACATATCTACAGGACCGTGTCTCCCAATATGTCCTTCAAGAGGCTTTGTGCTCCTCTGATCAATAACTGCTGGTGGTCCCCAGCCCAAAGGATGTATGCCTGGCCTCAACCAGAGTCAGAGCTTTCCCAGCTCTGGTGCCAGCCTAGTGGAACATTCTCCCAGCTGAGATCCAGGCCCTGCAGGATTTAATGCAGTTCCACAGGGCCTGTAAAATGGAAATGTTCCACCAGCCCTATGATTGAGGTGGCAGCAATTCATCTGTACTAGCCTCTCCTGCACTGTCCTGCTTTATTCCATCATGGTTGAGTTTCTCACCCACCCATTTCCTCTACATTGTTCCTTATATAGTTGCCCTCAGTTAGAATCCCTTGGGAATTTAATTTAATTGCACAGCAGAATGCATCAAATGTTTTAGCAATGTTTTGGTCATACTTTGTAATTAATCATTTTATAGTTTTTAATTGTTGTTTTATACCCTAATTATGTTGTATGTTTTAATCATGTTGGAACCTGCTCTGAGTCTGTGTGCAGGGGAAGGAGGGCTAACAATCAAATAAATAAATGTGGCCTTTGGTTGGATTGGTTTTTGCCATTTTAATTTTGTTGGTTTCCTTTTGCCTTCCTTTTCTCTGAGCCTTGTCACCACATTTTGATTGGGCAAGCTCTGGGCTTCATTGTTGACATTGCACGCTGCCCTTTGGCATGTGGGGGATGCTGATTTTCCTGCTGGCACATTTTGTGCTCATTCTAGGTGCAGGATGGAGAGTCTCCATTTCATATCTTTCTTTCAGAGGAGTGCCTTTTTCCCTGCCTTTTGTTTTGGGCAACTTTTTTTCCCTACAGTGCGGCTGTGAGCTGCCATCATAGGATGGATTCCCCTCTTTCTCTCAGAGTTACTCAGGCTGCCTTAGAACCTGATGACAGAAAGTGGGAGTGTGGGAAGAGTTTCTGTTGAGTTTGCCATCAAGGCAAGTGAATTGTCTTCCTCTATAGCAGTAGATTAGTTTGCATTTTAGGCTTATAGGGTTTATAGGGCAATTAGGATTACAACTGAGATCATTGTTGCATAGGTAGTACTATATATAAAAATTAAAACATTAGAAATAGGTATATGTATTAGTTGTAGAGATAGTTTGTAATTAATAGCATAGTTTTACCCCTTTTAACATAGGGGGGGCAAGGGGAGTACCTCACAACTTGTCTGGTCTAGTAGGTAGAGTGTCTGATTAATCTGTGGTCTAGTGGTTAGAGTCTCTGATTGAATCTGTGATCTAGTAGAGTGTCTGATTGAGATCAGTGGTCCAATTGACACTGTGATTTGTCTCTAATCATTTAGCTTCTTTTGCAGGATGGGTTCCAAGGAAGCACCACAGAAAGGGGGCCAGATTGGCAACAAGAGAGCCTGTGAAGCAACTTCCTGCATGTTTGTCTTCTGGTGAGGAAGATGAAGCAAATGCAGGACTGCTGACAAGGACTGGATAATTGGAATGGCAGTCCAGCAGCCCCAGACATTAACTGAGCAAACATCTGGTGAGGTGCCTTGTCCCAAGGCAGCTAACAGATCCTTCTTTTATTTTCTTTCTTTGGGGGGGCAGTTCGGGTAGCAGCATTGGAGGTGAATCTGTCAGGCAGAGTGTCAGGTTCTGTGGAGGTGAGGATTGCAGATATCCAAGGGTCAGCTGAGGTCAGTTGAGGCCAGGGAGTTTTTGTCATCTTTGTCTGCAGTGAGAGGGCTGGCAACACCCAAGATCCATGGGGGTCCAGTTAGTCAAGGCATGAATGAAGCCACTGTTGGATTCACTTGGGGTGAGTGCCAAAATGGGGCAACACACACACACACACGACATCTCCACAGGGGAGGGTAGAGAGGAAGGGGAACAGTGGGTTGGTGGACCATGGGGGGAGGAAAGGACCCTTCCTCACCCCAGTCATATCTCCCACAGGATAAAGCAGTAGAACAGGGAGGTGTCAGTACAGAGCTAGTGAATGCAATTGTACAGGCACCCAGTGATGCCCGGTCTTCTAACAGGCCTGCTTTCTAAGTTGGGCTAGCAGCAGGTAATGTTGAAGCATTACCCATATGTGGAGCAGTTGTTGCCACTGAGAGATCATCTCTTACCAACCACTAAACAAAAAATATGGTGGGGTGAATATGTGGATCTGTTCTCCTTGCTCTTCTCAGATCCTGAGTGTTGTGTATTAATACAAACTAAAAAGGCCACACCAGCGCTAGCAAGACCATGCGATCTAGCGCACCTTCGGGTGTTAAAACAATAACCACTGTGGATCCTAAGGCAGACCAATAGGGTCGTCCAGATCCTAGAGTTAACCTATAGGGAACTCTTATACTGTAAACAACCAATCACGGGGAGTGGGGGGGGTGTTGGGTGTTGTGTGCTGCATAGATAAAAGCCAGCTTTGGGACTGGCTAGTTCGTCTTGAGTTATGAGCTGAAAATAAACTATGAGCTGAAATCATGCGTCTGAACCCAGCACTTTACACTGAGGTGACAAAGGATAGGGTTAAGGTGGTTAGGGTTAAGGTGACAGTAAGGACAGGGTTAAGGTGAGTGAGTGTATTAAGAAGCACCCAGCAGAGAGGACCTGGGACAACTGGCTGACTGGCTGTAATATCTATGTGGCTCTTCTTGTCTCAGTTCAACTTGGGAAAGCCCAGGCATTAAGTACTTAGACATTATCCATAGAGCATATGCCAAACATGCAGGGTCAGCTTTGTTGAGGTATAATGAGAATTTTAGGATGTGGGCTGCACTGGACCCAGAGTTGGCTTGGGATAACGAAAGCCAGCAGCTCTGGACCCAGTGTATGGGCTCAGCACAAGCGATGTCTGGGAGATATTCCAACAGGACACATCTGATCTTTAACGTGTCAGGTGATACACAGCTGATGGGGGGGCGGGCAGCCAATTCTACCCCAGCTACTGTGCTGAGACTTTAATTTCTCAGGTAGCTGCATTAAAAAAAGCACACACCTTTCTCCATGCATGTAACTGGTGCTGTGAGGGACACAGTGGTGCTTCCTGCCCATGGTGAAGAGTCCATGGCATTGGTAGCCAGAGATGTGGCTGAGGTGTTGTTTTTGGGGTGAGTTAAAGGCTCCCAGTCCAATTCAGCTTATGCCCCTGAGTTTACTAAAGCATTATCCCAATAGGGTAATTCTGGATATTTTTGGGCAGGATTTACTTTGGGTTTTAGGATGTCCCATGGGCCTATAGTGCACATATTTTGAGGTCAGTTGTGGGTTTGGAACACATAGCTACGGATGTTAAGAAAGGAAAAACAGGATGATAGGATAGTGGGGTTTTAAAGAATTTGAAGATTTCTCCATTAGGTACCAAAAAAGGCCCCAAGGGAATGTAAGATATTCATCACTTGTCATTTCCACAGGGTGAATCAGTAAATATTGAGATACCTGGGGAGCTATGCTCCATTTGATATGCATCTTTTGATTCTGTGGGTGCCCTGTTGTGGTCCTTTGAGAAGGCAGCATGGTTGGAGAAGTGTGACATTAGGTCTGCATTTCGGCTTCTTCCTGTCTATCCTGATGACCTCAATTTATTTGCTTTTCAATTTGAAGGTCAATTGTATTTTGATAAAGCATTGCCCATGGAATGTTCCATCACATGCTTGGCTTTTGAGTGCTTTAGTGCCATGTTAGAATGGGCAATTAAGGGACAGGTGGGCTTAATACATGTGATGCATTATTTATATGATTTTTTGTTCACTGTCCCAAGTGATTTGGAGAATGTACTAGTTGTCTTATGTCCTCAATCAGTGCTCTTTGTTGTTTTTGTTTTTAAAAAGTGGTAGTATTTATATATAAGGTTATACTGAATTCCACCAATTCTCCCTCTGGACTTGAGAGAGCCCCAAGAAAAGGACCGTACTCAGTACCAGTAAGTACCACGTCACAACTGAGAGGAGCAGCATGGATTAAAAATACATTAACAATAGCTAACCCTGATGACCAGGTTTATGCATCAGTTCAAGCATGAAGAAATTTCCTCAGCCTAGTCTCTCAAAGGCTGAGTTCAGACTGGCAATTTGCCCCACTATAGCCACTTTTCAGCCTCATTTCCCATGTGGATTAAAGGGGGCGTTCATACAGGCACATCTACCACCTGTAGGCAACCCATGCTGTTCCACTTCTTTCCCGTGTTTAAAAGATACCTGTTAAAAGTGGTAGCAAATCCCAGAGAGTGCCTTTATCCCGCATCAGTCCGCTTCCCGGAAGTGTGAACATTCAGCTGAAAAGACGGGAGCAACCCGCATTGCTCCCGGCGCATATGATTGGCGCATATGATTGGCTGTGCTCCGCTCTACTGCATAAGGCACATATGATTGGCTGTGCTCCGCTCTACCACCCAATGCACAACAGGATCCTCCCCAAATCAGCTGAATGCCTATGTGTGTATGAGCGCATGAGTGCTCATGTACCCATGCGCCCATACACACATAGGCATCCAACCGATTTACCAGGGAAAACCTGTTTACAGCCGCACCTCCAGGCCAGCAGTCTGAACGCTCCTGCGCACCTCCTCCCGGTATGCTCTTGCATCTGTCAGCCCCATGTGACCGGGAAAACCCGGAACAGTTTATTCTGGGTTTTCTTTCCCATGACGGGCTTCCGCTGCAAACTGCCAGTCTGAACTCAGCCAAAGTTACTAGGTACTGTGAGAGCTAGGATAGACTCCACCTTGGGCTTAACTGGCTCACCAAACCAAAACTAATAGGCTCAGGGGATTAAATGAATTGGAAGGACTACCAGTAACATACTTGAGCTGTGGCTGTGAAGAATCAAGATAACTATTTGTGGGCTTTTCCTAAGATCAACTAGTTCGTGCTTGTGAGAAAGGAGGAACAGTTAACATAATATTTTCCCCCCCATACACACTCTTTAAATATTACTTCTATTTGGCAATAGATAGATAGATAATTCTATTCAGGGAGCACAAATAGAAAAAGAAGCTCATCTTTGCTGAGTCTCCATGGTTTACATAATTTGGAATGCCAAAAAAGGAGAGCTGTCTTCTTTCTAATGGCATGCTCATAAAGTTTTAATTAGCAAGGTTTCAAATACATGACAATCACACCGATGGAAATCAACCACAGTTTTGATTCACAAATCTGCAAAAGATTACTTGGTAGCAATCAGGGATGATTCTCAGTGCTTATGCCCAGAGCTCTTTCACATCATATAAACATAAGCAAATTGTGTGGTTATTGTCCTTGATTACATGAACATTTTTATCCAGGCAATCCCAAAGGAGTTGACATTATCAGCTGTTCAGTTGTTCAACTAGCAAGAAGTAAAGGCTACCATTAAAATGTTTCTGTGTTTGCTGAGGACCATGTCCATCTCCTTGCATTTTAAATATGTATCATGATGGTAGTCTGGCCATTGGATGATGAACGTAATTTACCTGGTTCATACATATCTATAAATCAGCTGTTGAATGCAAGATCAATAGCTGACCTGCTTGCATGTGTGTATGCCATTACAGATAAACCACCACAAACTGAATTTTGTATCAAATGGCGACAACACAAAAGCAAATACTTTTCAAAGTATAATCAAAGTATAATTAAATGATGTTAACAGTAATCAATTGCAAAGTTGCTTCTCCATTTTGCTTACCTACCTGTGGTGAAAAGCTCCTGCATGCCTATCTCATCAGGCCACTAAACAGGGTTTCACACTGTTTTCATGACAAAAGGCATAGAGCAAGCAGAAGAAGTATAACTATAACCTCATTGTGTTCACTGGAGGAGAATAGGCTGTCCCAGAGAGAAGCACTGTTTCACCAGAATATGGTGATCATTAAGCAAGGACAATCAAGTATTAATCACAATGTATGAGCTATAAAAGGGACCTGACACATTACTATTTGCCAAAAGAGGTCACTTCCCCCTTGTATCACCTGTCCCAGTAACCCAGTGTTTGAATCCTTATTCTAATTCCAGACTTTTTTTTTTCTGTGCGGATACCTATTCCCTCCAACAGGGGCCTCACTCTCCCCCAACAGCTTTTCCTACATAGTCAGTAGACTTCCTGGGTTTGTAGAAAAATCCAAACAGTGAGGAAATCCCTTCAGGGACAGTTGAATTCCCCCCCAAAAGCCTTTTGAAATGGCCTCTGCAGGGACCTGACTCCAGGCAGCAACTGTGAGAGATTAGAATGTTGGGGGGGGGAGAGGAGGCTTCTGACTGGCTCTGTCAGTCAAAGGGTGGGGGGAAGGGCCCTTTCTTTCCAGGCCTCTTTCGGCCTTGGAGGGAGGGGGGGGAGGGAGGGAGCCTTGGGGCCAGGCTGGGGGATTCCTAGAGGTTTTGGGGTGGAGTGCAAGGAGGGCAGGATTTGGGGAAGGGAGGGGCCTCAGCTGGGTATCATGCCACAGAATCCACCCTCCAAAGCAGCCATTTTCTCCAGGGACACAGATCTCTGTTGTTCACAGATCTCTGGAGCTCACTCTCCAGGCCCCACTTGGAGGTTGCCAACCCTAGGCCTGGCAGCAGTCTAGGGTTGCCAGGTCCCCCCACGGGCACTGGCAGGGGATGGGGTAGTGGGGTTGCCAGCTCCAGGTCTGGAAACTCCTGGAGATTTGGGGATGGAGTCTGGGGAGGACAGGGACCTCAGTGGGGTACGATGCCCTAGAGTCCACCCTCCAAAGCATCAATTTTCTCCAGGGAAGTTATCTCAGTAGTCTGGAGCTGAGCAGTAATTCCAGGGGATCCCCAGATCCCACCTGGAGGCTGGCATCCCTAGGCAGCACCCTCTGGGTGACTTGATACCACCTAATTTGCATGACTCAACTTGGCCTGGCTGCTTGCTGCTGTTCAGCAGCCACCCTATGAAAGCCAGCAGTGATGCAGCAGTTAGAGCCTCAGAGTAGGGTCTGCAAGACCCAGGTTCAGATCCCCATATTGCGGTGGAAGCTGACTGGGTGATTTTGGACCAGTCACATACTTTCAGCCTAACCAACCTCACAGGGTTGTTGTGCAGATAAAAAGGAGGTGAGAATAATGTAAGCTGCTTTGGTCCCCACTGTGGAGAAAGACTATAATTTTCCTTGGTAGAAGCTGTGGGGGAGGGGGTGGAGACAAAAAGCTGAAGACAGATAAAGGCAGATAAAGGTTAAGTTGGCTGTTGGGTGGGAAGGAAATAGGGTTGCCAACTCTGGATTGGGAAACTCCTGGACATTTAAGGGGTGGATCCTGGGGATGGTGGAGTTTGAGGAGGGGAGGAACTTCAGACCAGTATAATGCCATAGACTCCACCCTCCAAACCAGCCATTTCCTCCATGAGAACTACCATTGCCAGCCTCTGGGTGAGGGCTGGAGATCACCCAGAATTACAACTGTTGTCCGGGTGACAGAGATCAGTTCCCCTGGATAAAATGGTTGCTTTGGAGGCTTGAGTCTATGGCTCCACCCCCAGAAGGGAGAAAGAGTGTGAGATAGGTAAGGGTAGAGGGGAGGAAGCAAAGGTGTGAGGAATGGGATGACCATCCCGCAAGTTTCTTGCGGGTCTCCACTTGTTACATTCTAAAATCCACTTCTTTGACCTAACCAAGACTGTTCCCTTCTTCACCCAGCTGTCTCCCACATTCTTTAGTAGTTTTTTCAGGGCCCTGAACCAACCCCTCCCTTCCTTTACACCATATTCCCCCCTTTTGAAACTTGAAAAGAAAATAATTTGGACATAGGTGCTTGTGCTATAAATGGGGGCAGCATTTATCTCCAAAAAGTTCTTGCTTTGTGCCTTCCAGCTGACTTCACATCACATGGGTGTGCAGCTATACAGCTTCCCATTGACACATATCATATATTTCTGCTTTTCTTTCCTTTTTGAATGCTTGGACCTAACATACCCTGCTTGGTGTGGACATTTGACTGGTTCAAAACCACTCAAGTTTGCATAGCAGCCAAGCATCTGAACTCATGCAAGACTACAAAGCATTTCCTGGCACACTTCTTTCCCTTTAGAATAGTTACAGTCCATCTGCTTGTAACCCTGCCTTGCAACTTCAACTTCTGCTTGAACCTGCATGGATTGGTAACTGTAGCTATCTCCCTTTACCTCTTCAGGCTCTTGCCTCCCCTCTGGAACAGGTTAATTGGCTAATTGAAGTGAATTTCTCTTTCATAGGGAACACTTAATATTATTTTGGCTGCTTGCTTGCTAATTCCCCAGCACAGCAATTATCCCTCATAATGACGTTTATTTTTTATTTCACTCTATTTAGATTATGAATTTTCTTTCCAAGCTTCTAGAGGCACCTTGTCACTGTGTCAAAAATCTCATATTATTCTGTGGGTCACTGCCCAGATTGTGAACAATCCTTAAACCAGGTGTAGACTCTAAGGCACCAACTCTGAAGAGAGACAGGAGGTGGAAGAGTGAAAAAGAGGTGCTCAGACAGGCCCATAGCCAGGATTTTGTCATTCAGGGGGCCTTTAAATAAGTCAGGGGGCACTGATGTCACAAAATAAAAAATAAAATAAAATAAAAAAATTAAAACTCACTTTTGCGACATTCGTACTCTGCTTGCCTACATGGGGAAGCAAGCCATGCTTGGGGAAGGGGCGGCAGCGGGGAGTCCTCCAGGTGGCCCAGAGAGTTGGGAGTCCTCTGGGTGGCTCAGAGAGCTGCGGGGGCCTGGGGGCTGGATGGAAGTTGGGGGGCCTTGGCAGGAAGTCAGGGGGCCAGGCCCCCAAAGGCCCCACTGTAGCTACAAGCCTGTGCTCAGACTATTTCACTGTGCATTTGTAGTTGGACAGGAGACATGCCAAGGTGCTCCTTTACCACACAGAGTTAGATGCATGTGTGAATCAAAGTTGTTATGCTGACCTGAATGGGTTTGTCAGGCAGAAGAAAGCAAAGCACTGAAACTATCAATACAGGTAGCCATGTTAGTCTGTCTGTAGCAGTAGAAAAAAGCAAGAGTCCAGTAGCACCTTAAAGACAAACAAAATTTGTGACTCATGAAACTTCATACCCTGCCACAAACTTTGTTAGTCTTTAAGGTCCTACTGGACTCTTGCTCTTTTCCAGTGAAACTATATTTAGGATCCCTTTTGATATGCCCTAGTGCTAAGGGAGTCTCTTCCAAGTAACATAGAAGGTCTGTATCATATGAAAGGAGCCTCATGCCATTGTTACCAGAGCTCCAAGTAGAGTTGCTGTGTTTATTTATTTATTTTGCATTTTGTTTTATTAAAGAAAGAATTTTATAATTTAACAACACCACCAAAATCATTAATATTATGAAAAACAAAAATTCACTTCTGCGCTTTATCTTTATATCTTCATCATCTTCTATCTTCTCCCAAAATTATTACATGATTCTCAATATATAATTCAGAAGATGTTTATAAGATTCTCAAACTATCTTAGCTCATTATAACAGATTTTCAATATAATAGCAAATAAATCTTTGAACTAAATTATTCTTCAAATAATTAAGCTCAGTTCTAGGAGACCTAAAGGGTTGGTGGGGGATCCCTCCTTCCAAGGACCAATTAAACCTTGGGGGAATATACTCAGATGCTTGCCACAGTTCTACTGCTCTTGTAGCATCATAATCTTTAAAAATTCAGGATGCGGGGAGGTCTGGAAAAACTTGAATCTTCAAGCCCTGGAAGTCAAGAATGCCTCGCTCTCTAGCCTCTGCAAGGATTCTCTGCTGTGTTTGAAAGTCCTTAAGTTCTACCAGTATATCTCTAGTATATAATGAGGATGTAAATTCATCACATACATTATCAACATGATAAGCTCCCTGTAGAAGGGGCATAACACCAGCTTCAAGACTTAAAGTTCTGGTTTGTGACCCACCGTCTTTGGAAGGCTCCTGGGAGAGCTCCCGAGGATCCGCTGAACCTCCAGGTCCCAGCGGAGGATCTGGGGCACCTGGACCCCCATAGAGCCTTCCTGGAGGGAGGCTCTTGGCAGAGGGCTTGATCTGGGGGCTTTTGTGTATGGGAGCTTTTGTGTATGCGAGTAGACCCCAGATCTCCCCGAAGCAGGGACCTGAGAGGGAGCACTTGTGGGCAGCCATCGAGTGCCAAGACAAGATCGACCACTTCCAGAGCTGTACTCCAACGAAAGAATCTCATCTTAAAACTCTACTTTTTGAACACTGTGAGTATCTGAGTAATATTGAGCAACTTTGAACTTTCCACTTTTGCTGTTTCAGATTGTTAGGACTGGTCCATTTAAAATTTAAAAGTCCTGGGTGAAAAGAAGAAAGGATGAAAGGATTTCCCCACTGAAAAATACGGAGACTTACTAGTGATTTCAGCTCTCACATACTTTATTAGATGAAGAACAAGACAACTGAGCCGGCTCGCAGGCCAGCTTTTATCCCCGTGACCCACACCCCAAACACACACACACCCGGTGATTCGCTATTTACATTGATTGGATTAACTCCTGCTCCTCCATTGGAGGGGAGTCAGGATCCACTAGTCCATTGTCCTTCGGGGCGAAGCTCAGGCCCTTCGCCTGGCCACATGGTGGACCGGTTAGAACCAGTCCAAGCACATGGCTGTCCAGAGCCCATGTTCTCCAGTGGATACATTACACCCACCATCCCTGCCTCTGTGGCTGGAAGTGCAACCCAGGCTTTACATTAATTGTTATTATTGAAGACAGTCACTAAAGGACCCGAAAGATTGTGTTTGATTGACTCTTTTAATTTGGGACAGGGGGCTTCATTCAAGTAAGGAGAGATTGGCTTTTTCCCTTTTTATCTGATATTTCACTGTTGATTCAAGAACTGATGAAGAGTTATTTTTAGTGTTGCCCCTCACTTCCTTTCTACTTGGCTTCAACAGAGGACTGACAAGCAGTAAAGTCACTTTGAATTTTATAATTAAAAAGAAATCTTCCTATAAGTGGATTATAAAGTAGTTGTTTACTTGTGGAATTTTTCCATTCTCTCTTTTTTTGTAATTTTCTTTTTGGAAACTATAAATTCTTTTGGGATTTGGCTTATCTATTTTTATTTCATTTTGTATTTTTTCTTCCTGCCTTGGAATATCTATAACGGATTACACTTTTCTTGGGTTTTGTCTTTTATTATTAATTCCTTTTTTGGGCTATTGATACCTATTGGATTAGAATATTGGACTTTCTTCCTGGACATATACTATTGGTTCCATCATCTTTAATACATAGATCACCTGTGTTTTAAAAGGAATCCAATGGCTTGCTGAGATTCAAGTAGTATTGCACCTTCTTCTTGGACACTCATAATTGGATTTACTTTGGCTGGTGGCTCCCTCTTCATCTGTGGATATTGATTCTACTTTTTACATTGGAATAAAAGGACAGGAGATTGTGGTAAGGTGTATTAACTGTTCATCTATTTTTCCTTTTTCTTCCTTTCTCACCCTCTGTTCTGTTTGAGACAGGAAAGTATTTTGGAGCATTACTTTTGGCCTTGGAGACAAGAAGAAATAGTTTGGTGGGTTATAAGTTTGGTGCTGTGTTGTTCTGCAAGAAAAGAGAAGACATAAAGTACTGTAGTCTTGTCACTGAGAAATGTGGAGCTATTAGAATCTTATTTGGGCTTCAAGAAATAATAACTATTACAGTAATACAAGAAAATGTCTTCTGTGTGAGAACAAATGCTTTTGTTTCTGTTATGATAGGCAGTAGCAGGGGAACTGGCAAGTGAGACTCTCTTTAAATATATTCTTTCTATAACATCAGTAATTGATAAGCCAGGAGTAAGGCCATGTATTTACATGAGAGGTGTTTAAAAGGGAAAAAAATAATAATATTGCAGCCTGACCTGGCTTGAATTTTTGTAGTGTCTTGTGTGTTTGTAAAGGAAGGGGAGAAGGGTTTTATGGTTTTATACTAGATATAGGTGAAATATGTCCAGTGGACCAGGGAGACCCTCCCCAGGTACAAGCAAAACAGTTGCTTCCAGTCTGGCTAAAATGTCAGCCCAAGACTTACAGGCCCTGATAAAAGAGGCTGTTTCTTCAGCTGTTAACAAAGCAATTGAGACTGTAAGCAATGCAGTACCCTTTGCTGTTGAGTCCCAGCAAGCCAAACTGGATGCTCTGGCCCTGCAGATGACCTCTCAAACTGAAGAAATCAAACAACAGATACTTGAAAATAAACAAGAAATTTCTACTTTGGTGCAGACCACAACCCAACTGGAATCCAAATCTGAGGAGGTGAATCAACAAATACAGGATATCAAAGCTAAACAAGAACTCATAGAAGATATGGTTACAAGATTGGAGATGGAAAAAGCAGTGTACATTTTGAGATTCCAGAACATTCCTGAAAAAAAGGTAAAGATATCAAGGTTGATATGGCACAATTGTTGGAACATCTGGAAGAAGAAAGTATACAAGAAATCTCTGATGAGATAGACGTAGCATTTAGAATGAACTCTGCATATGCGAAAAGAAAAAAGTTGCCCAGGGAAATCCATGTAAGATTTTATAAGAAAATCATGAGAGATAACATTAAAAAAAATTCAAATGAGAAACCACTCCAAGTACAGGGGACAGAAATCAAAATTTTAAAAGAAATCCCATGGAAAGTAAGAGAAAAGAAGAAGCCACGTGCAATTTACAAGCCTTTTAAGGGAAAATGAAATACCCTACAGATGGCTGCTTCCTGAAGGTATCCTCTTTACTTATGAAGGCAAAGGGTACAGAATAAACTCAACATTCAAAGTAGAGGGCTTTTTAAAGACACATGGAGAAGATCTAGGAGCCCAAGAAGAGGAAGAAGTCTTAAAAGAATAAGATGAAGAACCACAGGAACAAGGCATATCAGGATCAAGAATAGGGAATGGCAAGAAAAACCCTAAGGCAATACCACTTCAAGTTGTTACGAGACTGCAAGACAAGAAAAAAATGGATCCAAAAAAGAAGTGAAAGATGGATAGAAAGAAATAATTTCCATAAATGTTAATGCTTTGGATGCCCCACAAAAAAGAAGACAAATCTTTCAACAAATTAAGAAGATGCAGGTAGATGTAATCTGTTTGCAGGAAACCCATATTAAATGTCCAGACCAGAAATTTTTAGAAGTTAAAAAAAAATGGGAAAACTTTTATGTCAGTTGATAAACAAAAGAAAAAGAGAGGGGTTGTTACATATGTAAAAGCCCATTTGCATCCAGAACTGATATATAATTCAGAAGATGGAAGAGTGCTGATAGTGAAAATACAGAGACAAGTCAAAACAACCTTGATAGTTAACATATAGGCACCAAATCAGGAACAAGAGAAATTCTATAAATCATTGCAGGAGAACCTTTCAAATCAAATCTATGAAATCTGCATAATTGGAGACTATAATGATGTATTTGACAGAGTCTTAGACAGAAAAAAAACAAACAGGAATACAGAAGAGATGTCTGCACGAGGTGACAAAGAAAACAAAAAATTACACTGATTGAAGAGCAAATTTAGAAAGAAGAAGAAAAGATGAAGTTAGAACCTTCAGTGGGACAAACAAGGATCAAGATTAAAAATCTTCAACATCAACTTAACTACCTCTTGACACAAGAAATTGCAAAAAAAAAAAAAAGTATGTGAAACAAAATTATTTTGAAAATGCAAAAAAACCCACAAGATGGTTAGCATATAAATTAAGAAAGGGATAAGAAAAGAAGCATGCAAAGATATTGAAGAGTGAAATAGGAGAAGAAAAAAATACCCCTAAGGAATTAAAGAAGATTATTGAGAGTTTTTATAAAAGCCTGTATCAAAAGGGAAATGCCAATCAAGATCAAACCAGAGATTTTCTAAAGAAACATAACAAAAAAGAATTTACAGAAGACCAAAGGAAAACCTTAAATGAAGCAATTTCTTTTGCTGAAGTAGTCGAAGCAATTAAAACCAGAAGAAAAAGAAGACTCCGGGCCCAGATGGGCTACCAGCAGAATTTTGTCAGCCATTTGAAGATCAAATTGCATTACCATTAAAATACACTATACAGAATATTTGTGAACAGAAGAAATTACCAGAGTCTTGGAATCAAGCATTGATTACTTTAATACATAAACCTGATACAGACAGAAAAAAATTAGAAATTATAGGCCAATTTCACTCTTGAATGTTGACTATAAGATATTTGCATCTATTCTGGCCAATAGATGGAAGAAAGTCCTACTCCAGGCAATACATCAAGATCAAACAGGATTTTTACCTAAAAGACAAATGAGAAATAATGTGAGAACTATTTTAGACGTATTAGAATATTTTGAAGCACACCCTGAAAAGCAAATGGCACTGGTATTTCTTGATGCAGAGAAGGCTTTTAATAATCTTACCTGGTCTTTTATGTTAGAACAGTTATCAACTTGGTATTGTGGTGAAAACTTTTTCACAATGGTGAGAGCAATCTACATGAAACAATATGCTAAGGTCATGATAAATGGGGACCTTTCACAAAATATTGAAATCCAAAAGAGAACTAGACAAGGTTGCCCATTATCTCCACTACTATTTATTTTTTGGTCTTGAAACACTGAATGATAGGGTAAGAGAAAATATTCAGATTAAAGGACATAAAATTAAAGGAGAAGAGTACAAATTACAAGCATTCACAGATGATTTGGTATTTATCCTGGAAGAATCACAATAATCTATTATTCAACTTTTAAACTCCCTAAAAGAATATAGACAGTTAGCCAGGTTGAAAATTAATTTCAAGAAGACAAAAATATTGACAAAAAACTTTATTAAAGAACAGATACTGCAATTACAAGACAGTTCTGACATTGAAATTCAGAAGAAAATAAAATACTTATGAATAACCCTAACTAATAGGTGCAGTTCACTGTTAAGAGATAATTACATGAAACTTTTGACTGTAATTTAAAAAGATTTGGAAAATTGGAAACATCTACAGCTAGACTTCTCTTTCTATTTCAAACAATTCCAATGGTAAAAAATCGACAGTATTCTAAGGAAATAGACAAATTGATACGGCAATTCATTTGGCAAGGTAAAAGACCCAGAATTGACATGAAAGTATTACAGGACACAAAAGAAAGAGGAGGCTTTGCAGTATCAGATTGGCATCTCTATTATAAAGCAGCGGCCCTGACATGGATGAAAGAGTGGATCACTTTGGAAAATCCAAGACTGTTAAAGCTAGAAGGTCATGATTTGAATCTAGGTTAGCACACCTTTATATGGTATGAGAAAAGTAGTATCCATAAATATTTTAAACAACACATGCTAAGAGCATCACTGCTGAAGATATGGGAAGAGATTAAAATACATTCTATACTAAAATACCTAAATGGGTCTCACCATTGGAGGCCTTTATAAATACCATCTTATTTACTAAAGAACAATTATGGAGATATGAAGATCTTTTAGATAAGAAAAATAATTTAATTTCTCAAGATATTCTCCAAAGTCAGGGTATTAATTTTAGCTGGTGGGAAATGGCACAACTCAACTCTAGATATGTGAAGGATAAACAAACTGGTTTTCATGATAAACCCATAGAACTGGATAAAACTTTGTTGTGTATAGATGAAATTTTTTTATTATTATTAGCTTGCCCAGTTGGGCAAAGTTTATTATTTTTTAGAAGTAACACAAAGCTAAAAAAGAGCCATACATTTTACAAAATCTAGCCAAATATCTTGCTCACATCATCACATTTATACATACATTCCCATATCCCCCCCTTCTTTAAGTTTGCATTAAACAACAGTCTCTTCTCCTTGTGGAACTAATTCATCTAAATTCCATCTGCTATATTTCATTTTATCTATATTTTGATATTCTTACTATATTTTATATCTATGAAGTTAGAAAATAAAAAACAGGCATCACTTCACAATATAACTATGCTAATAGAAGCTTGTATTTCTACTGATTTAACAATCTTATCCCTTTATATAATCTTCCACATTCCCAATACTGTTAGATTTCAAAATCCCCTCAAGTCAAGCCTAAACACTATAGTTTCCCTTAGCTTCTATTAAACAGTTAAATTAATATATAGATCAACATAGTTTGATTTAGCTTATGATCATAAGTCATAATGAAACTAATTCATCTAAATTCTATCTGCTATATTTCATTTTATAACGTGCTTCACTTTAGTTTATATTCATAAATCAGTCAGATATCAAGTAGTCATATAGTCAAATACCAAGCAAACAGTAAATAAAACTCCTCCGCTTAGAAGATCTGGTTTTAACAATCTTTATCTCTTCAACTAGTAACGACCATGTTATCTGTCCAAAGATGCTGAGTCCATTAGTTTATAGAGCTTAAATTTCTCTTGCTTCCTTTGGAGATATTTCATCAAGATTGTTCTTCTTTATGCCATTGATTTTTAAAAGTCCCATTCTCTAGTCTATTTGTATGCAAAGGCAGACAGTAGGCATCATTTATGTTATCTCCAATTGGCCCATCATTTATATTATTTCCCCTCAGTTCCTCAAAACAGAACTTAGAGAGATCTCTCATCCTGGGTGTCAAGTATTGAAGCAGTTCCTGTCGTTCCTCATCTTGGGTGGAATCTGATGTCATCTGTGTCTCTGTGATTGATTTTTCATAGTAGACCCAGCAGAGTTCCAGAGCATCCACTACAGCCTTTGCAATTTTTTCTGCCAATTGGCTTTTGAAGTAAATCCATTCATCGTCTAACAGAAGTTGTATATTTTCACTCATCCTGTACTCCTTTGCTTGAATTGAATCCGCACGTGCCATCTCTCCCCTCAGCAGACACAACATTCACTACAAGAATGTCCTCGGCGCCATTTTAGCCTGCTTCCCTTTGTCTAAATCCAGCAAAGTTCTTTAAGAATACAATAAGCCTCTGTATCAATATTTTCCAAATAGCAGGTAGAACAGTTCAAAGTATTTTTTCCCCTGCGTGTTTGGTGTAATAAGCATTCCCAAGTCTTTATTTGGCCATTCGTTACGGGAATAACGCCACTGGGATATATTTATAGAGGCAATTAAGTATGTGTTCCAAACTTAGCAATTAAAATAAAAGAAAAGAGTGCTTATGGGATCTTTTCCAAGATGACTTCAGCAAAGTATAAAAGTTTCTTATCTTGAGCTTGGAAAATAGTTTCCCAGCTGACAGACTCCTGCAGCCAGTCCTTCAGAGCTTCTGCATCAAGACAAACTGAAATCTTCATCTGCTGTTGCCTTGAGTGTGGAGCTCAATAAAAAGTCTTCTGCAATCAGTTCTTACTCCCGAAGAAACTGGTGGACCCTTGTCAAATCTGGAGGAAATCCAGAAATGTCAAGAAAGTCCCCCCAAAAGCTCTAAAGGTTGTTGAGATCCAGAGAGTCTGGATTCCCAACCACTTTACTACTCCATCGTTCTGTCTCTCTAGATGAAAAACTTATAAAGTCATTTTATAGTTTGTTATTAGATATGAAAATTCAAGATGAAATAGTAAAAATTCAATGATTAAACGGGCACAAAATATAGGGCACAATATACAGTTAGACCAATGGACTAAAGTACATTTACAAAATCTATACCATTTAAAGAAAATATGACGCCAGAAAATTTAGCAAAATGGTATCCAAATATGTCAAATGTATGCTGGAAATGTAAGCAGAACACTGGTTCTTTCTTTCATATGTGGCAGACTTGTAATATAACAAAAAAATGATATGGATACATGCAATATTGCAAAAAATGTTAGATATAACTATATCATTTGTACCAGAACTGTTCCTATTAAATATTATTCCAGAGAATTTTAAGAAACCAGATGCATATATGATCATACATGTTATAACTATGGCTAGGATTTTGTATGCAAAACGTTAGAAAAAAGAGGAAGTCCCATCAAAAGAAGAAATAATTTATAAGTTACTGAAAACAGGGGAAATGGACAAATTAACTTTACAATTACAAGACAAAAAGAAGAAATTTTTGAGAGGAACAGGTCAAGATTCTTTAGATGGATTGAGGACTATCTTAGAAAATGTGTAAAATAATTATCAAAATATAAGCTCTATTTGTTAAATGGCTAAACTGCTTTAGGTGCATAAGAGAATGATTCTATCTATGTTAAATTTAAGTAGTTATAATGAGTACATACTCCATATTTGTTGTGTGTTAGTTTCTCTCTGTAGTTGTTTTTTTTTTTTTCTATCTTTAAAAACTAATAAAACTCTTAAAAAAAAGACTTAAAGTGCCCACTAACCAATTCACCATAAATATATTCAGCTCTGTTCCAGCTTCAATGTTTGATTTAAACCCCCTGAACTTTAGGCACAGCTCATGACTACGATAATCCAAAGACAAAATACATTCCTGTGCCCAAGCATCAGAGGTTCTCACAGGTAATTGACTCTCAAGCTCAGTAACTTTCTTGAGAGCTTTCTCTGCCTTTTGGTTTGTCTGTTTAAGAAGCCCTTATAACTTGTCCATGTGTTGAAACACTGGTTTCAGCATTTCTGTAATATCATTTCTCAGTTCCTGACATTGTTTAGTTAGTGCCTGCATTAAAAAATTTGTAGTAAGCAGGCTTTCTTCATTCACTAGCTCACCCCTCCCCAGCACTGCAGATGAGGTGGATGGTGCATCTGTAGTTAAACATGAAACACTTTCTCCTTTCTGTTTCCCCTTCTTACCACCTTTAGGCGTCATCTTTCAAAATAATATTTTTTGTGTTGGAAAGGGTAAAAATATTCAAATTTTGAGTGGGCAGATGGTGAGCACTGGGTACTGGCTGCTAAAGAAGTTGGTTGTGGCCACCACCACCCCCTCAAGTTGCTGTATTTATGATAGTTTATAAGATGCTTGTCATTCTTCTTGGAATAGAAATATGTGTAACTGTTAATGGTGATAACTAGTGCAGTGAGTGTATATTAAAAGACAACATACATTGTAGCATTTAATAGATGTGACATACTGGGATCCCCAGAAAACATGAACCATACTTTGAGACCACTTCAAGGACACTTTTCTGTTCTGGCCCCCTCCAGAGGGGATATTTACTTGGAAGAGAATACATTTATCTTCTGTAACCTGCCCAGAAAAGTAAGTTAAGGCCTCCTGTACAAATGCACTTCAGATAAAGGATTTATTTTAAAACAGTATCTTATAATGCCTATAATCTTCATGGCTTTCACCCTGTCCGGATACATGTTGCTGAATTGACAAATATTCTAGTTTTCCCAGCCAAAGCATAGCTGAACAATTTCCTATTCATCTGAAGAAATCTATTAAGACCTTTGACATCTGAACATTCTAACTGCCATCTCTATCTCTTACCAGACATCCCAGCTGCTGTTTTCTAACTGCTCATTGGCTCTAATCTCACTTGTTCATGCAGTAATGAATAAATTATGATAACATTTTCATCAAAGTAGACATCTTTGAAAATAACACTTGTGTAAATAAATGTTGAAATAAGAAAAGCTTTCAACGAATGTAAGCCATGAGGAAATTACCATAGTTTAAATAAATATATGTGAATTCTGTAAAGAGCACTGCAATGTGTATAGAATTTAACAAATGAGTTTTATATGCTTGAAGAAGTTATGAATCAAATTAGTACGCACATCAATCCATACTTCATTGCACGTTGTACCAATACCTTTAATTGGACAGGAGAAACCAAACATATGGGTTAAACTAGTTTTTACTTAACATCATCCTGACTTTTTAGTGTAAATTGCTACCAATAGGCAGCATATAATAGCTACAAGATTTTGGAATAACTCCATTCTGGTCCAAACTTGACCAGTGTTATCACCAGCTTTGTTGATTTTAGCTTGCACATGAAAATGGTGCCAAGAGATGTTAAAAGCCTCACCCTTCACCTGCCCCCATGTGCCACTCAAGCAACTAAGAGAATGGTTGATATTTATAGCATCAAGGGAGTCTCCCCAGCCCATCAGCTGCAGAAGCAATGATAGGCTGACTTAGGAATGGTCCTTCCTTCATCACTTGATCTCTTATGGTAGTCACGGATTAGCCCTACCAATATTTTAAAAACCTGCATTAATCCTAGTGTCCCTGTTTGATCTAATCGCAGTCCATTTTGAAGAACACATGGTCCTTCCTATTCATTTTGATGAACTCAGCTCTGTTCTTTTCCATTTAAACCAATAAAGAAGATTGGGCAGGCAAGTACAATATGTACATGTAAGTTCTTTCACCAAGAAAAGTCCCCTGAAATGGACAGCAATTTACAGATATTTCAATTAATTATTTGTCTTTCTGAGTGAATCATTCTGTTTCAGAATATTTTTTCCAGTGATCAGAGTAAGCAACAAAAAATGGAAAGGAAACCGGGACTTCCAACCATTGGCTATTCTGTATTTAAATTCCAAAGCAACATATGGAAAATATAGATATTTATGATATTTATATTATTTATGAACACTTTCCCACTATTTGCTCAGTGCTAGAGATGTCATTTTACATATGAAGCCAAGCCTCGGCTGCAAACCAAATGGAAGAGAGAATATGGGAAAGGGTGCATGTCTTTAAAACTTCTCATGTGTTCATACAGCATAATTTGGAACAGTCACATCTGTCAAAGCAAAGAGGCTCGCAAAGAGCTCATTTCCCCTGCAGCAAAGCATTCCTGTGTATAATTAAGCACATTCATTACAGCTCCAAATGACTTGAAATGCTAATATGAAAAAACAATAAAACTAATACTTTTTATACATGATTTTTAAAAGTAGGATTATGGGGATTTTCACATGGAATGGAGTGTTGCTGAGAAAAAACATAAATGTGACTATAGGAAAATTATTTCAGTGTGTTTTATGTTGTAACTCTAGTCCAGGAATTATTACTAAGGGCATCTTTGTGATTCAGCAGATTCATAAAGGCTTAGTAATTAGAAATTGTTTCTGATTATCTATTTTGTAATAGAAAAAAATCAATTGAAGGAAACACACACATGTAACAAAGTCCTCATGTTTGTTGACGGAGGACATGAAGACTCTCCATCAAACAAGAAATTATTGTCCAAGACTAGCTTTCCTTCCTGCAAGGAGGGAGCAGCAGCTGCCTTCTTTTTGACACTGCTTTCTCCTCTTTAAACTACCCCATAGAGCCACTATTGGCTCCATTTGCAAAATCACTTTATTTACATGATTGCATCTAAATTTTGTAAGAGAGCTAATAGTGGCTGCAGGGCCAGAGGAGAAAAGAAAAGAAATTGGTGACCAATTTCTATTCTACTCTGAAGATGCAAATCAAGCTTCATGCGATTTGTGCTGCCATACATTAGTTTCTTCCAACCCTATCTTTTTTATTTTCACTTAATCTTTCACTACTATTGGCCAATTACCATAGTTTTATTCCATGTTCAATTCCAATGAATATAGTTTTATTCCATGCTCAATTTCAATGAATAGCTGCTTTACCCACACTGTAGGGCAACACTATTACCTCCTTTTCGTGAGTGAGCAAAGTCTCCATTTGGGAAATTCAGTGGAAGCATTCATCCTTCTGAGAATACTGTGAGAGTGGTAGCTTATGTCACTGATGATGTATTACTTTATATAAGTCTCATACATACCATTACTGAGGGGAAAAATAAATGCATGTGTTAAGCAATCAAAATTGATCAAGGTATTAACCAAGGGCCTACATGTGTGTGACCCCCCCCACACTATTTGGAGCATCTCCCTTGCATATTAAGGGTATACACATATGGACACAGGTAAAATTAAATTCAAGACCACTGCCTGTGTATAAAAAGTAGTAGCACCTCACTATGGAAATGAGGAGGTCTCCCAAAATAAAGCAGGTGGAAAATAGAATCAAAATAATTCAGTGGTTCCTAAACTGTTTTGGGCCACTGCCCCCTTGGTTCCATAAACTCATCCCCAGTGCCCCCTACCCTACCCTATAAAAAGCATTATTCAGTGGCAGAACAATATCTAAAAGACTGGGAAGGCCTGAAATTGTATATGAAAACTGAATATAGAATGAAAGGAAAAATGTACAATCTTGATTCATATTGAAACTGAATGAGAAATGAAATGAACACTTGGCCGAGGACAGACTGGCAATTTGCCGCGGGATGGGACCCGGGCTGACAGCGACTCAATATCGGAGTAAATGGAACGTTCACACAGGCACATCTGCCTGGCGTCCCCCACCCGGAGCTTACCGGAGCCCTCGCGCTTCAGAGCCGGTTTAAAAAAACACCTGATAAAAGCCGTTGCAAATCGTGAAAGCCTGCGTTCGTCGCGCGTTTCCCCGCTTCCGGGGAGTCTGAACGCGCAGCCGAAAAGCCGGGAGCAACCCGCATTGGGCATGAGGCAGCAGCGGCGTGATTGGCTGAGCTCCGCTCCACTGCCCAATGCGGTGCAGGCGTTGCAGGGCAAAAAAAAATAAATCGCCGAAATGCGTTTATGCGCATGACCGCATGAGCGCTCATGCGCACATACGCCCACAGCCGAAATAATGGGGGAACAGCGAATATAGCGCGCCTCCGGCGCGGCAGTCTGAACGGTCCCGCGCGCCTCCATCCCGTTTCTTCCGGCAGAGGCCCCCGCTGTGTGGACGGGAAAACCCGATATCGTTTACTCCGGGGTTTTTTTGCCGCGACTCGATACCGGGGCAAATTGCCAGTCTGTCCTGGGCCCTTGATTGTACTGTACCTTTATTGGAAACTATGTTTGAAAAAGTCAGGTTTTTACGTATCAGAATTGTGTTACCTGGTTTGTTGATTGTTACAAGTCTAAACTTGATTACCTTTTAACTTTTTTTTTTGTTATTAGCAGTGTTGGAAGCCTATTGGGGGGTGGGGGGGGATGTAATCTTTAAATTGTATTGGTAACGATGTTTAACAATGTTGAATATATTCCAATAAAATTTTGTTTCAAAAAAAAAAAAGCATTATTCAGAAGAGCGGTTTACACTAAGGATAATAAGAATAAATTTCAAAACAGTAGCAATTAATTGCACACTTATTCAAAATCCAATTAAAACTTTTAATTTAATTTATGAATTGATGAACTTGATCCAGTGATACTACTTTTTCAAAATCTGATAGTCATTTAGCAAGAATTGTAGACACCACATTTAATAACTACTTTACTGTTCAGTAAATTCTTGATCCAATGAGTGGGCTTGATGAAGTGATACACTTTCCCAATGTTGGGCTTAGAATTACTTAGCAGAAGTCTTAAATCACAATGTTTAATAATCTGGAGTCAGTTTCTTCACTTGGAGAGAAGTTGGATGACCACACAAAAACCCTGTTCCACCAAATATGATGCCAGAAATACAATACGGAGCTTCTCAACCACTATCCACTGTGTAGGATAGCAATCAGAAATTTCCGTCTGTAACCAAAACTCTTGGTATAGTTTCTTAAACTTTAGCTTCAACTCAGTGTCATTTTGTAGTTCAGTTAGTTCTTTCTCCACTACCCCAACTTCTTCAGTATCTGAAAATGGATTTATCTCCCAATCTGGAATTTCCATCAAAATAAGAACCTCAAATTGTTCAGACATATCTTCAAGTAGTATATCCAAATGGTCACATAAAAACTGCAGATCATCATCTTGTATCTCATCTTTCTTTTCTAGCTCAGTCAGGCTCAGAAATCTGTATAGCTTGCAATGATCTGCATTGCATTTGAATACAGTTAACTTTGAAATAAATGTAGAGATGACAGATTTGGTCTTAATAAGATAACCCTCATTTCCTTGCAACTGCAAATTCATTTAATTGACCTTTGCAAATATTTCTGAAAAATAAGCAATGTAATGCCTGAACTCTTCATCACTAAGCAAAGCATTTGTGTCTTTGGAAAACTCTACAATAGTGTCAAAAAAGGTGTAAAAGCCTTTGGATAGCCAATGAATTTCAGTATGAAGCAGAATACATACAAAATTTTCATTACTCTCAACATAGAGCTGCCAGAAGACTAGATCACTGAGAACATGAACTTTAATTTTATTCACTGCAATAATCACGGTGTGTAATGACTTATACAGGTGATCTCTGAGGCTTTCTAAAATCAGATGTTGGCAATGAATGACACAGTGAATGGAAAAGACATTTGGCACTGTTTTTTTCAAGTAAGCAACACACCCACAGTAGCGACCAATCATTGATGGTTCACCATCAATTGTACAAGCAAGTATGTTAGTAAGCAGAATTTCCCTGTTTTCAAAGAACTGCTCAGCTGCACAAAATGTTGACTTCCCTTTTGTATCTGTCCTTAGTTGCCTTGCAAATAACAACTCTTGAGCCAAACTTTCATCTTTTATGAAGCTCACATAATTGAGAAGCAAAGATTAATTGTCTGGCAAAGTTCTGTTGTCCTTAGTATGCTGCACAATGTATCTTCCACATTTTCAGCTATTCCAGCTATGTGTCTTTGCACTGAATTGTTGCTGAGGGGAATCATCTTAACTGTATCATATGGTGGCATGCAAAACACTCAAAACATGACTCAGAACCAATAATTTCTGGTAGGATGGATTCTTCACTAATTGTATGTGGCTTTCCAGACTTTGCAATCAACAATGAAATGTTGTATGATGCATGCGACTCATCAGTGTTTTGTTTTGTCATGTAGCATCAGTGTTTTCCTGTTATTACCAGAATATTTGTTATTTATACCCTAATTTCCCCCTCAATTACCCATCTTTCCCTTCTACTCCCTAATTTTTTCCTATTTTTTTTGTTTTGAAACCAGTTATTGAGAAATTTTAAATCATATAACCTAGAAATATTAATATTGGGTGGACTGCAACAAAAATAGCACTTAAATAGCTAAAAAGAGCACTTCATAATCAGTAGTTTCAGTAACCAAGAACACAGAAAAACAAATCCTGCACTCAATACTATTATGTTAAGAACTTAACAGCAAAAACTTGAAAAATGTCAGAGACAAAAATGCAATGATGACAGTTTCTCCAAACACAGTATATTGGCCTGACTAGAGCTCTGGTGACATATTTACTAAAAAAAATCTGATAGTTTCCACCAGATTTCAGCAATATCCAGAGGCAGAAACTTGGAGTGCCATTTGCCAGCATGGTGCCATAGCCTGGTCAATCATAAATAAGTGCACAGCACAGTCAAAGGGCCCACCTCCAGCACACCTTGTTGCCCCTTGCCTCTTAGTGCCCCCTTAGGTAATCACACAGCCCCCAAGAGTGGTACCACCTACTTTGGGAACCACTGGTATAAAACTTTATTTAGAAAAATAGATCAAGAAAAGCATGAGAAACTCTGAGAACTACAGGCTTGCATTCCCACAGAGACATAGAGCAAACATTAAGTCTAGACAACATAACACCTAATCTATAAAAGCACACAACGAAGGGGGCCAAATAAAAATATACAAGCCTGTCTGACATGGTGAGTGGGTCCTGAGGGTCCAGGATAGGAGAGCAAAGAATGAAGCAGGGCAGAGATCCAAGCAGAGGTCCTGTGTTCAGGCTACACAGGAGTAGTAGCAAGGAAATTTGGGAGAATGGCTGCTGCTGATGCAAAGTTCTGGGGTGTGGGAGGGGAGCTATATTTATTTTGTCAAAACATAGGAAGGTGAGCAGTTAGTGTGTTCCAGAGCCAGGATTGGTTTGAAGTCCTAAAGTTTGTATCTTACTGGCCAATTTGATTCTAACTGTCAAGCAATAAAATTATAGGTGAAAAATGACACACCAAAAGCTGGGGGTGAGAAGCTAAAATGAACCGGTCACTGGCAGGTTTAGAGGGCAGAAAAAGAACTGGGTGTGAACCGACAAATGTATCCTGGAGAAACAATTGGCTTAAAACAGGGTTGATTACTGACTAAATCCTTCCAGGCATTGAGGGAGTGTTATCATAGCTAATCACTGAGACATTGTCTGCATTTTTGGGTAGGGAAGGGACTAATTACATTACCTCCCAAGTACACCTGTTCAGGCCACTTCCCTTTTCTTATGTTGGGATATACCTTTAGACTGAGTAGTGTTGTCCTGCAAGGCACGTATAGCGCTCTTATAGACTTATAGTTCATAAATGATAAAAGTGGACTGTGCAATTAGTATGCAAAAAGGACTGAACTGTGTGGTGCCCCAAAGTGATGCCAGCTGCAGACACACGCCAGCAGAGGAAAGGCCTTCTCCTGAGATGGTGCCAATGGTTCCCAAGGTTACCTGCCATCTCTTACCCGCAGTGCAGCAGGAAAAGAGACCAGCTCCCTAGACACAGAAAACACACAGAAACCAGAAACCATGTGCCATGGAAAAATGCCATACTCTGCAACAAGAACTTAAAATCCTGAGGAGACTCCATGAGCAAACCTTCTCAACATGCAGGCAACCCCATCCCACCCACCTCTTCACCTTCACCAGAGACTGGACGTAGACTCTTAGGAATATCAAAAGAACTGCTTGCTGAACAGGAATAGCTAGCTGCCACTGCCCAGCTAAACCCATCAACTCATCAGCCAGAGCCATCCAAAACAATAGCCCTGGACTCAGCTGTTGTTCTCCAAAGGTGCCACTGTTGAAAGTAAATAGAATCTAAACAAGAGGCGGGACCCACAATACTCGCGGGGGGGGAGTATTCCGGCCGCCAAGCTTCCCCCTCCCTCCCCCCCCAGCAGCGGCGGCGGCAGCAGCAGCGAGGCCAGCCGGCCCGCCGAGATTCCCCCTCCCCAGCAGCAGCGGAGGGGCGGCGAGGCTAGCCGGCCCCTCAAGCCTCCCCCTCCCTCCCAAGCAACAGGGCAGCAGCGGCGGCGGTGGGGGAGGGGAGGCCGGCCGGCTGGCCCGCCAAGCCTCCCCCTCCCTCCCAAGCAGCAGGACGGCGGCGGCAGGGGAGGCCGGCCGGCTGGCCCGCCAAGCTTCACCCTCCCTCCCCAGCGGTGGCAACGGCCAGTTTGTAGAGCGTTCCCTGCGCATGCGCAGGGAACGCTCTTACTTTTTTTGGGATTTAGATATTCCCCTTACATTTTAAAAAACTTTTTAGATTTTTCTGCACACGTGGGGACTGCCCCATGTGCGCAGGAAAATCTCCCTGCCCCCCAGGTGCCCCCGATGTGCGGATTTAGATATCCGCACACAGGGGGCCACTTGGGAATTAGATATATAGATATTGCCCAACCATTAAGCCCCCTTCCTCTTGAAACTTTTTTTTTTAGTTTAGCAACTTCCTGGACTGACCAAGGGGATTTCACAAAGCCCACCCCCAAGCCCCACAGTGCATAAAAAGCATGACCAGCCATGCTCGCTCTCTCGCTCTCTCGCTCTCTCCTCTGGCCTCTAGGTATAGCGCAGCCTGAGTCTGTCCATGTATTCTGCTGGCTCAGAATACGATCCCATTTTTTCCTTATAGTCTTCCTTATTTTTCTGTGGATTGCTTCATCTTGCTGAGGACCAGTAAAGTATCATCTCTCAACGATTAATGTGAATGTTGCTATCCCTTTCTATCTATATTTCTTAGGACTGACTAATTGTGTGTGTGATTGTGTTTTTATTGTGTGCTTGAAAACATCTCAGTAAAGAATCCATTTCTTTAAAGACTTGGTTTCTGCTTATTTATGGGTTTACTGGAAAGGGTGGGACTTCTGTCCCCTTAGTTGCCAATTGCTCTTAAATATCATAATTCCCCATAGTTATTAATACATTAAGCAATCTGGCTAATAGTAGAATTCTCTTGAAGCCCCTCCCCATCTTATTTTTACTAAAATATGGGGGTTCCCTTATGGATGTCTGTATGCTTGGGTGTCAGTGGAAGGTTAAAAATATAGAATGGTTCAAGTTGAACCATTCAGCCATATAGCTCAGTATGTTTATGTATGTTTGGTAGAGGAGGAAGTGGGGAAGATTGGCTTGCTGGCTAACAGGACCTGAGTAAGACCCAACTGAACTTTGCTTGTTGGTATAGTGAACAGATTTTGTGTTTTGTCTGTGTTTGTGTGTTAGAGAGGGGGGGTATGCATCCAATCTTTCCCCCTTCCTGTGTCCATTGTCTTTTTCATATCATAAACCACATGGGGTCCACACTGGGGAGAAAAGTGGTATATAAATAAATAAATGTCTATTCTGACTGGTAGCAGCTCATCAAGGCCTCAGCAGTCTCACTGTCCAAGATGTCGGGTCTGCATACACCAGCCGGTATATAGGTACTTAAGTGTCATCTGCATTTGCAACTGATTTATGGCAACCCCAGCAAGGGGCTTGCAAGGCAAGTGAGAAGCAGAGATGATTTGCCATTGCCGTCCTCCTTGGTGATCTCCCATCCAAGTACTGAACCTGCTTAGCTGCCAAGATCTGATAAGATCGGGCTGCCTCCCTTACTAACCAATATGTATGCTGGTACCAAACTTTCTGAAGGTGTCACCCTACAAATGGATAAGATCAACAACTGCCCATACATTCTGTGTTGCGCCTCGTCCCCTGACTGGCTTGCTTGAGGAGGTCAGGAGGGTTCCCACACTTCTGTCATTTTTCTGGCATTTTTATAAATGTAATAGAGCTGTATCATACAATGTGATGGTTCAGAAAGGTGCTTTATAAAGGGAAAATGACTCTGGACTATAGTACTGTGTATGATATGTATTTCCTGTTGTTCTATATATTACTTGCTCTAACTGCATTTTTACTGTTTTTACTATTTGTCTAATTCTGTGTTCTGCATTGTTAGACATATCACGTCTAATAATTTTTTTCTTTCTGCATTGTTTCAAACTTTTGTACTCTTAGTCCAATTGCATTCCTTATTAGATGTATGGTCCTATTGGTTTATTGACTTACACTGTATAGTCCATCTTAAGTCTTAGTCAGAAACACAGACTTTAAATAGGGAAAATAAGTACAGTACAAGTAAATTTTATCCTATGTAAAGTGAGAAAATAGTACAAATATATTTAATACTCATTTGTTCCCTGCAACTTTTGTTTGTTTTGCCATCCTTATTGACTCATACCCATAAAATTGGCCTCTAGAAGGTATTTTAAAAAGAAAGCAGGGAAGAGTGAAAAAAGTACTTTGCATCTACATTTCTAAGAAACTCATACAGCCCATTTTCACAGTATTAGTTTCTCATTTTCAAATACAGTTGTACAGTAAAAGTCTCACTACAGCAGTTTCAAGTATTTTGAAAGTGGGATAACAGATCTTTTGTTTTAATTTTGGACCCGTTACACCCCTCTTTCCTGATTTTATCAGTTCTCATTGGCCATTGGGTCCATTCACAACTGTTAAATCCCATTTCCCCAGAATCACTGCTTGATTCTTTACTTATAATTTTATGAAACATTGTGTAAAATACAACATACCTAATGGAGAAAAATGCCAAGGATAACATTTTTATTTAGTGAGATTGTGTGCATGTTAGTTTAGGCTATATTCACATTCTGTTGCAGAAAGTTGCAAGGTTTTAACTCATGCTTGATCCAACCATTTTCCTTCTGGGACATTGTCCAAAAACTCTTTTAATAAATGGCCAAAGGTCTTCAAGAACTGACCCAGGGCTTTAAATCTTCTTCTTGTTTGATTCTGTTAATCTAGCATTTGCTTTCTGTTTGTAAATAGCACTATTGCATTTAAATAGTATTGTATTCAGTTAAAGACAGGGAGTTACAGACAGTGTGTTTTTTGGGGGGGGTTTCAAGTTGAAGAATTCTAACTTTGTCTTGCGGTTCTGATGAAAAGTCGCTTAGGAACTGGCTTAACCACTGTGACAGGCTACTCACTGGAAAGATTTGGTATCTTCACACATGTTTGCTTTCAAGTTTTTTTCTCACGAGACAAGCACAACTGCAAGTAATATATTCTGATTATACTGTTCCTTTTCTAAGAAAAATAAAATAACTGCTTGTATTTTTTAAAAAAAACCTGACTGATCAGCTTTTTCCTTTTTTCAAAAAGAGCTTAGTGAAATTTCCTTTGTTCCATTATTATATTTCTGTGGTAGATCACTGTGTGCAGCCATCCACTCTACCTTCATTCCAGTTTAGATGGGAAAAATAATTAAAATTCATTCCAGAAAATGAGTATGTGCAGCTTGCTGCAGATTTTTGTTCTTGTATCTGGAATTTACAACCTTGACTTATTTAAAATATTTATATGCCTTGCTTTTCTGCTGACCAACTCAGGATCCAAGGAATGTAATGACAATTATGTAAAATATAATAAAAGTGTATTACAATTACAGGCTTAAAACAATTAAATATTAAAACAATAAATAGACGATAAACTAAAAGTATTAAAGCACCAATATAAAAAAAAACACCTAATGCACAACTGAAAGGATACTTTGTTTTGTCCTTACTCAGAATGCTCCCAAAGCTCTACAGAATAATTCTGTTTTACACCTCACCACAAAGCCAGAAGGGCAGAAGCTCCCCCAACCTTTTCTGGGAGGCTGGTCCACAAGCATGGAGTAGCTTTGTGGGGGGGGACTATTGTATAATGAACCTTAGACAAAGGTGGCACTGAATAGACCTTGCTAGTTTTGGGGGGAAAGATGTGTGTGTTATGGGGGGCTTTGTATGTGTTAAAAGGACATGTGGTATGGGGGGCTTTGTATGTGCTAAAAGGCCATTTGATGCCATCTCATAATTTTCCATTCTTTCCTCAGTAACTTGTACTTTCACTCTGCAACTTCTTTTACATATATATATATATATGTATATAAAATTACTGGATCCATTTCAAAGAATAAATAGTAAACAGAAATATCCATTTCCAAGAACCTCCACATGATTTTTTTTTCCATTAAGGCCTATTTTTTCCCTAAATTAATCAATTTAAATGGAATTATATCTAATTTATTTACTTTATTAATTCCCAACTTTCTCCCCAATGGGGACCCAAAGGGGAGAAAGGCAGGGTATGTATGAATTAACTAACTAACTAACTAACTAACTAAAGCACCTTATACTCCTGTCTTCAGCCCTCACAACAACCCTGTGAAGTATATATAGCTGAAAGACAGAATGCCTGGCCCAAGGTCACATAGCAAGCTTTCATGGAAGAATAGGGATCTGAACCTGGGGCTCCCACATCCTAGTCTGACACTCTATCCACTAGATCACACACACTAGCTTTCAAGAATGGACTAATGGGAACAGGCATGGACTGGGAATCCAAAATTGCATAAGAAAGGGCCCTCCCCCTGCCACTTCCCCCTGATTTTTACTGACAGAAGCTAATGCTTGAAGACTGGAAATACTGTTGAGGTTGCCTAGAAACTTCCACAATGACCACTGACATCTCAGAGGGCATTCATTTCTTAAAAATGAAGAAGAAGAAGAAGAAGAAGAAGAAGAAGAAGAAGAAGAAGAAGAAGAAGAAGAAGAAGAAGAAGAAGAAGAAGAAGAAGAAGAAGAAGAAGAAGAAGAAGAAGAAGAAGAAGAAGAGGAGATTGGATTTATACCCTGCCCTTCAGTACCCAAAGAAGTCTCAGAGCAGCTTACAAACTCCTTTCCCTTCCCCTCCCCACAACAGACACCCTGTGAGGTAGGTGGGGCTGAGAGTGCTCTTGACAGAAACTGCTCTTTTTCAAGAACACCTGTGCCAGAACTTATGATTGACCCAAGGTCACATCAGCAAGTGCAAGTGGAGGAGTGGGGAATCAAATCTGGTTCTCTCAGATTAGAGTCCACACACTTAACCACTATACCAAACTGGCTCTCATTGCTTTTATTACTGGGGGGAGTAACACCATGATTTGATTGTTTTAAATGGTTTTAACTATTTTATATGTACTTGGTACATTGTGTCAAGTAATATAAGCTGCCCTGAGCCCGCTTGCAGGGAGGGCGGGATAAAAATACTACAAATGAATAAATAAATAAATAATGATTTTCTTAGGACTTTTCTCAGGTTTTCTGGGGCTTTTCTCAGATTTATAGAAAGATCTGTCTTGCCTGTTAAGTCTATGGATTAAAATATTCACAGGTGGAACTTTCAGGGTATGTAGAAGAGCTTTCAATTTTTATAATACAATCCTATGAAGTTACTTCAGTTTAAGCTTGTTGAAATCAGTGGGCTTAAACTGGAGTAATTTGGCATATAAATGAACTGTTTATTTTATTACATACTAAGTAGTTAAATTTAGATATATTTGCATATCACCTAAACCTCCACATGACTGGTGCCTGCCTGTGGAACAGGCACCAGCATTTGCCTGCCCCCACCTCCTTGGAGGAAGCATAAGAGTGAGGGGGAGACAATTGGGGCTCAGTGTGGGAGCACTGGCCAATCAAGGGCTTGCTCACCAGCCAGGTCTGCCAGTGGCCACCCTCACTACCCAGTTCATCCCAGCACAAGCTCCCCACCCACCTGCTGTCTTTTTTAGACCATGTGGGATTAGCTAGTCACCCTATTTCTGTGCTGAGGAGGAAAATTTGGGCCTCCCTTGAATTTGCTGGGGGGGGGCTTTTTTTCACCTGCTCTGCATGGTCAGAGGGGGTAGAGTACAAATAAGCCCAGTAAAGCTGGTTAGGCCCTAACTGGGGAGACAGGAAAAGCACAAGTTGAGGGGATTTTGAGTTGGAAAGCACCCCAAGATATCAGCAAGAGGGGGTCCCCAAACTGGGTACTTATAGGCTTTGCAGTCTGGGTGACTCAGTTGGGGACCTCTTTGGGTTTGGGGGAGCATATGATGAGCCTTAATGCTCAGCTGTCATGGTTGGAAATGTGCCTTCCATCCCCTCTATGCACTGGTATGTGGGCCATGACAAGTGAGGTCCAGAAGGATCCCAGACCTGACTCTGAGCTGGGTTTGCCCTGATAGGAAGCTTTCTTTGCAAGCACAATACAACCTGTGCTTTAATGTGTTAATGAAATGGTGCAGATCATCTTATGTGTAAATAAAGTTCCCAGTTTAACCTATAACGTGCGTTGTGTTTCATTTGAGGGGTGGGCAGGCAAAAGTGCTTTTTTGAGATACTGAGAAAATGCAAAGTAATTTATAATTTAATATACATGCCTTCATTTGTTGCAAGAGAAAGAAGCAATTTTAATATTTTCTTTCATTATTAGTTGAATGGCACAGAAGCATAATCACTCCAAAAATAAATAAATGTGCCCTTCTTTGGCCAGCACCCATTACCATTTGACCTCTCTAATTAAAATTGGGTCTTAATTAACCAACTAAAGCTTAAAGTGTGCAATCCTAATATAGCCATTCCCTGCTTGGGATCACTGAAATGAAACTAGGTACTTTGGGAGTTCCTCTCTTTCATCAAGTAATAAT
The DNA here is from genome assembly GCA_029375565.1 of Gekko gecko. Taxonomy (NCBI): domain Eukaryota; kingdom Metazoa; phylum Chordata; class Lepidosauria; order Squamata; family Gekkonidae; genus Gekko; species Gekko gecko. The sequence goes on along the minus strand of JAPDNY010000010.1, from coordinate 81,569,736 downwards.
TGCATATTTAGTAGCATCCACCTAATGCCCCTTCCTTTATGGTTCAGTTCTACTTTTTCAAAACTGTAGAAAGGATCTAATTAATGTAATGAATATCAGTTCCAGCTGCAGCAGGCAGTAGTGCTATGACGTTGCATTTTCTGTGTTATGAACCATTTGTGGATGAAAAAAATGAAAGGTTATTTCAAAGAATTCTTAGTTATAATAAAGAAAGAACACTGGAATTAGACCATCAGATCCAGGATGTGTGGGGAGGATATGTGTTGGGGGTAGGGAGTATTGTTCCTTACTCAGTCTGAGCTATTGTTTTACAGTAGGAACAGCAGTAATATTTGTAAGTTTGGCAGTCCTGTGAAAATGAATTCCACTTCTGCAGAAAGAAACAATGCAGCACACTGAATCATGATATCTGTACATTTATGTACAAATGCATATAATAATGCTTCATAAAATGCAGCACGATGAAAATGCAATATAAAAAAGTAAAATAGGAAAGACACATACTTTGGCCACCATTCTGGGCAGAAAGCAGCATGGTCCTTGGTTACGTGAAGGATAATTGGCCAAAGGCATTTTCCTTGCAAAGTTCAAATACGGGCTCTTGCTGAAGGACTTACAAGGACGACATGCATCCCTTATATGCCTTAGAAGCTCAAGCTATCAGAATGAGAGACCATTGCTGTACCAGCATGACACCTAAACATGCATGCCTGACCAAAATGTTCTCCCCAGGGCCTGAGTCTATGGACTTTTATGTTACGGGTGCCAGGCCTCTGTGTTAGCCTGATTGCACGTTATTATGAATAATAACGAGGGGAATTATATTGATTATTAATAAGCAATCAGCTGCGAGAGCGAACACCTATGTATACAGAGGTCAGCCCCGCCGGGAGGAGTTGGCAACAGACCAGGAGACTTTTTATGATTGAAAATAAAGTCTTTTACTGAGGTTTTGCACACACAAACAATTACACAAGCTCACACACAATTATTCAAGGCCTAAGAAATACAGAGAGAGAGGCAAAGCACATTTGCATTAGCAGGTAACTTGTTGGTGGGCAATACTTACTGGTCCCTTTGTGCAGAGTGTTCCTCAGGAAAAATGGAGGGAAGGAAACTAAGAAAAATGGGGAACCATATAGCCTGGCCAGCAGGTAGCACATGGAAACTCAGGCTGCAGACCTAGAGTTTAAAGATGGAGGCAAGGGTTGGGGATAGCAAGCTGGACATAAGAGGGTCAAAGGTTCGATAGGGGTCGAAGAGCAGAGAGAGGGCCTGTGGTCTGGCATCCCCTTATAAGCAGGAAGGTGGGGGCTGGTTACCTCCCTGATTCCCGCCTCCTGGTAGTCCGTCCCTGAAAGCACCCTATTGGTTGGAAGATGTAGGGGAGGTGTGTGGAGATGTGCCTGAGGGATGGTCAATACTGAGAGCTAGAAACTTACTCATGTCTGACACCAGGTGATAGCCAGGATGAGTCATCCGGCCAATTCTATTGTGTTCTTGATGGCCTTAGCCCGGCTGTTGATGGCTCTCAATCAGTAACTAGGCAATGATGAATAGACCCTGCCAGGCTACGTGAGGTCTTGCAGGTGAAGGTGGGGGGAGGGAAAGAGGCTGCCTGCTGTAGAAAGAACTCTCAATGGCGTTTTTGGAGTTCCTATTTCTGGTATTTTATCAAGACATGTTACTGTGCTTTGGTGTATACTGGTTCTGCTTCATATTTCCTTCATGAGAAACAGGCTGGTAACCTCTGTTGGGCACTGGAGCTGCTGGGCTGGTCAGGAGAAACATCTCTTGCCTGGGTGCAGTCTCTGCTGGCATCTGGGAAGGTTACCATGTGGTTCAGTTCCTTACACATGCACTGGCACAGTTTATTATTTTATTGCAGTCCAAAAAGAGGCTAAAAAGCCTTGCAGGGCAACATTTCCCCCCCTTGGGACCCTGGAGACATCAGGCGAAAGGGTCACACAATCAGGAACGGATGTCGTCGGAGGCAGTGATGTCATCGTCCGCCGGAGGGTGCTGTCACCTGGGTGCCACTGACTACTCTATCAATGGGATGGACTTAAAAAAAACTACCCTATCAAAATGCCAAATTGCCTTTGGAACACTCCACACAACCAGGGCTGACAAGTATGACCCGGAGCTAGCTTATCTAACCTTATAAATGATTAACAATACATTCATTATATAAAAGAAGTTAAAATAGACTTAAAACAGGCTTAAAAAAAATCCTTAATCGCTAATAAAATTAAGCTAAAAGTAGTCTTAAAATCTTAGGCGCTACTAGAATAAATCATTAAAACCTAGGCATTGATTAAAGAAAGGCATTAAATGCATAAAAGTTCAAGTGCACTTGAAAGCAAGTTAAAATCATTAGAATTGAAGTTTCACCAAAAACAGGTATTGTCTCTTTAAGAGAGTTGATTTCATGACGTTAAATGCAAGCATTAATTTATAAAAACACATACAATTCATATAGGTACAAAATCTTCGTCCTTCCTCTCAGGCTGTTTAGTTTTGCAAAGTCTCTTATGCGCAAAGGCGCCCCATTCGTAAAACGAGAGGAAGGCTCTCTATACATTGTAGCTACTATCTTTTATCGGGCTGCCGTCGGGGACCACGAGAGATCCTGATCTTCTTCGGCCGTTCGGCTTTGGCGGCTCTCATCCTTCCTCGGCTCGGACACGAGTCAGTCTGGTCGAGGGGGAGGAGGGTGATCTGCATAATGGGGCGGGAAGTCCCCCCCTAGCTTCCTACAGCACTTTGGGTGTGCGGTTTTCACCTGAAGCGGCGGCTACCGGAGCCTCCAAGCATGCGTGCCTTGAAAGAACACAGCAAGCCTGCATGGAGGTCACCGATGCTCACATGGGGTACCTGGAAGAGGGTTGGTTAGTGGATCACCATAGACCTGAAAGAGATTGCAATTTGGGGTTTTACTGTTCCCGTGGTTGGCCTGATAACTCTCCCTCCCTCGGGGAGGAGGAAAGCATTGTGCTGGCTTGGGCTGTCCCTCGAACCCGGGCGTCAGGATGAGAACGGCGCCAGTAAGCTCAGGGCTCGAGGAACCGCTCGTAGCCATTGGCTTTTTAAGCAGGAGCCATGGTGCTCCGGAGGGAACGATGTCAGGTCGTACCTCTTTTAACCCAGGGGGACCCTTACGGGGGTTCCCCGATCATTGCAGTAAAAGAATAGAACACAATACACACAAAAAACGGGTTCCCCTGTGCCATAAACATAGGCTGTTCCAGGGGCTCTCCTTTTATGGAATGGCTCATCCCTGGGGTTCAAGTTATTTACGGTCGGAGGCTCCTGACTATGCAAAACTCCTTTCCCAAAAAGCATGCTGGGTAACCCGTTCTTTTCCAAAAAGAAAAATTATTAAAAATATTTAGAGACACTTTTTTTTTCAGAGGCGAACAAGAGCAGGGTGAGGCTAGGTAGAGTGGGCAAGGCATGGGCACCGATTGCTGGGGTGCTACCTTTCTCCCTGCAACCGTGAGGGTGGAAGGGGAACAAGGCGTGCCGAGGTTGGAGCGGTTGTTGGACAAGCAACGCCGCCGGGTGTCGGCTGGGCGCTCTGAGCATTCTCCGCTGCTTCCGTAGCAGAGGGAGGACTAACACGCTCAGTGGCTCCAGGGCTGTTCTTCGAGCTCTGTGCCTACTCGCGCCATTACAAGGTGTTGCAGTGGCAGTGAGCGTGATCAGACGCACGGGGTGCCTTATCCAACAAGTGCATCCAAACATTTTGTCCTGACCCTCGGTTCGAATACAAGGGTCTACCTCGGGCTCTTTAGCCCACCCTTTTCTTGGTTAAAGAATAGAACTAAATACACCTCTGTTTGCAAGTGTCTACTATGCTGGGGAGGACCCAGTGAGGTAGAGAACTTGGAAAAGTGGGGGAAAACTCAAGAAACTCGTTGTCAGAGATTGTCTCCCGGGCGGGAGATTCCGGGAGTTACTGTTTGTCTCCTGGGCGGGAGTTGGCAAGCAGCTTTTTTTTTTTAGGGGGAAGGAAGGTGATTTACATATCGGGGTTGACGTCTCTTGTTTGCCGCAGGGGTCTATGGGAAACACACGAAACGGGGGAGTCCTGCACGCCTCTGGCGGTCCCAAGAGTCTTGGAACTGATTTTATTGTGTTTTTGGGCGGCAACCCTTCCCAGCGGTGGTGCCATTCATGGATCGCCTATTTACTAGGTGTCACCATGACTGGCAAAGTGGTTGTGGTTCAGCACATGGCTGCTGCTAGCCAGATTCCAGCATCCATTGCTGACACCCGCCTCAGATTCCCCTCCGAGCTCAGCACCTCCCACACAGGATGTGTTTCCTGGTGGCTTGCACAGGCACTGAGTTTAAGGGTCTGAGATAGGGGATCTTTCCCTTTTTAGCAGGGGGCTTTAACGCCTCCGTGGGGACTATAAATAGGAGCACCCATTTTAACCTGGGACCCCCTCCGTGGGGTCCCTACCTTTCACAGTTACAAAGATAGAAACACCATAAGCAAAAATGAGAAGGAATGTGGAAACAAAACAATAAAAGGTTGGCGGAAGGCCTTCTGAAGCCCCCCTCCCTCGAGCAAGGAAGGGCATGCGCAGAATGGCTAGCGAGGCACTTGTGGTAAGGGCTGGGACGTGCCCTTACTCTAGGTCAGGTGGAAGCGTGCATGCAAATGTACGCACGCCCTGCGCATGCTGGGTTATAAACTAAATCTCACCAAAAAGTGGGTAAAAATTCATAAAAACATCCTTAAAAAGGGTCCTGCTGATTGCTCTGAGCAGAGCCCATTCTCCTTTGCTTGGAGAGGAGGGTCTGCGTCAGGCTGGGCACTCAGCGTGACCTCAAAGAAAGTGAACTGGGGTTGGGTAGGCCTCTGTTGCTCCAGGCAGGGCATGGCCTACCGAGCTTTTGTGCTTGGGGTGGAGCAGGCGAGAATTCTGGCTCTTGTAGCCAGGCTTACACTCTCGCTCTGTCTGTCTCATAGCCTTAAACTCAACGCCTTTGCAAACCAATCGGGTTCCTCAGGAGGAGGCAGTGAGTCTTGCAAGCCTGGTCTCGCTGGACCCCACACTGATGGTGACCCCATTGGTGGCCCCAGGGCTGACAGTAGGTACCGTGGCTAGCCCTCTGCATTGCACTTGCAGGGTATCTAGCACGCCTTTCCGTACAGTCGTGCTAGCTAGTCGTGTTCCATCCTGTCCCCTGGGAGGCATTGAGCTCGGGCTCTGAGTAACCACCCTAATTTTTGACTAGGGCCTGATGAGGTCCACCCTTTCCTTGGTCAAAAGAGTAGATTTCGACATACAAAGCAACATACCAGGTATAGGAAAGTTAAAAGTCAGAAGATAGGAGACAGTTGCCTTTATTATGAAGCAAGAGTAGAAAAAGGGAGGGGGTTTTAGGGAGAACAGACTTCAGATTTGAGGCATCTGAAGGTTGGGTACTTGGCAATATGGGTGAGAGTTTCTATTTGGTTAACTTGTGTTGTGACCCAACACCCTATACAAATTAATGCAGTACTCAAAATAACTTGAAATCCCACAATAATTACCATGAGGTGCAGGCCTAGATTTAAAAAGCCCATTGCCCTTGAACTCCAGCTGAGAATTGTTTAAATTCTTTGCCTAGATCTGTCATTTCCTTGCCATTATTTGAAATAACCATGGAGGATGTGTCTCCATCCCTTTTTGATGGCTTGCAATAAATGCTGTAGCTGGGGTTGTGTTAATAATTCATAAATTGGTTCCAGACCCATTCCGAAGAAGATAGGTGCCACTGACTTTGTATAAGGAAGGGGAGATCAGGATGTCTTCCTGGGTCCAAATAGGGGCAGCATACAGGAAGTCACACCCTGTCACCATAGACAAGCTGCAGAAGCACCCATTCATTCTCAGGAGTATGGCCCGGATTCAAAATGGATTTAGAACAATGGACTCACAAGGAGTTCTAATGCACACACAACCCCTGCCCACATATACTATAGCAGAACCATTTTCTTGAACTAAAATGTAATGGCATTGGTTAGCAGAATCTAGTTGGGGAGTCAGGCATGGATGGCGTGACTCAAAAGCATGGTCTTCACATATAAAACCTACATTTTCCCTGTGCTTAATTGCCAGGTTCATGAGTAAGTTCCAATACCAGGATGCCCATGGTATGAAACTTTATTACTATAGGCCTGGCCTGGTGACTGGCTGGTATGGTTTTGGATAGAAATCCAGTCAGGTGGGCCTTGTTTGGAAAGGTCCTTTTTCAGTTACAAAACAGTTCTTGTATAAATGTCTTTATACATAATTTAAAAAAAATTAAAATTTTAGGCCTTCAGGCTGAGGAGAAGAGAGATACCACTTCCCCCCTTGAATCCATAGGAATCCCTGTGGATTCATAAAATAATTGCCATGGCTGCCAAAGGCTGGGAGGCAATAAGTAGCAACACACACATACATAAAGGAATGCACTGTCCCCTGCACAAGGTGTGTGTGAACAAACAGTCCCTCTGAGCATGCATAAAGTTCCTTTTCTCACTAGGGGAGCCAGGCGGAAGGGGGTCTGTGCATGCAAAATAAATAAATAAATAAATCAGTCTATGGCAGCTATAAAGACTTCAGACGAAATAGCGAGATAGCTAAAATGATGGTGTAAACGTTCTGTGGCAGCTACATTATAAACTGGTACCAAGAGTAAAGAAATGTCTGAGCCCTGAAGGTGGGGCTTTAAGAGAACTGTGGATCACAAACTAAACAAAGTTGTGTTGTCATAAAATAAATTTAAAATGAAACGTAGTGATGCCATACATTACATCTGGAGAGTACAGGATTCCTAATATGAGATATGCTCCAGAAAATTACAATGAAAAAGAGATGTAAAAAGGGGAGAAACATTTTGTTTTCAGAAGGAAAAGATTTCAATTAAAAGAAAACAAAATCACTACATAAGCTATTAAGCCTCCTATTATTTATAAAAAATTAAAGCTGTAAAAACAATATAAGCAGCAAAAAGGACTTTTCTTAAAACAAAATGAAATTTGCGAAACTGGACCTTAAAATAGAGGTTGTCCAAGGCAGAGACTAGCTGTAGAGTTAAAATTTAAGAGGAAAATCCTTTAAAACAAACAATGTATTGGACTTCTGGAGAAAGAAAAAAAACTTTCAACTTTAACGGCCCTTTTTACAAGACAAAGGCTTGCAAACGACAGGGTGGGTGAAGGAGAAGAGTGATCTCCTTTAAGCCTACAATGAGACAAGGAATTGCACATTCAAGAGGGAGGAGGATATTATTACTCCCAGAGCATTGTAAAATAAAGCTTAGGGTTGCCACCTCCAGGCCACATGTTCCTGGATATTTGGGGATGAAACTTATGGAGAACATGGCCTGCAGGTCACTGTATATAGAATGCACTTTTCCCCAGGGACACTGACCTCAGTATTCTGGAGAAAGGCTGTAACTTTGGGGGATCTCCAGGGCCCACCTGGAAGGTGGCATTTCTGCAATAGTGCCTGCATTTTAGTTTTTTCAGAGAGCCTTCATAGTTGCTCCTCTTAACTGGGGCTACTGTAATACTTATAAAAAGCCCAAACATGAGAGCATATGCTCCTTGTCCTGGGAAGGTTTTCAGATAGACAAAAGATAGACATCTGAAGACAAAAAAGAAAATTTTAAACAGTGTGCCATATTGCTTCTGGATTGGATCTTGCTATGCCTTGGGTGGCCGCCAGGGGCATACAAGACAAGTGGGTTGCCAGATCTAAACCTGGAGATTTGGGACTGGGTTCTGGAGAAGCCAGGATTTGGGGATGGAACCCATTATGGAAGTGAAGTCATGGATTTCCTCTGTGCAAAGTTGCCCTTTCTCACCAGGGGAGACTGAATTTAGTCTCAATTCTGAGAGGATCTCCAGGAGTTCCCTGGAGGTTGGTAGTCCTGTACTAGTGGCTGTTTCTAGCCTCTATATTCATTCCTATGGACTCTTGTTGATGTCTTATCCATAAAAGACATGAAAGCATAGTCTCCCTTTTTACCCAGGCATTTTTCCTTAAAAGAGATAAGTTTCTCAGATAGACTGCCTCTGTCTGAGGAGGCTTGATCACAAACTATGTGCCACATGGCCAATTTTTGAATTTTCCATGAGTCTCACCGTGCCCTTTCCCCCAGTTCAAAAGGGAGGAGTAACAGTCACTAGCATCTTTCTATCTTAATTCCTGCCAGTAGGTCTTTTCTTATGCAGAATTGGAACAGGAGGAAACACCAAACAGTTTGCTGTGATGCAAATGTCTGGAGGTTTAAACTTAACGTTTTTCCACATTTTTAGGTAAGGCTGGAATGGGCTCAATTTTTCCTCCAGGGCAGGTAACATTGAATTTAAGTTCTGTTGGAGGTCTGCAGAATTCTGGTTTAAGAAAGCACTGGAGGCCAGGCTAGGAACAGGAAGTTCTTTGTAACTAAAAGGGAAGCTTGCCTCTGCAAAGACATCTGTGTCAAGCCTTTCTCTGCCAAGGGAAATACCTTGGGCAATAGGTTTGGAACTTTGTGTAAGCTCAGAGACTAGGTTGGCTGCACTAACTATTTTCTCATTTTCATGGGGAAGAGGTGAGGTTTGGGTTTGCACAGCTTGATCTCTAAAGATGCTGTGTTTTCCTTCACTCAGTTTTTCCAGTATTTTTAATTCCTGGTTTGTGTTTTGCGCTAAAATGGATGGTTGTCCTAGCCGAGTCTTGACGTTAGCAAGTTCCCCTTGGAGTTCTTCTTTCTCTCTAAGACTGGTTTCTAATTTTTGTTGAAGTTCCTGATTCTTCCTGGTAAGTTGTTCAATTTCTAAATCTTTCTCTCTATTAAGGTTTGTAAGTCTTCTCATTTTCTCTTGAAGGGGAATTTTTCCCAAGTGGGGAAACTTCTGCTTTCCCGCGCAAGCTCTGTTGCAGTGAGAGGAAGGTCTCTGTGAGAGGTTGGATTGGGGTGGAGCTGACTGGCTCCTGTGTCTATCAAAAGGGTAGCAGGTTTCAAATTCCCGAGAGTCCCGACCCCTGCCTTTATGGTTGGTCTCCCCCAAGGGTCTGGCTTAAGTCTTGCCAGAACTCCTTTGGGGAGCACCTGGGACTCTGGGCACCCCTATGTGGTAGCCTTTGCTACGGCATTTACCAGCTCCAAGGGAGCCACCACCGGGTGAGTTGGGTACTGGTCGGCCTGCTCACACTCAGCGAGGGCCTGGAACAGGACAGAGTCTGGCTGCTTATGGAACCTCTCCATTTCGTAGCCTCGCTCTTTTAAACGCATCCAGGCGTGCCACCTTAATGGTTCCTGGCCGTCTGGCGGGGCTTGGCAGGGCTGGTTTCCCTGGTAGTGGGGTGCAGGGTTCGGCTGTGGCAACGGAGGGTAGAGGGGTGTTGGCTGTGGCTGAGAATAGGGTCCCTGCTGATAGCTGTCCCTGTATGGTGCTGGAGGGGCAGAGGGCTGAATGTATGCCTGAGCTGGAGCAGGGCCATTTCGATAGTCCCGTCCATTCCTTCCCTTTTGGAAACCTCCTCCTCTAGGTCCTTTGCCTCCTCCTGAGCGCCTGCCATCACCTCGAAAGTGGCCAGTGGCAGGATACTGGGAGTGAGGGCCGTTATTGGCATAGGTGACTGTTTGAATGGGTTCGTCCTCGCCTTGGTCTCTGGTTTTCTTTGTCCCTTTAAAGGTTTTTAGAAGACCAGTGCTGCGGAGCAGCGTGGCAACTCGCCTGATTTTACGCTCCAAATCGTCCCAAGTACCTTGTTTGGAGTCAGTGAGATTCAGGGCCAGCTGGGTTTGGGCGTGGAACCCTTGCACTAACGTCTCCCTAAACTCGTCGTCCTCATAATTAGGGAGTTGAGTGGTATCATCTATGTCCACTGCATCAGATAAAATGGCAAGAAGCTGCTTCCTAGCCATGTATGCCTCAGGATCTTCACCTGGCCCTTGTCTTTCCAAAAGGAATAAAGAGGTCACCGTTCTATGGGGATTTAGGTACGTGAGGACCTCCTTCATCCACTGGTATTTGTTAACCCCTACCAGGCCTCCTGCCGTGATGGCAGAGTTAAGAGCCACCAGATCTGAGCCTGAAGCGCATCTGCGGGCTAGCAGTGTAAGGTCATCCCCATTAATACTGCAGTAAGAGTTTGCCACATCTGTTAGCCACTGAATGGCATTTTCCCTAGTAAAAGGGCCAACTTGTTCGGCAATGGCTTTCACCTCATACGGTTTCCACAGGGCCGTTTCCGTGACCGTCTGAGTCGTTGTCTCATCCCCCGCCTTCGTGACCGTCTTTTTAGTTCGCACTGGGTTTAGTGGAACCGCCATATTAGCAGAGCACTGGAGTGGAGCGCTGGCTTGCACTTCTCCTGCCTCGCTTTCAGGTGATTCCACTATACCACCAGGGTGGATGGCAGAAATTACTGCCTTTTGCAGACCCAGCTGCTCTTTTAGGGATTCAATTTCCCTCTTGCAAGCCTCATGGTTAGCCATCTCACGCTAAATATTTAGCGACTCTGTGGGCTGACATTAAGTCTTCCTGGGCTTTATCCAGGGCAGCCTCAGCCTCGTCTGCTCTCTCTGTAGCAGAAGCGGCTTCTTTCCTTGCCTCCTGCAAAGAGTCTGCAAGCCCCTGCTTTTCTAAGATGAGGTTGAGCCTCTCTGTCCTTAAGCGGAGACTCTCCTCCTCATAATCTCTGTGCAGCTCGCAGAGCTCACTCTTATGGAGGTCGTTCTGTCCCTCCATTTCCTGAGTGACCTGGTCCAGTCTCTTCTGGACCTCTTGAGTCTTGGCCTTAAGGGCAAGACTCTCTGCCTCATGCTCCACCTGTTTGCGGGCCAAGGCTTCCTCGTGTTGAGCCCTGAGTTTTTCTAACTCCTGGCTGTGTTTGGCCTCTAACTCTTTGTTAGCGGCTTCCTGTGCGTCGAGGGCCTCCTGTTGGTGCTTCAGGAGAAACGACGCATCCTGGAGCGCTGTGTACAGCGCCCAGCTCCCAAAGCGGTCCTTTGTGGACGCGTTGGGCTTTTTCTGGTCGCAAAAGTCCTGAAAGACATCTTTTGCAACCTTTAGAGGATCCGGACCCCGGAATGATCCAGGTTCCCATGGCGAATCACCTCTCTTAAGGAGCCACTTTTCCAGACGAGACACGGGGCTCGTCTTACGAAACATGGCTTTGGGCTTCCCTGGCTTCCTATTTACTTTGGGGAAACCTTTTTAACTCTGAAGGTGCCTGTCTGGGCTCTGGGCTCAGACCTGCACGTGAACAGGGAACTTCTTTACTCCCCGTTCCTGGACTGACCTTCTCAGTCCTGGAAAAGGGCACCTAGCTTATTTAGGTTTTGGGAAGGAGAGTGATCAGCTGCTCGATTCCCTAACAGGGTAACCTATTGAACCTGTTTCTGGAGGGTTTTGAGCTCTCGGCTCTGACCGGTGAACCACACCAAACTGGTTTAGGTTTTGAGCTTTCCTACGCTCTAGCAGGGATCACCATTAAACCTGCAGAGTTTTGGGCTTCTCTGGCCCTGGCTGGCGTACCCCGAACCAGCAGAGTTTCTTGAGACACTGTGCCTCAGCGAGATTTCCCCCGAACTCGCACTGACTCACGCTTTAGCCGTGAGGCAAAGCAAAACAAAAAATATGGCTTCCAAGGCTGGAAGGGTTACAGAGTCATGGCTCTTTAACAAGCACGTCTCTCAGCTGTTGTGGCAGTTATTTTTGGCGGGAAAGGGGATGGCGTAGGGAGATGTTGATGCCGGCTGTTTCCCTACACTATCGTTCTGGGTCCCACCCACAAGATAGACCGTAAGATGGCTCGAGATAGCCTTGGGGCTTCGTGTGGGAGATCCCTTGCGTTCGGAACACCGCCGGTCACTGGCTAGTCCTAGCAGTCGGGTCCGGTGCGGCTGATCTCCACGACTCTCTGGTGCTTAAGGCACAGAGTCTCACACGGAAAGAGGTGAAGGGGTAAAGCCTCCCAGATAGAGTGCTCGCTAGAGCCAATCACACAGACAGAAACCTCGCACACAAGCCTGTTCCAACACTCCAGCGGGGGGTTTCCTCCACGTCTGACCGTCAGAACGACACGCGTCGACTCTCGTGTGCGTTCAGACGTTCAGGGTGCTGCCCGCATCCTCCACCACTTTGTTAGCCTGATTGCGCGTTATTATGAATAATAACGAGGGGAATTATATTGATTATTAATAAGCAATCAGCTGCGAGAGCGAACACCTATGTATACAGAGGTCAGCCCCGCCGGGAGGAGTTGGCAACAGACCAGGAGACTTTTTATGATTGAAAATAAAGTCTTTTACTGAGGTTTTGCACACACAAACAATTACACAAGCTCACACACAATTATTCAAGGCCTAAGAAATACAGAGAGAGAGGCAAAGCACATTTGCATTAGCAGGTAACTTGTTGGTGGGCAATACTTACTGGTCCCTTTGTGCAGAGTGTTCCTCAGGAAAAATGGAGGGGAAGGAAACTAAGAAAAATGGGGAACCATATAGCCTGGCCAGCAGGTAGCACATGGAAACTCAGGCTGCAGACCTAGAGTTTAAAGATGGAGGCAAGGGTTGGGGATAGCAAGCTGGACATAAGAGGGTCAAAGGTTCGATAGGGGTCGAAGAGCAGAGAGAGGGCCTGTGGTCTGGCATCCCCTTATAAGCAGGAAGGTGGGGGCTGGTTACCTCCCTGATTCCCGCCTCCTGGTAGTCCGTCCCTGAAAGCACCCTATTGGTTGGAAGATGTAGGGGAGGTGTGTGGAGATGTGCCTGAGGGATGGTCAATACTGAGAGCTAGAAACTTACTCATGTCTGACACCAGGTGATAGCCAGGATGAGTCATCCGGCCAATTCTATTGTGTTCTTGATGGCCTTAGCCCGGCTGTTGATGGCTCTCAATCAGTAACTAGGCAATGATGAATAGACCCTGCCAGGCTACGTGAGGTCTTGCAGGTGAAGGTGGGGGAGGGAAAGAGGCTGCCTGCTGTAGAAAGAACTCTCAATGGCGTTTTTGGAGTTCCTATTTCTGGTATTTTATCAAGACATGTTACTGTGCTTTGGTGTATACTGGTTCTGCTTCATATTTCCTTCATGAGAAACAGGCTGGTAACCTCTGTTGGGCACTGGAGCTGCTGGGCTGGTCAGGAGAAACGTCTCTTGCCTGGGTGCAGTCTCTGCTGGCATCTGGGAAGGTTACCATGTGGTTCAGTTCCTTACACATGCACTGGCACAGTTTATTATTTTATTGCAGTCCAAAAAGAGGCTAAAAAGCCTTGCAGGGCAACATTTGCTGGGGGCAGAGAATCCCACACTTCAGCTGGCTGGTGGGGGACTTCTATCACAAAGTTTTCTCCTCAAATACCAGAGCATCCCCACATTGCTGGCGATGTGATGGTGTCACTTCCAGTGCACTGCATCACTGGTTATAGAGGCCTAGGCCTAGTTTTCCTGCCCGTAAGTCCCCTCCCACTGGTTGGTAGAGGGTACCTGGCACTCCTGTGTGTGTGTGCCGTCAAATCACATCTGATTTATGGTTACCCCATAGGATTTTCAAAGCAAGAGATTTTCAGAGGTGTTTGCCATTGCCTGCCTCCATGTCACAACCCTGTTATTCCTTGGAGGTCTCCCATCCAAATTCTAGCCAGGACCAGTCCTGCTTAGCTTCCAAGATCTGATGAGATTGGGCCAGCCTGAGTTATGGGAACTTTAGTTTATATCAATCTATTGTTATTTTTTCTGGTTCCATTTTTACCCTCTAGTCCTGGTCTGGATATGAGATTTTATACTGACCCAAATGTATTGCCATGGAGATTAATCTTTTTCAGGGTGTTGCTAGATTGCTCAATAATTTTGGCTGCAAAGGTTGTCTCTTGATGACTTTTAGGTTCTTGTGGATTTCATGTATTGTATAAATGCCACCTGCTCAGTCCATGAGTTCAATATTTTTCTGTGTTACTTCCATTTCTGTACTCATGGACAGTCATAATGATAAAAGGGCCATTTAGAAGAACACTATGGCTATTGTCTCTGTAGTGCAGATGTAATGACCTTACCCCAAAAAATAGGAGGCTGCAGGTTCATCAAGGGACACTACTTTCCATTGGTCTTTTATAGGTCAGGAAGTACTTACCCGGAAAGGTTATATTCATTTACTGATCCAGGCATTATTCTTTCTTCTCCTCAAAGTCTGGCAGAAAGTAACTTTAAAAAAGGTCTTGGCTCCAGTTAAAGCCTCATTTAATATGCAAATACTATTTCATTTCTCTAAGTGTTTGTCTTATATCTGAGCAGAAAAATCCAGGATTAACAGTTGGGTCCCTTTCTTATACATGAAAATGCTGCATAAATCCTCTGCGTTTGTAAAGTTTCTGTGAAGACCTCCAAGCAAAAGAGATCTGGATTTTGACCTTTAGTGTTTAATCGTAGCTATCCTTAATATGATGAGAATAGCAGCATTCTCATATCTTTCTTAGCCTTGTGCTGAATAGTTTTATTGGTGCTTTGGTTTATTGTCTATGAACTGGGGCTCCATCTGGTGAACTAAGCACTTAGTCAAATGAGGCCTTCATGTTCCCAAGCATGCATTGCTAAATTCAGACAATTTCCTCCTGGAAGTGCAAAATTAAACAGCGTATACGCATCCCTGTAGCTGTTTATTCTCATGCCTTCTGCCTACAAGAGTATCCTTTGTCATATATTAAACCACGACATCTGGAAAAGAAGGACTATTTTAATAATATCCCACAAAGACTTACTGCCAAGGTTAAACAGTTCATAATCAGAAAGGGGGGCTCTATTACAGAGATTAAATTCATGGATTTGGTCAATTTACAAAGAGAGTTAAGGGTTATGGTTAAATCATGGCAGGATATATTGAAATAACTATTTGTGATGATCTTTTTCACATTACTTTTTCTTGTACCTGATATTCCGGGTGAGAATATCCTCATTTAATATACTTAATAAACACAAAGTAATGTTTAGGTTATAGTGAACATTCCAAACCTGGTAAAAGTTGATCTTCATATATGAATGGTGACAATCAGGAGCAGACTGGAAATTGAAAATAGCTCTAGAACAAGCACAGCTGAGCAAACCCTATGGCTTACCCTTTACTTCATCCCACAAAATGGTTGCAGTGCAGAAGGAAACAACTGGTGAGCGGACACTGATTTTCAATGAAGGATTTGAGCCAAATGGCTCTTGAGGTGCTGGCTCAGTTGCTGAGGCTCAACCTCCAGTGGCCCTCTAGGACAATAGTCCAGTAGGAAATTTCCCTATAAATTAAATGGCTAATCTGCCCCGATGACAATCATGTTCAAAACTTTTTTTAATGTTTCCAACATGCGAATGCAAAAGCTGAGAATAACTTCCTAAGAAACTGTCCACATTCTTTGGTATTTGACTTTTGGAATTCACAATATTGGTCTGACTGTCAACATTCACATTCATTGTTGAATGACCAGCTTCTCCCATATGAACCTAACCATCAACTAAGATTATATGCTGAGACCCCATGCAGATATCCCCTTGGGATGACTGTGAATTTCACATTCCTGTTATTTGTCTGAAAATTCCCATCTCAATTTTGGGTCCACCCACCCTTGCAGTTTCTGGAGGTGCCCTGTTCCCTGAGAACAGCATTTCAGCAATCATTTGGTTTTAACTGGAAGGGAAGAGGCAGGAAAGTCCTATTTCTTTAGCAGAAATTCTTTTTGCCATTGAATCCAAGCCAATATTTTAATAAATAAAGGTGAATGTCCAAAAAAAATCAGACATTCACAATAACATCTTTAAAGCCAACAGCAGAGAGGAGATCTCAAAGGTTGGATGCAGTCAACCATGAATACAAGGTTCCTACATAAGTGAGTCTTTCCCCAGAAGCCCCACTTAAACATCAGAAAAACCTGTGCATGGGTTCAAGAACCTTTATAGGCAGTCATGGAGAGCTGCAGTGAGGAGGGGAGATGTTATGAAATGACCTACTTCCTTCCTTTAGATAGCAAGAGAAAGGAAATGCAGTTTTGCTCAGTTCCCTCATTTAACAGCTTCTGTCCGCCATGCATCATAGCATTTTATGACCCCCATAATTGGGCTGCAGGTGGGGGGGGGTCTTAAGAGGCTGTTGGGCAAACAGAAAGGCAGGGGAAAATTCACCACCATTAGTGCCTTCTGCTCATAATTCATAGAATCTGATCCAAGAAGATGCCACTTCTCCCATTTTGTGGTAGGGGTAGAGTTAGAGATATTCTGAAATTCTAATTTCACCTTATTCCATTATAACTGGTCATAGAAATGATCTGACTGAGCTGTTATCAGTACATGAGCCAAGCGCAGGAGTACAAAGTGACTTTCATGCCTTTCTACAATTACTTCAGTGTTGGAACTTATTCCACCAGTCTCTTGTGCCTTTTAAGTCTACAGCATACTGGCTTATAATATATATAACAGATTTGAGGAAGGCAGACGCTATGTATTTATGTCAGTGGTAATTTTAACATTGACATCAACAGAGGAAGGATTAAGAACTGTGGCTAAGGTTATAGAATATCCTTGAAATGTAACATTTTCTTTATTGAATTAAACTATGTTTTAAAAGATCCTATTAAATATAAGACGTCACTGACTGCCATTTGCAGTCCTAATATGAATGTTGCCTCACAACGTCTTCCAAAATCCCACATCCAAGATATCAGGTTTTATTAACAATGAAAAATGATTTCAGTGAATGATCAAAGATAATTTAGTCAACGAGTAGCTTTCACCACAGCTGTTTAGATTATTTAGAAGTCGAAACAGCATCCCTGCTTAGAAAAATTATGGCACTGAGACCTTATATATGCATTTAGAATTTGTCTTTCTAGCATGAGATCATTTCCAAATAATTAGGCCATCGTATATGAGGAAAACTATCTACTCACAATTTAACCTTGCTTCAGTATTGGAGGTTTTTGCAAGCAAATGAAACAAAACATTCACAGATCTTGACTTTGTCAAAAATTACTTGGATCTCCCAAGCTAATGGATGAGAATATAGACTTTCTAATATCTAGATTTTCAAATTTAGGGGAAGCCCTTCAGAGACTTGGGACACTTGGAAGGGTGTAAAAGCTCCCAGTGAGGTACACTGGAAGGAAATAATCCAGACAAAGGAAAGTCTTCCTTTCTCCATCACCAGGTGAATTCATTTGCCTAGGAAAAGCCTTAGATTGATATATCTTCAAGTGACTAGCCATGTTGGTCTGAAGCAACAGAACAAAATTCAAGTCCAGTTGTACCTTTAAGACCAACAAAGTTTTATTCAAGGTATAAGCTTTCATGTGAATGCACAGTTCTTCAGATACACTGAAATGGAAGAACAAAGTGTGAGTCCAGTGGCACCTTTTAAGACCAACAGTTTTTTTCAATGTATGAAGAAGAAGATGAGATTGGATTTATACCCCGCCCTTCACTACCCAAAGGTGTCTCAGAGCAGCTTACAAACTCCTTTCCCTTCCCTTCCCCTCCCCACAACAGACACCCTGTGAGATAGGTGGGGCTGAGAGAGCTCTTGACAGAAACTGCTCTTTTTCAAGAACAGCTCTTATCAGAACTATGGCTTGCCCAAGGTCATCCAGCCAGGTACAAGTGGAGGAGTGGGGAATCAAACCCGGTTCTCCCGCACACTTAACCACTACACCAAACTGGCTTTAATATGAGCTTTCATATGCAAGCACACTTCCTCAGGTGCCACTGGACTCAAACTTTGTTCTGCTGCTTCAGACCAACATGGTTATTCAACTGAATCTATTGAAATGGAAGTTATCAGTCCATACTAGGGGTGTGCAAAAAACACACATGATATTTTTGGGTTTGGGTATATTGTATCTGAAAAATATAAGTATTTTCTGATATTCCTGAATCCCAATATCAGTATGGTATTAGGATTTGGGAAATATTTAGGAATCCTGGGGGTTTTTTTTGGCTCAATTATACTCTATGGGGCCCACTGACTCCATTACACTTTATGGGGAACATTGACTATAATAGTCCCCATAGGGTATAATGGAGAATCAATTTGGAGGTATCTGGAGCTCTGAGAGGGGGGCTATTCTCTGAGATAAAGGCACCAAATTTGCAGCATAGCTGCTGATGTCTCTCCTAAAAAATGCCAAATCTCAACAAGATTGGACCAGTGGGTTCAATTCCATGGGCCCCAGAATAAGGTGCCCCCATCCTCCATTGCTTTCAGTGGAGGGAAAAAGGCATTTAAAGGGATCATTGTCCCTTTAAATGCCTTCTCTAAGCTGTGTGACTCTATGGTGAATGAACTCTAAAGGTGTTTAAGGGCTCTCAGTCCCTTTAAACACCTTCTTCAAACAGCAGGTTCACTGAAAGGCATTCAAAGGGCATTCCTTTAAATGCCTTCAAAGTTCGCTCGCTATGGAGTCACACCATTTGGAGAAAGCATTTAAAGGGACCATGATCTCTTTAAATGCCCTTTAAGTTTGACTATCTGGCAGTCCCTAAAATCCCAAATATTTCCAGGGCTTGGACATTTCAGATAGCCAAACCACCCAAATCTATAAGTGGCTGAAACAATACCCTGAAAATACTGATATTTTTTGGATTTTTTTGGCTCAGATTTAGCTGAACGCACACCCATACTCCATATCAGGGGTGTGTATTCAACATAAAGCTAAATAAAAAATACCTGAAAAATACTTCATCACTATTTTCCAGGTATTATTGAAGCCAAATATGGATTAGAGATTTGAATTTGGCTACCAGTATAGCTGAGCCTGAAAAGGGGTTTGTTTTCCCCCCGCTTTTATTTGAGTGTAATCAGCTATACCGTGAGCCAGCACAAGCCAAAATATTGGTTGCAATGGAGGAAGGGGGCACCCTCTTTGGGGGCCCATAGAACTGGACCCCCCACCCCCGAGTCTTTAGTGGCATATACCATGTTAGAATATGAGTAAGTGAATGAGCCTGAGATGGCATAGTTGATGTTGTTATGTACAATGATCACATTGTCAGGGTGTATGTGGCAGCAAAGCTGGCATCTGGGTTTATTGCATGCTCTGGTACCAGTATTCATCTTCAAGTTAGATGTAGTATTACTGTGAGTGAGGAGTTGTTTAAGATTGGGAAGCTGTCTGTGTGCAAGAAAATGTTTGCCCCCCCAGTGCTTATGAAAGAGAACTGTCATTATTCAGTAGAGGTTGTAAGTCACTGATGATGCATGCATACCTTGAATAAAACTTTGTTGGTCTTGAAGGTGCCACTGGACTTGAATTTTGTTCTATTGCTATACCTTGTTAAATTAAGTTTATTTCCACTGCAAAGCAATATCTCATCCTGTTTGAATCTGTGCCCTCTTTTCACTATATTTTGCTTACTGTGCCATCAGTAAGCCCTGGCTCCAGCTTGATGGAACTCTCTGCCTACCAACATCAGGGCCCTGGGGGATCAGTTAAAATTCTGCAGGGCCTGTAAGGCAGAGATGTTCTGCCAAACATATGATTGAGGACAGCAACGGTTTTAACATCAATGGTATTTAATATTTATTTTATTATTTTATATGTATTTTTATAGGAATTTATTGTACCCTGCCCTAGGCCTACTTGCGGGGAGGGCAATATAGAAGACTAACATAATAAATAAATAAATTAGGAGTGTATGATGGCTCAGCATATACATACCTAAATTAACCTATTACAACCATCACATTAACAAACTAGAATCATGACAGTAAAACTAAGCATATATATATAGCATTTACGGTGTTCAGTGTACTTCCCAAACATTATGTTGTTGCAAATCTATTAGCCCTCATGTTGTTATTATTCATATTGCTTTTCTATTCCACACTTAAGGCTGAATAGGCTCCTGATACTGGTAAGTAGACTGATATTATGATCCCCATACTGTCAAGTGGAGCCTGAGACATAATGGGTTGTCTACACCCACCTAGTGAGTTCAAGAAAGAGGTGAGAGTTGAACCAGGGACCTCCCAGATCACAAATCATTCTCTTAGCCATGGTTCATTCTCTAACACTATACCAGCTAATCAACTCACCTATCACTATGTAGATAGCACACTGAAAAAACTTGTTGTGAATGAACAATAACAGACATCTCCTTTAACCTAGCATGTCATAAATCAAATAGCAACATTGACACTGAGCATGAATGGTTTTAATCCTAAGGGAATATTTTTATTAATAACACTTTCAAATAGCTTAGTGAATTGTTGCATGAGGTATATGAAGAATTGTTCTGTGGTATGAAAAGTCATTATTTTATATCTGCTGAAGACATTACCAACACAAGTGTTGCCATTTCTCAAAAAAAAACTCTCAGGTTCCCAAGTGAATTTCTGTTTAAGAAGTGAAAATGCTACTCCTTAACAGCTGGTTTGATGGATCCATAGCTGATATTCATCAGAAAAGCAGAGCTCAGGTAGCTTTTGTGCATTATTACAACCTATTTCTACAGTATTGGTCATCATACTCTTTGTTGCCTTTTCCCATGAGAGCATATTCTATCCACAAAACTGTTGTTGGTTTTGGATACTTATCTCCTATGGAAAATACATGATTCCCCCCTCCCCGTAGGATCAACAAATAGTGGATATTCCTGCCACAGATATCAAGAATGGTAAATTTATGCATTGTCACACAATAGTGAAATGGTTCTTTCCCTTCCACCCCCAAGTCCACTTTCATCTGCCAGTAGTGATGTTATTAATGATAAAAACTCTTGTTGCAAGTGTGTGGCTAAGCCTGAAGCTTTGCCATTATGCAGTTCCAGAAAAAAAGATTGTCTGCCGTGGGTTTTCTCAACCCCCATTCCTATGTTACACAGTATAGTTTACTGCTGAGACTGAAGCGCTGGAATGTAATGATATCATCAGCAAGAGACTCTAGAGAATTCTGTGGTCTGTCAATCTCTCCAGTTAAACATTTCTCTTCATTCTATCCTTTCTTTATAGCAATATCATTTTCCCCCTCACGCAGAGTATGATAGTTCCCAATTGTTCAGACACATAAATAAAACACCAGATTAGGACAATATAATCACCAGCCCCTTGCATTACCCCCCCACACACACACACACACACAGCCTAGGAAAAAAGAGGCCACCATGCCTGGATAAACAAAAGCACATACATATCCTCATTATCTTTTAGCTGGAACTGCCAGGCCTGGGTAGAGGATATCCATAGAAATAAAATATATTCCAGATTTTTCTTGTCACATTTTTTCAAAGGCAGTCTGCCCTGTTGTGTAAAACATTCAAGACAGTAACCTGACTCAACAACATCTTCTAGCATCCTCATTCACATAAATCAGCCCTTAGTCATTAGCCAGGTACCTCTAGACAAGAGAAAACTAAGGAACTTGTTATATATTGGAATGTGAATCTGGGCTATACATTCCTATGTTAAGCTTGATTTCAAATGTGGCTCTTCAGCTGCAGCATTACTATTGGTTGGTTTCTAAGAAACCTCTGTACAGAACCAATCATCTTGTAAATATGTTGCAAAGAGGGAACAGTCCTGATTGGCCTTTATCCCTGTGTTATGATTGGCCTTTATCTCTGTGTTGTGATTGGCCTTTATCTCTGTGTTGTGATTGGCCTTTATCCCTGTGTTATGATTGGCCTTCAATGGGCTCTTAGGGTAGTAGATAAACTGAAATCAATCGGGCTAGATCCTGAAAATTTATTAGAGGGAGGATTGAAGCATGCAAAGATTTTAATATCACAAAGATTTATGGATATTGAAGCACAAAACGACTATGCAGCCCTACCTTCTTATTATAAGAGACTGAAGTTGGGACCTAGCTTCAGTGCTGCATCTTACCTTGGACTCATAAAAAATCCTAATCATAGATGGGCATTCACTAGAGCACGTCTTGATGCACTACCCTCAGCAGTTCTTTATGGTAGATATACCCGGACTCCCATGCATCAGAGGATTTGTTTTTGTTTGTTAGATCAGGTGGAGTCAGTTTCTCATATATTACTCCATTGCCCTATATATGAAGAAGAAAGGCAGCACCTGTTGATACCCCTTCTCTCACATTTTAAACCTTTGGCAAATTATCTCACATATGCCGAGGAATGCCTGATGAAGTTTTTACTGGCTGATAATTATGAACCTGTGTTGCCCTGCAAGGCTTTTTAGCCTCTTTTTGGACTGCAATAAAATAATAAACTGTGCCAGTGCGTGTGTAAGGAACTGAATCACATGGTAACCTTCCCAGATGCCAGCAGAGACTGCACCCAGGCAAGAGACGTTTCTCCTGACCAGCCCAGCAGCTCCAGTGCCCAGCAGAGGTTACCAGCCTGTTTCCCGCAAAGGAAATATGAAATAGAATCAGTACACACCAAAGCACAGTAACATGTTTTGATAAAATACCAGATATAGGAACTCCAAAAACGCCATTGAGAGTTCCTTCTACAGCAGGCAGCCTCTTTCCTCCCCCCACCTTCACATGCAAGACCTCACGTAGCCCTGGCAGAGTCTATTCATCGTTGCCTAGTTACTGATTGAGAGCCATCAACAGCCGGGCTAATGCCATCAACAACACAATAGAAGTGGCTGAATGACTCATCCTAGCTATCACCTGGTGTCAGACATGAGTAAGTTTCTAGCTCTCAGTATTGACCATCCCTCAGGCACACCTCCACACACCTCCCCTACATCTTCCAACCAATAGGGTGCTTCCAGGGACGGACTACCAGGAGGCGGGAATCAAGGAGGTAACCAGCCCCCACCCTCCTGCTTATAAGGGGATGCCAGACCACAGGCCTCTCTCTCTACTACGACCCCTATCGAACCTTTGACCCTCTTATGTCCAGCTTGCTATCCCCCAACCCTTACCTCCATCTTTAAACTCTGGTCTGCAGGCCGAGTTTCCACGTGACAATCTGCTGGTCAGACCGCGTGGCCCCATTTTTCTTAGTTTCTTTCCCCTCCATTTTTCCTGAGGAACGCTCTACAGGATTCGACTGGTAAATATGACCCACCAACGACTTACCTGCTAATGCAAACGTGCTTACCTCTCTCTGTATTTCTTAGGACTTGAATAATTGTGTGTGAGCTTGTGTAATTGTTTGTGTGTGGCAAACCTCAGTAAAAGACTTTATTTTCAATCATAAAAGTCTCCTGGTCTGTTACCAGCTCCTTCCAGCGGGGCTGACCTCTGTATACATTGGTGTTTGCTCTCGCAGCTGATTGCTTATTAATAATCAATATAATTCCCCTCGTTATTATTCATAATAACGTGCAATCAGGCTAACAAAGTGGTGGAGTAACGCGGGCAACACCCTGAACGTCTGAACGCACACGAGAGTCGACACGTGTCGTTCTGACGGTCAGACGTGGAGGAAACCCCCGCTGGAGTGTTGGAACAGGCTTGTGTGTGAGGTTTCTGTCTGTGTGATTGGCTCTAGCGAGCACTCTATCTGGGAGGCTTTACCCCTTCACCTCTTTCCGTGTGAGACTCTGTGCCTTAAGCACCAGAGAGTCGTGGAGATCAGCCGCACCGGACCCGACTGCTAGGACTAGCCAGTGACCGGCGGTGTTCCGAACGCAAGGGATCTCCCACACGAAGCCCCAAGGCTATCTTGAGCCATCTTACGGTCTATCTTGTGGGTGGGACCCAGAACGATAGTGTAGGGAAACAGCCGGCATCAACATCTCCCTACGCCATCCACTTTCCCGCCAAAAATAACTGCCAGAACAGCTGAGAGACGCGCTTGTTAAAGAGCCGCGACTCTGCAACCCTTCCAGCCTTGGAAGCGATTCTTTGTTTTGCTTTGCCTCACGGCTAAGAGCGTGAGTCAGTGCGAGTTCGGAGGAAATCTCGCTGAGGCATAGTGTCTCCAGAAACTCTGCTGGTTAGGGGTACACCAGTCAGGGCCAGGAAAGCCCAAAACTCCGCAGGTTTAATGGTGATCCCTGCTAGAGCGTAGGAAAGCTCAAAACCTAAACCGGTTTGGTGTGGTTCACCGGTCAGAGCCGAGAGCTCAAAACCCTCCAGAAACAGGTTCAATAGGTTACCCTGTTAGGGAATCGAGCAGCTGATCACTCTCCTTCCCAAAACCTAAATAGGCTAGGTGCCCTTTTCCAGGACTGAAAAGGTCAGTCCAGGAACGGGGAGTAACAGAAATTCCCTGTTCACGCGCAGGTCTGAGCACAGAGCCCAGGCAGGCGCACTCAGAAATAAAAAGGTTTCCCCAAAGTAAATAGGAAGCCAGGGAAGCCCAAAGCCATGTTTCGTAAGACGAGCCCCATGCCTCGTCTGGAAAAGTGGCTCCTTAAGAGAGGTGATTCGCCGTGGGAGCCTGGATCGTTCCGAGGTCCGGATCCCCTAAAGGTTGCAAAGGATGTCTTCCAGGACTTTTGCGACCAGAAGAAGCCTAACGCGTCCACGAAG
This sequence comes from Gekko gecko, assembly GCA_029375565.1. NCBI lineage: Eukaryota > Metazoa > Chordata > Lepidosauria > Squamata > Gekkonidae > Gekko > Gekko gecko. The sequence goes on along the minus strand of JAPDNY010000010.1, from coordinate 81,545,318 downwards.
GACCGCTTTGGGTGTTGGGCGCTGTACACAGCGCTCCAGGACGCGTCGGCTCTCCTGAAGCGCCAACAGGAGGCCCTCGACGCACAGGAAGCCGCTAGCAAAGAGCTAGAGGCAAAACACAGCCAGGAGCTAGAGAAGCTCAGGGCTCAACATGAGGAAGCCTTGGCCCGCAAACAGGCGGAGCATGAGGCAGAGAGTCTTGCCCTTAAGGCTGAGACTCAAGAGGTCCAGAAGAGACTGGACCAGGTCACTCAAGAAATGGAGGGACAGAACGACCTCCATAAGAGTGAGCTCTGCGAGCTGCGCAGAGACTATGAGGAGGAGAGTCTCCGCTTAAGGACGGAGAGGCTCAACCTCATCCTAGAAAAGCAGGGGCTTGCTGACTCCTTGCAGGAGGCAAGGAAAGAAGCCGCTTCTGCTACAGAGAGAGCAGACGAGGCTGAGCTTGGTCTTGAAAAAGCCCAGAAAGGACTTAATGTCAGCCCACCGAGCCGCTAAATACCTAGCGGACCGAGCTCAGGAAAAGCGTGAGATGGCTAACCATGAGGCTTGTAGGAGGGAAATTGAATCCCTAAAAGAGCAGCTGGGTCTGCAAAAGGCAGTAATTTCTGCCATCCACCCTGGTGGTATAGTGGAATCACCTGAAAGCGAGGCAGGAGAAGTGCAAGCCAGCGCTCCACTCCAGTGCTCTGCTAATATGGCGGCTCCACTAAACCCAGTGCGGACCAAAAAGACGGTCACGAGGGCAGGGGATGAGACGACGACTCAGACGGTCACGGAAACGGCCCTGTGGAAACCGTATGAGGTGAAAGCCATTGCTGAACAAGTTGGCCCTTTTACTAGGGAAAATGCCATTCAGTGGCTAACAGATGTGGCAAACTCTTACTGCAGTATTAATGGGGATGACCTTACACTGCTAGCCCGCAGATGCGCTTCAGGCTCAGATCTGGTGGCTCTTAACTCTGCCATCACGGCAGGAGGCCTGGTAGGAGTAAACAAATACCAGTGGATGAAAGAGGTCCTCACGTACCTAAATCCCCATAGAACGGTGACCTCTTTATTCTTGTCTGGAGAGACAAGGGGCAAATGAAGATCCTGAGGCATATGTGGCTAGGAAACAGCTTCTCGCCATTCTATCTGATTCAGTGGACGTACATGATACCACTCACCTCCCTAATTTTGAGGACAGGGAGTTCAGGGAGACGTTAGTACAAGGGTTCCAAGCCCAAACCCAGCTGGCCCTGAATCTTACTGACTCCAACGAAGGCACCTGGGAGGAATTGGAGCGCAAAATAAGGCGCGTTGCCACACTGCTCCGCAGCACTGGTATTCTGAAACCCGTTAAAGGGACAAGGAAAACCAGAGACAAAGGCGAGGACGAACCCATTCAAACAGTTACCTATGCCAATCACGGCCCCCACTCCCAGTATCCGGCCACTGGTCACTTCCGAGGCGATAACAGACGCTCAGGAGGAAAAGGACCTCGAGGAGGAGGTTATCAAAAGGAAGGAATGGACGGGACTATCGAAATGGCCCTGCTCCAGCTCAGGCATACATTCAGCCCTCCGCCCCTCCAGCACCATACAGGGACAGCTATCAGCAGGGACCCTATTCTCAGCCACAGCCAACACCCCTCTACCCCTTCCGTTGCCACAGCCGAACCCCTGCACCCCACTACCAGGGGAATCAGCCCCGCCAAGCCCCGCCAGACGGCCAGGAACCATTAAGGTGGCACGCCTGGATGCGTTTAAAAGAGCGAGGCTACGAAATGGAGAGGTTCCATAAGCAGCCTGACTCTGTCCTGTTCCAGGCCCTCGCTGAGTGTGAGCAGGCCGACCAGTACCCAACTCACCCGGTGGTGGCTCCCTTGGAGCTGGTAAATGCCGTAGCAAAGGCTACCACATAGGGGTGCCCAGAGTCCCAGGTGCTCCCCAAAGGAGTTCTGGCAAGACTTAAGCCAGACCCTTGGGGGAGACCAACCATAAAGGCAGGGGTCGGGACTCTCGGGAATTTGAAACCTGCTACCCTTTTGATAGACACAGGAGCCAGTCAGCTCCACCCCAATCCAACCTCTCACAGAGACCTTCCTCTCACTGCAACAGAGCTTGCGCGGGAAAGCAGAAGTTTCCCCATTTGGGAAAAATTCCCCCTTCAAGAGAAAATGAGAAGACTTACAAACCTTAATAGAGAGAAAGATTTAGAAATTGAACAACTTACCAGGAAGAATCAGGAACTTCAACAAAAATTAGAAACCAGTCTTAGAGAGAAAGAAGAACTCCAAGGGGAACTTGCTAACGTCAAGACTCAGCTAGGACAACCATCCATTTTAGCGCAAAACACAAACCAGGAATTAAAAATACTGGAAAAACTGAGTGAAGGAAAACACAGCATCTTTAGAGATCAAGCTGTGCAAACCCAAACCTCACCTCTTCCCCATGAAAATGAGAAAATAGTTAGTGCAGCCAACCTAGTCTCTGAGCTTACACAAAGTTCCAAACCTATTGCCCAAGGTATTTCCCCTGGCAGAGAAAGGCTTGACACAGATGTCTTTGCAGAGTCAAGCTTCCCTTTTAGTTACAAAGAACTTCCTGTTCCTAGCCTGGCCTCCAGTGCTTTCTTAAACCAGAATTCTGCAGACCTCCAACAGAACTTAAGTTCAATGTTACCTGCCCTGGAGGAAAAATTGAGCCCATTCCAGCCTTACCTAAAAATGTGGAAAAACGTTAAGTTTAAACCTCCAGACATTTGCATCACAGCAAACTGCTTGGTGTTTCCCCTGTTCCAATTCTGCATAAGAAAAGACCTACTGGCAGGAATTAAGATAGAAAGATGCTAGTGATTGTTACTCCTCCCTTTGGAACTGGGGGAGAGGGCACAGTGAAACTCATGGGAAAATTCAAAAATTGGCCATGTGGCACATAGTTTGTGATCAAGCCTCCTCAGACAGAGGCAGTCTATCTGAGAAACTTATCTCTTTTAAGGAAAAATGCCTGGGTAAAAAGGGAGACTATGCTTTCATGTCTTTTATGGATAAGACATCAACATGAGTCCATAGGAATGAATATAGAGGCTAGAAGCAGCCACTAGTGCAGGACTACCAACCTCCAGGGAGCTCCTGGAGATCCTCTCAGAATTGAGACTAAATTCAGTTTCCCCTGGTGAGAAAGGGCAACTTTGCACGGAGGAAATCCATGACTTCACTTCCATAATGGGTTCCATCCCCAAATCCTGGCTTCTCCAGAACCCAGTCCCAAATCTCCAGGTTTAGATCTGGCAACCCACTTGTCTTGTATGCCCCTGGCGGCCACCCAAGGCATAGCAAGATCCAATCCAGAAGCAATATGGTGCACTGTTTAAAATTTTCTTTTTTGTCTTCAGATGTCTGTCTTTTGTCTATCTGAAAACCTTCCCAGGACAAGGAGCATATGCTCTCATGTTTGGGCTTTTTATAAGTATTACAGTAGCCCCAGTTAAGAGGAGCAACTATGAAGGCTCTCTGAAAAACTAAAATGCAGTCACTATTGCAGAAATGCCACCTTCCAGGTGGGCCCTGGAGATCCCCCAAAGTTACAGCTTTTCTCCAGAATACTGAGGTCAGTGTCCCTGGGGAAAAGTGCATTCTATATACAGTGACCTGCAGGCCATGTTCTCCATAATTTTCATCCCCAAACATCCAGGAACATGTGGCCTGAAGGTGGCAACCCTAAGCTTTATTTTACAATGCTCTGGGAGTAATGATATCCTCCTCTCTCTTGAATGTGCAATTCCTTGTCTCATTGTAGGCTTAAAGGAGATCACTCTTCTCCTTCACCCACCCTGTCGTTTGCAAGCCTTTGTCTTGTAAAAAGGGCCGTTAAGGTTGAAAGTTTTTTCTTTCTCCAGAAGTCCAATACATTGTTTGTTTTAAAGGATTTTCCTCTTAAATTTTAACTCTACATCTAGTCTCTGCCTTGGACAACCTCTATTTTAAGGTCCATTTTTGCAAATTTCATTGTTTTAAGAAAAGTCCTTTTTGCTGCTTATATTGTTTTTACAGCTTTAATTTTTTATAAATAATAGGCTGCTTAATAGCTTATGTAGTGATTTTGTTTTCTTTTAATTGAAATATTTTCCTTCTGAAAACAAAATGTTTCTCCCCTTTCTGCATCCCTTTTTCATTGTAATTTTCTGGAGCATATCTCATATTAGGAATCCTGTACTCTCCAGATGTAATGTATGGCATCACTACGTCTCATTTTAAATTTATTTTATGACAACACAACTTTGTTTAGTTTGTGATCCACAGTTCTCTTAAAGCCTCACCTTCAGGGCTCAGACATTTCTTTACTCTTGGTACCAGTTTATAATGTAGCTGCCACAGAACGTTTACACCATCATTTTAGCTATCTCGCTATTTCATCTGAAGTCTTTATAGCTGCCATAGACTGATTTTTTTTTTTATTTTTTTTGCATGCACAGACCCCCTTCTGCCTGGCTCCCCTAGTGAGAAAAGGAACTTTACGCATGCTCAGAGGGACTGTTTGTTCACACACACCTTGTGCAGGGGACAGTGCATTCCTTTATGTATGTGTGTGTTGCTACTTATTGCCTCCCAGCCTTTGGCAGCCATGGCAATTATTTTATGAATCCACAGGGATTCCTATGGATTCAAGGGGGGAAGTGGTATCTCTCTTCTCCTCAGCCTGAAGGCCTAAAATTTTAATATTTTTTAAATTATGTATAAAGACATTTATACAAGAACCGTTTTGTAACTGAAAAAGGACCTTTCCAAACAAGGCCCACCTGACTGGATTTCTATCCAAAACCATACCAGCCAGTCACCAGGCCAGGCCTATAGTAATAAAGTTTCATACCATGGGCATCCTGGTATTGGAACTTACTCATGAACCTGGCAATTAAGCACAGGGAAAATGTAGGTTTTATATGTGAAGACCATGCTTTTGAGTCACGCCATCCATGCCTGACTCCCCAACTAGATTCTGCTAACCAATGCCATTACAATTTAGTTCAAGAGAATGGTTCTGCTGTAGTATATGTGGGCAGGGGTTGTGTGTGCATTAGAACTCCTTGTGAGTCCATTGTTCTAAATCCATTTTGAATCCGGGCCATACTCCCTAGAATGAATGGATGCTTCTGCAGCTTGTCTATGGTGACAGGGTGTGACTTCCTGTATGCTGCCCCTATTTGGACCCAGGAAGACATCCTGATCTCCCCTTCCTTATACAAAGATGTGGCACCTATCTTCTTTGGAATGGGTCTGGAACCAATTTATGAATTATTAACACAACCCCAGCTACAGCATTTATTGCAAGCCATCAAAAAGGGATGGAGACACATCCTCCATGGTTATTTCAAATAATGGCAAGGAAATGACAGATCTAGGCAAAGAATTTAAACAATTCTCAGCTGGAGTCCAAGGGCAATGGGCCTTTTAAATCTAGCCCTGCACCCCATGGTAATCATTGTGGGATTTCAAGTTATTTTGAGTACTGCATTAATTTGTATAGGGTGTTGGGTCACAACACAAGTGAACCAAATAGAAACCCTCACCCATATTGCCAAGTACCCAACCTTCAGATGCCTCAAATCTGAAGTCTGTTCTCCCTAAAACCCCTCCCTTTTTCTACTCTTGCTTCATAATAAAGGCAACTGTCTCCTATCTTCTGACTTTCAACTTTCCTATACCTGGTATGTTGCTTTGTATGTCGAAATCTACTCTTTTGACCAAGGAAAGGGTGGACCTCATCAGGCCCTAGTCAAAAATTAAGGTGGTTACTCAGAGCCCGAGCTCAATGCCTCCCAGAGGGACAGGATGGAACACGACTAGCTAGCACGACCTTACGGAAGGGCGTCTTAAATCCTCTGCAAGTACAATGCCGAGGGCTAGCCACGGTACCTATTCTCCGTCCTGGGGCCACCAATGGGTCCACCGTCAGTGTGGGGTCGAGCGAGACCAGGCTTGCAAGACTCACTAACTCCTCCTGAGGAACCCATTGGTTTGCAAAGGCGTTGAGTTTAAGGCTATGAGACAGACAGAGCGAGAGTGTAAGCCTGACTACAAGAGCCAGAATTCTCGCCTGCTCCACCCCAAGCACGAAAGCTCGGTAGGCCATGCCCTGCCTGGAGCAACAGCGGCCTACCCAACCTCAGTTCGCTCTCTTTTAGGTCATGCTGAGTGCCCAGCCTGACGCAAACCCTCTTCTCCGAGCAAAAGGAGGACAGGCTCTGCTCAAAGCAATCAGCAGGACTCTTTTAAAAGTTTTTTTAATGCATTTTTACCCACTTTTTGGTGAGATTTAGTTCATAACCCAGCATGCGCAGGGCGTGCGTACATTTGCATGCACGCTTCCACCTGACCTAGAGTAAGGGCACGTCCCAGCCCTTACCACAAGTGCCTCGCTAGACATTCTGTGCATGCCCTTCCCTGCTCAAGGGGGGGCTTCAGAAGGCCTTCCGCCAACCTTTTATTGTTTTATGTTTCCCCTCTTCCTTCTCCTTTTTTGCTTATGGTTTCTATCTTTATAACTGTGAAAGGTAGGGACCCCACAGAGGGGGTCCCAGGTTAAAATGGGTGCTCCTACTTAGAGTCCCCACGGAGGCGTTAAAGCCCCCTGCTAAAAAGGGAAAATTCCCCTATCTCAGACCCTTAAACTCAGCGCCTGTGCAAGCCACCAGGAAACACATCCTGTGTGGGAGGTGCTGAGCTCGGAGGGGAATCTGAGACGAGTGTCAGCAATGGATGCTGGAATCTGGCTAGCAGCAGCCACGAGCTGAGCCACAACCACTTTGCCAGTCATGGTGACACCTAGGAATTAGGCGATCCATGAATGGCACCACCACTGGGAAGGGTTGCCGCCCAAAAACACAATAAAATCAGTTCCAAGACTCTTGGGACCGCCCGAGGCGTGCAGAACTTCCCCATTTCATGTATTACCCATAGACCCCTGCGGCAGACAAAAGACATCCACCCCGATATGTAAATCACCTTCCTTCCCCCTAAAAAGCTGCTTGCCAACTCCCGCCCGGGAGACAAACAGAAACTCCCGGAATCTCCCGCCCGGGAGACAATCTCTGACAACGAGTTTCTTGAGTTTTCCCCCACTTTTCCAAGTTCTCTACCTCACTGGGTCCTCCCCAGCATAGTAGACACTTGCAAACAGAGGTGTATCTAATTCTATTCTTTAACCAAGAAAAGGGTGGGCTAAAGAGCCCGAGGTAGACCCTTGTATTCGAACCGAGGGTCAGGACAAAATGTTTGGATGCACTTGTTGGATAGGCCTTCCCGTGCGTCTGATCACGCTCGCTGCCACTGCAACACCTTGTGATGGCGCGAGTAGGCACAGGGCTCGAAGAACAGCCCTGGGGCCACTGAGCGTGTTAGTCCTCCCTCTGCTACGGAAGCAGCGGAGAATGCTCAGAGCGCCCGGCCGACGCCCGGCGGCGTTGCTTGTCCAACAACCGCTCCAACTTCGGCATGCCTTGTTCCCCCTCCGCCCTCACGGTTGCAGGGAGAAAGGTAGCCGTCCAGAAATCGGTGCCCATGCCTTGCCCACTCTGCCTAGCCTCACCCTGCTCTTGTTCGCCTCTGAAAAAGTGTCTCTAAATATTTTTAATAAATTTTTCTTCTTGGAAAAGAACGGGCTACCCAGCATGCTTTTTGGGAAAGGAGTTTTGCATATTCAGGAGCCTCCGACCGTAAATGACTTGAACCCCAGGGATGAGCCATTCCATAAAAGGAGAGCCCCTGGAGCAGCCTATGTTTATGGCACAGGGGAGCCCCTGTTTTTCGTGTGTATTGTGTTCTATTCTTTTACTGCAATGATCGGGGAACCCCCGTAAGGGTCCCCCTGGGTTAAAAGAGGTACGACCTGACATCGTTCCCTCCGGAGCACCATGGCTCCTGTTTAAAAAGCCAATGGCTGCGAGCTGTTCCTCGAGCCCTGAGCTTACTGGCGCCGTCCTCATCCTGACGCCCGGGTTCGAGGGACAGCCCAAGCCAGCACAATGCTTTCCTCCCCCCGAGGGAGGGAGAGTTATCAAGCCAGACCACGGGAACAGTAGAGCCCCAAATTGCAACCTCTTTCAGGTCTATGGTGATCCACTAACCAACCCTCTTCCAGGTACCCCATGTGAGCATCGGTGACCTCCCTGCAGGCTTGCTGTGTTCTTTTAAGGCACGCATGCTTGGAGGCTCCGATAGCCGCCGCTTCAGGTGAAAACCGCACGCCCAAAGTGCTGTTGGAAGCTAGGGGGAGTTCCCGCCCCATTATGCAGATCACCCTCCTCCCCTCGACCAGACTGACTCGTGTCCGAGCCGAGGGAGGACGAGAGCCGCCAGAGCCGAACGGCCGAAGAAAATCGGGATCTCTCGTGGTCCCCGAAGGCAGCCCGATGGAAAATAATAGCTACAATGTATAGAGAGCCTTCCTCTCGTTTTACGAATGGGGCGCTCTTGCGCATAAGAGACTTTGCAAAACTAAACAGCCTGAGAGGAAGGACGAAGATTTTGTACCTATATACATTGTATGTGTCTTTATAAATTAATGCTTGCATTTAATGTCATGAAATCAACTCTCTTAAAGAGACAATACATGTTTTTGGTGAAACTTCAATTCTAATGATTTTAACTTGCTTTCGATTGCACTTTAACTTTTATGCATTTAAATGCATTTCTTTAATCAATGCCTAGATTTTAATGAGTTATTCTAGTAGCTTCTAAAATTTTAAGACTTCTTTTAGTTTTATTAGCGATTAAGGATTTTTAGCATGTTTTTAAGCCTGTTTTAACTTTATATAATGAATGCATTGTTAATCATTTAAATACATAAGCTAGCTCCCGGCTCATGCTTGTCAGCCCGGGTTGTGTGGAGTGTTCCAAAGGCAATTTGGCATTTTGATAGGGTAGTTTTTTTTTTTTTTTAAGTCCGTCCCATTGATAGAGTAGTCAGTGGCACCCAGGTGACAGCACTCTCCAGTGGACGATGACATCGCTGCCTCCGACGACATCCGTTCCTGATTGTGTGACCCTTTCGCCTGACGTCTCCAGGGTCCCAAGGGGGGGAAATGTTGCCCTGCAAGGCTTTTTAGCCTCTTTTTGGACTGCAATAAAATAATAAACTGTGCCAGTGCGTGTGTAAGGAACTGAACCACATGGTAACCTTCCCAGATGCCAGCAGAGACTGCACCCAGGCAAGAGACGTTTCTCCTGACCAGCCCAGCAGCTCCAGTGCCCAGCAGAGGTTACCAGCCTGTTTCTCATGAAGGAAATATGAAATAGAATCAGTACACACCAAAGCACAGTAACATGTTTTGATAAAATACCAGATATAGGAACTCCAAAAACGCCATTGAGAGTTCCTTCTACAGCAGGCAGCCTCTTTCCTCCCCCCACCTTCACATGCAAGACCTCACGTAGCCCTGGCAGAGTCTATTCATCGTTGCCTAGTTACTGATTGAGAGCCATCAACAGCCGGGCTAATGCCATCAACAACACAATAGAAGTGGCTGAATGACTCATCCTAGCTATCACCTGGTGTCAGACATGAGTAAGTTTCTAGCTCTCAGTATTGACCATCCCTCAGGCACACCTCCACACACCTCCCCTACATCTTCCAACCAATAGGGTGCTTCCAGGGACGGACTACCAGGAGGCGGGAATCAAGGAGGTAACCAGCCCCCACCCTCCTGCTTATAAGGGGATGCCAGACCACAGGCCTCTCTCTCTACTACGACCCCTATCGAACCTTTGACCCTCTTATGTCCAGCTTGCTATCCCCCAACCCTTACCTCCATCTTTAAACTCTGGTCTGCAGGCCGAGTTTCCACGTGACAATCTGCTGGTCAGACCGCGTGGCCCCATTTTTCTTAGTTTCTTTCCCCTCCATTTTTCCTGAGGAACGCTCTACAGGATTCGACTGGTAAATATGACCCACCAACGACTTACCTGCTAATGCAAACGTGCTTACCTCTCTCTGTATTTCTTAGGACTTGAATAATTGTGTGTGAGCTTGTGTAATTGTTTGTGTGTGGCAAACCTCAGTAAAAGACTTTATTTTCAATCATAAAAGTCTCCTGGTCTGTTACCAACTCCTCCCGGCGGGGCTGACCTCTGTATACATTGGTGTTCGCTCTCGCAGCTGATTGCTTATTAATAATCAATATAATTCCCCTCGTTATTATTCATAATAACGTGC